>JARHVA010000255.1:4770000-5485000 GCA_037957365.1 Torreya grandis | reverse complement strand
AACCAGTTTATCTTACACAACTGATCAATGGAATATTTGGTCAGTTTATTACTGTTGAGATTAATGGAAGGTTGGTAGATGCACAAGTTGATACAAGTGCTTCACTATCCTTTGCCAAATCACTGATCATCCAAAATTGGGAGAAATTGGATGGTTCTCTTACTTATAAGAGCATAGATGTACAGGGGAATAGTTTTTTCTGTAATATGTATAAACACCAGCAACCCCTCAGAATCCAAGATAAAATATTCCATTGTGATTTTTTCACCCTAGATAAAATGCATGTAGATATTCTTCTAGGTGGAGCCTTTATAAAGACATTCTCCATATGGTTCTACCACTAAAAGTGTCATGTTTACCATTGATAATGAAAGGCTAAGGATTCCTCTCCTGATATATGCTACTGAGTAATTCCCAAGTTCAATGACCCAATCTCCTAAAGATATAATCCCTGTAGAAATCCAAGAAATAGGAAAGAAGATTAATCTGTTCTGATAACCCTCAGCAGTTTTGGTTAAAGTCTATGCCTGAAATAGAAATCAAGATCATAGAAGGGAAATAGATAAAAATTGAAAAAAAAAATTCCATACCTGCACAAGATTATAATGATATGGAAATCCAAATAAAAGAATTAGAAGTTAATGGTTTTATAGAAAAATCAACCTCTCCTTTTTGTTGTTATGCCTTTATGGTAAACAAGCATTCAAAACAAAAGAGAGGTAAAAAGAGAATGGTCGTCAATTATCAACCATTGAATGCCATTACCCAGCCTTATCCATATCCTATACCAGATAAAAGCTACTTATTGGAGAAAGTTGTGAAATGTAAATATTTCTCACAATTTGACTGTAAATCTGGCTTTTATCAAATTAGGGTCAAAGACACCAATAAAGAAAAATATCATTCATCTATCATTTCTACCATTTTCAATGGACTGTCATGCCATTTGGTCTCATGAATGCTCCAACATTCTATCAAGCTCACATGGACCAAATATTCAAAGGCACTTCTAATTTCCTCTGTGTATATATTGATGACATCTTAATTTTTAGTAATTCTCTTTTAGAACATTACTCCCATCTTCAAAGATTCTCAGAGCTGGCAGAAGGCACAAGAATTGTCCTGTCAAACATAAAGATCCAACTTTGTAAGACAAAATGTAATTTTCTTGGAATGATCATCCAAAATTCAAAATTACAATTCCAGTTGCATATTAAAGAAAAGGTCATTGGTTTCCCTGAGAATCTAGATAAGCTAAAGCTTCAAGCATTTTTGGGACTATTAAATTATCTGAATAGCTTTTATCCTAACTCTGGTGAAAACAGGTTCATACTTCAGGAACTTCTCTAGAAAATAAAAGCATTTTAGTGGAAGGAAGAGCATACAGCTACTATTCAAAAGATCAAAGCCAAGGTCTCGTCACTTCCAGAACTCCACATCCCAAAATTTGACCAATTCTTGGTTTATACTAATGCCTCTGACATAGCATGGGGAGGAATGCTTGTTTGTAAATATGAGAATAAAGAGTTTGTATGTGAGTTTTCTGGCAGTGTATTTAGCACAAATATTTTAAAATGGATCTCTTCAGACAAAGAGATTTATGCTGTGAAGAAATGCTTAGAGAAATTTATGTTGAAAATTCTTCATTTGCCCCATTTTATTGTAAGAATTGATTGTACTAGATTTTTGACCTTTAGAGAAAAGGATCATGGTTGGAAAGATGGTCATGGTAAATATGTTAGGTGGTAAGCTTTTTTCAACCAATTTAATTTCTCTATAGAACATGTAAAAGGTACTAAGAATGTAATAATAGATTGGCTTAGTAGAAATCCATTGGCAACTTTAATGCACCAACCCTATCCTAGTTTTAATTTAACCAGAATATATAATCAAGGATTTGCTTCCTTGAACATTCTTGTTCAAGAAAAAATTCTAAGAGAAGAGTTGAATCCTCGCTATACAAGGATTTCCTATGCCTCTAGTGTAGAACTACAAATGTCTTTTGTAACTTCTATTCAAATAGACTAACACAACCAAACAGGCAATATTACTATAGAGAGACTAAACAGTGAATTATTATTTTGGCAATTCACTGAGTTATTAAAATGACCTTTGTGGACCTAGCATATCAAAATAAGGTCATCTCATAATCAGCATCTTTATAGATGGATTACACGGTATGGACCTCACCAAATTCATGAAGAAGAAAATCATGACCAAGATACCACCGTACACACCATCATCTGACGACAACTGGAATGGAAATCTTATTTCCATATCAATCCTCATTGTCATGCATGTGAAGTTGGACCTCAACACTGGCATCTTTCAAGTACATTCTAGATAAGATGTCTCTTTCAACCCATTAGTGAAGATGGCTTATTGACTGAAGTGGAAGCAATGTTGGACCCACCAAGCCTAACGTCTTCATCTAGCACTTCCAATAGTATCTCTCTATAGCTAACTTTTATGTTATAAAGCATGATGGGACAGACATTGCCTTGGCAAAGATTCCAGGCAAGACCTCTCGATTGCTATAAATAAGACCCCTCTACTTAGTATAGGGAGAGAGAAGAAAGCTCTTAGATTTTCTAATAGTTTACTATTGATCAAGCATATGCTCTTCTCTTGCCCTCTTGGGACCTTGAGAATTAGAAACTTGATTCAAATATTGTAAAAAGTAAAAGTGTGTAAGTGTGAGTATTAATATTAAGTAATATTGAAGTCATAGCCATTCAGCCCCTACCTCCTATCACAGGTTTCTCATTATTGATACTGGACTAAAAGGATCATCTACTGATGTCAAAATTATCAGAGCCAAGATTATCTGTGGAGATCTACTTTCTTGAAAATTTTGTAAGAAGTCCTTATTCTCATCTAATTGATTTTAAGCTTCCTTGCTTTGAAAATTTCTTTGGGATGTTTGTTGTATCAAGTCATCAGCTGATTTTTTTTAATTTTGTCATAGGCCTCTTTTATCTTTGTAAGTCTATATACCCTATCCATAAATTTCTCACTTTCCAAAACTTAATCTCTTACCATGGAATTTGAAAGATCCCACGAATCTTTCACAATAGAGATTCTCAATGAATCTGCATTTGAAGGAACTTTTGAATTACCTCATTTTGTCCTAGGACAACTCTTTGAGTGTCTTGACATTGAAATCACAGAAAAAAAATCTTGAAAAGGAAAATAGCCTGTATAAACCTCCAACCTTAAAGTTTTCCCAAGTATATAAGAAATCTGAACTTCTAAAGTCCAAATTTGTCTATAATAGTACCTACATGTCCTTTTTAAAACCCCATATCAAGTCCGTAGAACTTACATTAAGTTATAATCCCAAAAGATCTTTCCAAACAAATTTCTTGTCTTTATTACCAGAACCAAAAATTAATTATATTCATTTTCATGAAGATGTCAAGTTTGTCCATTTTGGTCTGATCTGAGTTCATATAACTCCTTTGATTCCATCTAATATAAAACCTATTTTATATCTCACCTTGTGTGATAGACGTCAGGTTAGTTTTAAACATGCTTGTCAATTATCCAGTCTAGGATGGATAAATGATCAAGTCATTTATTTTGAATTTTATCTTAATCTTTTAGTTGCAGTTTGCAACAAGGGATGTAAAGAAGTCAAGCATGGTTCTTTAGATTGTTGGAGATTATTCACGTCCTTGTTTGGTCTAGATATGTTTGGATAATTTAAATATGCCTCTCTAAATATAACTATGATGTATAGTATGACCAATACAAATCACCTCAAAATCTTAGAAAATCTCCCCTATGCTCGCAGATTAAGCGGAACTATCCAGTTACAAAAGGGACATATAGAATATGTTGAAATTCCCTTTGATTGGAAGCTTGATTGGCTTAAAAAGGTTTCACCTAAAATGAAAGGTCAAGCTATTGTCCACAAGACAGATGGACGAACAATAAATATTGTACCTAGGTCTCTATCTCTTAAAAGTTCTTCTAGCAGATTATCTCCTCATCACCCTTCATCTTCCAGTTCCACCCAAACTGTTAGATCTGGCCATATTACTATAGAAGATGAAGATATAAACCAAGGACCTGATCCCTGAGATCAGTTACCATCTACCATGATGAGTCTTCCCAGGGATGATACTCGAGAATTTTATACAGAAAAGCAGGTCAGTCTGTATAAAGGTGGATGATGGCCACCCCACAAAGGTGTATACAAACAATAAGAAGGTGTTAGCTACTTCTTTGCCGCTTATCAAGGAGAGAAGAAAGCTCTTAGATTTTCTATTAGTTTGCTATTGATCAAGCGTATGCTCTTCTCTTGCCCTCTCAGGACCTTGAGAATCAGAAATTTGATTCAAATATTGTAAAAAGTAAAAGTATGTAAATGTGAGTATTAATATTAAGTAATATTGAAGCCATAGCCATTTGGCCCCTGCCTCCTGTCGCGGGTTTCTCATTATTGATACTGGACTAAAAGGATCGTCTACTGACATCAAAAAGATTTTATTTACCTTAGATATTCTAAATCATAAGAACACTAGTAATTATAAAAGTTATATAGTTATATATTTAAATCCATATATATATCTTATATAAAAAGATGCATCTTTTAACATAATAATTTTTAGCTTAAATAAAAAAAAAGAATTGACTATATCTTGATGCCATAGATAAAATAATCTCCTTAATTAACAATTTAACCCAACTTAGCGCCATCCTATCTCCAACCAATTCAAACCAAGAAGACAGACTCGTCTCAAATAAATATATATTCACAAATATTAATACCAAAAATAAAAATATATTTATTTCATTTGTTTTTTTTTTCTATAAACTTTTTTGTTTATTTTTCTCTTTAATATGAAGTGTTACATTCATTTATTTTGTCCAATACTAATTTTGTTAACTTTCCAACTCTATAATACCAGCAAAGGATCTCAACGCCTTAGACTACTTTCCAACACCAATATTATGAGAGGTATATTCTGAGCAAGATAAATTGTTTGAGGTAGAATTAAACAGAGATATATAACTCTGTATCACCATATTCAGCAGTTCTAAGATGTTGTACAACCAAAGAAATGATGGAGACAATGTTCCCTAATTGTATTATGTTGTTGTTGTTTTTTTTCCCTCATAGGGATACTCAATAAATCCATTGCTAGCTATATTGTTAAATTGAAATACAACTATTTTTCTGAGATAATTTTACTTCAAAAATGTTTTTTTTTCTAGGCCCACATCTCATTCAATACAGCTGGTCATGGCATTAGTTGGACCTTTATATTCAAATCAAAAACCGAGTATAAAAAAGAAACTATTTTCACTCTAGATAATAAATAAGAATAGGTTCAACCTATTGACCATAAACACTGGAAGGTTTTACACCCAACATTAATTTATAACTCAAATTGGTGGACAAATAACTTGATGAATAAATTATTCAGTATGTTGTTTACAACTTAGACTTCATCTTGTGTCCTACATGGAAAGGAAGAAAGGATGTATGGCAAGTAATTCCCCATTTTAGGTCCACACGACCAGTAAATCAATCCATAATAATAAATGCATGGCCTCTCTTTCATGATACACTGTCATCTAACTATTAACCCTGCCACCATTTCAGGTGCATGCAATAGGGAGGAGTCCATGCAGACACCCCCATGATGAGGCACTGGTTCTAAAGGGTTTCACACAGCATCCTCAGTGCCATGCTACAGCCATGGTATAAACCAGTAAATTACAAATATTTATTTGGTATTATTGTAAATTTATAACAAAGAAAAAACAACCAGAAGTTCTGAACAAATAATTCATTCTAAATCTCCTTATCAAGAACTCCCTCCTACAAAGACTAAATGATCGATCACAACAAAGAAACCAAAAACTTAAAAACAATTTCTAATCTAATTATATATACCACACCACCATAATTAAATATCTTAAAGGAAAGACATTATAAATTTCTAGAAATAACGAGGAAATAAATAAAACAACATAAATCCACTTGCCTGAAATCACAGCCCCCCTATTACGCCCTCTTCTCTCTCTCCTCCTCCTCCAAACATGGCCCATTTTTCCTAGGCATGCTGCTGGTGCATTGGGTCCCCAAAAGCATATGTTGGCAATTCATTTATTATTGTTGACAGTCTCTTTCCTTTGCGCTAAGCATATGCTTGTTCACAATGCATGCATCCATCAATTCTATTTATTAATAGAAATTCCACCACCTGAACCACCACTCCATACAAAATCCTCATTAAACCACCTCTCAGTTCAAGTTCCCCATTAAATATTTTTAAGGCATGGTCTAGACATGGTTTTGCATTATTCCTTATTACTAAGGAATCAAATCAATTTGTATTTTCTGAGATCATCTAATGCGTTGCACTTCCCTATGTTATTTTACCCTCTGAGGCCATTTTGCCAATTCTAATAACAACATGATGGGGGGTTTTCCTCCCTACACTAAAACCAATGTTTCATGTTTGATTCTCATTAATATCTAAGCCACTATATCCGCCATTCTTCATTATCTTCTTCTTTTTTTTCTTTTTTCTTTTTAATTTTATTTATTTTACTAAAAAAAAATTTAAATATTATAATCAAAATATAAACATTTTCCAATGTGAAATGTATTATTATGCAAATCAAAATGTCTCTATAGTTAATAAGTAATATGTTTTTTATAAAACTTCTCCATCCTCTTAAACTAATTTAAGTGGTGTGTGCCATAATCTGGGCCTTTTTAAAATTATTTGAATGAAATCACACATTGTATTTAAGACAAACGAATATCCATCAAGCTCTATTGGACATGTCAAATAGTCCTTAAATCTTCCAAACAAAGTCAATTTATAGTTTATAGTAAAAACACTACACAAATCAGAAGAGGCTAAATATATTATCATGATCAAAATATTAACTGCACTAGACTTTCTTCTATGCCATAGTTGGTATACATTTTGTATTCTCCAACATGCAGACATGCATGAAAGTAAACAAGGCGAGACTAAAGGACGATATTTATAAAAATATTTTTATCGCAGGATAGGGCATGGCATCAAACTTGTGGCCATCTAAAGAATTGGGGTTAATGACATCAATGAAGTCTAAGCCTCATTGAACGAATGGTCTTCTTTCAATAACAAGATACAAAGGCATTTGTGTATGTACCTCTATTTTTTCCAAGACTTGGCATTCATGGCATGTTCTTACATGAACATGTGCATCCTTAAATACTATTATCCAGTAATAACCCATTCTAAGGATTTTACGGGTTGTGGTGTTTCTAATGAGATGACCACTACCTATCTTTTGGTGTCAATTTTCTATAATTTCTTGAGCTTCTTTTTGTGATACACATCTTAGGTAGATGCCTTCATAATTTATTCTATAGAGAATCCCCTTTCTAATCGTATAATGAACATCTTTGAGCCTCAAAGCTCTCCTTTGTTCTCTATTGAGTTTAGAGGAACAAGTACATATAAGTAAATATTGAATAATATTAGTATACCAATCTCCTCTAGATACTTAGATTTCACAAACCTCCTCAATGGTGATGCATGGATCAAGCTCAGTCAAGAGTTGAATGATGCCCTGACCTATAATAATCTTATTAATCTTGATTTCTATGTCAAACTTCTATAATTTTTCCATCTATTTTCATTTGTGTTCTTCCAATTCATTTTACCCCAAAGTGAGCTTGATAGCAGGATCCAACACAGTGGCAATGGTATTATTCCTCAAGATGCAGTGTCAAGATTTCTTTACCTCTTTAACAAGGGCAAATATTTGTTTATATATCATGGAATACATGAGCTTTGCTTCTTTCAAGCTTGTGCTTATGAATGCAAAAAGATGTTCACTTTCATCTTTCTTTTGGGTAAGCATGACAATAATGATATGTTATGAAGCAAATGAATACAAGAAGAAATCTTTAGTGAAGTATGGACTTATCATCATAGGGGCCTAAGATATTGCATCTTTGATGTCTTAAAAATAATTTTAGGCCTCTACTATCTACTCCACTTTAGCATCTTGATTGAGCATTGCATTAAGAGATCTAACAATTGCTACAAATCCTGAGATAAACTTTCTCATAAAATTTATCTTCCCAAATAAATATTTGAGCTCCTTCTTGATATTCATAAATACAATTTTTGATATCCACTTAATTCTATCCAAGTCGATTGTAATTATTTCTTTGGTGATGATGTGACCCAAGAGCTTGCCTTCAGTAATGCCAAATATGTTCTTCTCAGGGTTCAGTGAGATTCTAAACCTTCTATATATTTCAAATATTGATTGTAGGTGGCCTACATGATCAGTTCTTGTCTTTGAAAAATAGTGAGGTCATCCATGTAGATGATTATTCCTTTACATATTATCCCTTAGAATGTATGATCCATGGCTCGCTAAAAAGTAGCTCCCATGTTAATCATGCCAAATGGCATCTTTTTGTACACATAAGTAGCCCACTTTGTAGTGAATGCAACCTTTATTTTTTCCTCAAATTTAACTAGCACCTAGTTATATCTTGAAAATATATCCAAGAAGGACATCATCCTTGAATCACTTAATATTTGGATCACCTCATCCAAGGAAGGCAAAAGATAATTATTTTTATCAAAAGCCATATTCAATTTTTTGAAATCAACACAGTCTAATTTTTCCATTTTTCTTTTTGACTCGAATTAATTTAACTACCTAGGTATAATGTCTAATAGGGAAAACTATTTTTGCATTCAGCAAATTTTCCACTTCTTTTTTAATAAGAGGCTCTAAGATAGGATTTACCAGCCTCTATCTTTGCTTGAATGGTTTGTGGTTTAAATTTAGCGAGATTGTATGGGTGATGATCCTTGGGTTAAAAAATTTCAAATGTTCATACATCCATGCACTCACATCTTTATAATAGTTGATTAAATCCTTCACTCTTTATCTTACTTCTAAAGTGCAACTGAAACTAATGTTAACAAAACAAAGGTCATACTCATCTCCTCAATTCTTCTTCTTTAAATTAGATTCATTTACTTTTTCTTTTCTTTTCTTTTTTTCTTGAGAATATAAATCAAATTCCTTTTACAAAGAAATCATTCCTAAGGGAAGTCAGTTAACTAAATGACTCATTATTCTCCCAATTCCTCTTAGCATAGGTAACTAATCTCTTTGTCATCAATGATTTGAGACTCAAATTATCTCAAATTAGTCAATAATTAGAGGATATGATGGCCATCATTAAAGACTTAAAAATATTACATGTTGTCAAGAATAGATGGATAAGGTACTATCTCAATGGAAAATCTCTGTACCTTGGACTCTTGTAGTGGTGCCAAATTGGTAGCTAAAAAATCTAGCGAGTCAAAAATTTGATTATGTTCTCTAGGAATAACCACTATATTTAAGGCCTCAAAGGACTCAATTAAATCCTAAGTGCTATGTTTGTACCTCTTCAAGTATGATAGCTTACATCGGTATTTTTTCTTGACTTGATTGATTACCAGTTCTGAATATCCATATATTAGAAGCTATTTGACATTATTTTTAAGAGCAAATTGCAATCCCAAAACTAGTGCCTCATACTCTACTTTTTTTTTAGCATAAGGAAACTATAATATTTATTCTTCTAGGTATTTCTTACTTTGTGGATCAACCAAATCATCACCAATGCTTGATCCCTACTTGGATCTTGCACCATCAAAGTGGAGATTCCATAATTAGAAAGGTCCCTATACTTATGGCTCCTACACCTTATACTTTGTGTTAAATGTATAAATCCCAAGGTTAGGATATTTATATTTTACCTCTTCATTATTATTATTTTATTCTATAATGGGATTCTTCATTCTTGGGTCCCGATCAATTTGAATCTAGTTTACAATACCTCTCAATGGCAACCAAATATGAGAGAAGTATGTTGTTACATACCCATTAAAGATCTTAGACTAGTCTTTACTGAGGAGGAGTCTATATCCTTCTAGTATATCCAACATAAGTATATCATAGTCATTTTTATACATGGATTGGATGCCACTTGGATGCTTACATCATTCAGTTCTTCTACTAAAGGCACCATTATCTTATCTAATTGTGAAACCATCCTCTTTGGTGGGCTTGGAGTCAATCCAAGCTTTTGGCAAATGAAAGTTGGCATCATAGTAGACAAAGCTCCAAAATAAACTAAATTATTATGAATATTCTTTTTAAATGTGTTGATAGTTAATAATAAAGGAGGAACTTCTGGCTTACTCTTGTATATAACATTTGTATGAACAACCTTTGTCTTTTCAATAGTTGACTTTCCTCTAATGGACCTCCATAGGAGCTCCTTTTTTTCAATGATCTGAGTCAATTCATGAAGATTAATGTTTTATTTAACCTTATTCATATATTAAAAAAATTTATATCCTCCTTTTCGTTATTCCTCCTTATTCTAGGGTTGTTCATTCCCTTTTGGGGGAGGTGGATTATTGTCAACCCTTGGATTTGGTATAATAGTGGTATTTTTTGGAGGAGTATATGTTGTGAAGGGTTGATTATTCTTCAAAATGTAAATTCCCTTTGATACTAATAAAAATCAAGTATTTCATTATATTCATCCCCTAGTTCATTATCATCCTTGCTTTGGAAACAAGACTTGTGTGTTTCAAATACCATGGCAGTGTTTGAGGAACTAAATTTAGGGTGGAACTTTAGTGGGTTATTCATCAAATCCCTCTTTACCATCTCCCTTTGGAAGATATCAAACACTACATAGAATTATAACATTCAATTTCACCATGTTGTGATGTATTATGAACTCTACACCAATCAGACAGCTATTTCCACTATATTGATTTCTGGAAACTTATTGGGTTATTGTTTTGAATTGTTTACAAACTAATTAAAAGGTCTATTATATATTTGAAACCCAAAATTTTAGTTATTATTATAGACAATAGTATTACCTATCTTCCTGTACGTGTTCAAGAAGTCATTGCTTAACTTTTGGACCATTATTTGTGTAGAATCTAGTTCTACTTTGGTAGAATCAACACCTTATGCAACTACAGTATTGGATGGAATTGAGTGTTGGTTATATTGATGACAATTCATTTGTACATGATTGTTCATATAACCATGATTCTAATTTGGTGTATGTTACATCAGAGGAAGTAGTGCATATAATTGATTCTATTTGAATGGAAGAGCTTTTTGATGAACATGAAACACTTGATTCAAATATAGGAAACTAGGATTAATATTGGGAGTGTCAGGTACTTGAATATTTAGATGTCTATCAATATTGATAACTTCTTAATATTTTAATACTAGAGTGTTGGAAATAATAAAATTTTGTAAAAATAATGTAGTGATTGGATCCAAGGCATTATTGTACATCTCTAATCCTAAAATTTAATCAAGTTTGTATGCTAGACTCAACTAGGTGTGCATCTTCTAAAATCTTGTGTTGAAATCCTAAATTGGCTCAATAAGCTCCCTCTTTATACTAGTAAAATGTTTATACACCATGTCAGGGTTGGTAAATTATACAAATTGGGAAAGAAAAGTGCTTTGACATTCATTTCAAGAGGTAATTGAGTTCTATTGAAGATTAAAGTACTAATGATAGGCAACATCTTGTAATGTAAATAAGAAAAGCTTGTATGAAACATCTTCATCAGTAACATTCATTAACCTCAAAGTAGCCTTGAAATACTTGATATGTTCCTCTATAGTTCTTCCTCGTAAGGGGGATAAATAATGTAGATACTTCTCTATATTTCCTGGTAAGTTGTGCACATCCCATAGGATGTCAATAATAAATCCAACTAACCAATGTGGTTAGGTCACATGATGATCAATGGGTTGAATATTTCTTATTGAAGAAGGTGTCCTAACCTAAGATATATTGGAAATAATTGGTATAAATCTAGGCCTTCGATGTACTGACAAAGCCAAAAGATTGGCTTGGGACCTAGACCTAGTAAATTTATTGGGTGTCTTCAGTGCAATTCAAATGTAGGAAATAAACTCTCACTAGAGAAGACACACAAATGGCCCTCTTAGTGCCAACATTTTCCTATTGATGTGGGTCTTGTGCACATGCAGAGAATTAATGAGGTAGCCTCTAATATTTTAGGATTGCAATTGAAGTAAACTCGACTCCAGGTCAAGATTTTTAGGTATGGATTAGACAATCTAGGGATGGAATAATGGGCTAAGCATTTAAGTTGTTAATTGTGTATCCTTGTAGTGAAATAAATCTTAATAGATAAATTAAAACCTATTTATGTTGAATAGATGGATGGATCTATTCTAAAGTTAGTATATCTCAATCAAAGAAACTTTAAAAGGATGGAAGGGTAAAGCAAAAAAGAAGGATCTATAGTTTCAAAGGATAAATTTTTTAGTTGGTTTCTTTGTAGATAAGTGTTTCCTAAATTAATTCTTTTTGTTTGTATATATTGCACACTTATAGATAAACATAGTTAGGTAATCTATGATTAAATGGTATAGGAAACTTAAGGATCTCAACTAAAGGTTGTTCCTTTTAGAGTAACTATTGCACACCCTCACTTAGGAGATTATAGTTCAGACCATAAATGTATTTAGGTCATCTATGGCTCACCCCTATAAAAAATTAAGATAGTTAACCAATTTCTTGAAATCATTAATACTTGCTAACTATTCAATATCTTTGCAAATATAAAATTATTAGATATCAATGATAACAAAAGGAATTCTTCATAGTAGTTGTACACTTCAAATTACTGAATTAAAATAACCAAAGGAAATAAAAACTTTAATTACATACAAATGGAAGGAAAATACATCCACACAGCTACATGACAATCGAAATGACTTCTTCCTATGTTAAATTTTTTTTGACCTTTTGAAATGATGGATTACATGTATAAATAGACTTGGGGAAGGGTCATCTCATCCTCTAAGTTCATGAAAACTCAAAGTTACATCTAGTAATTAGAACCTCAAATCTAATTTTAATATCAAAATTGCATGTATAATTTCAATTAATTATAACTATGTTAAAAAATAAGTTTGTCTATATGATGTCATGTAGCATGTGCATGCTTAAAACTTACTTAGGTTAATTTTTACGTTCATATGTTAAGTTTAAGTAAACTATAATTACATTAATTAATCCTATATGTAAGATTACATCCAAAAATAGCCTTAAATAGCTAAGGCTTGTTTACACTAGGTGATTTCATGGTTATGCTTGTTGTCGTAAGAGGCACGGAAGTGGTTAGCAATACTAAGCTAGTGGCTAGAATTGAAGTGGTAACTAGAGTCATAGATTTCTTCGTGGACTCTAACTCCTGATAGTACTTAAAACTGACATCATGTTGTTATCTTATGATGTCCATGTTCAAAAGTGGGGGTCTATGTATCTTGTTTATCTATTCCATTAAGCATGCATGTTTGGATTTAGTGTTCCTAAAGTTGATCAAGAAATTCTCCACTTCTGTGACTTTCTTTCATGCGAAATTCAACTCAACTTCTATCTCCTCTAGTGCTAATACTCAAATATTTTACTTGAATTTGAAGAGTCAAAACTAGCTCTACTTATTAGTTTAGCCATAGAGTCCCTTACATGTGAAATCTTCAACTCCTTCAAAATTTTCAAAATGAGATTTTCATGCTCTATATACTTAGGCATTATTGCTTCTACAACTACCACCCATTCCCTTGCTTCTTGTGTTCAAATGATGGACAAGTTGAGAGAATTTGAATATTCTAATTCTATCATTAGATTCAAGTGTTATATGCCTTATTTGTTGTGTAGAGAATAAGTAATTTTAATTTAGTATCATATTCATTTAAAGAATTAAACAATTCAAATGCTTTAATTATTTATGGGAATAATTCATCCCTCATAGAAGTAATGGCATCCAAAATGTTGTACAGATTTGAAGGTACACTTTACACTATAATGTGGATGGTTTATTATTTTTCTCTAGCATGCCCTAACTCTTGTTCTAGTTGTTGGAATAGGTAATGGTTAAGTGGTACATTTATGTACCCTTAATATATTAAATTTCAACATTAAACAAATAATATGCTTTATTAGTTATAAGTTCATGCTCATGTAATAATAAAGCATATTAGTTTTAATTTTGGAATTATTGGTCAAGGTTAGAATCATGACCTTTGGTCAAAGATACCAACCCATGTGACCTTTGGGACAAGGTTGGCCCATGTAATATGACTCTTGGAAAAATTTGATGGAATCCTAAACATGACCACTGAAGAATAGGACCCTTCCAATGGTCACAATATAATGGTTAGATTATCTTTCTTATATCATAAATATTTTACATTGTAAAATCTAATGAATGAGCATTACTTCTGTATTCCATTTATCCATCTAGATGATGTGAAGATCTATGTGGAGAAGTGGATAGAAAAAATACTGTATTGGGTACTTGTTAGTTTCTCTTAATATTAATAATCTTTGTTGGTTTTTTACCTCTTAGAGGTTTTCCCACATTATATCTAGTGTCTCATTATGTATTTCTTTGTTATTGCTCTCTCATATAGATCTAGTGTTCATATGCAATTGTATTGCTTGTTTTGTCACTATATCTCTCCTTACTTATTGTGTTTCTTCATGGATCTCAAGAAAATAATCCTTTTATGTTTCAAAATAGGATCTAAAATCCTCATTATAGAGAGACTTCCCTAGCCTCTTATTCTTCTTATTTAACAGGGAGAAAACATCTTATCTTTCTTCTAGGATTATCCCCCTTATAGAATCATCTTCAATCTTTCTTTTCTTCACTCTCTAGATATTCCCTATGGATTTGTCAAAAATTGAGCTTATTGTGGGAAACTCTATGATTTTAATGTTTGGCCTTTTAGATGCTTGAGATTTAAAATTTCTTTCTCGGTGTGGGATTAACAATTGAGTTGATTCATTTGGTTAAGTGTCTTGGGCTATAGTCTCAACCAACAATCCATTGAAGACTATTTCAAAGCCTCTGCATGTAATGGTTTTGGAAGGGAAGGCAAAATAATCTTGGATCAATCCACACCACCATATTAGGGAAACAGGTGGATTATATATACATGCATCTTCTTCAAAATCTTATTTGATGATATTATAGTGGTAGCATGGAAATAACTAGAATAAGGCATTGGTAAGCCTAATTGAGTGGATGGCACATGTAGTTATAAACTTGCCAATGCTTCCATGGATTTCTTATATGATACTTTTTTAGTTTTAGGGGTTGTTGAGGTAATGTTGGAGGTAACCATGGTATAAATGGGGGTAACAGATGTTGAGGATGTGGAGACAGTAGGAGTAGAGGAAACATCTTCTACTTTTAGAACAACTAAGGATGGTTAGACACTTGGATCAGAAGAAATAACTTCTAACTTAGGCACAACCAAAAAAGGGTAAACACTAGGACTAAGATACATAAGATTGAAAGAAAAAATAGACATAGGGCTTATAAATGATACAACTAGAGTTGTAAAAGCTAAAGGAATTGTAGAGATAGTTGGGATTACACCCTCACCTAATTAGTCTCTTTGGAGTGGTGCTTTTCCTTTAGTTTCTTAGAGGCTTAAGAATTTGGTTGTCTATAATTCCTCTTCATTAGTGGCCTTACCTCCCACATATTTTTGCTCCTATCCTAATGGTCTTTCTATATATGATGATTCTTCTTATAGGGGGAATATGAGCTCTTAGATTCTTCTTATAGAAAATAGTCCCCTTTTTGTCATGGGGAAGGCCTCCTAAGTGGGGGATGTTATGACTTCCACACTTGTAGTCTCTTGAATTGAAGTAGAAATTCAATGAGCATGGCCTTATGAGTTTGAAGAGTTGATATAAATTGGTTGATCTTTATCTTTCCCAACTAAAGTTGAAACACTGAGAGCATCAACCACCCTAGGTTCTTGCTTTATAGGTTTTATTTCCATGATTAATGTCTAGGAAGGTCCCCCCCTATTCCATTGATTATTTTTATGGCCTATTGATCTATAAATCTATGACATCCCATCCATCTAATCATGAGAACTTGATATGTGCATCCATAATCAAAATTGAGGGTTCCCCTTAGATTATTTTCAAGTATTTCTCACCCAATCTATTCATATGTTCCCTCTCCAAGATGTGGGAATCACTCTTGGCATTAAGAAAAAGGAATTCATGGTCATAAAGATCATGTTGGTATCGAATACCAAGGTCTTGGATATGATTTTGAACTCTACCATTAGGGTCCTAGTCTCTATGTGGTAGGGTGGTTAATAAGAAATATTATTTGAATTTAAAACCTCCCAAAAGTGCTTATGATTGACATAGCACATCTTGAAAATAATTATATGGGATCCATGGAATGCACTCTTCTTTTTACTCTTCAAGTCTTCATCAACTCCCCACTATAACTGGTATGTTATCTTTTGATATGCTAATTTGTCGAGTATATTCTTGGGGAGATGCAGGGGTGTAACCTTATAACCAAAAACCATGATCATGGTGTAGTTGGGATACATCAAGTACTCCCCTCTTGGCATCAATGTGTCAGCTATGCTCTTAGATACCCTAGGTAGTGGTGACCTATGAATAACCCTCTAAACCTGAGGGTATATGTCCTATTCAATTTGGCTTATGTTTTTGGTATAGGTTTATATATATGAAAGAATATGAGTCACATATATAGTTCTTGATGAAATCTTGAGCAAGGCTCTAGAGTGACCCATTATGCATATATATTGTTCCTAACACAGTATCTAGGAGTTATTACATCATATAAAAATGGCCTCCCATAGGCCCCTTATCTTTACATAGAACTTATTCTTGTAGTTTAACACTGATTACCTCTCCCAGAAAAAACATTATCTCTGAGGTCATTATTAAATCTAGTAGTGAAACCCATTCAAGGTGAAATAATTAAATACTTGTTAGCCATTTAACCAGTTAAAAAGGGCCATCCCAATGTGGGCTCCTATTTGGAACTTAGTTATAGGTACTGGATGCTTCTATTTAGGAATGATCCATTTGCTTAATGTTTTATCAATTGAGTTGTTATTTTTCCATGTCACCACTATGTGTAAATCATATATTGCATCTTTAATAGGTAGGGATAAATACCTCTAAAATGCATCTTTTTGGATGCATGAAATGATGGTTTTGTGATCTAGATGGTGTAATAAAGTAACCCCATTCACCTTGCCTATAAATAAAATGTCTCACAATAGGTTTATGCATGACATAACCTAAGACTTGGCCACTATGAAATGTAATACATATTGATTGAGAGGGATTAAATCCATAGCCAATTATCTTTGTGTTGGTGTTAAGTTATCCTCACAAGTATGTGCATCCACTTGATGAATTACATCCCATAACACTGATTAATTGAGATACTTATTATTAAATACTGTTGGGTCAAATATGGTGTCTTTGTATTCAATTAATTCCTTGATCAATAATCTAGTTGGTGGCAAGGATCCTTTGAATGTATTAGATGAATACACCATAGTTAATTCACTAAGATGATAGAGTTTTGGTTCTTCAATTTAGTGGTTCGGCTCTTTTGTATGCAATTTTTGATTCAAACATAGGTAGTTAGGGCTTGTTCTCAATGAGGAAAGTGAGTTGGTAGTTTGTTTATGACCAATGAGCATGAAATTTATTTTCAATTCATTAACATATCTTTTGGCATTCAATTCTATTTCATCCACCATTTATATCCAACATCTCTAAACTTTCTTCACTTGTTTAATTCAAAATTTCCCAGTTCATTTTTATAGGTATGCCATGTAGACACTATAGATGTTTGGAAGAATGTTGCATCATTTTATTTTTCCAAGGGTCTTTATGCAACTCTTTTCTCTTAAATTTACCTATGCAATAAAGGCTTTCGACAATCAAGAGTCAGATGTTATGTTAAAAAAAAGATAATCTAAATTCTTGTGAAGCAAACAAATCTTCCAAATAAAAGTTTTAAATACATGTGGTGGGATTCCTTTTGTGAAGGCTATGAGGGTTTTCTTTTCTGAAGGCTAAGTTCTAAATCAAAAGCTACAAACACTTTCACTAAACATTTTTTTTGAAGATAAAATTTTGACCAACGCCTTCAAAAACAAAAGTTCTAAAGACCATACTCTAAAATATTTCTCTAATTATCCTTGCCAAACATTTTCACTAAGAAATTTCACCTAACACTAAATTATAACCAAAGACCAAATTCTAAAGAGTGATCATCATAAACTAAGTTCCAAATTTTGAGGAATATTTTCTAGATAATTTTGCTAAAAGTAAAAGTTTTGAAGACCAAATCTTGAAGAGTAGGTTCCAAAGACCAAATTTCAAAGAGCAATGAACATAGATGTAGAATACTAAAATGTAAATACAAATTTTGAATAAAACCTTCAAATAAAACCTCTAAAGGCCTATTTTAGTGAAGCTTGAGACTTTTATAGAATGTTTATGTTCCAAAAACATATGTATATGCAAAAACTTCTGAAGAGTATTAATAGGTTAGTTTGAATAATCAAAACATGTCCATTTTATTTTTACTAATAGTGAATTTAGGTGAAACATATAAATCTCTTATGAAATAATATTTCTAAAATAGGCCTAGACCTTTCATAATATAATGGGTCCCTATTCTAAAAACTAAATGGGGGTATGTTGAGTACAACAAGGAGAACTTCAATAACAAAAAATAGAGTGAATAAAAAATAAAATAAGAATAGAGAAATAGGACCACATAGATATGAATAAAGGGAGAAATAAGAACATTAAACATGGCCTATAAGAGCCTAATCCCAACCATTTATCTATATGTAAAAATTTACATTAAAAGATTAAATTATTAAGGCTTTTACCAAAATTAGTTTTTTACATGTGTGTACTTTGAAGTGAATATATTCGTTCCACATACATGCATTGAATTAAAACTATACATAATTTAAGTGCATATATTGGCTACTATAATAAAAGGAAGATGAAGATTTTATGTCATGTTCCCATCCACAACTTTTGTCACTTTACAAAATTTATTGTAATCACTGGACAACTACTAGCAAGTAATAAATGGCATGTATGCTCATTGTGCTCATTTGAAAGTTTTAAATTTAAATTAAAAATTTATGGATCATATGAACACATACATATGATTTATATCAATATATTCCACATAAATGTAAAAACAATGTTTCTATTCTTATTTATTATATTAAAGATATATCTAACAATTTATGAATCATAGTTAGCAATTATCTGGGAATTGTTTAAATGCAATCCATCTATTTATTAAGGAATTAGATAATTTTTGTCTTAGGAAATCCCCAATTATTTATTAACATTTACACCAAGTTAGAATGAAAAAAATATGCCTAAGTTTATATTAAGAGGAAAGTACTCAAAATAGATCTAATAAATTTAAACTTTTTAGGTGAGGGATAAATAACATGTGCTTAAAATCACTCATCTAAAAATAGTAGAGTTACAAACACCATGTGTAATAAGGTGGGAAATATATAATACCCAAATTGAAATTTGAATTAAAAACATGTGACTATTGTAAAATATTATATGCAAATTCATAAAGAAGATTATATGTAGGTAACTGATCGATTAGCTAGATATTATTTGATTTCATAAAAATCCTTTGATAATGTTCATCCCATTCAAATTTAATGCCTTTGTACAAAAAATTGGATAAGGGTTGGGTTTTGTCAGCCAACTAAGCCAAAAATTTATCATAGGCTTGAATTTTTTCTTAAAAACTTCTTACTTACTTTAATTTGGTATGAGGATGCATATCAATAATATATTTAAATTTATTAAGATCAACTTCAATGCCTAATTTAAAGAAAAAAAAATGAATAAATTCCCATATGTGATATCAAAGATGCACTTATTTTGTTTTAATAGAAGTCATATTTATATAATAGTTCAAAACTTTTACTTAAGTATTTAATACGATTTTAATGTGTCTTTTATTTTCCAAAAATATCATAAGGAGGATCCTCAACAATGGCATGCATGTTACAATTAAATATGTAACTCATAATCCCTTGAAGAGTAGCACCATAATTTTTTAGTATGAATGGCATAGCCACATAAAAATTCATACCCAAAGGAGTGGTAAAATAAATATTTTATTGGCTATTAGGATTAATTTTAATTTTATTGTAGCCAACAAATCCATACAATAAGGAAATCCTCTCATAAAAAATGTTAGAATCAATAATTGTATCTATATTGGGTAAAGAGAAGTCATTCTTGGGATAAGCTTTGTTCATGTCTCTAAATTCATTGGAGATATGTATGTGCCCATTAGGTTTATCAAATGTAAGATGTTACACATACAAAATGAGTAATAAATGGGTCAAAAATAGGACATTTAACAATCATTAGATTTTATCTTTGATTAATAAATTAAATTTAGGATGCATCTTTTGATTTATTAGTTTAACATCTTGATTAACTACTAGATTATGAACTGCAACGGATGGATTAGTATTGGGCATGTCATACAAACCCAAGAAAATAATTAAAAATAATATGTTAAATTTTTTGTATGTTCTTTATCTTCTTCCAATGCTAATGATGTGCTAATAAATATAATTTTAAGATATTTTTTAGTTCCATAGTTAAAGTCAATTGTTTCTTCATTTAGCAACATAGACTAATCCTCATTGTAAGGTGTATTAGACAAAGAATCAAATCCATAAGAAGGGTTATCTTGGTCTATAATAATATGATTAAACTCAAAAAATTTACCATGATGAATGATCTTATGATGTAATTATTTTTTATGATGAAAAATGGTATATTAGCATAAGACCCAACAGATTCTTGAAAAACTTCACATTTGTAAAAATTATCATGTGTAAGTAACTTAAGGGAAGCATTTTAATAAATCAACTCAAAATATTTAATTTATAAAAATGATATATTACAAATTCAATTTTTGAGTTTCATACTAGCTTATAAACATGAGCATACAAATATATGTATGTCAAATAACTATGACATTTGTAAACATCAATAGTCCCCTTATCTCATTGGAAGCATTTTTCCTTGGTGTCAGTGATATATCCAAGACCTAGTTTGAACTTATGAGAGGGTATTATTGGATTGATAATTAATTCTCACTTCAACCTAACCCATAACCTTTATATCCCATAATTTTTTCACAAGTGAAACCTTTTCCATATTGATCTAAAGTACTAGGTGATAAAACACTAAATTGTTTGAGTTTATTGTCATTAAGACAAATACTCATTTAAATTTTCTTACCCTTACATATTAGAGGTGAAGTTCCATTAAGCATGGAAATATGGAAAGGTTTCCCATAATATTAAGTAGTAGAATGTAATTAGTCAATACCAAACGTATCCATACCATCACTATACTTCCCAATTATAAAATTAAACTTGGATAAATGTTCATCTATGCTATCAAGTTCACAATCATCGACCTCATTATCATCTTGAATAGTAGTATAATTTTAAGTATCACTAAGATTACTTACATCATATGTTTTTATATGATCTCTAGGAATATAATTTTGGGGTGTTATAATCTTAGGTTGGGGTGTGTTAAAATTAGGAACAATGATTTTCATACATTCCACATGTTTGCAATATTGGAAAGGAAAATAATCCATGATGCAAGTGTAAATGTACCCTTCGTGTAGGAATTTCAAGAATCTATGTAATGTATATGGAATAATATTCATTTCATGAATCCAAGGTATTCCAAGAAATAGGTTATAGCTAACTTCATTAGATATCACTTGAAATTTTGTAGTTATAGTCACATGTCTAACATATATGTTTAATACAATTTTTCTCAAGGGAATTTATGATTTGTTATGAAATATTTTTATTTCCATATCCAATGTTGTGAGATACTTATGATTTATTCCAAGTCTATTAATTAAGGCCTCACTACATATGTTAAATCTTGAACCATTATCTATGAGGATCCTCTTATTCACCAAATAATGGGTTTTAACTTAAATCTATAATGGAAGGTTTTGGTCAATAGTGTATCTAGGTGGAAAATCATGGATATCAAAGGAGATGATGTGCTCATTATGTTTTAACATCCTAACCATGGATATTAAAGGAGATGATGTGCTCATTATGTTTTAACATCCTAACCATAGAATCAAAGTAAGTAGCCTCTTTGTTTTTTGGTCAAGTAACATCAAACAAAACATCCCTTAATGTCTTTTAAAATATTTGATTTTTTAAGAGATTCTATACTATAGATCTTGTCTTTTGTAATTTTTCCACTGAATGATATGGATTTTTAATCCAAATCCTTAAAGGATGTGTAATATTTGATTACTTTTTTATTTCACCCATTTTTTAGAATCTAGAGTGATAATAATATTAATTATCTTACCCCTTCAAGTGGTCACATCATTAGTCTCACATTGTCCCATCATACATTTAGTAATAATAAAAGTGAAAGAAAGGCAATTAGTGGTTAGGTTATCATCACATAAATAATGGAAATAAAACCTATCATACTTAAATCCACAAGCTACTATTATTTTATGGAAACTAGGAAATAATCATGTAATCAAAAAAAAATATTAACAACCCTATAATCAAAGGTATGAAAAAATAAATCTATACCCCATACCTTTTAAAAAATAAATATAGATATGATTGTAAATATTCTACTTGTTTTATGATTAATTTGATTTAATGAAGTAAAAATATGAAATTATGTAAAGTGGGGTGATAATCATCTAAATCTAGATGTAAAATAGGAGATTTATATTTTACTTACTATATTTGGAATGTAAAATACAATCGAAGAGAGGTACAATTATATTATTCCTTATCGATGTTTCTCACTATGTTTGTAACTCTCCTTGAACAAGTTTTATGTCAACTTGTAACCAATCAAATAAGGAAACAAGATCTCAAACACTTCTAACATAGAGACTGATACTATCCAAGCTATATCACTAGTCTCTTTATTGATTTTACAAGTCTATGTTGCCTCAAAATGTTTTACTTGAGCCTATATTCTCCTCATGTATGTGCACTCACCTTTGGTATTATGAGTTGATCTCTATTTTCCTTGCCTTCACTTTCAAATCCTAATTTCACTTTTGACAATAAAATGACCTAAAAATGGGTTATCTCTTTAGATTGGACTTACCTTAGCTACTACCCACTAAAATATTGTACATTCCCCACATTCCAATACTTGGAAGAGGGATCAAACCATACTTATTTATTTGAATATTTTTGTTGTGACAAACCATGCTAATGAAAGTCTAAATGTATTTTTTCTTAGGTCTTCTTTTGGTGTAAACATGCAATTGATGTGTAAAATTAGATTTATTCCTTTAGGAAAAATTGATCTATGATAAAGTAGAATATTAGTAGACTAGATATTTATTTTATCTATGTATTCCTTATCTTTCAAAGAATGTTTTTCCTTAGAATGCTCTTAGTGAAATTGTATATATATTTCTCTCAAGATTGAATCTAGGAAGTATTAGAATGAAAAATCAAACCTAAAAAGACCCAAAATGATTTAAAAACAAATACGTGAAGGTTTTAAAACTCAAAAATACATGAAAGTCATGTAAGGACACTTTAAATAACATTAGAACCTATCAGTAACATGCTTAGTCTTGTTTTACTAGAACTATCTTGAGAGTACATAAATAACACATGTAAAAGGTACTTAATTAGGGATTCTTATGGTAGACCCAAAAAACATAAAGAAAGCTCAAATAAAAGAACACAAAAACAAAAAAAGGTAGATAATAGAGTGTAATACCAAGACAAAAGTGCCAAAAATTTACCCATTTGAAATTAGAGTCCATAAATGTAAATTCACATGATAATAATTGTACAAACAAGGAACAAATCAAATTTGGGCATTTATACATTCCCTCTTTTAACATAGTATTTAAATGCAATGCTATGTATTGGCTTAAATGGATCAAAGAGATTCATTGGAATGTTTAAAATTATACCTTTAATTTCCTTAGTGTTACATAATGTACAATATGTACTAGTGAGTAATCATGTACATAACTATATAGCTTATTATTTAAACTAAATATAAACATAGTTAAAATGAAAATTAACAGTAATCAAAAGAATGTCTGCACCTATTTATATGTAAACATTTACTTTTCCTAGAGTGTGCTCATGACATTTGGAGTGGAGATGACATGGGTCCAAATTTACCCAACCCATATGGATAATGTGATCTTTTTCTTTCTCTTCTTGGCTAAAGAATCGAACAAGTTTTTCAGCAATTATCTATAATTATGGAACCCCAATTAGGTTTGTATATAGAATTGGAACCTTAAAATAGGTTTGTATGTAACATTAGTTTCCATAAATAAAATTTAATACCTAATATGAACTATTTATATCTTAGATTAATATAAAGTGACATCATATATTTATCACAATTTCATATAATTTAGGTCAATCTATTTAATTTGATCGATATGATTAATCTACTCAAATAAACCCATATAATTTGATAAATTTGATCAATCTAACCCATATAATTTGACAAATTTTATTAATTGGACCTATATGATCCATGCCATAATTTCATATTTGTAGTGTAAATTGATCATTCTAACATTTTTTTCCATATTTTTTTGTTGAATTTGATCTTTAATTTTATTTTATTTATGTGTTTGTATGGGAATATGCATGATAGGTAATTTCACTATGGGAAACGCATGGATACCGTACTAAGTATAGAACTTAGTGATGATAATTAGTGATTTATTGATAGTGTGTAGCTTAGTCATGTTGGATGACTAGGACTAATTCTTTATGATATGTAGTTGATGATCTCATTAGTGTGTAAAGTCAACATCTAAAGTTTGGCACCTAAATGTGGAGATATTATGAGATGTGGTGCAATATTTGATACTAATTGTATGAACTTGGACTATTTTATATGTTGTTGAGGTGTCAAAATAAAAATGGTGGGCTCATATATTTATGACAAGTCATGATGGCAGTGCATAATATGCCCTAGATTATCCCACAATTTTTATTTTAGATATTTTGTTATCTGACATTTTGAGTGTGTGAAATTATTTGTGTTATTATTTCATATTTTATTATTTTAAATGTGGTTGTTATATATCCTATCAAATTCGTGCTATAATTAATGAAATCTAGACACATGGCACTATATCTATGTGTGGGCTAGGATGACAAATGTAAAAAACATATCTCTCTATATAGTCTGGGATATAAATAAGAGGTCAATTGCATATACTTTGAAAATATAGAGATGATACTTAGGATGGCCATAGATATATAAGACAGAAATACACACTTAATTTCAAAGGTATAGGGTTTTAAATATTATGCATAAGATATGAGGTTTGGCTCTAACTAGATCCCATGATGTTTTCTTGATGTAATAATAGTAACGAAGGTGTATCAAGGATATAATAAGGAAACCACATGTTATAGAAGCAGGGAAACCTATATCCAAGATAGCTATAAAAACTAAACCAAAAAATAAATAAGTGGTTTAATGGTCAACCATAAATGGTTTATTAAGGCAGTAATGGAAAGCCTAGTAACCTTATACATATATCATCTTATTTTTTATGCGTAGTTAAGAAAAAAAATGCATGTTACTATAATGATAAACAAGGACACCTATCTAATAAATAAATAAATGAAAGAGAAAATGGACAAAGATACTTTCATTTGGTTTGACTTCTCAACACATCAATCTCCCCCTTAGATATAATGGCACTTTAAAATATATTATTTTTAATGAATACCTAAAATGGAGAAATAAGACCTAGGTATTCTTAGTTTGAGACTCCAAAAACCAAGTGCACATCCTCAATTCACCTTTTGTTATTAAGATTCAAATACACTAAGCAATACTTGACCTCTAATAATAAAAATTTAACCTCTAACTCCTCATGTTACTACCTACAAAAAGAAATGTGAGTGCAAGCACAGAATATGAGTGTTGTGTGTGTGTTGGGAATGATAATTATGACCCATGTATACATAGATCCAAAACTATATATACCATTAAATTTAAGCCCAGTCATTAGTGAGGCTGATAAATTCAAATGGGATGTCAACACTCAGAATTGTATCATCCAAGATGATATAATTAGGAAGATATGGATAGACTCAATCCTATATCGACCAAGCCAATACAATATAAAGAAATTTAGGTATCTAATAGACTATATCAACCTATTCATTATAGTATAAATATAGGGTGGATAGGAAATATGGACATAAAGTAGATAGATAAGGAATATATAAAGAGACTCAAAGGAGATCAGACTGATAGTAGAGAAGGTATGAAAGAATAGTATGTGTTCATCTCTTGTAAAGTACCATGAATTGACCCCACCCATTTTACAGTGAACTCCTTAGGATGTGCACTAAGGTAGATTGATGTGAATAAAATTCCTACAGGATAAATCATCATTAAATGATAAAGATGAAAAATATCAGGTGTATAAACTATGTACTCTTGGGGATATACCATGTTATCCCATTTGTATATATATCTTTATGGTTTACCTTGGAGTATTATAGTGATGGCTTTGGATTGAATTTTTTTTACATGTGTGAGAATAAATTAATATGTGTGTGTCTCATCCCAAAATTCATTTACTGCATGAATTGGGACATCCAAATACATACATGGAGGGATGGATTAGTGTCTCATGTGCCACAGGTCATACTACCACAAATATTTGTAATTTATTGGATAGGTTGAGTGTTTGTTTTATTATATAGAGGCCCTATCAATACTTTACTAGTTGGCCTAAAGATATGATTTAATTATTATATATTCTTGTCATTTTTTAATTTCAAGATTAGTTTTTGGTCATTTACGAGTGGTTTTATTATGAGTAAATTAATAGACAATTTATAATTATGTAGGGGTTTCCACCACCACCTATTGCATGAATGTGCAGTCATAGATTGGGTCAAAACCCCAAAGATCTAGGTTATCCTACTAGTATAGAGTGAGATATGATATCAAATAGTGAGGTAGATCCCCTAGATATGATTGTAGTTGGTGATGATACAAGATGCACTATGGAGTACACTCAGTGGTGGATCTAGTCATTTTAACCTATCTTATTTTTTATTATAATTAGACCCAAAAAATGTTGATCTAGATATACAACATGATTTCTTATGGGTTAGAATATACATAGTTCATAAGGATATAGATATCCATATGCACCAAGTGTACACACATAATATTTTTCACTTTATCACTTACTATCACTTTCTCTTGCAATGATTTATCAAGCATTTATATCCTCGAGTGCACACCTTAAAGGGTGTATCAGGAAAGGGGTTGGAAAGGATAATGGTGATTTGTGAGAGATGTTGTTATGTTATCATGATCATATCAGATTATTTGTATTGTCTATCCATTTACCTCCTATCCTATCATCATTTATATGTGTCAATTTCCCTATATCCTACGACATCAACTTGGTTGATACTATTTATTTAGTGACTTTTACCCTTCATATACTATTTTATCTAGATTGATATAGTTATAAGCCTATATTTAGACATATGTATTGTATTATCCTAGATAGTACCATTCTGTGTCAACTAACATATTTTTCATGTATCAATCAAGTTGATACCATTAGCTTAGAATTTAAGGTTGGTTATCTAGGGATCATACTTTATTCCAACATAGTCATATACACTCTATTCCCTCTATGTTATCTCATTATTTTTCCCTAATTCATACTTGGAGGAATTTTTTTTCTCTAGAACCTTATCTTAAATAAATTTGTCCTATGGTAGTATTTGAAGCTCAATAGGAGTCATTTGTATTCCCTAAATGAGGATATATTCAGTATTTTTTAAAAAATTGTAATTATTTAACCCACAAAATCTATTTTAAAGCTCTACTTGAGCCAATGGGATAATGATATTCAACGGTCCACTCCAAGGTAAGTATTTTTAACCCTATACTCTTTCCTTTATTTACTTATTATATTAGATTATGCTTATTTCGTAGTGAATGAATGTGTGTGTATCCTTGTCTAGATTATCGATATACCTAATATTGGTGTAGTTATTGATTGTTTAGACTTTACATATTCCATTTTAGGTTACCTAGATCGCATTTGGTTTACCATTACACCTTACTTTTATGATCATTCTAACCCTTCCCCTTAGTTTACTTTACTTTACTTGCATAGCTATTATCATTAATTACTTTCACATTTGCTTTCATAAGAGATATAATGAGAGATACTTTCTTGTATCATAATTTGAGGCTTTAGAACCTTTCCTCTTGGCATTTTTGATGTAAACAACCCTATGTTATATCTATGGATTTCATTGGTCATTACCAAGACTCACTAATTATCATGGTATCTATTTGATTTACCTTCATGTGAGTCTAATTTTATTAAGATAGGATAAGTGTAGGATAATATTAGCCCATGCATACACATGTTGTTGGTCTTAGTATGTATACAAATTTTATTTTAGTGCTTTAACAAATTTGACATAGTTTTTATTATCACATTATAACACTTTATAAATGTTGTGTAATATGTAGAGATGAATATTTTATCATCATTATTGAGGTGTATGTATAGTTATAACCTAATATATTCCTAATGATGGTATTCATGGTGACTTACTAAAGAGAACTAATGACATATATAGTGTAAATTATCCTATTTTTGACCATGTGGCACATGACTTGGATGACCATATTATCTCTAATAGCAAACATGATCATCTGAGGTGAGAGCTTACTTATTTGAGAGGTCATTTAGGCACACATTATATTCCCCCACATATTTAGGATGTATAATTATGACATATGATTTTCTCATAGTATGTTTTATTACAAGGTGAGCATGACAAAATAGTGGCAAATCATTCCACCCTACAAGGGAGATTCTCTCTCTCTCTCTCTCTCTCTCTCTCTCTCTCTCTCTCTCTCTCTCTCTCTCTCTCTCTCTCTCTCTCTCTCTCTCTCTCTCTCTCTCTCTCTCTCTCTCTCTCTCTCTCTCTCTCTCTCTCTCTCTCTCTCTCTCTCTCTCTCTCTCTCTCTCTCTCTCTGTGTGTGTGTGTGTGTGTGTGTGTGTGTTTCTGTGTGTGTGTGTGTGTTTGTGTATGTATGAATGATTAAATTAATGAATTAATGAATGTACGTATGTATATGAGGATCAACATAGGTGGATTGGGTCTTGATCTAGATCACACAAGAATAATAGTGTACCATATTCTTTGAGAGCTCATAAACTTAGAGATCATGATATTGATAGTAATTTAGAGGTTCATGGGTAACATTTACCCATAATTGAGTGATTTATCTATATTTGAGATATTTTACTTGATATTCTCATGATACACATTTTTTTGACAAACATATAATATTTAATATGTTTTTTTCATATTTTTATATGACATGGGTATCTTGATATGTGATAATTCACTTGGTAATGGATCACTTGTGCATTTTCTTATCATCTTAAGATTATTTTAATTTTTTATTAAAAGGTGATTTGTAATTTATATAGCATTAAAGAACCAGTTATGTCCTGATTATAACTATCCAATGTTCTCATCGCATTCAAAAATATCAAATGGGGTGAAATCATCTGACCTATTAATCATGTGAAATAAATCCACTTTGATGATTACTTTATGTTGACTTGGTTGATATAAATAATTAGTAAGTGAATCACATGGATATATGCATGGTGTTGAACTCATAGGAATACTAATAATTGCATTTTCACTAGATAATTGTTTATCTTCTTTGGAATCTTCTTATCAATGCTTGATTCTCAATAAAAAATGTAAATTCTTTAATTTCTTGTTCCTTATGTATAAGGGGGTTCTTAATTTTCTATTCATTTCTTCATTCATATGTGGTTTAATTTTATTTGGAATTCATACTTGTGTATTTTAAGATGTAATTATAACCTTAATAGGATTTTATTTTATGTATTTTCTATCTCATTAAAATGTAAGTGAACCTCCTTAGAAATTAAATGGAAGTCTTTTTGACATCATCCATTATTGATTCCATTTTCACTAACCATGACTTTTTTAAAATTTCATTGAATTGTGTAATATTATTCATCATAAAAAATAATGTTTCAACTATCTTATTCCCAAATAAACTAGTATATTGGTATGTTCTAATGACCCCTCAGGGGTATGTGAAGATTGACATTTTATTTGATCATGCCTTAATTCCTAAAGGAAATAGATTATGCATGTATTGTATTTTTCCATCAACAACAAATCCTCACATATGTTCACCTTCTATAAGATATATAATGACCATTGGTTCCTTCTTTGGTTCATATCACAATGTATGACCTTTATAAACTATTTGGGATACATCAATCTTCATAGATTTTGACATAAATGAAGATGGAGAAATGCTCCTTAAAGTTTTGTCATTATAATTTTAAAATGTAATGGCACACTTATCCATAAGTTATTTAATTATTTATATCAATGCATAAAAATTATTATCTTTATCCCCATTGATGTGATGACATTTACTATTATCACATAATTTTAAAGGAGTTTAGTTTTTTGTTAGCATGAAAATCAAACCAAAATAATACAAAACTAACATCTTAGGCACATGTCCTTAGATTTAGAAAGGTATAAGAATTGAAAACTAAATAAATAGAAGACAAAATTAAACTATTATGCCTTCCTCATGTATGTCTCCTTCTAGTTGGAATTCAAGTTTGGATTGGCCAAGATGTAGTTACAAAAGGATTTGATTAATGACTCATAATCATTTTAGTGATATTTCTCCTTTTTGTATGTATAATTGATTTGATTATGCTTGATTCTTAATGTATGATGGCCTTAGGATTTGGTAGAGCTTCATTTCACTATTTGGTCATGTTGGAATGAGAAGGAAGCTCTTCAATTTATATACTTGGATGATGAATGTAAACCGTCGATCAAGATGAAAATTAATGGATAAGGATTAGTCTTCCATTATCATAAATTAGGGATATGAAGTGTGTAAAAGGGAGAGATGGAGTGTGAATAAAGGATTGAGTGTGGAAGGAAATGTAATATTTTATCATAAAACTTGCCCACACACTTCTCTCCTTGACTTGAATTTTCATTATGAAGGAGGAGGACGATATCACAAGTTTGAGGTGGAAAATAGGATTAAATGAATTATGGAAAATAAGCAATGTACATTCTATGGAATTTACCATGAGGAAGAATATTATCTAATTAATCAAATATTAATCGACCAATAAGAAGTGATGTGATTTTGGTGGGATATGATGTGATAATAGAATAAAATATTAATTAATCAAGTGGGGTGGGAAGAGGGTGAAGTGATAGACTAGGATTTTTAATGCGAATATAAGAATTGATTAGATTATTTAATATCATGTTAGTGGATAGATAAAATCGACACAAAGTGTATGATTTTAGGTGTCATCATTTTTACCCTATTTGAGAAGGAAGGTGTTTCGAGACATGATGAGTGGAGTAACATATTTTAAAATAAATAAGAAATAAAAAAAAGGTGGAAAAAAGTTAGATGATGATGAAATAAAGAATATGATTAATAATGCCCCCTTGAGAGGGGATGCAGGGATGAAGGATGTAGATGGGATCTTTAAAAAGATAGGAAAGAGTGAGAATAAAAGATGCATTGAAGATGGATGAAAATAACCTATGGATGAGATTAATATAATTGAATTGATGCTTACATGCTTTGATTTATTATGATGATGGATTGATTTTCCCCATGTAGGGAAAAAATTGGGAATTATACATCTCGAGATAAGTTGAACACTTTGACTTGCCCCAAATAGGTTAAAAGTTACAAGCCTAACTTCCCTAAGCAGGGAAAATTTGGGAAGGACACATCCCCAAATAAGCTATACACTTTGACTTTCCCCAAGTAGGGTGAAATATATGAGCTTTAACTAGATTGAATGATTTAATTTCCCTAAATAGGTTAAGTTGATTACTGTATTTCCCCAAGTAGGGTAAATTAATTGAGTAATTAATTAATTAATTTACAAGCATAGATCAAGGATTTAAACTATTGCATGGATTAAGGATAAGTTTTTCGTGTTTATGTATGATAGGAAATTGGTAGGCTAATGCAAATATATTTATGATAGTATAATGACTTTTTAAATAATGAAGTCATAAAAAACTAGGCACATAAGAATGACCCAACATCATGAATATAATAATTGTAGAATGGTGTTATAATTAATGAAGAATGGTGTGATTAAATTTGTAGAGAATTAGTTAAATTCTATATGAGAAAAGGATTACTAGTTAAAAGAATTGAAGAATGGAAATAAGGGTGATGGTGGACAAGCTGACCTCATAAACATCATGTGATTGAACATTGCCTACATAGTCCATGTAGACTTTATGTCGATGCAGTTCTCCTAGATAAGGAGGAATGTGATGAGAAATGATGAATAATAGATGAATTGATTGATGTGGTCCAAAATGGCACTAGATGATTGGATTTAAAACTAGATAATTTTGCAAGGGGATAAACAACAACATTAACATGTCTCCAACTAATTTTTATAACTTGATTTTTTATGTTTCACAAGATGGTATGCACCATGATATAAAACATCATGATGACCTAACCATAATGTGTGTAAGTAATAACCCTCAATCCAATAGGTAAATGACACAAACAAACCATGATATATAAAAATCAAGATGACATTATTTTCATATGTTGATGGATGGAATCAAGTAAAAGCATAATAAATCATAATGATATGGAAAAAACATGATGACCCTATGAAAACACTTGGACTAAGTCAAGGCACAATAGTAAAATCAAACACACACAAATTGGAAAACAAAAATAATAGAAAGCATTATATCATTTAACCAAGTCAAAATCCACATGTGAAGGCTCAATGATATGATAAATGGATGGTAACCCCAATTAAAGATACATGCAAGGGGATGAATCGGGAAAAATATTTGGAAAGAAATTGCATGTTTTGATTTGACCCAATTAGGGAAAAAGTTATGACCTTGAATTGATGACTTACCCAAAATAGGGTGGATTTGGGAATGAAATATCCCAAAAAGATAGAACGATATGATTTTCCACAAGAAGGGGATATTTGGGAAGGAAACATCCACATGGTGGATGAAATGTTTTGACTAAGTATTTTGACCAAATTTAGGACAAAACAAACATTTTTGAATTTTGTGGCTTTATATCTCTCTTGATGATTTTTGGCTTTTTTCTATTTTTTTTAAATTTTAGGTTTTTCTAATTTTTAAGATTTTTGGAATTTCATGATATCTTTTGGAATTTAGGATTTTATAATTTCTATGTTTTTTAGAATTTAATGATGTATATAGGAGATCACTAGAAAAGGTAAAACATGTTCTAGCACAAAGATGGGATATGATAATAAATGGAACAAATTCAAGATGATGTTGGAGGATACAGATGATAAGGGACAACTAAGAATTAATTATGGATATCCAAGGACCATGCCATGTGGGAACCAAGTGTTCAGTCATCAAAGTACCATTCAAATGATATGCCAAGATGTTTCCCAAAATAAGATTCCCACATCTTCCTCTTCTTTATTAAGGTAAATATGGGATAAAATATGAGCTTGATAGGATGGATAAAATGATGGACAAGGATAAGGATTTAGATGAGCCAAGATGGGTTAAATGGGATGGATTATAATAAATATGGGGTTGTCCCCAAGTGTCAAGGTAATTTCAAACAACAAACTATTTACAAGTGATGCTAGAAACATGGTTTTCATCATGGTACTTGTCTAAGGCTCTATAAAAATGTATTTCACTACTAGATGAATTATTTATCTCTTTTAATTTGTGATTTTTTTGGAAACTCATTAGAGGATTACATGTAGTATAATACTTACCCATTTTTATCTATATCCCATACCTATTTTAGAGAAATTCTATGTTAGGTTTATGCTACTAATGTGGATTGCATTTATGTCATTATGATCTTCATTGGTTGTTGATTCTACTTCCTACAAACCTCAAAAAAAGGTGTCTTCGTAGCCTCTCATGAAAGAGAGTGCCACCAAAGAGAGTAAATTATGATATTCATTAGATAAAATATATGATTCAACAATGGGATATAGTATTTAGATGAAATATATGATCATGAAGGGATGTATAATTATTTGACTTCGGTCAAATTTGACATAATTTGAGTTAATTTTTGAATTAGATTCGACTTGGAATTTTTAAAAGCTTGTATTTGACTTTGAATTGAAATAATTGACTTAGTAAGTTTGAATTTAAAATGTTTGGCTTGGTTTGGGTCAAATGTTTATTGCTTTCGAATGGTTGGCTTAAAATAGGAATGGGGTCAAAATAGACTTAATGTGGATGATTGATTTCGAATTAGATTTAGGTCAAAATGGACTTGATTTAGATTTTTTTTCAAATAGATAATGTAATAGTACCATATGGATAGGGTACCATTTCAATTAGATAGTATGACATTAATAATGGGATAAAAATGACTTGGTATTTCGGCGTGCCCAAATCTTCACAATTTTGACCAAGTCAACCAAACCAAGTGTCAAGGTACTTGCAGACAATTAATTATTTACACATGATGCCAAAAACTTGGTTTTCATCATGGCCCTTGACAAAAATACCATATAGATGGTTTTCATTATTGGATAAATTATTTATCTCTTTTGATTTTTATTTTTTTTCATCTTAACTCATTAGAGCGTTAGGAAATGCATAATATTTACCCCTTTTTATCTCAAGTCCATAACAATTATAAAGAGTTTATCTATCAGGATCCTACTACTTATGTGGACTACATTAATTTCATTCGGATCTTTGTAGGTTTTTTTATTCTGATTCATTTAAACCTCTAAAAAAGGTGTCTTCGTAACATCTATAAAATAGAGTGACACCAGGGAGGGTAAAGTAATGATAGGCATTGGATAAAATATATGATTTGAAAATGGGATATATGATTTGAATGAAGAATATGATTGTGAAGGGACGTATAATTGTTTGAGGACCAAGGTAAATTAGGATTAATTATCACACACACCATTGTTTAATCTATATGTGACATGATTTTGGATTTTGTGGGGTTAAAGACCTTTGAAATTTCTTTTAAGAGAACCACAATATTTTTTTTCTATTTAGGCTTGATATTTATTAGGATATTAATTCTTTTTAGATTATATTTTATTTTGATATTATTGACTTCAATGATGTATTCATCAATAAATGAAGAACTAATTTATTTATATATTGGTACCGTGAATAGGGTTTCACCAATAGAGTCTTCTTGATTAAGTTGATTTTGATTTAGATTGTCCCATAGTGCCTCAACTAAGGTGTCACTAGGGGATGTTGAATTTTAATTTTGATTGTCTCCTATCACCTCAAAAAAGGTTTCACAAGGAAAATTTGATTTTGGATATTTAGGATTTTGATCTTGATGGTCCTATAGTGCCTCAAACAAGGTTTCATTAGGGTAATTTACTTCTACAATTCTAGGATTTTGATTTTTAGTGTCCTCTAGCACCTCAAACAAGCTTTCACTAGGTAAATTTGATTTTAAATTTTGAATGTTGATGTGTATCCCCCTAAATTATGCAACTGATATGTCACCATATAATAAGGCCAATGATGTGTGATTATGTTTCTCCCAATTAATGGGTGCAAGAAATTTAATTTCAAGATAAAGAATATGATGGTTGATGTGAAAAGCATGGGTAATATCAATGAAAGGATTAAAGGATGCACAATCCTTATAGAGGATACTAAGATAACGTAATTTTATTTTGAAGGAAACTTCCTCAAAAAATGTTAAAGGATCACTGATGTATTAAAATATGTTAGTGTGGATTTTATGCACATCAATATAATATTACAAGAAAAACTCTAACATTTTAAGATTAATGAAAAAATTAACTCCAAGACACAAGTTTTAGGGTCTTAGTTTTGTACATAACCACATTTTAGAATTGCATTAAATGGAGTGGTTGTTTACGTCAGATGATTCATATATGATTTGAGTCTATATTATAGTTGAAGTGGATGGGTGGATCTAACTTAAGGTAGAATTGTTCAAAATAAAAGGTCAATATGAGGGAAAGGTAGGTCAAAAAATAAGGGCCTCTATGACTCAACTAAGGAATATACCCTTCTAAGCCAACTTCCTCTATCCTCAGCCAAGCAAATGTTCAAGAACTAGTACCTACTATAAATTATCATTAGAAAATTTTAAAAATAGGTGTTAATCATCTAAGGAAATAAATTAAATTATTGGGTATGGATTAGGGTCACCAAAATTACAAAGTATAATTGGATAGACATATGTACAAAGTATATGATTTTATCTTTTGTATAGTCTTTTAGGTGTATGTGACCTTATAAGCATATGATATTGAGTAGAGAATACATAGATTATTTTATTATGGCATGTCAAAAGACTGGAACTTAAAGAGATAGACCTATGGAATGCTCTATTTAGCACTCATATATAATGAATGATGGTTCTGATGTGTGTTAGAGATTAATGACGTAGTTTTATTATGGTTTTCCTAAGAATATTTTGTCTATGTTTAGTGTAAAGTGAGTACTTTTTTTGCCTTTAAATATGTAATTTTTTATACTTATACCCCTTGTTTCTATGTTTTATTTTTGTGTTTTCATGAAATAGTGCACTTTCATTTTTAATCAATGTTCTGTAAGTCTGAATTGTTGGATTCTATTTATCATTGCTCTCTATTATGCAACTTATCCCTGAAATTAGCATGTAATAGAGTTTTATAGGAACCTTTGCTAACAATGGTACAATTAGTGTGGAACCATTTAGATGAAATATGCTAAGATGGTTTTCAAGATAAATGAATATAGAGAGACAGATGGATGAGAGAATACAAAATTTTATAGAAGAAGTGAGGAGAGTCAGAAAAACTATGGAGATTAACCAAGAGCATATCTATGGTAAAATTTACAAATTATTTTGGTGTGGATTACTTGGATTATTAGTCACGTGGATATCTACGGTGGAATACTATTATTTCAATCTAAGGAGGACAAAGCTTATAGTTTGGACATAAGATAAGTTAGATATATTATGCAACCTATATATAAATTGGGCCTAAATAATAGACTATTGGATGAGAACTACTATTGATGGTTATATTAACAAATCCATAGTGAAAGGATACATTGATTTTTAAGTTTTGCAATATAATTTTGTCTAAGAAAATAAGGGGAATTTTTTTCAGTAGCTACCTACTCTAATTAAATTTTTTGTTGTGGAAAAGGCCATGGTGCTTACTCTAGCCAACATGGAATAGTCACTTTAGGCACCATAAAGGTGAGTGCAATATATAAGTGAATGACAAGGAGATGATTTTAAAAAAACTTGAATATAATCCTATAAAATGGAAAGAGAAAAGACTCAGAGTGATAAGCATATTTTGGGATTAGAATGGGAACTATGACAATAGATAAGATGGAACAAAATAAGAAATTTAGAATTAACTGTTGATAGGATTAAAGGTAGGGAAGAAAGTGCTAGAGTTGGAAATATGAGGAAATAAGATGCTAGAGATGGAAACATATTAAGAGAATATGTAAGAAGTAGAGAGTGTGAAAAGTATGCATAAGGTCCTAATGAAGATAAATAAGTAGATAGGAATGATGTATATATAGAGATAGTGAAGCAGGAATAATAAGGTAAGATATAAGCATAGTAGTTAGAAGATAGAGATAGATCATAGTTAATTAAAGGGTTTTTATCTAGACCTAGGAAGTAAAGTTCATAGGAATAATTTAGGTTTGAATGCATAACTATGTCAGGTTCAAATTCATAGTTATAAGAAATTCAAACTATAAGTCATTCATTTCAAGAGTACGCATCCCCCCAGCCTAATTTATTATTGGAAAGAATAAGTGAAGGAGAAGTAGTGGATACATATTAGTTTGATTAATTTAAAAAAAAAATTGGAAATATAAGTGTAAAAACAAAGCAGGTAATAGATAATAAGGAAATAGAAGAAGCAAAATTCTTTTTTAAGACACCCAAAAAGACTAGTGCATAGTCAACAGTGTGTAGTTACCTTCAGTCATAGTTTTTAGTGTTCAACAACTCATGGTATCAAATACAAGTATACTAAATATGTCACTCAATGCAAATATGTTTATTTATTTAATGTCATATGATGGGTCTATAGATCCATACCAATAATTGGTAACGTGCGATATGAAATGGAATGTTAAAGGGATAACATCAAATGATGTTAAGAAATATGAACTCGTAGGGGATTTAGAAAGATGATCCTTAGATTTAATTTATAAAATGGATGTAAATGATTTGGAATTTATGAAAGTTAAATTTTTTTTTATATTAAAGTTTAATTTTAAAAATTCACAAATCAAACTATTTAAGATTTAAAAGAGATTCAACAAAAATCTAGGAGATTAGTTGTAGTATATGATCAAATATTTTATGATATCAAAAAAAAAATTGAATTCATTGTAGAAGACAAATATAAGGATGATTGGTCCATATAAGGTTTTTGACCAAGGATTAGATTTTTTATTGCACCGACCTAGTACCTAAGTAAATTCGATGCTTGATCTATTCCTTTACAAGTGGATAAAATAGAGGATAATGGGAATGTTCCCTTAACTAGTTCCAAAATTAAGGCCAAGATAGATGCATTCATGAGAATAATGGATAAGATACATGAAAAATATAAGACTAAAATAATCTTATGGTGCATAAAGTGTAGATTGGAAGGACATCATATAAATTATTATCCTAAACTTAATAATGAATTTTATGAGATATGCAAGGTGGTAGGGCATGCAAGTTCTAAGTGCCATTTTTTATAACATTACATAAAAATAACAAGATTTGTTTTTAAAAATTTTTAAGTCCACTAACCATGATGATAATAATTATCGAGCATTACAAGAGTTGAAGGAATATATTACTAAGAATGTCTTCATAGTTGCAACATAGTAAATACCAACTACAAAGTAGGTGATTCTAAGACCAAATGTGGAGATGATAAGTGTGACTCAAGGTAGTACTAGATGGATGTCTTTGTCACCATAGTATCAATCGTAGGCTATGGTAAGTTGGAATAATACACCATCTCCATCTTATCAATATTTTGGTCAATATTAGCAACCATGGACCAATATGAACCTTTAATAACAATCATCAAATTAGGCTTTGAGTTCCCCTCAGCACCAATATGGGGCACATGAAGCAAAGCTAATAATGATGATATGTTGGATAATAGACATAAGGTTGGGGATACCAAAAAAATAGAGGTGGATATAGAGGAGTTTATAGGGGAGGATATTGAGGGGGATATCAATGAGGACATAATAATGATAAATTCCAAAACTAACCACCTATGCAATGTTATATATGTGGAGCATATAATCACTATGTGATGAATTACCCTATCAATCTACAAAGACAAATCTATTGCATATATTGAAGAGTTCAAGGTCAGGACCAAATAGAATATTTCTAGTGCTTTAGAAATAAATTAAGGAGAGGCCAATGAGAAATGTAAACATGATCAATATGCAACCAAATGAGAATGCATTTGTGTAAGTAGGCACTAGGTAACAAATAGCAAAATAATGGTTAACACCATTAGAAATACCATAAGATCAAGGGATTAAAAAATTACATCAAGAAAAATATCTTGATCCTACTATTTAAAATAATTTGATGTACCAAGATGTGCAAGTCTTGAAATGGATCCAACAACAACTAGCTTCTGAAGGTGATAATGCAACCATTGATGCTCAAATGTACAAACAAATTTTTAGAATGATGAGATAGGACAGTGTTATGACTACCCTAATAAAATTGATGAAGTTACTCAACACCATTTTCAATCAAGATATTTCACATAAAATCACTAATCTCTTGCATAATATTTTAAAGTGTATATAGTGAGGTCAACAACATATTGACAAAGTAGTATGGTATGTTAAGACTAGGAAACCATGGGATGTCGATTATCATATAAACATTGATCTAGATGGATATGATATTTTGAATGCAATGTTTAATTTTTGTATCATATTCAATATGATTCTATGATCAAGTTGAGAAGCCATTGGTCAACTGACCTTGCTCTATAATCCAGTTACTCTTAGTCTGGTAGATTATGTTAGGGTGGATCCCATTAGAAGGCTAGAGGATGTTGAGTTTAAATTATTCAACCTTAGTTTACATAGATATTTTTAGGCCATTGATATGAAGATAATAAATACCCATTATCCTAATTTAGTCAATAATAAATGGGCCTATGATGGCTGAATGACCATTAACACTATGCAAAATTAACTAGAGGTGCATAAAGGGGATAAGATAGTGGTCATACCCCTTAATAAGTCTAAGTAAAATTTTCATGTCATTCCAAAAGAGATAGATTACCCTTATGCTTATGGGTATAATATTTAGTTTAAGGTCAATTTAGATGAAAGGCAAACTACTTTATGACCTATAGACTATTAAGCTAGGAAAGTGCACACTATGCATTAAAGATAATGACTATTGTAGAAGCTTATTATAACAAACTCACTAGATAGGTAGGTTTAGATAGAATAATGTTTTTATCTATCATTATGATCTATGATGAAATATTAAGTATATTTCATGTATAGTATAGGTGAAACAATGATGTATTACATAGAACCTACTCTAGAGGGTGTTCTACCTTAAAAAAAACATTGTCCATAAATGGTGACTTAGACACTCATATGTAAAATTAGGATTCAAGATATCATGAGATATGGCATATAAACATGGTGTTCATTGTTAAATTCCACATACCTCAATACTTTATGATATGGGACCTTAATCCTTTCTTATTGAGGCTTGAACATCATGTGCCAAAGGTGGATTAATGAGTCAGTGCACTTAGATATGCACTAAAAAGGACTACTAAAACTTGGTGGGAAATGCACACAAATACAAAAAATTATTGGGAGGAAGCATGTGAATTTTTACATAAAATATTTTAGCTACCATATACTATGAAATTAGAATGGACTTTATTCCAATAAGGTTAATGCCCTGAGTTGTGCATTCATCAATGTGTGGATATATGGACTACACACCTATAGTAGAGCTAAGGTATTGGGAGAACATTTTTGATAATAAATTAGCACCTTTATCAATGACCTAGTATATGCACCAAGAGTGCATGGGAGAGACCAAGAATTAGGCACAAGTGTAACAAGACATTATTCATAATTTTGTGTTTGAAGATGATAATCCATTGGTGCATGATGCCTTATAGAAACTTAAAATATTTCTATGTCATGGATGAGCCAAAGACTTAGAAAATACAGTTGAATATTCATATCAGAAAGAAGAATCATAGGATTTGAATTTATCATTTCACAATTATATGGCTAGTCAACAAGAACAAGCTCTTGTTAAGCCATGTAATAGAATAATAGATGAATTGATAGAGTCTAGTGATAGTGACAGATTTTTGTATCTAGAAGGTTTCCTTGAACTAAAACATGAAGTTGAAATGAAATCAATTAAAAGAATAGATCAAGTTTAATAAGAAATACTACACAATATTAAATTTTCATACAGGTAAGGTAAGTGTATATTAAAATAATATCTACCCAAAGGATCTAAAAAAGTATATCGGGAACCCTTAAAAAATATTGAGTGAAACATTAGAATAGTGGAGCTACCTAAGTTTGAAACTATGGTAAACTACTGGGAACAAGAACAAATCTCATAAGCTTTCAAATTAATCTGAGACTATCAAGATGTATTTCCAACCAAGTTTTTTGAAGAAAATGGTATGGATCCATCCTAGAAAGAGATGTATATAGAATTGAAAGAATGTGCTCAACCTATCAAAAAGTACCCATACAAGCTCAATCCTAATATGAAGATCAAAGAAAAATCCAAGATGTATCAAATGAAAGAAGCTATAATTATTTATCTAATTCAAAAATTAATATGGGTAATCCTTATAGTTGTGCAGCCAAAGAAGATAGGGGAAATTCAAGTTTGTGGAGACTATTTACCACTCAATGATGCCTATGTCAATGACCCATTCCCAATACCATTCATATATGAATTATTTGAGTCTATCATATGGTATTAAGTGTACTCATTCAAATATGGTTTTAGTGGGTACCATTAGATTTTGATCACAAAGGAGGATTGGGCTAAAACTACCTTCACAACTGAATGGGACTCATTCTCATATAAGTCAATGCCCTTTGGCCTAAATAATACACTAACAATGTTTTCTAGGGTTGTATTAAATGCATTAAAATACTTCATTCATTAATTTTTATAATTTTATTTGGATTATTGGATTGTTTTATCTTTTTTTAAATAACAACTATTAAAACTACAATTAATGCGAGAATGGTGTTGTGCTTTGCACATTACTTTGAATTTAAATAAGTTTTTGTTATTTACACATTTTTGTGTTCTATTGGGACATGTCATATGTAGTGATGGTATTTTTATTGATATAAATAAGATTGTTGTGATAGTGTGGATGTCACCTCCAACCAACACTACAGAGGTGAGCACATTTATCAGTCATATAGGATACTATAGGTAGTTAATGAAAGGATACATAACCATATTGATGCCAATAGATAAATTGTTGTGTAAAGATAAATTTTTTGAGTGGATAGCATAATTCCAAGAAACATTCATTGAGATAAAATAAAGGTTGGTAACAACACCAATTCTAGTTTTTCTCGATTGGGAAAAGCCATTCCTTGTACATGTGGATGATTCTGGTACTATAGTAGGAGTTTTCTTAGCATAGCTAGGAAAGGGTGGGTTGGATCATTCCATATATTTTTATATTAAGAAGCTATCATCTATAAAAAATAACCATACAACTACATAAAGAGAGAGACATTAGCTATGGTGCTTACATTACAAAAGTTTCAACATTATTTATTGGCTACACCATTTGAGTTATTTATATATCTCCAATAATTATGTCACCTAATTAAAAAGCCAATATTGGGAGGGAAGATATCTCAGTAGATTATATTATTTCAAGAATTTTAGTTCTACACAAATGTCATGTTAGGCCAAGAAAATGTGGGACCAGATCATCTAATTAGGTTACATAATGGGGGGGAACTAGAAGAAATAGAAGATGAATCCCAAGATGGGCATTTATTTAGGGCTATTGCATTCCTAGATAATATGGAAGATATTTCAAACTTATTAGATCAAGGAAATTTCCTATGTACTATATGGAATAGGATAAAAATAAAATGGTCACCCAAGTTATGCCATATAGTCTCATCAATGGGTTTTTGTAAAATTTAGGCAGAGATGATGTGTTACAAAGAGTAGCACTAGAGCATGAATGAACACAACTTATTTAGGAAAATCATCAAGGAATTGTAAAGGGTCACTTCATAGGTGAAGCCATAACCAAAAAACTATTACAGACTATTATTTAGTAGCATACATTATTTCAAGATGTGCACAAAGTAGTCAAGCATTATGATGTCTACCAATGAATGGGTAAGCCAAATCAACATGATGAAATGCCTTTAGTTCCTATGTTCATAGAAAAATAATTAAAACAATGGGGAATTAAATTTATTGGTCATGTATCTAATCCTAAAAATAAAATTGCATGGTATATCATTACTACAACTAATTACTTTACCAACTATGTAAAAGTAGCTACGACTCCAAGTTGTGGTGCGAAGGATGCCACCAAGTTCCTATATGAAAATGTAATCACAAAGTTTATATTCCCAATAAATCTTGTTAGAAATAGAGGAACACATTTCCTTAATAATAATATCAAAACTCTCACTAAAGAGTTTATGATATTTCACCATAAAATGAGGGCTTGTCATCCTTAAAAAATGGACAAGTTGAAGCATCAAAAAAGGTATTGGGGAAAATGCTAAAAAAAATGTAATGTGAAAAGGGATGTTTGGGAGGATCACATTCCTATGTTAATTTTATAATACATAACAAATTACAAGCATGTAATAGGTTTCACTCCCTTTCAACTTATTTATGGTCTTGAAGTAGTAGAGCCAATGGAGTATATAGTTCTAGGCTTGCACATTACAATAATAATGAGGCTTGGTAATCATGAATCTCTAAAACAAAGGTTATTATACTTGATTAAAATGGAGGAAAACTAAAAAATATCACTATGGGCATAGGAGATACACAATTCAAGTTAAAAGGCATGGCATGGTCACAACTTGCAATCTAAACAATTCTATTTAGGGCAAGCTAAATTGCCATATGATAGTAGGTTTAGGGAATTCACAATAAAAATATGCATTGGATGGAAAGAAAATTATATTATACATGAATTTTCACATGTTAATATAATTTTAAAATATCTATAGGTAACCATATTTGCAAGATGAATGAATGGTTGTAGGCTTAAGCCTTACCACCTTTAACCTCTATCACTCTATTGATAACATGAATGGGTGATAAGTAGAACCACGTAGTTAGGTTTTTGTTTAATGTTATTTGTTTCCAATTATTTGTTTTATTTAGGTTAATGTGTTTTTTTAATGCATTATTTTCATCACAACACATGAAAACTAGTAAGGAGCAGTTATAGTCGCAAGGTGTGATCAAATTCTAAAGATAGCTTAAGGAAGGACAACTGGCACCAAATACCGATTGTCAAAAATAATTTTGAGAAGTATGAAAAGATAATATAGGATGGAGAAAATAAAAATAAGGGTCATTTAATACCATTAATGACAAGGCACTTGAATTTATTGGATTCTTCCCAAGGTGGATTGATTGGATAATTGACAGATTGAGTCATAAAATAAATAGGGTAAATTAAAATATATCACATCACATGAAGTAACTATCAAGAGATAAATAAAGGATTTTAAATGAAAATAGGTCTATATTAGATCAAATTTCATCAAGTAATATTAAATGTGGGAATGAAAAATCATGCTAAACTAGTCAACATATTTAAAGTAATCAATGAGACATAATTGAGCACCAAATATATAATAAGGGGCATGGACAACACACATATTACACACTTCTAAAAATAAGTGAATTTTTTGATTTGATTTCCAAAAATATTCAAGCATGCGAATTTCATACCATAGCTTGAGTAAAAAAATTAACTCTTCATCTTAGGAAATGAGTACAATGATGGAGTGAGGTCCACTATTAATCCCACTTTCAAATGCATAGAAGGGAGAAATGGGAACTATCTTAGGTATGTTACAAAATAAATATAATGACCTTATCCATTTTGACTTCATGGATCAATAAAAATCAACTTTATTTTCCCCTAGGCCTCAATATCCTATACAAGTTGGATTGCTAATGTTCCCATATCCACTACAAAGTTTAGACATGGAAAGATTGATCAAATTTCCTACATTTGGTCAACTTTATGGCATGATACTTATCCTATTAAGTAGACATAACCAATGGGATATTCATTTATCTCAATATGTTATAATTTGGATCAATGCCCAAGTTATGGCATGAGCTATATGTCTTCTAAATTGTGGCAAATCCCTTCTCACATGCAAGAACACCACTCCTCCCATTCATTCAAACATCAAGGACAAATATATAATTAGGGAAGGTAGAGGAGTACTAATTAAGTCCATAATAGATGATTTAGTGCACATTTTGGTCAAATTCATCAAAAATAGGTTTTTCTAGATAATAAAGCAGGCTAAGTAGTCAATAAAATGGGTCATTGATATCATGTATTACATGATACATCTGCATAAATATTTGGATTGGTCTAAGCTTTTGGCATTAAATTTAACTATCAATATTGAAAAGGTACTCATAGGTACTTCACAGACCTTCCAATATCAGTTTCTTGTCTTGATTTTATGTTTTATATAGTGAAAATCCCTAGAAGGACTCATTTATGTCACTACATATTTTTGCCTGTCATCACCTTTGCAAACATTGTATACACTATAATAGGTAAATATTATGAACAAATATGTAGGTTCAATGCATGGTAGATTAAGGCCCTATCCTTAATCCATTTTCACCTATGAATCCCTTAGGATGTCATGTAATATCTATGGTATCATGCATCAGTAACAAAACTTCATAATGGGGTGCAAATTAAACTGTATGAGCTAGAAAATCTAACCATGACCTCAATACCATTTTTCATCATAATTATAGATACATAATAAAAAGTGTGGGGGTATAAATATTTAGCTACAAGGTTCATGCAACCATTGAAATATGTTCATCCATAATGATAACAACCATTGTTAGAATAGGCACAAGCACACCAATAAGCATAACCACAATCCCCAATACAAACATCAGTAACCTCATTGTAACAAGATAAAGATAAAATAAAGGAACTTGTGTGGTGAGCCTCACCACCACCATAAAATAAGAGGATGCTTTATACAAAATCATGGTTTTATAATCTAAATGTACCAAGGATATTAGGTGAGTGAGACCTAACAAAGCTTGGAGTGGATGACCAAGAAGTCTTGAAGATTATGTTGGAAGACATTGGCACTGATGTGTATGACAAGGAAGAAGAAAAGGAATTATTTTTCTAGAAAGCATTGCACACATAAGAGCTATGTAATTAGGTAAGGTGGGATATTTGGGTTGATATAACTCAAACCACACCCTTTATTATTTTTTATACATAGGTTAAGAAGTAGTAAAACACAAGTTGGTGGCCAAAATATTTCAAGTAGACCTAATTATAGGATCATCTATTACACAAATGGTTGACATACTATAATAGGAAGAACCAAAAAAACCATTGAGTACAGACCACACACACACCCATCCACCTAACCATATCAAACTCTAAGGGAAAATATTATGTCTTTTAGGGAACTAAAAGTTGTGAGTAGTGCACATCCATCACAAGTAGCATAACAACCTCCAACACAAGTTATGAAGAATCAAAAATAGATACTCACTCATCTATCCACATCTAATAAAAATATATTTGTGCATATAGGTAAATTTATGAAATCATAATCTTATTAATAGATTGAATCATTTACCAAACTTGACATCCCAAAAGTTAGGGAGGAGCCTCAAAAGACAAATATGCCAGAACCATCACCTGAATAGGAAACTACATAGGAAACATAGGATTTGAAGGATACACAAAAGAAAGAAGAGAGGAAGTAGAAAAGGAAGAGTAAAATCACAAGAATCAAGATAAATAATTAGAGGTTGTGAAGAAGAATGATGAATTAGCAGAGACTAACAATAAGTGATTCAAGGAAGTAGAGACTATGAGGAAGTAAACTAAAGAAGTAGAGGTAAAAACGAATCAAGAAGAGTAAGTGCAAAGAAAGTAACAAAAAACATAAGATACACAACAAAAGAAAGATGGAAAAGTGGAAAAATATAAGGCTTAGGTAGAGAAAAAGGCCAAATATGAGCAAGCCATAAAATCATCTATCGAGTAAGCAACTAGAAATAAAGCTAAGGTTGAGCTGGAGGAGAAAAAGAAAGAAGAGTAATTCAAACACATAGTTGAATCCCAAAAAACTAATGATAAATCCAAGTCTAAGGTTGAGGCTAAATCAAAATTGAATGCCAAAGCAAAAATTGAAGGTGAATCTAAATCTAAGTATGAGGCACAAGCCAAAGCTCAAGCCGAGGTAGATGTTAAAGCTAAGGTTGAAGTTAAAGCTAAAGCTATGAAGGAAAATGAGGCCCTAAATAAGGAAGATGCCAAATGCACAACATAATGAAAGTATTAAGAAAAAGTAGGTGAAAATGAGGAGGATTCATAGATGAAACCTCAAATTACTACCCTATGGTTATGGGATGTCCCCACAACATCTACCTGGTGTACCATTTTTTTATTGTCTTTAGCTCAATTCACACCAGCACCTGTAACACTTTCAACTACACTCATGGCACATAATACCACTACAATGAAAACATATTTGGATTAATTCATTTTTATGTTCCATGAGCTCATTATGCAAAAGGCCTCAGACTTAGAGTAGGAATTTTTTCAGCTACATGAGGAAAATGTAGGATTGAGAAATTAGCTTGCAAAGGTATGAAAGATAATCAATATAACTTTTCTTTCATTATTTATGTAATTTCTTAGTGACTGGATCATGTTTTAGTACAAGTAACTCATAACCTTATTGGCACAACTCACTAAGAATTGGTTAACCATACAACACTTACAAACACTAAGCACATAAGATCAGGATCTGAAGATAGACGGATGAAATCTATGATCTACTTGAAGAATATGAAAAAGTATTATATACTATTACATACCAATACAAATAGATAGATTAATAAATGCTAAAATAAAGGAAACATCTAAAAAATCCTTGGCTACTGTGTAACTAGAGTTTACAACAACAAATAAATCCAAATCCATGATGGATGAACAAATGGCTACTATAGAAGCAATGATCAGTGCAATCAAATAAATGATGGATTATAGGGACACTACCATACAAAATATCCATGCTTGGTATAATGAGATAATGTGTAACACATTTTTAGGCATTCAAGCTCAAAGGGATACAAACTGATTGGATGAGTTGGTGTTGGATATTCAACTCAATATTTCTAGCACAAAATCACTGATATCCATTGAGGAAGATGATGATGTGAAAAACTTGATGTTGATATGGATTCCATTACACATCTTACTTTCCTTGGTGTGCCATGCCATGATAGATTGGAAAATTCTAAATCAATATATTTTACAAATTGATGTTTCAATTTGTCAATTGGTGGATGAACCTCAATTTATTTCACTATAACTCTAGAAATTTTTGTAGTAGAAGAAAATAGTTATGTAGACACCAATAGCCACTCAACAATAATTGACCCCTTTATTAGACCCTATACACTTAATATATCTAGCCTTACCATAAGCAAAACTAGTAGTAGAGCAGCCTCTCACACATCCACTTAAAATCAGATCACCAACCTCCCAATAGGTACTATGCATCATAATTTTTAAATTTCCACAATATCTTAAAAGTTTTTAGATAGTCTTAACATTAGGATCAGGTCTAAAATGGTTGAAAACTCATAAAGGGTAGCCACCTAGTTATATTAGTCTATTGAAAACCTAAAAGGGAGATAGTCTAGTATGATACTTAGTTGAAAACCCAAAATGGTGGTTAAGTAGTGCACAACGGGTAAAAATCAGTAATGGAACCTAGAGTGATAATTGTGACTAGTGTTTACGACTCATCCTCTTAGCTTTAGATCAAACTTCAAGATGTGAATTTGTCTTTAGATGAGACAATAATTTAAGTTTGGTAAAGTGTTGGGTATGAATTAAGGTCACCAAAATCATAAAGTATAATTGGATGGACACATGTATAAAGTATATTATTTTGTACTTTGTATAGTCTTTTGGATGTATATGACCTTGTAAGCATACAAAATAGAGTAGACAATACATAGAGTCTTTATTTATGGCATATTTAAAGACTATAATGTAAAGAGATAGTGCTCAATAATGATCTATATATTGCACTCAAAGGTAATGAAATATTGTTACAATGTGTGTTAGATACTAATTAAATAGTTTTTTTATGGTTTTTCTAAGAATATTTTATCTATGCTTAGTGCACAATGAGTACTTTGTTTACTATTAAATCTTTAATTCATTATTGTTATACTCCCTATTTCTATGTGTTATTTTTGTGTTTTTGTGTAATAATGTGCTTCCATCTTTAATTAATGTTTTTTAAGTTTGAATTATTGGATTATGTTTATCATTTATTTTAATGCACAATCTATCTCTATAATTAGCATGTCTTAAAGTTTTCCAGGAACCTCTACTAACAAAAAATACACTAAAAATCATCATCAAAGAAATGGTTAAAATGGACTACATAACATATCCTTGCCTCTAAATAGTAATAAGTATATTAAATAATAATGAACATTCATACTAACTATTTGTTTAATCTGAGTAATTATAAATTAAACACTCACATAGCCTATTATAGATTATATTAACTTAGTAAAATTATGAGTAAGATAGATAAATTTGGGAAGAGACAACACTTCAACACAAACTTAAAGAATAATCCAAAAACTTTCATGCTTGTATTATTTGTAAAATTCTCCTCCCTTTGGAATTAGGGAAAAACATATACTTATAGCTTGGGATGGGATTGCCTCATCCTCTAAGCTGGGTCTAATTTTACAGTGTCTAAATTAGGAGTGCATGTCAAAAAGAATTCAATGTATGCATGTTTTAAAATAGTAATAAATGTAATGCTTAACTTAGACACAATCATTTTTACAAAATAAGCCAGACTAATAATAATAATAATAATAAGAATAAATAAAAAATGGAACTTTATCTTGAGCAGAACTAACAATTTAAATTGAATCCAATAACTATATTAATGCTTTGGAATCTCCATGCATAGTAGTTGAGACTGAAGTTGGAGCTATATTAGTATCTAGAGTCTTAGGAGACATTAGAATTTAGACTGAACATATAGCAGTTGTAGGTGGTGATATTGGAGGCACCATATCTGATATTGCGATGACCATTAGTCCTATAGGAGTATGTACTGTAGGATATACTGAGATAATAGGTCAAGGTGTTTATGATTAAGCCTAAGTTTTAGAGGCTCATGTTAAAGCATCAACTTCCCTTGTGCTTGTAACCATTTATATTTTTCCATGCTCACATTAAAGTCTAACTCTATAGTCTCAAAATCAATAATCAGTCTTTTGAACAAAATTGTATCTTTATCCATTACTTTTTTATACATGGCCATAAAAGTTTTAAAATATACATGAAGGGTATTTATTTTGGCTACTTTGTCCCAAGTTAAATTGATGGGATTCACTATTTTCTCATTTTTCCTATAGGTGGTGTTTTCTAGCTCCTCCTTAAATCTATTTGTTATAATCTATAGTAAATTCTCATATAAATACTTGGTGATCATTCCTCCCTTAGGTGTACCTAAAATTGTAATTATTATGTATAAAAGGAATTTAATGGCCTTTTGATCTTGACTAAGAACTTATGTACTAATACCTGCATCTCTTGGTGCTATTCTACCAAATAGCCTCATTTAATACTTACATGGTTTTGTGCCAAGATCACATATAATGTGAGCATCAAGTTCAAATGTTGGTATGCCTTCAATTTGGTATATTTTATAATGAATGTTAGTTTGGCATCCCAATATTTCATTATCTCATGGAAAATAATGGCATCCCCCCATACTAATTGAGATTGAGATATTTTTGGTCTAATTGTGCCCAAAATACGATACATATTTTTGGTAGAGCTCACACATTGTCAATAATATCCTAAGATCCTCAATCACACTTTGTTCCTCCATTCTATTTTTAAACCATTATATCCACATAAACATTTGATTTAGAACTCCACCTATATCATCCACCACTATGAGAGGATTTTTTTCAAATTCATCTAAATATATAGGCTTGGTCTTCATCTTATTGGTTAATGAAAATAATTATTCTTACTTCTCAAGCTTAACAAGGTTATCATCCACCATCATTATTCTCTTATTTACCCTTTTCAACATGTTTTTTATTCGATCAAACTACATAACAACTTTGGGATGCTCATCACATCATCAATAATATCCTTATGATCCTTGATCACACTTTATTCCTCCATTCTCTTTTTAGACTATTACACCCCCCAAAATATTTGATTTAGAACTCCACCTATAACATTTACCACTATGATAGTATCTTCTTTGAATTTGTATAAATCTCTAATTTTGGTCTTCCTTTATTTATTAATGAAAATAATTCTTCTTGCTTATCAATATCAATAGGATTATCATCCACTATCATTATCCTCTTCCTTACATTTTTCAACATGTTTATGACTTGATCAAACTACATAATAACTCTAGGTTGTTCATTGATGATTAGGGCATGCCTCATAGCTTGTTCTTCTTCTATTTGTTACATCAAATCAAGGAACACCATCATAATTTTCTTAGTTTATTAATTTTGAGATGAAGAAGTAGAAGGTGAAGGGTTACTTGAGGGTCCCATTACTGAATACAAAGGGTTAGACATGGAGGATGAAGTTATGGGTACAAATAGTTTTGGGAAGGCATGTAGATCCTTTTTCCAACATAAGATTTTTATTTATGGCTAAGTCTTAATGGGGAATTTAATTATGTTTGGATTATTTTAGATATATACCACTAAGGACTAAGTTTGAGTGGCATGAGCTAGAGGCATCTCTAATTGAGTGGATGGCCTTATTGATATTGATTGGGTGGCAAAAATGGATTTAGATATCAAATATTCAAAATTCACATGTGTGTCTATGTCTCCTTGATTGGTGGTGATAATATATGGATTAATTGATGTAGCTTAAGTGTATGAATTTGATGTAAAATAATATGTAGAACTAGTAAAAAAATATTATAAATAATGGAAAATAAAACTTGTCTTGGTAAGAAAATTATTAATTGGAATATTTTATCTTTGATCTATTGTAATGAAATCATCTAAAATTTGAATTATAATTGTATATACAGTTGTATAAGGTTTTTTCATTAGACTACCTATAATCCTAGTGTTAATTACTAAAGACTCCATAATAGAAGTAGGGACCTTTTCGGGACCATATTCCTTAGTACTTTTTAGATTAGTGGCAAGCCCCATGCTTGTGAATTCTATTACTTTTAGTTATCCAATGTTTGGAGTAGGCAATGAGGGACTAGGAAGATTATCCTCAATTTGTTCTAGCATCCCATTTTATCCAAGGTTGTTTATCCCAACCCCCCCTTCTTTTTCATCTTCCTTCTCATGTTCCTCCTCAACCTTAGTTTATCATGATCCAATTTTAGCACTTGTATATTACATAAGCCTCTCTTATTCTTTAGTAGCTATATTAACTTGTAGAGAAGATGGGAGCATCCTTCCTTTCCTATTATAAATACATATAAGAGGAGGAATAGTATAAATAACACTCTTTTGTGGGGAAGGAACAATATAAACTATAGGTGAGGAATTCATAATGGTAGGCACTGATTTAGGCTTAGTATTAGTATCAAATGGAAGATACTTAATATTAGTAGTAGTAGGATTTAAGGCAAGTACAATAGAAGTAAATACTAGTGTAGAGGATGTAGTGGTAAATACCCATTATATGATAAGAGAATCACTTGTGTAATTTATATTATTTTAATTGTAATAGCATGTGAAACAAGTTGAGTAGGTTGCATGGGTTGTATGGGAAGCAAAGGTGTTCCCAGATTCATTGTAAAAGATGGGTTAGTAGTGTTTTATGTTCATGTTAGGCCCCTAAAGATGTTGTTTCCTATATACTTGTTAGTCTTAACTATAATCTCTTGTCTCTCATGGACTGGAAGAATGCTTGACTAGGTTGTTGAAAGTATTTATTTTTTATCAATGTCATTATCATCCTCAGGAGAAATAGCAGGGTCATATTCTATTTTTTGTGTAATCCTCATATACATTGAATATATATGCATATTTTTCATTAATTTAGTTTCATATTCCACATTTATGAATATGTGATCATGAACATAAGACTCATTCCCATATTGAATCTTGACCTTGTTACCATATTTCCTAATCACTTCATAAATAACATTTTTGGGATTCGAGAATATAAATTGTTCTTTGCTAAAGCCATAATGAAATTTGGCCATACCTGATTGATATAAATGATCCCACTATGTATACTATTGGGGACTGATGTGAGGGGAATTTTGTAAATAACTCATTTGTTGAGGTCAACATATCCCCCCCCCTTTTTTTTAAATGAGGACCCTTGTTCAAATTCTACAAATTTATGCTTTAAATTGAACATTCCACTTAACCAGAGTGCATTATTTAAATATCATGGTCCTCATCATGTTTACATTAGCATGTTAACATATAATATTAATTTTAAGATCATCCACACCATTAGATTAATTGACATATTTTCACATGATCCTCATTTTACTTCATCTAATGTTATTAAAAATTACTTCATGTGTTTCTAGGTTGTAGGTTTAATGGAGTCCCATTTGAGTGAAAAATTTTCAAGGTTTTATACATTAATGCTAATTCAACCCTTTATTTTGACTAAACCTTGTTGTTTTAAACAATTCATTGAATCCATGTTTGAATATAAAAAAAACCTTAGTCTAATATGTTTTAGCCTAGGTCCTTTTAAAATAGATTCAAATTTATGTGGGAACACTTTATTATATTTTAAACTTAGTTTAAATTTTATCCTAAAGTTTTAATCATGTTTATTAACATGACTAAATCCTTAGTCTAAAATTTTATCCTAAGTCTCTTTATATTACCCAAGCCCTTACTTATTTTGTTTCATTGCCCATAAGAAGGAATTAATGTTAGGACACTAAGTGTCAAGATCTCAAGAACTCAGGTCAAAGATCAAAGATCTGTAGGTGATGACTTAGGTCAAAATGTCAAGAGGTTCTAAGATCGACACAAGAGTGACAAATGTCATGATCTTAGATAAAGATAAAATATTTAATGACGAGAAAAGATTTAATAAGTTAAAGACCCTATCAAGGGATGAGATAAGGACAAGTATCACAATCTTGGCAAGTGATTAAGTAGATCGATGGTCTACATTTGAGATTATATATAAAGAAAGGAATCAATGATCAACATTTAAGCATACTTCCAATAGATCAATGGTGTGAATGAAGGTGGAATTTTCAAATGGCCTAGACCAAATGTAGTGGTGATACATGTCACAACCATGATGAATTAGATAAAATATCAATGAATAGTGTTCAAGCTTCTAGATCAAGATCAATGGCGCAGAGCGGGTCAACAATTCAACAAGCCCAGATCTAATGAGAGGATATCACATGGTGAAAATACATTAAGCAATGGAGTGTGTTTATAATGTATATAAAGAGCCCATGAAACTAAAAAGTGGCACACTCTAAAGAGATCAAATGGAAGATCAATGTGTTGGGATGAAGTTAAGGCTGGAAAGACTTCTTAAGAGAATAATGATGCGAATGGAGTGAGCTTCAAAATTGCAGGAGGTAATGAAATGCATCCAAAAATGACAAATGGTAATATTTTAAATAAATGAGTAACATGGAATGGCAATGCCACATAAGAAAGACACATCAAATTAGAGATCTTGTGTAACCTAGCACATGAAAGGTATAAATGTGCAATCCAAATGCAATCTAAGTTCACATAATCTCATTGTTTAGACTATCTTACTACCATTGAAACCCTTGTGTGAACCTCTAAAATCCCTAAGGTGTATGGAATGCCCTAATTATCTCTACAAGCATTGTAATTAAACCAAAACAGTTGGATTATTGTCCCCAATTGGATACTTCAATTAGTATCATAGAAATGGAAACTCATAAAAATGTTTCAAAGCAAGATGTGGAGCTATATTTGACATTAGATGTAAAAGGTAATGTTTTCAAGGACATAGATTTTGTAGCTACTACTCTAAACACAGAGGAAAACAATTGTTCTAAATTGTTTTAGGTAATTGAAAACTAGCCAGCGAACACAAAGGAAGAAAGGATTCTCTTTACAAAAAGGCTCTATGATGACATTATAGCAATATAGATGACTTGAATTCACTACGCAGCTACAAAACCTAAGGTACACCATTGCATTAATTTTATTGCTCCTATTTTTAAGGAAGCTAAGATAGATAAGGGCATGTTAATTAATAAACATAATCAAAGGAAAGTGACTTGCATTTATTATATTGCATTTAAGCCATATTAAAAACTCCCTAAGCCCCAAATTGACCTAGCCTCTATTAATTCATAGGCTAAAGAGCACAACATGATGAAAAACCTAGCTATATGGTTAGATTTTGGAAACTAGGTCTTTGTTGACCTTAATAATAACATCCCAATAAGTCAATTTAGACCAAGAGTTAGGATGGTAATGATAATGTTAAACAAATTGTCTGGATGTGTAACCACAACATATGTTGATCCAATATGGGCACCCATGGTATATTTTATTAAAAAGGTGATAGTTCCCTCACTAGGTGAGATAATTAGCATCTCCTTGAGTAGACAAATATATGCAATTAGGCATAAGAATAATAATGAGTTTTTCATAATGTCTTATCTCTTATATGCCCTGTGTTTAATAAAAAAGATCCCTAATCAGAGAGAATGGTCTCCAAAAAGAACCCAAACCATTTCTCAATATTATTCTAAGTTACACAGTTATAAATATAGGGATCACATCTGATTCATTTGTGGTTGTGTCTACCTAGCATTGAATGAATCTATAATTGGTATCACTATGTTAATAATTAGTCATTTGATCAAGAAATATATTGAATCAATGGGGGATATATGGTTTTACCCTAACTGCACTATCATAAGGATTGAGATAACTTAAAATTATCCTTTCAAGTTATGAGTCCATGTTCCTAATAAGCTATCAAAGCAAGAGGTGGCCTACCCATTATTTTGATGGCCTTTGAAAAACCAAGAGAAAGGGACTTTTACATAGCTTCCCAATGACAATTAACAAGACTACATTCAGATAATGGGATCACATTAAGGTAGCATCAAAACATAGATCATCTTTCAATCTATAGATAAAGGAACTTAGACAATGGGACCCTTATAGAAGGGTTAAAGAGAATTTGAAACTCAAAGGGATTCTGAATGTGCCCTATGAACATGAGCTTGGTGCCTTTAATATTATATACACCAAGGCATCCTCTTACTTTGAAGTCACTATAAGATTGAAAGAACACAACCTGAGACTTGAGTCTAGACTATAGAGAAATCAAAAGGTGGATGATAGGTGGTAGTTAGGCCCCAAATAATATCATTTATTAGGTGGTAAATCTTGTAAACTTCCATCAGTTGGAACACAAGTAGAACACAAGATTGAAGAAATAAGACTAGATAAAATCCCCCATCTCATGAATTATCTAAGACAATAGAGCATGATCTACCTTTAGCGAGGTTCATATGATAACCCTTGATCTTAATGATACTATTGAGGATGAATTGAATAAGTTATCCAAGGCTTATGAGTTGGATTCAGATGAAGAGACAAAGGTTAAGGAAACTAAGGAAGAGAAAGGAAAAGAGAAATTGTTAGACTTGGTTCCTATTGACACTCCAAAGATAAAAATTGAGACATCCATTATCTCAAAGACAAAGAGACCTAAAGTGACTATCACTGCTACTTTAAATGAAGTCAATTTGTTCAGTGAAGAGAGCATTATTTATGGACCTCCCATTCTTGAATACTTCATTTATGAACCTAGATTAGAGAAGTTGCTTACTTATCATCCATGGGTTATGGTGAAATCCACTAGCATTAATATGCATCTAGAAATAAAACCATAGATTGTTTCTTTGAAAAAGGAGGTAGAGAGATTGGCTAATCCAATCCAATCACCAGTCCAATCACAAGTAGACATATTTATTCCATACGTGACCCAATCTTTAGTTGGAGTTAGGTTTGACCCAAGAACTATTGGTTTACAAAGAGTGACTAAGAAAATAGTCTTGGCAGGTGGTGAAGAAATTATATACCAAAAGGTGGATCCATTGACTAATTTGACTTAGAAGCAAGGATAGAGGCTTGATGATGATCTAATATTTGAAGAATATGTCTTAGAATTATCTAAACAATAGTCAGATCAGTTGTAATTTTATATCAAAGGGATAAAGCAACAAAGGAAGAAATAACAAGAGCAGACTATCTTATCATTTCCAAGAGTATGGTTAGCCAATTTGAAACAACCATGTATGATCTATTTATCTCCTTGAAGGGAGTAAAGTCTAAGTAGGATAAGGTTAACAAATAGTGTAATTTGGATTCAATCCAAGTTAGCCAATGGTAGAATTCAAGTAACAAGATAAAGGAATTGATCAGTGTTTTGATAGAGGATCAAATTCTTGAATTTAAGATAGTCAACTTGGCACACTTGAATATGGTTATGGCTATATTGATAGAGAAGATCAGAGATTTGAACAAATGGTCTAAGGAAATGGGAAATCTTTCTAGTGATCTCAAGAAATTATAAAATAGGATAATACATATATTAGGTAGCCTAATCAAATATCCAACTACCATCAGTCCCATTTGTTTGATTAGAGATAAGGAGTTGAAGCACAAGTTAACTCAGCTCATGCAAGAAGTGAAGAATCAAAGCCAAGAAAAAACTAGGGTAGATAGTAAAAGGACCTTGGATATGATCCTATCCTAGAGGAGAAGATAGGAGATGCAAGGAGCATCAAAGAAGTTTTGGATATGGCTGAGAAGGACCTCAAAGGTAGGGAAGATCAAGAAAATGAACTTTTCATGGAGCCCATCATCAACTTCATGTTAATTAATGAGAAAAATGTTGATGTATGTATGTGTATCATAGGTGGTTCTAAGTGTTTATGAAACACTACCCATTTCTGAATTTAGATAATCCAATGCATGAGTTCTAGGTTGTGATAATCCTATTATTTGTGGTGGAATAATGATAGAACAAGTGAACTATTTCACAATATTTATAGTGTTTGGTTGTTGGGAGAAACTGTGTCTTACTAGCTAATATTTATGAAAATGAATGTGATCCTGACTAAGTAAAGTGAATTATGCTCAAAGAACTAAATCTAGAGGCTAATCTAAATTTTATATTTATAATATTCTAAAGTGAATTGATCAAATAAAAAATCAAAAGGAAAGGTAGAGCAAAGCAATAACATGTTCATGTTTCTAATCTTTAACATAGATATTATGACAAATTTCAAATGTCATCCAAATATGCACTTGAAACCAATGTAAAACATGAAATAGCATAAGCTCAAATCCTACTACACATCAGGTAAGCATCTAAGAAAATGAAAGAATGTAAATAAGAACTTGATTTACTTCGAATATTTACTCCCATAAGTAAATATCATAAGCACATCCATAAGAAGAGCATAGAAAATGGAATAAACCTAAGAACTTTTAGTCAACCTAGTATTATCATAAGTTAATAACTCTGCATTTGGAAAGTCCACATCAGGAATCAATAAAACTATTCAAATCTGTATTGTAAATCAAACAATTGAGAGTGAATCCATGATACAATTCACACAAACAAATGAGATAGACTTTTCAAAATTCCCTATTTGCATTAATTGCTTCAAAATTAGTATAAGTATTCTTGCTCAAAACTCCCCCATGTTTTTATAATGGACAATACCTCTTTATATAGATGATTCATGAAGTATGTTGATCAGTCATGTCCAATTACAATAGTACAAGTGTTAGGGACAGTTGTCCCTTATACATTTTTCTAGAGAAAGACACTTTCTAAAGAACTAACCTATAGGTGATGTGATTTGTCAATTGCACATGCCTTTAAATAAGAATATTCTCTTTTTAAAATATTACAAAATTTAATCTTTAGAATGAATATTCTTAAATTAACTAGATTGGCCTTGAGATCCCTTTGATTATGAAGTGTCTTATTGCTATTGTTTACAAGATCTTCATTGCCTTAGCATGCTGCTCATCTATTAAATTTAAATTGACAATAAGATCCATGAAGATTCCATCCTATTTATTTGATAGGATTATTAAGTATTTTTCATCCTTTTCTATGGCTTCCTTAATGCCATTTGCATTTCCCATCCTGTCTTCAGCCTTTAGGATCATGTCTAATATCTTGCTATTGTAAGCCCCAATCCTTCCTTGGCTCTGGTTTCTCACTTCTTACATAACTTGAGTAAATCTCAACTTGAATTCTCCATCACTGATTAGACCTATGGGGATGAGAGTAGTGGGATCTACAATCATGCTCCCAAATATTTGTTCCATTTTGCTTATTAGTTACTTTCCATCTTCAATAAGTTCCTCTAGGTTATTGGACCATTTTCTTAGAACCTTGATTTTGTCCAATAGTATTGCCATGGTCGTGTTTAGGTGAGCCAAGATAATTATTTTAAAGATAGGAATTTGTTCCTATATTAGGATACTATTCAAATCCTTTACTTTACTACTTGATTTTTTCCATTGGTGGACTAGATTCATAGCTACCTTGCTCTGTTGGCTCACCACACTCTGTCTGGACTTAATTAATTTCAAAGAGTTGAACATATCAAACAAAGAGGATTAAAACATATTTATCATGGCCTCAAGTAATGACAAGATAGCCTACTTTTCCAAATTATCCTTTTGTTATTATAAACCCTTAATGGCTACCTGTAATTATTTTGACTGTGTCTTGGCCAAATCTAAGACATTTTCCTCAACAATAGGGTTCTCTCGAGGGTTTTGTCCTACACTAGAGTTAGATTAGTTAATGGTTCTACTTTATATAAAATTATCTCTTCTCCACCAACCATGACCTTCTTTGTTACCCTCTACAATCTAACTATCTTGGGATCAAACTTGACTCCCACTGATGATTGAATCACTTTAAGAGCTAGGATATCCATTTGTGCTCCACTTGGTTCTCCTAGGGCAGCCATTTTTATTTCATCCTCCCTTTTTAGAGCCACAATCCATGGCTTTATATATTCATGCATGGGGATGTTAATGGCTTGTATCATAGCCCAAATATGATGTGCAGTGGGGAATTTCTACAATTTAGGTCCATAAATGAACTATTCTATAATAATTGGTCCATAAATCAGGGTCTTTTCACTAAATAAATTAAATTCACTCAAAGGATGAGTGAAAGTCACCTTTGGTTTCTTGTTCTTTACTATAATAATGGCTAGCTTGACCTTTCTCTTTGGAGAGGTGGAAAAAAGAACTCGATCCTATACTTCCTTCCCATTTTCTTCTTTTGTTTTCTCATTTTCTTCATCATTTGATTCATAGGCTAGTGATAACATTTTGAGTGCATCATCTATAGTTTCATCAGGGTCCAATGCTAACATGTGTACCTCCTCCTAAGTAATTCTTGCTCTTCTAGATAGGTTGAAGATGATGTAATATCATCAAGCCTTCTTTCCTCTTATCTCTACTCAATGTGTGTGACAAGTTTTTGCTCTATTGATGGTTGAGTTGATAGAGCTCTATCAGGTGTACTACTCAATAAATGGTAATTTTTATGCCTAAGTTGCCACGTATCATCTCCTCTTTAGTTCCTCTCTAGTTTGGGCTTAGGTCTAAGGTTATGCTCCTTCAACCTTCTTGTGACCTTAGAGTATGTGGATGCCTTGGTGTAAATAGGGTCAAAAGCACTAGGATAATTATCATAAGGCATATTAAGTATCCCCTTGATTTTCAAATGCTCTTTAACACTTAGAAAATGGTCCCACTACCTTAGCTCATCAATTTTTAGTTTGAAGGATGTTTTATGTTAGGATGTTGCTTCAATGTCTTCCCATTATTTTAATATGGTCCTCTCAATAGTTATTTGGAGGCTATGGAGGAGCCCTTTCTTCTTAGTCCTACATAGGCCATCAATGTCATGGAGTAATTGATTTACTACCTCTTGCTCTACTAGATTATTAGGGACATAAATGGGTAGATTGAGTGGTTAGCTCTGAGTTCCTTCAATTCTAATTATTTTACAATATAGATATAACTAGATATCTCCCATTGTCTCAACATAATTCCTAACTAGTGAGCTAACCATCTCCATGAGATGACTAGTTATAGCCTCACTAAAAGATGGATAGATGCAGTCACAAATGAATTGAATGTGATCTTTATATGCATAACTTAAATTAATATTTGAGTTCCACAGGTGACCATTCCCTCAAGTTGGGAATCTTCATTGTTACATAAAGGGCATCTAAAAGGTATGACATCATGAAAAATGGGTACTTTTCTTCTTTTTCATTGCAAAAATTTACCTACTCAAAGAGATGTAGATAACTTCACCTAGAGGAGGGGTTAGCTACTTTACAATCATGAAGTAGACTATAGGCACCCAAACTTAGTCTACATAAGTATTGGTTGCATTCCCACATAATGTATTTGACATGGTCATAATCATATTAATTCTTGGTCTGAATTGGCTAATTGGGATGTTATTGTTGAAGTCTAAAAAGACATGGTTCCTACAATATGTCTACAATGCTAGAATGTCTTTCAAATTATTCTTTTGGGCCTAGGTATTAATAGAAAGTGGTTCAACTTGGGGTTTGGGAAATTTATAATAATTTTCAAATGCTACAGTATAAATATAGGCTATATTGTTATGAGTATGTTTGTTAATTAACATGCCCTTATTAATTTTACCATCTTTAAAAATAAGAGCAAGAATGTCAATACAATGAAGTACCTCAGGGTTTGTTATTTCATAGTGTAGGCCCATCATTTAGATTGCAATTATGTCATAGTAGAGCCTCTTAGCAAACACATTCTTCTCTTCTTCTTAAGTGATGGGTTGTTGGTTCTCAATGGTCCAAAATAAGTTTGACCAATTATTGTCTCTGGTATTCAGAGTAGTGGCATCAAACTCTGTATTTAAAAATCCTACCCTTAGCATCCATGGTTAGATAGAGCTCCACATATTCTTTTCAAAAACCCTTCCTAGATACCATAGTTATGAATTGATCCAATTGCCTACTATAAGACTGTAATTTGATTTTGGATTGAATTACTTTTTCATAGGAAATAATTCAATGTTATTTAACTTAATTATGATGAATGTAGGGTTGAATTAGGGATTTCATATTTGTTAGGGCATTTTTAAAGGTTTTCAGAGTGCTTTAATAGTGGCATCTAGTTCAAACAATTAGTTTTGTTCCTTAGATCTTGTTTAGATCTGGTATTTATACCTTTGATTTTTGTGGGTTCATGAGATCTCTAAATCTTACTTAGTGCTTATGTGGCTCTACCATGTCACCCAACTCATTAATATTTAAAAATTGATCATTTATCCTTTAATACATGTGTTAACATCCTATTAGGTCTCCATTTGTTGAAAAACCTACCTCACCTTGCACCATTTATTTAGATCTAAAAGGTCAAACATTATTGGTTCATTTTATGTTTGGCACCCAAGATTATGTCATGTGTCACTTCCATGGGATTTATTTTTTATTCCAATTGTCATTTTCCTCATGGGCCAATGTCTTTGTACCATATGGCAACTCCGTATTCATCCTTGGGCTCCATGAAAAGTTAACTTTCAATATGCACCATTGGATTATGATTATATGAATCAATGTGCATTGTTGATCTATATCATCTAAGTTTTATCCTTTGTTCCTTGAGCCATTGATTTATTATCTCAATCTCCATGATGATGATACTTGTCAACTTTTTGATCTTCCTATGGATTCATTGGATTTTTGACTTGACACACACCATTGATCGAAATGTGTATTCTCAATCATGTACCATTGATCTTTATGAAGATGATCAAGCTTTAACTATCCATTGTGGGTCTGACCCATATCATCTCCATGCCTGCTCTCTAGGATTTAACTTTTAAACCTTCACTTTTCACCATTAGATCATCCTCAACTGATCAAATGTGCTCTATCAAATCTCAATCTAAGGGGTTAAATTCCATTAGATGCTTATTATGGGGTTTCATTAAAGTTTTGATACACTATCGATCAAAATATGTAGGCTCAACCATGTATCATCAATATTTGGGAAGATTATTGAGCTTTAATTTGAGGCCGTGGCTTGACTTTTTAACTTTAATCTCACATTGTTATATCAACTTTGCTTGAGAAAATACATGCCATCGATCTCACAAATGATAAAATAAAGCAAGTAAGGGTCGGGAAATATTGAGAACTTAGGCTAAATTTTTATAACATGGTTTTATTCATGTTGAAAAACATAACATAAACCTTAATATGAAAATTTAAGCTAATTTTTAAACATAATAAAGGGGACCCTGCATTTAGTTAGACCCTACAAAGATAAAAATGAACAAAGGGGGGTTCAAGACATAAATAACTTAGGATAAAGATTTTAGACTAAGGTCTTATTCATGTTAAAAATCACAAATAATATATTAGGATAAAATATAAGATAATTTTTAAACAAATATAAAATGTTCCCACATAATTTTCAAATAAAAAACTTGTGTAAATATGAATTCAAATTAAAAAGGAACTAGGTTAAAATTATAGCATAAAGTACAAAACCCTAGGTTTTAACATTGTTTACTCATGAATTCAATAAAACCATTAAAGACTTAAAGATTAACAAAGGGTCAAACTATCATTTGAAGTATGAAAACTTGAACATTAGTCATCTACTTGAGACTCTATTAAACCTACATCTTGAAAACACATGAAGTAACTATTAACAAAATTAGGAAAAACAAGACAAGGATCAAATAGAGATATGTCATTTAAGCTAAATGAGAACTAGGTGTGGATGATATTTGAATAAAAAACCATTTTTAATTTGAAGTACAAATTTACAAAAATTTGAAATAAGGGTCCCCATTTTTAGAGATGGGGGTATGTTAACCTCAACAAATGATGACTCCTTGGGGAAACGTAGTAATATGTTAGAATTCAAATACTCTTGTTTAGACTAAAAACTAGGATACTTATTTCACATGATCAAGTACCATTGTAAATATCAAGATATAATTAATACAAGTCTCACACATGTAGAATTAGGGTCAAACATTAAAACATAGCCATGTTGTGTGTGTGCTTTGATTCCACTTACTAATTATCACAGGATTTGGAGAAAAACTTCCAGATTTATGACCTTGACCATTAACTTTGACTTATAGTGTATTTATATATTGATTAAGAATCATGATTTAACTTAAAGAAGGCTTAGGAATTGCTCTACTACCAGCTAGGCATCCATAGCCTTGATAGAGATATATTTAGCTCCACTCAAGGCCTTTTTCCACTAGCCATGCATCTATAGGCCCAATGGAGATTACCAGAATCACCTTTCATTTAGAAATATTTTGAATTTTATAATAAATCTCTTATTTTTGTATTTTTTAGATATGTTTTTGCATTCTAACAAAGGTTGGGAACTAGATTAGCCCAATTTTGGGATTTGGTCAAATGTTTGATCCTTAGACAATCATCCTTGGTTGTAAACTTTATCCTAGGTAATTAATGTTTTTTTAAATGCAAACATGACTTTGTCTTGATAGTTAAAACTTTCATCCTTAATAAGTAATACTTATTTGAATCAGAATTGGATCAAAAACAAGGTTTAATATTTTAGGAACAACCAGTCTAGATGCTAGTCTTTACCAATTTTTCCAAATTATAACATTAAACTTACTTTTCAAGATCCATGATCAACCATTGGGAGAAGTCATACATTCACTTTTGATTTGTTGACCTTTTGAGAAATTACATGTATTAGAGCTTGAGGATTGTCTTGAAAAAGACTTGTTGAAATTAGGGAACCAATAAAAGGAAAGGAGATACACACAAAGAAGTAGAACAATTAAGAAGTAAACAAATATTTACATGCACTATGTACAATCAATCAATAGGAAAAGAAACCTAATATAAGCCTACCTAATTGAACTCTAACTAGTCTTACAGGTTACTCCATGTGGACTTGAGGTGGGGTAGTAGAGACGTAGTGTTTGAAATATTTTCCATTAGTTGGCAATGTAAACTCTGCTCCTTGCAAGTATTCGATCTTGAAGGTGTTGTCTCTTAGTTTCTCAGTAACCTAATAGGGGCCAATCCATAAAGGTATGAATTTTCCATGCTTTCCCTTATGTTTAGATGCTTTGTCCCAAAGGAGAACTAGGTTTCCTTGTCTGAACATCTTAATTTTGGAATGTTTATCAAACCATCTCTTCACTATGGTTTGATGTCTACTAAAATTGGTAAAATTTTCCTCTCTTACATCCTCCATTTGGATAATGTCAAGTAATCTTGATCTTGTAGACTCTTGTCCTCCCCTTCCATGTACTCTTGCATAAACTTGTAGGTTGAAAGCTTGAGTGTGATGGGGAATATAAGTTATTGACCATATACAAGTAAAAATCGTGATGCCTTTAGAGCTTGCTTGACTCTTGTCCTATCAACCCAAAGGGAATACTTGACTAACTTATGCCAAGATCTTGGTTTGTCAGTAACAAACTTCCTAATCACCTTCATCAATTTTTTTTAGTAGATTCTGACACCCTGTTACCTTGAAGATAATGGTTTGATGAACATTTGAGAACAATGTTATTGTCATATGCCCTCTCAATCATCTTAATGGATATAAAGTCAGATCCATTAACACAGACTAGAGATACTAGTGGTCCAAATCTAGTACATATGTTCTCTTCCAAAAACTTTATCACATATTTTGTCTTGCATTATATGTTTGCTACTTATTTCATCCATCTGGTGAAATAGTCAGTAACGGTGAGCACGTACTTATTCCCTTCTAAATAATTAGGTTTGATGGCCCCCAAAAAATGTAATCCCCATTGAGTGAAGGGTTTATTAATCATTATTAGATTGAATGGCATTGATGCCTTGGGTTATCTATTATTGAATATCTATCACTAATGACACTCTCTGACATGCTTATGAGCATCTTTGAAGATAATAGGACAATAGTAACGAGCCCTGAGGATCTTATGTGTTGTTATCCTTCTTTATGGGTGTCCACTTCTCAGCTTCTCATGGAAAGTACTCAAGATATCATTAGCTTCATCTCTAGAAACACATCTATGGAAACACATCTTAGATATATTCCTTCATAATTTTTCCTAAAAATCACTCCATATTTGATCAAGAAATGAGTTCCCTTAAGCTTTAGAGATCTCCTCTACTCTCTCGTTAATAATAAAAGATAAGTGTCATTGATTATTAAATAAGCCATTGAATCATACCAACCATTGGGTTGAAAAATTTATTGGTATATTTACATGACACTTATCTTGGGATTAATATTTTAAATTAACTAAATTAACCCTTAACATCTTACCAATTTAGCAGTCTTAATTTCTAGATCATATTCTTAAAGTATGAACATCCACTTACCTCTCATTTCCCCTAATTCACATTAACTAAGCATGAGATTAGTGGTAGGGTCTAGTAGTATTGCATACACCTTATTTCTAAGAATATAATGCCTAAATTTCTTCACTACATTGACTAAATCACATGCCTTCTTGTCAATCAAGTAATAGTTCAACTTAACATTTTTAAAATTAGTACTCATGAAAGCAACAAGATGATCACATCCATCTATCTTTTGAGTTAGGATAGCTGTAATTATATGGTTAGAAGCAATAGAATAAAGATAAAATTATTTTTAGAAATAAGAGATTATCAATACTAGTGCCTACATTATTACTTCTTTTATATACTTGAAGGCCTTTCTAGTTTCTTCATTTCATGTGATCTTCAAATCTCACTTCAACATTTCATTCAAAGGTCTCACTATTTCTACAAAACCAAAAACAAATTTCTTACAAAGTTGATCTTCTTAAGGAAATATTTTAATTATTTTCTAATATTAGGGGGTTATATCTTGGATATAACATCTACTCTATCAAGGTCTATATAAATCCCTTCCTTAGTTATAACATGTCCTAATAATTTTCCCTCAATGACACAAAAATAGTTTTCTTTGGATTGGGATAAATTCCATACATTTTGTGCATGATATGATCTTCCATATTTTTTTAAAATATAGTTAAGTCATCCAAGTAAATGATAATGCACCTACCTATCATCCCTTGGAAAGCATGGTCCATTTCTCTTTAGAAAGTTGTACCTACATTTATTAGTCCAAAGGGCATCCTTTTATAGGCAAAATTACCCCACTTAGTGGTGAATTTAGTTTTTAATATGTCTTCCTTATTCACAAGCACTTGGTTATATCCTAAAAATCCATCAATAAAGGACATCATTATAGAACCACTAACAATTTGAATAACTTGATCAAGATAAGGCAAAGGATAGTTATCCTTTTCAGATGCTCTATTCAGATTTATAAATTCTACACATTATCTAATTTCCTCATTTTTCTTCTTGATTGGTACTAATATATCTACCTAAGTGGAGTGTCTAATAGGAAATACTATCTTTGTATCTAGTAGTTTCTTGACTTCCTTGTATATCAAAGGTTCTAGGATAGGGTTGATAGGTCTTTATTTTTGCCTAAAAGGCTTTCAGGCTTTTTTTAGTGGTATGGTATGAGTTATGACCCTAGGATGAAAGATATTTAGTTCCTCATATGACCATGCTAAAACATATTTATACTTGGTCAACAACTTTTTATCTTTTCTTAACTCTTCATTAGTGGTGGTTGTACTAATATTCAGTAGTTGGGGATGACCTTATGTTCCTAGGTTCACTACTTTGTAATATTTCCCATTTACCTTGGAACCTTAACATTTATATTTAGTTTATATATGTTAAATAATATTTCTATGGAAATCATGCTCTTTATAATTTAATTGTCACTTAATTGCATAATATTGTCATCAATGTTTCCTTTATCAAAACCATTTTCAATAGCTTCATCAATGATGTGAGCCTTAAATACTCCTAAAATGTTCATGAGGTCTAAAATATAATGGTCATCATTAAATACCTATAAATGGTTGATATTATCAAGGAATAAGGGACAAATAACCAACTTAAGACTAAGGATTCCTAGTTTAGAGTCTTGGTTGGGCGTAAGATTAGTTGTAGTTGAAACTAGCTCATCAACAAGCTTGTTTTCTTCCCTGAGAATTGAGACAATGTTAAAAGCATAAAAATATTCTATGAGTTCCCAAAATCTAAACTTATATTTCTGGAGGTAAGATAATTTGCACTGGTACATACTTCTAACCTAATTAACTACTAGTTTTGAATCACCATAAACCAACATTTCTTTAACTTTTTGCTTGATGGAAAATTGTAAACCTCATATTAGAGTTTCATATTATGCCAAGTTTTTAGTGCATGAAAACTAAATTCTATATGAAGTATTCAATTCTTTCTGAATAGTATTAATCAAGATAATGCCTACTCTAGAACTAGACTTACATTTTACACCATCAAAAAATAATTTCCATATCCTAGGCATAGAAAGAGTATCTTTAGAGTCACATACCTTAAAGGTGTCAAGAGTGTAAAATCCTAAATCAAAATTGGCCATGTTGACCCCTTCATTTACAACATTGTACTCAATGATCATATATTTCATCTTAGGTTCTCTTTCAATTTGAATCCAATTTGGAACTCCCTTCCATGGAAGCCACATGTGTGAATAGTTAGTAGACATGTAACCATTCAAGGATCTAGTCCAGTCTCTACTTATTAGTATTTCATAAGTATCAAGAATATCCACCACTTGGATGTCTATAAATTTTGTATCCTTGGCTTAGCTACTAGTTGCATGTGAACATTCAATAACTCTCCAATTACTTTCACCCTAGATTTTCTAATTGAGTAATAACCCTATCATATTTAATTGGAGTCAAACCTAGTTGCTCACAAATACCTTTGGGCATAATGTTAGAAGAATCACCTGAATATAGAAAATAATTACGTAAATTCTTACCAAAAATTATTATTGTAAGCAAGAAATTTGGGACATTTGCTTTATTTTTATACATAACAAAATTAACATTTGTATCCTTAGGTGACTTACTAGGTTTCTTGGATAAAGATTGAAGTAACAAATATCTTTGCTTAGTTATTTGAGTCAGCTCATGTAGTTTGATGTTAACCTTAATCTTCTTTATTTCCTCAAATATATTATATCCACCTCTAATAGAAGCACTAGATGACTCAACATTAGGATTAGAGGTAATTCCCTTTGGAGGCTCAGGATTATTATTAGTTGTAGGATCAGAAGTGTCAAAATTATTTTATGGAGTTGAAGTGGTCAAAGGTTGATTTTTATCTTTATTCCTTATAGAATAAGTATTATTCAAATATTACTAAAGGCATACACCTTTTCAAGGGTATGCTCAGGCTCATTCTCTTCTTGGAATAAGCATTCAAAGGTTTCCACCATCAAGGTTGTATCTATAGATTTGGATGACTTGGAAGATCTAGATGTACCTAAAAAATTGTCTATGTTAGGTCTTCCTTCAAGTGTATTCAAATCATCCTAAAATAACTCAAAAACATTAAAAAATTCAATGCAATCCAACTCACCAGGCCTTGAGGGTATTGTGAACCCTACAATATTTAGTCAGAGAAACATCACAAATATTAATCTTAGGGTTATTCTTTCCTGATGATAACTCATTATTGTTATTATTATTTCCATTGTTACCATGATAAAACTAGTTGTTAGGTCTATTGAACCTTTGATATGAGTAATTTATATTAGATTTCTCCCCAATATTGCCTACTTGATTTTGCAATTGAATGAAGTCAGTACTTAGCCTTTGAACCATCTTAAGTATGGATTCATTCTCATTCTTTGGTGCCTCTAAGTTATGAACTTGATTATGATTACTAGTTATTGGCATCAAAGCTCTTTGTTCCTATGGATGAAACCCATTTGAAGTATTATTCAATAATTCCAAATTTTGGCCAAGATGAGCATGGATCAAGGGTAATTAGTTTAAAACTAGTTTCTAATTTATGGTAAGCACATTATGATAAGCATTAGGGGTGACATTCAATACAGGGAAATTGGGATTAACATTTGGGATGGCATATTCAAGTTGACCTTGAGGCTACATTTGATCATTGATTGTTACAAATTTAGCATAAACCAATGCTAAGGTGTTTATGAATCTAATAGACCTTTTAGGAAACACATAAGTCATGGGGTCAAAATCATCCTCGTAGATTTCTAAAGCCAAAGCTTCTTCAGGTCTATAAGGGGCTATGGTTCTAATGAACATCTTCTAGAATCAAGTGTTAAAAGATTTAATGGTCTCACTAGAAGCTCTTTTAACAGTGGTGAATTACTGATACAAAATGAAAGGACTGATTATTTTACCAAATTGATCAATAAAGATCCTGTTAAAATCATTCCAACTAGTGATATAGTTCTCTAGAAGATTAATAAAACACTCATATACAACATCTTTTAAAGTAAATGGAAAAAATCTACATGCCATATCTTCATGAACTACATTTAGTAATATTAAAGTAGATTTAAAAGATTTAATGTGTTCTTTAGATATGGCAATACCATTGGAACTGAAGGATGGTAAATATTTTTCAGGATTCCTAGGTAGATCATGTATTTAACCAGGCACATTAATGGAAGATCCACCCAATCAGGCCATACCTTGATAAATATTTAACACAAGAGCACTTAGAATAGGTGAAGTAGGCTGAGATTTAGAAAATATTTGCTTACCTTTATCTACTCTTATTTTCGTATGATGTTCTAATGAAAGGAGAGGTAGTCTAGATTTAGACTATGATCTAGTCCTAATTCTTGGTAGTTTTACCTTGAAAATCTTGAGTTCTATTCAAAATACAACTTTGAAACCTTATCTTTTCAAAGACAAATGATATTAAGCTCAATCCTTGTAAATAAAAATCTAATCCTTACCTATAAGTCAATTTGCATGTCTAAGATTCATAATTTAGGTAAATTTTGCACAAATTTATATAATTATCTTCAAATAATGACTAATATTTGACTAAATAAGCTCAAAGATATATCTAAACTTGAGAATATCAATGATATTTACACATATAAGTTTAGATAAACTTAAATATTTCAGAGAATCAATCAATCTTTGAGAAAAAATTTCATCACTAATTCCAAATGAGGAAGATCAACCAAACTTAATCTATCTTTGCAAACCTTTACCGTGGATCTACAAAAAATGACAATCTTCAGCTAAATGAGCCTAAAGATTGGTCTCAAACCATTTGCATTAGTGATATTTACACATCTATTCTAGAAGAAACACAAACATGTAAAGAATTCATTGATTTTTTAACATAATTCACTATAATTAGAAAAGATACCACAAATTTACAAAGGCTCAACTCAGGCCCTCCTTCTAGCCCCAGTGGAATGTGTTCCTTATTGATGCATGTATGTGTATCATAGGTGGTTTTGAGTGTTTATGAAACACTTTTCATTTATGAATTCAAAGAATGTAATGCATGATTTGTAGGTTGTGATAATCTTTTTATTTGTGTTGGAATAACGGCAAAACAAGTGAACTATTTCACAATATTTATAGTGTTTGGTTATTGGGAGAAACCGTGGCCTACTAACTAATCTTTATGAAAATGAAAGTGATATTTACTAAGTAAAGTGAATTATTCTCAAATAAATAAATCTATAGGCTAAGCTAAAGTGTATATTTACAATGAAACTATTCTAAAGTGAATTGATCAAAGAAATAAGCAAAAGGAAAACTAGAGCAGAGAAGGAACATGTTCATGTTGTTGATGTTTAACACATATATTATGACAAAGTTCAAATTTCATCCAAATATGCACTTTAAACCAATGTATTACATGAAATATCATAAGCTCAAATCCTACTACACATTAGGCAAGCATTTAAGGAAATGAAAGAATGAAAATAAGAACTTGATTTACTTTGAAGATTTACTCATGCAAGTAAATAACATAAGCACATTGATAGGAAGAGCATAAAAAATGAAATAAACCTAAGAAATATTAGTCAACCTATTAATAACATAAGTTAACAAATCTAAATTTGGAAAGTACACATTAGGAATCAATAAAAACCTTTCAAATCTATATTGTAAACTAGACAATTGAGAGAGAAGGCATGATACAATTCACACAAACAAACAAGATAGACTTTTTAGAATTCCTTATTTGCATTAATTGCTCCAAAATTAGTACAAGTATTCTTTCTTAAAACTTCCCACATGTTTTTATAATGAATAATACCTCTTTATATAGATAATGTATGAGGTATGTTGGTTAGTCATGTCCAATTACAATAGTACAAGTGTTAGGGACAATTGTCCCTTATACATTTTTCTAAAGAAAGACACTTTCTAAAGAACTGACCTATAGGCAATGTGATTTACAAGTTGCACATGACTTTACTAAATAATATTCTCTTTTAAAAATATTATACAAGCTAAGGTACAAATGGACGATTCTTAAATCAACTAGCTTGGCCTTGAGATCCCTTTGATGCTAAAGTGCCTTATTGCTATTGTTACAAGATATTCATTACCTTGGCATGTTGCTCATCTATTAACTTTAAATTGACAATAGGCTCCATGAAGAGTCCATCCTCTTGATCTTATATGCTTCTCAAGTATTTGTCATCCTTTTCCATGGCTTCCTTAATGCTTCTTGCATTTCCAATCCTTTCTTCAGCATTTAGGATCATGTCTAATATCCTACTATTTTTAGCCCTAGTCTTTCCTTGGCTCTGGTTTCTCACTTCTTGTATAACTTGAGTAGATATCAACTTGAATTCTCCATCAATAATTAGACCTATGGGGGTGAGAGTAGTGGGATCTAAAATCATGATCCCAAGTATCTATTCCTTCCTACTTATCAACTATTTTCCATCTTTGTGATGTTCCTCTAGGTTCTTGGACCATTTGCTTAGACCCTTGATTTTGTCCACTAGTTTTGCCATGGTCATGTTTAGGTGAGCCAAGATAATTATTTCAAGGCTAAGAATTTGGTCCTCTGTTAGGATACTGATCAAATACTTTACTTTACTTCTTGAGTTTGACCAGTCGTGGACTAGACTCATAACCACCTTGCTCTATTGGCTCACCAAAATTTGTCTAGACTTCATTGCTTTAAAAAAGTTGAACATATCAAACAAAGAGGCTTCAAACATATTTATCATGGCCTCAAGTAATGACAAGATAGCCTACTTTTCAAAATTCTTCTATTGTTATTTTAAACCCTTAATGGCTACCTATAATTGTTCTGATTATGCCTTGGCTAATCCAAGACATTCTCCTCAAAAATAGCATTCTCTTCAAGATTTTGTCTTGCCACTAGAGTTAGATTAATAAATGGTTCTTCTTTTTGTAAATTGGTCTCTTCTCCACCAACCATGATATTTTTCTCTATTACCTTCTACAATCTAGTTATCTTGGGATCAAACTTGACTCCCACTAATGATTGAGTCACTTTAGGAGCTGGGATAGCCATTTGTGCTCTACTTAGTTCTCCTAAGGCAACCATTATTATTTCATCTTACTCTTGTAGAGCCATAATCCATGGCTTGATCTCTTCATACATGGGGATGTTAAGGGCCTATATCATATCCTAAAGATGATGTGCATTGGGGACAATCTAAAAGTTAGGTCCATAAATGAACCATTCTAGAATAGTTGGTCCATAATCTGGTTCTCTAAACTAAATAAATTAACTTCACTCAAAGGATGAATGAAAGTCACCTTAGGTTTCTTGATCTTTACTAGAACAATGGACAACTTAGATTTTCTCTTTAGAGGGGTGGCAATAGGAACCAAATCCCATACTTCCCCTTTTCTTCCTTTGTTTCCTCTATTTCTTCATCATTTGATTCATAGGGTAGTGATAACATTTTGAGTGTATCATCCATAGTTTCATCAAGGTCCAATGCTAATATGTGTACCTCCTCCTAAGGTAATTATTACTCTTTTGGCTGGGTTGAAGATGATGTAATCTCATCAGGCCTTTTTTCCTATGATCTATGATTAATATGTGTTTTATGTTTGTGTTCTACTAATGGTTGAGCTGTTAGAGGTCTAGAAGGTGAACTATTCAACAAATAGTACTACCTAGGCCCAAGTTATCACCTATCATCTCCTTTCTAGTTCCTCTCCAATCTGGGCTTAGGTATAAGGTTATGTTCCTTCAACCTTATTGTGACCTCAAAGTAGTTATATGCCTTGGTGTAACCAGGGTCAAAAGCATCAGGATGATGATCATAAGGCATATTAAACATCCCCTTAATTTTCAAATGTTGTTTAACCCTTAGACAAGGGTCTCACTACCTTAGCTCATTAATTTACAATTTAAAGGATGTTCTTTATCTAGATGATGCTTCACTATTTTCCCATTGTTTAAATATGATCCTCCCAATAGTTGTTGGGAGGCTATGGAGAAGACCTTTATTCTTAGTCCTTCATAGGCCATCAATGTAATAAAGTAATTGATATGCTACCTCTTACTCTTCTAGCTTATAAGGGACATAGATGGGTAGCTTGAGTGGTTGGCTTTGAGTTACTTCAATTTTGATGATTGTATAATCTGGATACAACCATATATCTCCCATAGTCTCAACATACTTCTTGATTAGTGGGCTAACCCTCTTTATGGGATGACCAATTATAACCTCACTAAGGGTTGGATAGATGTAGTCCCAAATGAATTGAATGTAATCTTTTTACTTGAATATGTGTAACTTAGAGTAATATTATGGAACTATTTGAGTTCCACTAGGTGACCATTCCCTCAGGTTGGGAATCTTTGTTATTACACAAAGGGAATCCAAAAGTTATGACATCATGAAAAAATGGGTACTTTTCTTCTTTTTGATTGTAGAAATATGCCTACTCAAAGAGATTTAGACAATTTCACCTAGGGGAGGGGTTAGCTACTTTTCAATCATGAAGTAGACTATAGGCACCCAAACCTGGTCTACATAAGTAGTGGTTACATTACCACATAATCTATTCAACATGGTCATAATCAACATAATTCCTAACCTAAATTGGCTAATTGGGATGTTCTTATTGAAGTCTAAAAAGACTTGGCTCCCAGAATATAGCCACAAGGCTAGAATGTATTTAAAAAATTTCTTTTGGGCTCAGGTGTTGATAGAAGGTAGGTCAACTTGGGTTTTAGGAAATTTATAGTAATTTTCAAATGCTAAAGCAAAATATATGCTACATTTTATGAGTATATTTGGTAATTAACATTCCCTTGTAAATTTTACCATCTTTAAAAATAGGAAAAAGAATGTCGATATAATGAATTACCTGAGTTTTTGTTTTTGTATAGTGTCGGCCCATCATTTGGATTTAAACTATGTTATAGTAGAGGGTTTTGGTAGACACACTATTCTCTTCTTCCCACATGATGGGTTGCTATTTCTCAATGGTCCAAAACAAGTTTGACTAATTGTTATCTCTAGTATTTAGAGCAGTGGTGTCAAACTCTATCTTCAAAAATACTACGTTCAACATCCATGGTTAGATAGATCTCCACATATTTTTAAACACCCTTCCTAGCTACCATGGCTATGAATTGATCCAATTACCTACTAGTAGACTATAATTTAATTTTGGATTGAATTACCTTTGCATATGTGACAATTCAATGTTCTTCAGCTTGATTATGATGAACTAGGGTTGAATTAGGGATTTCATACTCGTTAGGGAATTTCTAAATATTTTCATAGTGCTTTAATGGTGGCAACTAGTTCAAATAATGAGTTTCATGCCTTAGCTATTATTTAGATCATGTATTTATACCTTTACTTTTCATGGGTCTACAAGATCTCTAAATCTGACTTGGTGCTTTTATGGCTCCGCCATGTTACCCAACTCATTAATATTTAAAAAGTGACTATTTATCCTTTAAGACACATGTCAACATTCCATTGGGTCTCAGATTATTGAAAAATCTACCTTGCCTTGGATCATTGATTTGGATTCAAAATTTCAAATGTTATTAGTTGATTTTATGTTTGGCACTCGAGATTGTGCCATGTGTCACTTCCATGGGTTTTATCTATGCTTATAACTATCATTTTCATCTCAATATAATGTCTTTACACCATATGTAAATTCCTCATTCATCCTTGGGCTCCTTGAAAATTCAACTTTTAATACACATCATTAGATTATGGTTGCACAAATAAATGTGTGTCATTGATCTAGACCCTATACATTTTGTCCTTTGCTCTGCAAGCCATTTGTTTACTTTCTCAATCTCCATGATGGTGACACTTGTCATATTATCACTCTTCCCAATGCTTCATTAATGTTTTGACTTGACATGTACTATTGATCAAAATGTGTGTTCTTAGATGCATATCATTGATCTTTAAAAATATGATCAAACTTTAATTATCCATTGTAGGCATGCCACCTATCATCTCCATACTTTCTATCTATGCTTTAACTTTTCAACCTTCACTTCACGCCATTAGATCATCCTCAGTTGATCAAACATGCTTCATTAGATCTCAATCCAAGGGGTTGAATGCCATTAGATGCTTGTCTTAGGGTTCTATTAAAGTTTTGATGTACCTTCGATCAGAATGTGTATACTTAGACACATACCATCGATCTTCAGGAAGATGATCACGTGTTTAGTTAAACCCTGCCAAGATAAAAAGAAACAAAGGGGGGTTCAAGACATAAATAACTTAGGATCAAAATTTTAGACTAATGTATTTTTCATGTTAAAAACATAAATAATATCTTTGGATAAATATATAATCTAAGTTTTAAACAAATATGAAATATTCTTGCATAATTTTCAAATTAAAAAGGTCCTAGGTTAAAAGATATTCTAACATACAAAAACCTAGGTTTTAACATTGCTTACTCATGAATTCAATCAAAAAATTAAATAATTACATATTAACAAAGGGTCAAAGTAAAATTTGAAGTATGAGACCTTGAACATTGTTCATCCACTTGAGACTCCATTAAACCTACATCTTGAAAACACATGAAGTGACCATTAGCAAAATTAGGCAAAATAAGACTAGGATCAAAAAGAGACATGTCAGCTAAGCTAAATGAGAACCAAGTGTGGATGATCTTAGAATAAAGAACCATTTTTAATTCATGGCACAAATTTTAAAAAAATTGAAACAAGGTTCTTCATTTTTAGAAATGGGAGTATGTTGACCTTAACATACCATAACGAAGAAACAAAGATTCAATAGCATAGACAAAAGACTATAATAACAAGTGCTTCTCAAAGTCAAATTTGTTAAATTTATCATATTATTTTGTAACTAAAAATTTATATCATTTTGAAAAAGAAATATTATTTTTGTAAAAGTTTTTGCATCTTATAAAGTGCATTACTTATAGTTCAATCCATTTAGAAAGTGTCTAGTTCTATAAGGTTGAAAAGGACAGCTATCCATAACACTTATGCAATTATCATCTGACATAATGGAACAACATACCTCCTCAATCTTATATAAAATGGGTATTTTCATTTGTAACGAGGGGGGAGTTTTTGAGAGAAAAAAATTATTGTGTAAATTTGGAGCAAATTAATGCAAGCAGGAGAATTTTGAAAGGATTACTCATCTTTGTTTGTGTATTTTACTATCATGGTTTCTTCCTCAATTAACTGGTCTAATTTTCATATTTTAATTATTTTTATGGATTTTAGATTCGCATATTTGAATGTAGTGTTGTCAATTTGTGTCTATGTAAGATTGATTGAAAGATCTTATATTCAGTTCATTTTCCTTACTCTCTTGTAGATGTGCTTATGTAATTTGCTTGTAGAAGTAAATCTTTAAATTAAATCTAGTTTCTTATTTATATTATTTCAAATATCTTTAGATGTTTACCTAATATGTGATAGTATTTGTGCTTTAGCAATTTCATGTCATAAATTGGTTTTATTGCATGCTTGGTTGAAAATTAAGATATGTCATAATGTCTAAATTGAAGATTAGTAACATCTTTCTTCTCTGTCCTACCCTTCCTTTTGCTATTTTTTATCAACTCACTATTTTTTAGCTTCCACTATAAATATACATGCTAGATTATACTTTATGTCTTGATCATAATTCATTAAGCTTAGTTCAAATTAATTTTATGTTCACAAGAAAGCTTTAACACCACAGTTGCTTCCAACAACCATTTACATTTTCATTTATGAAATAGTCATTACCTTTGTTGCTAATCCACAAAACATATCAAGAATATCAAAACTAACAACTCATGCACTGGATTCTTTGAATCTAAAAATGAGAAGTGTTTCTTAAACACTATTGAAACCCTGCGATACACTTTCAGTGATCAATAAGTGTGGAAATGAACACTAAAAGAAGGGCCTTAGCTAAATCTTTGTGAATTTTAAGTACCTTTGCTAATTTTGGTGAATTTTGCTCAAATATTAGTTGATTCTTTGCATATTTATGCTGTTCTTAGCGCAATTATGTAAAAATCATTGATATTCATGGTTTCAAACTAGTCTTTAGGCTTATTTAGCTAAAGCTAGCTATTCTTTGAAGATTCATGAGAAATTATTGCAAAGGTAGTGTAAGCTTTCTAAATCTGATGCGTTTGAGGTTAGTAATAACAATTTTGTTCAAATATTGGTTTATTTTTTGAAAATTTAAGTTTATTTCAACTTAGAGGTGTAAAGATAATTCATATTCATCAATTTAAATATATCTTTAAGCTAATTCAATTAAATATAGTTATTCTTTGTATGAATTTGTGAAAAAATTGCTTAATGTGCAAATTTGATTATTTTTATTTACAAAGATAAGGTTTACACATCATATTTTGAACAAGATTTAGAGTTTACAAGATGAAACTGCTAGGAATCAAGACTAGGTCATGTTTAGAAACAAGATTACCTCTCCTTTTATTAGAAGTTCATATGAAAGCAAGAGCAGATAAAGGTAAGAAAAAGGTTTCCAAATCTCAATGTACTTCACCTATTTAGGGTTCTATTGTATTCAATCCTTATTAAGGTATGGCTTGGTTAGGTGGATATTCCATCAATGTGCCTAGTCAGGTACATGACTTACCTAAAAATCTTGAGAAATATTTGTCTTATTTTAGTCTTAATGGTGTGGTTACTACTAAAGAACATATCAAATCTTTTAAGGTTGTTTTGATATTATTAAATGTCCTTCATGAAGATGTTGCATGTAGATTGTTTCCTTTTAATTTAAAAGATGTTGCATATGATTGGTTTCTCAACCTTCTTGAGAACTAAATTACCAGTTGGAATGATTTTAACAGTATTTTCAATGATCAATTTGGAAAAATCATCAATCCTTATATCCTTTATCAAAAATTCACTACTATGAAAAGTGATTATAGTGAAACCATTAGATATTTAAATGATAGGTTCTAGAAGATGTTTATAAAAACTATAACTTCATATAGACCTGATGAGGCTTTGGATTTAGAGATTTATAAGGATGCTTTAGATCCCATGACTTTTGTGTTCTTGAAAAGGTCTGTGAGAGTTGTAAACACATTGGCCTTAGATGCTAAAATTATGGTAATCAATGATCAAATACAACCCCAGGGTCAATTAACACATGTTATCCCTAATTTTAATCCCAATCTACCTATTTTGAATGTCATTCCCAATGATAATCAAAACATGATTGCTTTGAACCAAACACCAGTATTGAATCAATTTCCTTTGAATCATGCTCATCCTAGTCAAAGCCTAGGATTCTTGAATTGTAATACAAGTGGATCTCATCCACAATATCAAATAGCTATGGTGCCAACAACTAGTACTATCACTCAAATTCATAATTTAGAGGCACCAAAGAATGACAATGACTCCATACTCAAAATGGTTTTAAAACTACACATTGATTTCCTTCAGTTACAAAAATAAGTAGGTAATGTTGGGGAAAGTTCCAATAGGAATTATTATTATCAAAGGTTCAAATAGACCTACCAATATGTTTCATAATAATAGCAATAATAATAACAACAATGAGTCATCTACCAATAAGACCAGTCCTGAAATAAATATATGTGATGTAGCTTTAACTAAATATTATAGGGTTCATAATACTTCAAAACATGGTGAGTTGGATTGTATATAATTTTGCAATGCTTTTGATATATTTCAAGATGATTTAGATAAATTTGAAGGTGGACCTAACAAAGATAATATTTTAAGTACATCTAGTTATTCAAAGTCATTTAAATCTACTAACATAACTCTAATGGTGGAGACATTTCATTTTTCATTCCAAGATGAGAATGAGCTTAAGGATACTCCTAAAGAGATTCATGATTTTTAATAGTATTTGAAGAAGACTTATCCATTGAGGAATATAGATTATAAATAACCTTTGACAAATTCAACTCCACCAAACAACTTTGATACTCATCTTGATCTTATAGCTGACAACAATCTAGAGCCTCCAAATGGAAGTACCTCTAGAAATAATGTTGATTCATCTAGTTCTTCTACTAGGAGTGGAAACAATATAGTTTAGGATATGAAATATATTAAAGATAATATCACTTTACATGAATTGACTCAAATTACTAAACAAGGAGACTTGTTTCTTGAATCTTTATCCAAGAAGCCTAGTAAGTCACCAAAGGTTGCAAATGTTAATGCAGTAATGTATAAGAACAAATTATAGCTTCCCCCTTTCTTGCTAATAATTAGAGTTTTTGGTAAGAATTTGATTAATTATTTTTTAGATTTAAGTGCTTCTATTAATATCATGCCAAAAGGTATTTGTGAAAAAATTGGTTTAACTCCAATTAAATTTGATAGAGTAGTCACTCAATTAGATAAATCAAGAGTCAAAGTAATTAGAGAATTGTTAAATGTTCATATGCATCTTTCCTCTGAGCCAAAGATATAAAAATTCATAGACATTCAATTTATGGACATTCCAGATGATTATGGAGTGTTGTTAAGCATAGATTAGACCAAGTCTTTAAATGCATACACGTCCACTGATTATTCTCATGTGTGGCTTTCATGGAAGAGAGTTCCCAATCAGATTTGAATTGAAAGGGAACCAAAAATGAAACACATGATCACTAAGTACAATACAACAAATGAAAGGGTTAACATGGTGAATTTTTACTTAGGATTTTACACTCTTGATACTCCCTAGGTATGTGAATCTAAAGATTCTCATACTATGCCTGGAATGTGAAAATTATATTTTGATTGTGTTAGATGTAAATTTGGTTCTAGAGTAGGAATTATTCTAATCAATCCCATTAGGAAAGAGTTTAATATTTCTTACAGACTTCCATTTCCTTGCACTAATAAATTGGTAGAGTATGAATCTTTAATTTTAGGATTACAATTTTCTATCAAACACAAGGTCAAAGAACTACTAGTGTGTGGTGATTTTGAACTAGTGGTTAATCAAGTTAGAAGTAAGTACCAATGCAAATTGTCCTATCTTAATTAATACAAGTTTAGAGTGTGGGAATTTATAGATTAATTTTATGCTTTTAATATTATCTCCACTACTAGATATGAGAACAAGCTTGTTGATGAGCTAGCCTCAATTGTAGCCAATCTTATGCCAAATTAAGATTCCCAAATATTGAGCATTGAATTGGTTCTATGTGCCTCAATTCCTAATAATGTCAATCATTTTAAATTATTTAATGATGATCAATAGATCATTAACTTCATGAATAACATAAGATTATTTGAGTCTCATCATTAATGAGGTCAATGAAAATCCTCTTGATGAAGACAAAATAGTACATGGTTTCTAATTGTTACTAAGTTTGCTACCTAGGTAGAATGTCTAATGGGAAAAACTATTTTTGCATCTAATAGCTTCTTGGCCTCTTTGTATATCAATGGATCTAAATTAGGATTTAAAGGTCTTTGATTTTATCTAAAATTTTTACAAGTTTCTTTTAATATAATGGTATGGGTAATGACTCTAGGATAAAATATCTTTAATTCTTTCATAGGACCATGCTATAACATCTTTGTACTTGGTCAACAATTCTTTAGCCTTTCTCAATTATTAATTTGTGCATGTTGTACCAATATTCACTAGCTGAGGTTGAACTTGAATACCTATGTCAACTACATTATATCTTTCCCAGTCACCTTAGGAAATTTGACAGATTCAATTAGACTTTAGAAATTTTAACAAAGCTTCAGAAAAGGATAATTATCCTTTACCTTCCCTTGACCAAGTCATTCAAATAATTAGTTTTTTCTGGTATGATGTTTTTTCTTGATGGTTTTTTAGGTTATAATCAAGTACTTGTCAATAAGGAAGATAGAATGAAAATTACATTTACAACAAAGTAGGGCACTTTTTCCTACAAAAGAATGCCTTTTGGGCTAATAGATGTAGGAGCAAATTTTTAAAGATATATGGACCATGATTTTAAAGGTCTCATAGGTAAGTGTATTATCATATATATGGATGATCTAACTATGTTTTCTAAAAATAGGTAAGATCATATTATACACTTACAACATGTATTTGAACATTGTAGGAGGTATGTAATTTATCTCAATCCTAAGAAAAGAATTTTTTGTGTTACAAAAGGGAAGCTATGATGACATGTTATAACCAAAGATGGGTTTTATATAGACCCTAATAAAGTTAATTCCATATCCAAAATAGAACCCCCTAACAATAGAAAAAAATTAAAGTCTTTTCTTTGGGAAAATCAATTTTGTGAGAAAGTTCATTTCTAGTTTTACAGAAATTATGAAGCTACTTAATGAAATGTTGAAGAAAGATGCCAAGATCACATGGAATGAGGAGATAAAGAAAGCTTTCAAGGACATTAAAGAAATAATAGGACAAACACTGATGTTGATAAGTCCTAATTTCACAAAATACTTTTATCTTTCTTTTTTTGTTTCTGATCATACTATAACTACTATTTCAACTCAAAAAAAGATAAATGTGGCCACCTAATTTAATTTATGAGAACTAATTTTAAAAATTCAAATTTAAATTATTATCTAGTTGGCAAATAAGGATGTGCTTTACTTAAGGCAGTTAAAAAGTTTAGACACTACATTCTTAGGAATAAAGTGCATGAAACATTATTAGACCCTATCACTAAACTTATGCTTAGTCAATATGAACTGGGAGAAAGAAGAGGTAAATGGATGGCCATACTCTTACAGTATGATTTTGAAATAAAAACTACCAAATTGGTAAGGAGTCAAATATTGATTCAAATTATTGTCAATACTAATATAAATTAAGTGTCATGCAAGTTGATCAACAACAATTCCAACCAAATGATTGGTATGATGCTATTATTCATCTTCTAATCAATGGTTTCTATCTTGCAAGATTTATTAGAGAGAAAAGAAGAGATTTGAGGCTCAAGAAAACACATTTTTTGATAAAATATGGGGTACTCTTTAGAAAGAAATATGAACGCATATACTTGAGATGTGTCTCAAAGGAAGAATCAATTGAGATATTGAGTACTTTTCATGAAAATCTTGGAAGTAGACACCCTTTGGAAATACAACTCATAAGATCCTGAGGGTAGGTTATTATTGGCCCACAATATTCAAGGATTTACATAAACATGTTAGAGAGTATAATTAATGTTAGATTTTCAACACCAAAGAACCAAAAACAACTAAGCCATTGAAGCCAATTATGATTGATAAACCTTTTGCTCAATGGAGATTAGACTTTGTTGAGGTAATCAACCTCAATTATTTAGTTGGACATAAATATGTTCTTATTGCTACTGATTATTACATAAAATGGATAGAGGTAGTGGCAACCAACTAATGTAGAATTGAATATGTGATAAAGTTTTTAGAAGAAAACATTTGCACAAGATTTGGGATATTAGTTTCACTAGTTTGTGATAATGGATCAGCCTTCATATCTATTGAAATGACTAAGTGGGCTTACGATAACAACATAATTCTTAATTTGTCATCAAAACATTACCCTCGAGGTAATGGAGTCTCAAAATTAGTAAATAAGAACTTGATGAAAGCCATTAAAAATTATGCAATGCAACAACCCAGAACATGGCACAAATTACATAAGTATGCTCTTTGGGCAGATAAAACTAGAGTGAAGCAAGCTTTGAAAGCATCACCATTTATTTTGGTGTATGATTAAGAGATAATATTTCTAACCACTCTCAAACTACCAACCTACAATTTCATGTAAGAGTATATGGAAGAAGACTAAGAGTATGCTAATTCAAAGATAATTGACATCATTTAGATGGAAGATGCAAAGGAAGAAGCATTTACCAACTTTAGTAGACATCAAACCATAGTCAAGAGATGGTTTGACAAGTGTTCAAAGATTAAGGTTTTTAGGTATAGAGACTTAGTTCTCCTATGGGACAAAGCCTCATAACCAAAAGAAAAACATGGGAAATTCACTCCTTTATGGATTGGTCCATATCAAATTACCAAGACTTTAGGAGATAACACCTTCAAGCTCAAAGACTTACAAGGAGTAGAGCTCATTTTTCCAACTAATGGGCAATACCTCAAACACTACTGATATGTTGTACCACCCCAAGTATTCATGGATTAACTTGTAAGACTAGTTAGAGTTAGTGTAGGTAGGCTTAGATTAGTTTCCTTTCTTTTTCCTTATTTGTAAATAGTGTTTGTAAATATTTGTTTGCTTGTTTTCTTTTTTGTTTGTTGTTTTTTTCCTTTCCTTTTGTTTTATTCCCTACTTTCAATAAGTCTTTTTCAAGATAGTTTCCAACTCCAATCCATCTTAAATGCTCAAGATAACTTCTCAAATCAATAATTTAGGTATGAACCTTAAGCATTGGTTGATCATGGATCCTGTAAATTTAAGCTTGATGTTATAGTTTTGAGAAATTGGTAAGGATTAATATCTAAGTTAATTGTTCCTTAAAATCTTAAACCTTGTTCTGATCTAAGTTTGGTTCTAATAAGTATTGCATATGTTGAGTAGAAGTTTGAATCATTAAAATAAAGTCATTTTGGCACTTAAAGAATAATATTTCCTACGATGAAGTTTATGACCAAGGATGATTTTATGAAAATCAAAAAATTAATAAAATCTTAAAACCTAGCTAATTCTAATTCCCAACCTTTGCTGAAAGCTAAATATAACTTTAAAAAATACAAAAAATAAGAGATTTATTTAAAAATTTAAATATTTCTAAGTAAAGGTGATTATGATAACCTCCACTGGGGCTATGGACACTTGGCTAGCAGTGTAGCAAGGCCTTGAGTGAAACTAAAGATATCTCTATTGGGGTTATGGATGCTTGGCTAGTAGTAGAGCAATGCCCAAGCCTTCTCTATTTTAAAAGCATGATTCTTAATGAATATCTAAATGTGATATAAATCAATGTTAATTATTAAGGTCATGAAGTTTGGAAGTTGTTCTCTAAGTCCCATGGCAATCAGTTAAGGAATCAAAGCACACACACAACATGACTAAGTTTTGATTTTTAATCCTAATTCTACATTTGTAAGACTTATTTTAATCAAGAATTGATCTTAATGATGGTACTTGATTAAGTAGAATGAGTAGTCTAATTATTAGTTAAAACTAAGAGTATATGAGTTCTAACATTTTAAAATGTTTCTCCTAGAAGTTGCCATTTGTTGAGGTCAACATACCTCCATTTTTTTTTAAATGAGGACCCTTGTTCAAATTCTACAAATTTATGCTTTAAATTGAACATCTTACTTAACCAAAGTACATTAGTTTAATATCATGGTTATCATCATGTTTACATTAGCATGTTAATATATAATCTTCATTTGAAGATCATCCACACCACTGGCTTAATTGACATGTTTACATATGATCCTTATTTTACTTCATCTAATGTTGTTAATAGTTACTTCATGTGTTTTTAGGTTACAGGTTTAATGGAGTCCCATTTGAGTGAATAGTGTTTTGGGTTCTATACATTAATTCTAATTCAACCCTTTAATTTGATGAAACCTTAGTAGTTTAAGAGATTTATTGAATCCATGATTGAATATCCAAAAAACCTTAGTCTACTATGTTTTAGCCTAGGTCCTTTTGAAATAGATTCAAATCTATGTGGGAACACTTTATTATATTTTAAACTTAGTTTAAATTTTATCATAAAGTTTTAATCATGTTTATTGACATTACTAAAGCCTTAGTATAAAATGTTATCCTAAGTCTCTTTATATTACCTGAGCCCTTATTTAGTTTATTTTCATTCACAAGAAGGAATTAATGTGATGATGCCAAGTGTCAAGATCTCAGGAACTTGGGTCAAAAATCATTGTTTTATGGTTGATCACCTAGGTCAAAATGTCAAAAGGTTCTAAGATCAATAAAAGAGTGACAAATTTTATGATCTCAAATACAGCTCAAACATCTAATGATGAGTGAAGAGTCAATAATTCAAAGACCCTATGAAGGGATGTGAAAAGGACAAGTGTCGCAATCTTGCTAAGTGATCAAGTAAATCGATGGTATATGTTCAAGATTATATACAAAGAAAGTAATCAATGATCAGTATTTGATGATACTTATAATAGATCGATGGTGTGAATGAAGGTGGACTATTTAAAGCATCCAGACCAAATGCAATGGTGACACATGTCACACCTATGATGAATTAGATAGAATATCAATAAATAGCATTCAATCTTTTAGATCAAGATCAATAGTGTAGAGTGGGTCAACAATTCAACAAGCCCAGATTTAATGAGATGCTACCATGTGTCAAAAAGGTGTTAAGTGATGGAGTGTGTTTCAAGGTACATAAAGAGCTCATAGAATTACCAATTTGCACACTCTTGGGAGCTCAAATGGAAGATCAATGGCCCATGATGAAGTCAAGTCTAGGAAGACTTCTTAACAGATCAAATGTGCAAATGGAGCAAGCTTCAATATTTCATGAGGTAATGACATTCATCCAAAATAGATAAATGGTCATATTTTAAATGAATGAGTAGTGTGACATAATAATGCCACATAAGTGAGACACATCAAATTGGAGATCTTGTGGAACCCAACAGATGAAAGTTATAAATTTGCAATCCAAATGCAATCTAAGTCACATAAGTTCATTGTTTGAACTAGTTTATCACTATTGAAACCTTGTGTGAAACTAAAAAATCCCTAAGGTATATGGATTGCCCTAATTATCTATAGAATCACCATAATTAAACTAAAATAGTTGAATTATCATCCCTAATTAGATAATTCGGTCAATATCATCACAATGGTGACTCATAAGCATGTTTCAAATCAAGATGTGAATCTGTGTTTGACATCAAACACATAAGGTTTTGTGTTCAAGGACATAGAGTTTGTAGTTGTTGATATAAATATAGGAGACAATAATTATTCTAAATTATTCTAGACAATTGAAAACTAGCCAATGATCAACAAGGAGGAAGAAAGGATTCTCTATGAAAAAAGGCTCTGTAATGACATTGTAGTAATATAGATGACTGAACTTCACTAGGTAGTTATAAAACCTAAGGTACTTCATTACATTGATGTTCTTGCTCATATTTTTAAGGAAGATAAGATGGAAAAGGGCATGTTAATTAATTAACATAGTCATAAAAAAGTGGTTTACATTTATACTATTTCATTTGAGTCTTATTACAAACTACCTAAGACCCAAATTGACCTAGCCTCTATCAATTCATGGGCTAAAGAGCACAACATGATGAACACCCTAGCTATATGGTTAGAGTTTGGTAACCAGGTCTTTGTTGACCTTAATAAGAACATCTCAATAAGTCAATTTAGACCAAGGGTTAGGATGGTAATGACAATGCTAAACAAATTGTATGGATGTGCAACCACAACATATGTTGATCTAATATGGGTATCCATGGTATATTTCATTGCTAAAAATGTGATAGTTCCCTTACTAGGTGAGATAATTATCATCTCCTTAAGCAAAAAAATATATGAAATCAGGCATAAGAAGAAGAATAATTTTTTCATGATGTCTTATATCCTAAATTCCATATGTACAACAACAAAGATCCCTAATCAGAGAGAATGGTCTCCAAATGGAAGCCAAACCATTTATCAATACTATTCTAAGTTGCACATTTATAAATATAGGGATCACATCCAGTTCATTGGTGATTTTGTCTACCCAGCATTGAGTGAAGCTATAACTAGTATCCCTGTGTCAAGAATTAGTCCTTTGATCAATAAATTTGTTGAATTAATGGGGGATATATGGTCATACCCTGACTGCACTATCATAAGGATTGAGGAAACTCAAAATTATCCTCTCAAGTTACTAGTCCATATTCATGATAAGCTAGCAGAGCAAGAGGTGGCCTACCAATTATTCCATGGTGTTGATGGCCTTTGAAAAACTAAGAGAAAGAGACTTCTGTATAGCTTCCTAATGATAATTGGCAATACTACATTTATATAGTGGGACCACATTCAAGCAACATCAAAGCATAGATCATATTTCAATCTACAGATAAATGAACTTAGATGATGGGACCTTTAAGGAAGAGTTAAATAGCATTTGAAACTCAAAGGGATTATGAATGTGCCCTATGAACTTAAGCCTAGTGCCTTTGATCCTATATACATCAAGGCCTCTACTTACTTAGAAGTCACTAGAAGATTGAAAGAACACAACCTAAGTGTAGACTAATAAGAAACTAAAAGGTGGATGATAGGTGGTATTTGGGCCCTATATAGTATCATTTAGTAGGTGGTGAATCTTTTAAGCTTCCATCATCTAGAACACAAGCATAACATAGGCCAAAAGAAAGAAGGCTAGATGAAATTCCCCCAAGTTCATCAGACCCTGAATTATATAAGACAACAGAGCATGATCTACCCTTAGAGGAGGTTCATATGATAGCCCTTGATCCTAATGAGACTATTGAGGATGCATTAAAGATGTTATCTAAGGCTTATGAGTTAGATTCAGATGAAGAGACAAAGTTTGAATAAACCAAGGATGAGAAAGGAAAAGAGAAAGTGTTAGACTTGGTTCCTATTGACACTCCAAAGAGAAAAGCTAAGACATCCATTGTTTCAAAGACAAAGAGACATAAAGTGACTATCACTACTCCTTTAAGTGAAGTCAATTTATTCAATGAAGAGAACATTATTTATGGACCTCCCATTTTTGAATGGTTCATTTATGAACCTAGATTAGATAAGTTGCCTACTTATCATCCATGGTCTATGGTGAAAGCCACTAGCATTCATATGAAGTAAGAACCAAAACCATGGATTGTTTCTTTACAAGAGGAGGCAAAGAGGTCTGATACTCCATCTATTTACCAACCTAATCACAAATATAGATCCCTATTTCATAGGTGTCCCTATCTTTAGTTGTAGTTAGTTTTGACCTAGGGATTACTGGTTTACAAAGAGTGAATCAAAAAATAGTCTTGGCAAGTGGTGAAGAAATTATATACCAAAAGGTGGATCCATTGACTACTTTGACTTAGAAGTAAGGATAGAGACTTGGTGAGGATCCAATATTTGAATATGTCTTAGAATTAGCTCAAGCATAGTCAAATTAGTTTTAATCTATTATCAAAGGGCTAAATCAACAAAGGAAGAACTTACAAGTGTAGGCTATCTTATCAGTTCAAAGAGATATGGTCAACCAATTTAAAACAACCATGTATGATATATTCAACTCCTTGAATGCATTAAAGTCCAATTAGGATAAAGTTAACAAATAGGGTACTTTGGCTTCAAGCCAAGTTAGCCAATGGTAGGATTTAAACAACAAGACAAAGGAATTGATCAATGTGTTTATAGAGGATCAAATTCTTGAATTTAAAATAGTCAACTTGGCACACTTGAAAATGGCTATGGCTATATTGATAGAAAAGATTAGAACTTTGAACAAATGGTCCAAGGAAATGGGAAATCTTTCTAGTGATCTCAATCAATTGGAAAAAAGGATAATACATATATTGGGGAGCCTAATAAAAGATCCAACTACCATCAGTCATATTGGCTTGATCACAGATGAGGATTTCAATCATAGGGCAACTCAATTCCTACAAGAAGTGAAGAATTAAAGCCAAGGCAAAATAGGGATAGATAATAAAAGGATCTTGGATATGATCCTATTTTTAGAGGAGAAGATAAGAGATGTAAGTAGCATCAAGGAAGCTTTGAATAGGGATGACAAGGACCTCAAAGGCATGTAAGATCAATAAAAATAAATATTTGTGGAGCCCATCATCAACCTAAGGCTGATTGATGAGAAACATAATGAAGTAATGAAGATCCTCTAGCATAGATAAAAGACTACAACAATTTCTTCTCAAAGTCAAATTTGTTGACTTTAGCATATTCTTTTGTAATTAAACATGTATATCATTTTGAAAAATGAATATTATTTTTATAAAAGTATGTGCATCTTATAAATCACATTACTTATAGGTCAATCCATTTAGAAAATGTCTAGTTCTAGAAGGTTGAAAAGGATAGCTATCCATAACACTTGTGAAATTGTCATTTGACATGATTGACTGACATACCTCCTTCATATTCTATAAAAGTGGTATTTTCATTTATAAAGAGGGGGAGTTTTTTAGCAAAACAAACTATTGTTTAAATTTGAAGCAAATTAAATCAAGCATGAGAATTCTAAAATGATTGTTTCATCTTTGTTTGTGTATTTTTCTATCATAGCTGCTTCTTCAATTAACTTATCTAATTTTTAGATTTGAATCATTTTCATGGATTCTAGATGTGCATATTTGAATGTAGAGTTGTTGATTTGTGCCTATGATAGATTGATTGAAAGAGCTTATATTTAATTAATTTTCCTTTCTCTCTTGTAGATGTGCTTATGCAATTTGCTTGTAGAAGTAAATATTTAAATTAAATATGCTTTCTTATTTGCAGTGTTTCAACTATCTTTATATGTTTTCCTAATATGTGATAGGATTTATGCTTTAGATATTTCATGTCATACTGTTAGGTTGTGGAGCTAAAAACTTCATTGATGTAGACATGGAGGAGGTTGCAGGAGAGTTGCAGAAGTGTCACAGAGACTGGCGTTTGGTCTGGCCAACCGACGTCAGCAGTATTGGACAAGAAGTCAACCGACGTCGGTCATGGATCGGCCAGCATTGGCGACCCCCAGGCAGATAGGGACCGATGTCGGTCGCCTGTGTGGTTCAACTGTGAGATTATTACGAGCAGTTAGCTAACGAACCAAGTGTTTGCATGTTTAGATCTATTTTTAGACTGAGAGCTGCGGATCTAATTATTGTAATTAGATGTCTAATCATTGTTTGGATGAGATCTATATAATAGACTCATGGTTGTATTGGAAAGGTGTTCTAGTTTGAGTTGAGCAAAGTTTGTTCTTTCTGTGTGTGAGGTGAGCAAGGGTGTTCCTCCTAGTTCCACAGTACCAGGTGTAGGTGCTGGTTTTGGAGAGTCAGCAGGATTCTTTAGGTGTGTAGGATCTTGGTCACAGTTGCATGGCCTATATAGGAGATCTACATGGTAAGTAAGATCATTGATCTGCAGGTGTATGTGTGTGCAAGGTCAAGGTTCACAGGTGAGCAGAACTGGGTTTGATTTGCAGGTGTGCAGGATCATATAGACAGCAACACAATAGGGAGTAGAATCAGGGCAGGATCTACTTGGAGTACAGGTGTGTACTCGGATAGAGCAAAGAGGAAGGCAAGGGAGTTCCTTCCATAAGTATGGTCTATTGAAGTGCAGGTTATTTCAGGTTCATGGGAGATCTACTTGAAGTACCTTGAGTACTTGTGGAGCACGTGGAGTGCTTGTGGAGTGCGTGGAGCACTTGTGTTGTGCGTGGAGCACGGGAGGTGAACACCAACTCTGTATTTGAGTTGGGTGTTGGAACCTGAGAGGGAGAGCTTTGGGGAGAAGAATTACTGTTCACTTGAGGTGTGGCGAGCCTCTGAAAAGGTGGTGGAGAAGAAGTGGCATCTTCTTTATTGTATTCTTTTCTATATAAAGTGTTAATACAAGTTTTGTATTGTCTCTCATATCATGTGTTATTCTGAATTCTAGTTACTTGGTGAATCTGGTTAATTTTTGCATATTAAGTTGCTTGGTTTGGTAATCAATTGTGTGCTTCCAATTTATTTCCCAACACGTGGTATCAGAGCTAAGGTTGCAGGAAGCAGGTTTTGTGTTTGGTTACAGGGCATTCTCAGGGGTTTCTGATCGAGTGGGAGTAGAGCAATAGCAGATCAAAGTAAGCTAAGAATGGAAGAGTTGAAAAGCACAGATGGTCACTCACGATCCTATGGAAAGAAAGAGCAGGTAAAAGATTATTGTTGGTTGGTAGCAGATCAGCATGAAGAAACTGAAGAAGCAGATGTAGCAGGTGTTGTTGCACAGGTTGCTCTGGGAGGTTTCTTGGATAAAGTTGAATCTTGGATAAAAGATTCGGTTGCCTCTTTCCATGCAGCCCCAGGTAGAGGAGCTGGTAAGCCTTGCCAAAGAATTGGCAAAGGGGAAGTGAAGCTAAAATTGCAGGCAGCCAACACACAGGTGTTGATGAAGGTCATGCAGGTCCCAAGTTTGGAGATATGGCTAATTTCTTCAGAAAGATTGGGTGATGAGAGATGCACAAGAACTCTCACAGCGAATGCACTTGAATTAGCTGGTGGCAAGAAAATAGGTACCCTTTATCTACTTGTTTATATTACTGATTCTTCTTCTATTACGGAGACGTGGCTTCGTAGGCTTGGTCACATGAGCAGGAAGGAGATGCATGTTCTTAAGCGAAAGATAGATATATTTGACAGGCTTAAGAACTGGAAAGCCTTGGTGTTCTTGGAGGAGATGGTAGATAGAACCTAGTGGATGTGGCTAGATACTTCTGAGCAGGGCAGTTTGGACATGGGTATTGATTCAAAGGAGCTCGCGGGTAAAAAGTCATCACTCACAGGGGAACACAGATACCGATGTCGGTCAGGAGGAACCGGCGTCGAACAGACAAGTGCCAATGTCAGTCATGTGTAGACTGAAGCCAGCGATGTCAGGCAGGTTAAGACCGATGTCGGTCATGGGACCGATGTCGGCAGTAGGTAAGACCGATGTTGGTCAGGAGGACCGACGTCGGCAGCAGGGACACCGCAGGGTCAGTAGCCTAGGACAGACGCATGGAACCGACATCGGTCAGATGCAGACTGTGGGGTGACCGAGGTCGGTCACTATAACGGATTTTGGGTGGACAGCACACTGTCAAGGAGTCTCAAACACCCATATGGAGGACTGAAGACGTAAGTAGGCCCTTAAATTCATTGTTCCTCTTCTTTATACATGTTGCTGATTGTAGAGCAGGAAGGATCCAGGAAATAGGTGTGAGCTTGGCATGGATGAGGATGTGATTTTTTGGAGGAGAACCAAACAAGTGTGTTTTGGTAGGGTTGCCAGCAAGTATAAAAGCACAGAGACGAATGGATTCCTTAGTAGAAGAATAGAGAGAACGGATACATGAGACAGAAGACCAGGTATATGGTCTTGAGGAGCTGCAGGACAGTGGTACAGGTTTTGACAGGTGGAGGACGAAGCATGGCTTCAGTCAATGTCAGGTAACTACTGTGGTTTGCCTTACCAGGTGGATGATGAGTCATGACGTCATTCTGTTGCTGTATGTGGATGGTATGTTTTGCTAGTAGGATTGTACATATAGGGTTTTGTTGAGCTAAGGGTAAGATTAGTTCAGTGGCATGTCATGAGGAGTTTGGAGCAGTGAAATTCTTTGACATGGGAGACATGGAGATCACTGGTTGATTTTGTCTCGAGTGGGAGCTGATGTGAATCAAGTGTTGGTGAGGTTCAGGATGCAGAGCCGGAGCACACGAAGGGTTGGACAGGTACAGTGTCCAAAATCACATGAGGTTTGGTATAGACCTGAGTATTCCCATGCAGTGGGAGCTGTCAGAGAGTTAGGAGCCAATTCGGGGAAGTGGGTTCTTAGGTATTTGAGAGGGACCAGCAGCAAAGATTCATGCTATGCAGGGTCAGGACTTCACTACATGTGTTTGTAGGTTCGGATGTGGCAGGGTACTCGGATGACAGGAGGTACATCACAGGTTGTGTGGTGGGTTGTCTTTAGGATTGAGCTTGAAGAGGGATACAAACCAGAAAATAGATTAGATGGGGTACAGGTATAGGTACAGTGCAACTATTTATCTCCAAGTGGGAGATTGTTAGGTTGTGGAGCTAAAAGCTTCACTGATGCAGACATGGAGGAGGTTGCAGGAGAGTTGCAAAAGTGTCACGGAGACTGGCGTTTGGTCTGGCCAACCGACATCGGCAGTATTGGACAAGAAGGCAACCGATGTCGGTCATGGATCGGCTGGCGTTGATGACCCCCAGGCAGATAGGGACCGACATCGGTCCCCTGTGTGGTTCGACTGCGAGCTTATTACGGGCAGTTAGCTAATGAACCAAGTGTTTGCATGTTTAGATCTATTTTTAGACTGAGATCTGTGGATCTAATTATTGTAATTAGATGTCTAATCATTGTTTGGATGAGATATATATAATAGACTCATGGTTGTATTGGAAAGGTGTTCTAGTTTGAGTTGAGCAAAGTTTGTTCCTTCTATGTGTGAGGTGAGCAAGGGTGTTCCTCCTAGTTCCACAGTACCAAGTGTAGGTGCTGGTTTTGGAGAGTCAGCAGGATTCTTTAGGTGTGTAGGATCTTGGTCACAGTTGCATGGCCTATATAGGAGATCTACATGGTAAGTAAGATCGTTGATCTGCAGGTGTATGTGTGTGCAAGGTCAAGGTTCACAGGTGAGCAGAATCGGGTTTGATTTGTAGGTGTGCAGGATCATATAGACAGCAACACAATAGGGAGCAGAATCAAGTCAGGATCTACTTGGAGTACAGGTGTGTACTCGGATAGAGCAAAGAGGAAGGCAAGGGAGTTCCTTCCATAAGTATGGTCTATTGAAGTGCAGGTTATTGCAGGTTCATGGGAGATCTACTTGAAGTACCTTGAGTACTTGTGGAGCACGTGGAGTGCTTGTGGAGTGCATGGAGCACTTGTGTTGTGCGTGGAGCACTGGAGGTGAACACCAACTCTGTATTTGAGTTGGGTGTTGGGACCTGAGAGGGAGAGCTTTGGGGAGAAGAATTATTGTTCACTTGAGGTGTGGCGAGCCTCTGAAAAGGTGGTGGAGAAGAAGTGGCATCTTCTTTATTGTATTCTTTTCTATATAAAGTGTTAATACAAGTTGTGTATTGTCTCTCATATCATGTGTTATTCTGAATTCTAGTTACTTGGTGAATCTGGTTAATTTTTGCATATTAAGTTGCTTGGTTTGGTAATCAATTGTGTGCTTCCAGTTTATTTCCCAACACATACATTGGTTTAATTGCATGGTTGGATGAAATTTAAGCTCTATCATAATCCCTAAATTGAAGATCAGTAACATCTTTCTTCTCTACCCTACCCTTACTTTTGCTCATTTTTTTATTAACTTACTGTAGTTTAGCTTCCATTGTCAATATATGTGCTATATTAGACTTTAGGTCTTGATCATAATTTGTTAAGCTTAGTTCAAATTAATTTTATATTCACAAGCAAGATTTACTACGGTTGCTCCTAACAAATATTTTCATTTTCATTTGTGAAATAGTCATTAGCTTTGTCATTACTCCACCAAAGATATCAAGAATATCAAAACTAACAAATCGTGTAATGGATTCTTTGAATCCATAAATGAGAAGTGTTTCTTAAAAACTATTGAAACCCTATGATGTAATTTTAGTGATCAATACCCTTGTCTATATACCTTCAGCTTTAGGTGCACATAGTTGGATAAATGGAAAGTAATATCTTATGTTGCCACCTTATCTAGAACATGACATGGTAGATTTAATGAGGACTCATTAGTCCCATCAATTCTAATCATTGTGTCATCTAGATGGAAAAAATAATGACACATTTTCATAATTGACCTTTTTCTTTGGTTTGAAGACCTTGGCATCCTCTACCCACTAATGGTCTAATAGACTATTGAGTAAAATTCATCAACAATCCTTTGCATTTGGCCTCTAAACTTTTAGTTATAGAAGATAGAGAAATCATTGCATATCTTATTTTTTGGATATTATATAGAATGTCCTTAAGGTTCCTCCTAAGTATGGGTCATAATTTTAGTTATGGAATTAATAGATATGATATCAAATAGAAATTTCCACTATGCATGTTCTCGACTTTCCTCATTTGAAATTTCAAATTGAAACTAATTACTTCTCCTAGGTTATTTTATATTCAATTTTATATCCAAGAAAGCAACCCAAATCTCTCTAATGTAGGTGATATTATGGAAACCATATAGTATATTCAATAGGTCCATTTTTATTTGTACTCTAGGTTTGAATCTCACAGTTAGGATACTACCAATCTGGCCTCTCAACATGATAGTGCTTGGGTCTACTTCCCAACTCTTTAGTGTATATTTGATGTTATTCTTAGCTAACCAAGCATTGCCTATAGGATGGTTTTAGGTCATGTTAGGAGTAAGGAGTCTATAATATATTTTAAATACATTTCCCAACACATAGGCTATGGGAGTTGAACTACGTGGTGTGTGAAGGATGTTCCCACCAATTGCCTAGAAAGAAATAAATAAAACATGAGGTTAATGCATGGAAATACCTTAGCCATAGAATATAAATTATTTATAAAAAATACTTGGTCATTATCAAGTCATCTATGTATATTTTGGTGAAGGTTGATAGTTTGTTGTTTATACCATATGGCTTGGCTCCATCAACCTTGAACCAGATGACTATGTAATGTTGGAACTTATGCTCAAATGTTGGTGAATCAAAAATTGTAATTATGTACTCAAATTTTCCATCCATATCAAATGCAGATAGGGCTAGTTATATAGATGATAATACCATTATTACTCTATGTATTATTCTGAGTAGACTTTGAAATGCTAGGGATTTTGATCATAGCAAAAATTGGATAGCAATTTGTTAGTTAAATCTAAATAATGACTCTTTAATTTTAATTTTGGGGCTAAATATATTATGGATTTCATCATGCCTTGAGACTTAAATGCATTGGATCACACCTACATATTATTTAATTATAGACAACAGTTTGGTCTCTTATCAAATCCCATTTTTATGAATTTAATTTTATGAAGTCAACTTTCATGGGACTATTTGGTACATGGTACATTATCATTGATTCTAGTTGGTTAGTCATCCTACTGAGACATTAATTTCACCACATGTAGATTTTTCATTTAATTGAGGCTTGCTTCCCTTTGTTTGTACTCTTACATCTAGAGTGTGACACATGGCCTGTAGTCACTTAGTCACTTGAAGTCAAAATTTATATTATGTACTTTGGGCCTTTTATTGTAGTTATTTAAGATGCCAACATGTGGCATGATCTCAATTATCTAGGTAGTTGTGGCATCCATAATATATTTTTCCATATATATAGGATCCAAATATTTGGGATTTTACCACATGGAATAATAATGTTAATCCATTCAGTCATGGATTTCATTATCTTTCTTGTATCCATAGGCTATAATTTAACATGATGCTATCATGTGGATGGCCATCACTATTTCAGATTGTCTTTAGGATTTTGCTATGTACCTTTGCTAGATAGGCTGAATATGAGTGGGATGGTGACACATGGATATCCCTTTCTTATCTAGATGGTTACAGGGCATTATTAATTATGTATATAGTTATTGGATAGAGATGAGAAAGATAGTGCCATGTGTATGGCCCTTGCTTGTCCACTTTCCCATATTATTTCATAAACTATTATTATTTATTAGCCCAATAGTAAGTAAAATTGAGACATGTCGATAGATATTACTTGTCTAGATGCCCACTAAGTTTTAGTATTCACATAAGTACAAAAAAACTATGAACGAGTGGGATGGTTTCACTTGGAAAAATCTCATGAGTTCAAGTGATCAAGATGGTTCAAAATTTTTATATTAAAGCTATAAAAAGTAAGTACATGAGATGATGAAAATTTAATGGTTATTTTTTATTTTGGGGTCACTAATGATAAAGACTTGGATAAATTTGTAGATGAGTAATATCAAGACAAGTGGAAAAATCTTGTGTACCTAGATGTTTTTGAATAGATAAAGACTTGGGATTTCATACCATGAAGAGTGAGTAGATAGGATGAAAAAATGTGGCATGATCTCATTCTTATAGACAATTAATAATTTAAAAATGCATATCCACCCTTTGATTCCATAAAAATTTATGTGCAAAATGTACATGTGGCCAAGGGTGACATCAACCTACAAAATCAACATGACCTAAAATGGACAAAATAACTTTGAAAAAATTCTAGTTAGCTTCATTAGTTAATAAAATTAAAACTTGATTATAACAAAAACACCTAAATAAAATTTAATAATAATTTCAACAATAATGATCATTTAGGTCTTTAATACTAAGGTCATGAGATCAAGTTGATAAAAAAACTAATAACTTTGATTTTTAATGTTTTTTTATATCAAATTAGACATGAATCATCAAATTTTTAGCTAAATATGGGTCCACATTTATAAATTTGAAAATGGGGTGTGTTAGGCACAAAAAAATAGATATATCAAAAGTGTGTAGCCAATGTAATTATATATTTATTATGATTTTAATGTTGATTATGATGGTGAAGATGATTTTGACATTGATGTTGATTCTAATACTAATATGGAACCTGATTATGATGTTGGTTCTAATATGGAACCTAATTATGATGTTGATTGTATAGATGTTGATAATGATGTTGATGTTTATTGTGATGATGATTGTGATAATGATGTTGATTATGATACTAATATTGATTATAATGTTGACTATGACACTAATTCTGATTTTAACTTTGATGTGGATGTTGATCATGATTTTAATTTTGATGTTGATATGGAATCTATTCTAGATGTGGCCATGAGAAGGCCCTATTGGATTACATTGTCCACAAGTACCTTTTATTTTTCTTATTTGGAAATGAAGGTTTGGGGATGAATGTATTCCATAAACTAGGGGATGTTACACAATAGATGAAATACATCCTATTATTCAATAATTGGTTCTTCGAATATGGGTTCTTCGAATATGGGTTCATCAAATATAAGAGGAGGGTTAAATATAGGATCATCAAAGTGTGGCTCATAAAATATGGGTGATTTAATAAATTTTTTGAAGATGGATTGGTTGTCTTGAATTTGGCTTAGAAGTAGACAAGTCTGACCATGATGTAGAAAAGGACCTTGGCATATCCCTATTTGGTGATATTTAGACATGGATTTACTTGGTTTTATTTTGATGTCTCCATGGTCAATAAAACCTTGGATATAATCATAAATATATCACATTGATTAAGAGTGGACTTGATTTGTGTGATACTCACAATATTCATCTTATCAATACCACTTTAGTTTTGGTCTATTTTCATCAAAATACTTGGTACATAGATACACAATAATGTTTACCATGACTAATTAGTAAAATATTTCCTCTATGGGTTCATTAATAATTTTAAAATTCTATTTTGATGTGGATGAACTAGATTCTGGATGTGATTATTGTGGTTTGGGGGCTGGATGGATACTAGGTAAAGGTGACAAAATAAGGTCCCCTTTGCTAGTGTGATGGTTAATATGATGGTCAAAACTAGTGGATGGGATGTGTTGTTCCCAAAATATGTCTATCATTTTTGGGATAACATATGAACTATTTTTGGTTCTACAAGCCAAAAATTTCTCTCTTCCCTTTGTAGATTTAAATACTCTACATTTTATTTTGAGTTTCAGTTGTGGGCTCCAAGTTTTGTCTCTACACGTTTTAGTTTTGAGGCAGTAACGGTTATGACATAGGGCATGGGTCTTTCATTTTGCACAGATTTTTATTTTTGCCTAAAGTTTTGTCTAAGTCTTAAAGTTGAGCGGAAGCTGCCAAGTGTCATCTATTGGGACACATTATAATTTATTTCTAAAAAGTATCAAAACATGCCACGTGTCCCATTATAACTCAACGGAGTGCAACAAATTTCTGCATCCACATTTCAAGTTTCTTATAAGTTTCAAAGCTTCTTTCAATAATCTTCTCTCAGAGTCCCACAGAGGGTGCCAAGTGGCAACTATGGAAGGTTGTAATATGTTTTTAAATGCAGTAGAAGTCACCATGTGTCCCTTATAAAGCTCTGTAGAAGCTGCCAAGTGTTAACTTCTGCAGTTGCTTCCTTTTATTTTGTTATTGAGTAAAGACTATGGTGGGCCCTAGTTGAGTTTCTAAAGTAAGCAGAAGCTGCCATGTGTCATCTTTTGTAGGGCTGTCTAAAGGTATGTAAAGCTTTTATAAGTTAAGCAAATGCTGCCAAGTGTTCTTGCATATTTCATAGTGGGAAATGCCACATGTCACTTGTTAAGATCGATAAAAGGTGCCACCTATCCCCATTCCCCTTTTGAAGTTGCTCGAGCAAGAAGTGTTATGGGTCCCATTTTATGTAAGTTGATAAAATTTCAAAGCAGTGGACTTTGAAAAATGTCAAAGATGGAGCACTCCCAATACAAAGACACAATAAAAAGGTTCAACGAAGATGACATGCTTAAAGAGTTGAGCACTTTAGCAAATAGTTCAAAGTTCAACCACTTCAGCAACTTCCAAAAGACTTAGCGAAAATAAGAAGGCTTGAACCATTGAACTATTGAACCTTGAACCAAAATGGTTCAAAGGTTCAACCGGTTCAACAGTTCAAAGGTTCAATGGGTTTAATAGTTCAAAGGTTCATGACTTCTTGGTTCAAGTGGTCAAAACACTTAGAAAAATAAAAAGAGATTGAACCATTGAACCTTAAACGAAAAAGGTTCAATTGTTCAAAGGTTCAATGCAGTCGATTCAAAGGACTACCCCAAAGCTGAAAGAACAAGTACCCTTGTGGAGGGCAGTGAACTAAGGATAGGTGCCCTTGTGGGGGGTAGGGAACATTGGTTCAAAGATAAAGAGAAATCAATTGAACAAAGGATGAACCAATGAACCGATTGAACCTTGAACCAAAAGAGTTCAAAGTTCAATGGTTCAAAGGTTCAAAGGAAGCGCTAGATAAACCAAGGAAGCAATTAAACCAAGGAAGTGATTGAATTGAGGAAGTGATGGAACCAAGGAGCTGAGAAGGCCACCTGATCCTTTTTGAACTAGCAACCAATGACATCCCTGCAAACGTCAAATTTAAGGTAACAAAATGTCTATTGATTTTTGAAAGTGGCATAGAACTTGAAAACAAACTCAATGACCAGCTGAAGGGGGAGATGAAAGGCCAGCAAAAAGGGGAAAAGATAGCTCGAGAGCTCAAATTGGAACAAGAAAAAGGGAAAGACCAAAAATATCTATGTAAGAGTTATTCCAGTAGGTGGAATAGTCTACAAAGTAGATATTTGAGCTTGCAAACATTAAAGGTGCAACCTATTTGTCTCCTTTGGAGTAAAGGCAAAGTGGACAACTACATAGATATCAAGTGACAGACCAGATGACTCAGGCTTAGGAGAAGACATTTGAGATGAATTGACACGCCACAGTTAAGGCAGCCACCTTGTTCTACTATGGTCCCTTGATAAAACTAAAAATGCATTCAAGGCATTGAATGCATCATGGGTCATTCCATGGAACAAAGCACCAGGCCTTTCTTGGATGCTATATAATGTAATCTCTTATTTTATGCAAAGGAGATCTCTCTGTTATAGAAGCAAAACTCTAACAAAATTGAAAGGTGATTACTGAGACTTTGAGCTCAGATTGTTAATCATATTTCTTTATTTGAATGAGAAAGCAAGTTACTTTCAAACTTTGTGTTGTTATAGTTTATGTCATTTTAGGAGATTGTTCTTATGTCTATCTTCTGAATGCATTCTTGTCTAGTTAATGAAATAAGTATAACTTGTGGAAGTAATTAGGAAGGTGTTTTGAAGCCAATTGTGGGAAGACTTTGTATTGTCTAAAATTTCCTTTAGTGTGTTTGTCTATTTTCTATTCCTATGTAAAGGACATTAGGATGACTTTGTGCCCTCATTATCCTTTGTATTTCACTCTTGGGTAGTCGAGGTGGAGACTTTGTGCTACATCTCAGTTTGTTGGTTACTATGCCCCTTATTACCAGTTACTTGTCACTACTTGAAAGAACTCTGGTTGTTTGCTGTAAGACCACTTCTGAAAGAAGAGAAGTGCCTTCAGTGTTTCCACCTAAATTTTTCCTTTGTTTGTGAACATCATCTCTAAAAAAAGAGAGATGGATGGTGTTATCCTACCCTTGAGTGTTATTTTCTGCATATATATATATATATATATATATATATATATATATATATATATATATATATATATATATATATATATATATATATATATATATAGCTCCACATAGTTATAAGGGAACCTCCCCTTGATGAGAGGAGATATTTGTCCCCTTTTGATGTGGTAAACCCACACATCTGGATGACCAATCTCCTTATGCTATGGTTGAAGAGATCTATTTTGCTCATCAATTAGCTAGTGACAAAATATTCAGCCAATAGTTTTTGGTGACTCCATTAGGGATGTTACATGCGATTTGAAGCCTCAAGTTTTAGATTGAAGCAGTTCCTATCCTTATCCATTTCCATTATCATTACAGCCTTATCCATGTCCATTATATAATTTGGTCTGCAAACCAGTGCCACTGGGGAAGAACATGAAGTTTGAAGCCTCAAACTCTAAGCTGAAGTAGATCCTACTCTTTTCCATTTTTTTCCTATAATCTGACAACTCCACGTTATACCAGAAGTTAGAAAGCTCAAGGTGTTGTTGACCCTGTTTTTGAGTTGGTGCAGTAGAGCAATTTTAATTTGTTTCCTCCACAACCTCACCTTCAATGAACTAAGAGTATTCCTCCTACCAACACCAGGTCACCAATACAAGGTAGAGATTCTTTTTTTGTTGTTAGTAGAGCTTTGCCTATACATACTCCACCTAGATTTGTTATCCCACTTTTACATAATCAAATCATGGCTCAAGGCCCCTGAGGTAACTCTTTTGGTCCACTAAAGTTAACCCCACCTCTACATGAGCTTCCATGCAATTTAAGGAAGAATTTCTCCAAATTTTTTGGTGATGGAAAAGTTCACCCTAATGAACATATTGTTGCCTTCAACATAGCCTATGGTGTAATTGGAGTGGAGTATGAAGACATAGAAGTTAGGCTATTTGTGGAAACACTATAAGGTGTTGTTGTAGACTGGTTCTACTATTTTTAGGCTAGGTTAGTAACTGACTGGGACACTCATAAAGCTAAATTTGAAGCTAGGTTCAAGCCCACAGAAGATGTGCATGCCTTGCTGGCCCATCTCACACAGATGAAGAAGGAACCTCATGAACCATACAATCACCACTAACCCAATGGTGCAAGGGATGTCATCTACTTCTTCATATAGAGATGTACCAAGGAGGATATTCCCTAATCAATCATATCAAGGCAATGCTACCAGAAATCAAGGGCAACCAAACTATCTTCCTCCCCCATGGGAGAACCTTGCCATTGAAGCACCTCTAATGAATTCAATAGTTGTATATCTTGAAGCAGAATCAGATTTATACTTCTAGCTTGAATTAAATCAAGAAGATGATACTAATCTCTTCACAAAAAGAGAAGAAGAATTAGCTAGTGACTCCAACATTGGTTTCCTAAATTACCAGGATAAACCCATAAGTGAAGGTGGAGCCGTTGAGGGAACTTACACTGTATTCATCCAGTCCAAGAACTAGTCAGCATAGCATACTAATAAGTAAAGAGCAAAGAAATAAAATTAGCTTAAAATTTCAATTTCTAAGTGGGGAACCACTCTACCCTTCTAGCCAAAGGACCCGGTGACTACTAAAAAGGTGAATACCTAAATTGTGCCTTCACCCCCAACTTCAAATTTACAGACCAATCCTCCCCATTTTTTTAAAAATAAAATGATGAACTCTCATCCTCTATCCCTGGTCCATTTCAATCATTTGACATAATTGACCATATAAATAAAACCAAAATTCAAATGTCTGAATTTAAATTCCTTCAATCCAACCCTGATCAGTTGGATAAGTTAGTTCAATGTGTAAAGAACTAAGTTGTCCCTATAAGACAAGCAATTCTAAAGGTAAATCATGATCCTCCTCAAAACACATCCACCAAGAATAACATTGTCATTACTCCTCCTACTGCTTTTGGAAGGACTGAACTATTTTATGTCTCCCTATTGATAAATAGACATCAACTGAATAAGTGCATAATAGACTCATGCACTTTAGACAATGTCATGCCTGCTAAAGTGGTAGAATATCTTGGTCTCACACTGACCAAGACATTTGGGAGATGTTTCTCCATGGATAATATATAAGTGCCACTTTTGGGACAAATCAAGGATGCCCAATTTGCATTTGTAGCATTTCCAAACAAGAGAATCAAGATGATTGTCCTGGTGGCCGACATCCCAACATCATATGGCATCCTTCTTGGGCAAAATTTTTGAAAGGTCATTGGTGGTGAGTTTTGCATGGACTTTTTTGAAGCAAGGATCCAGTCAAAGGCATCATGTAGAGGATACTCCTTGAGAAAGAAGTAAAATATGTGGTCATTAAGACATTAGCACCCGAAGCTCAAATTCTATTTGAATCTTCAGGCATGGGTAACTACTTTTTATCCATAGAAGAAGTTCATGAGATGTCTAATGAAGCTCCTAAATGTGATAGTCTTAAAATTAGTTTAGATAAAATAGCATAATACATGATAGATCGTAATGCAAATGTAGAAGAATCCCCCCTTTTAAGTAAAGAGAAATCTAAGGAAAATTCAATGTCTGATGAGGTATGGATTCTAGAATATGATGGTAGCTACTCCTCTACCAATTTAAGAGCTAGAATTGTGTTGATATCTCCTCAAGGAGATATTTTTCCTTCATCATACAAATTGTAGTTTAGAAATACTAATAATACTACTGAATATGAATCTCTTCTGCTTGGATTGAAAGCTGCTAAAGACAAGGGCATCAAACTTCTTCATGCCAAAGGAGATGTTAAGCTGGTGGTTTATCAGGTGAGAAACCTATACCACACCAAAAATGAGAGATTGTGCCACTACCAAAATCTAGTCTAGGATCAAATTGAAAGATTTGATGCTTTCAACATCTCTGCCATATCTAGGGAATTCAATAATAGAGCTGATGCACTGGCAGTTTCAGCAACTCTCTTAGTTCCTCACCCAGATTTCACAAGAGACAAGTACACCATTGAGATGGTATTTTGAATAAGTGTACCTAATAATTATAGTCATTGATAGGTGTTTAACAATGATAATCAAATCATTGCCTTCCTAGAGTAAAAATATAGCTTTGAACTGATGTACTTTAAAGGCAGTGAGCCTCAGAATCTTGAACCATCCCATGAATCAAGTTCAGATGTAGATGAAGAATTCCTACAACTTAAAGGAAACAAAATTTTCAAAGGCCTAGTTTCCCTCGAGAAGCTATTTGACAAACATGATAGATTCATCAAATAGTATTAAATGGATTCAAGCCCCTCCCAGGAGTTTGATCAAATAAATTTGGGTGCCAAAGAAGATCTCAAAATGGTGAACATTGGGAAGTGCTACACTCTTGAGGAGAGATTCAAGTTCACTACTCTACTCCACCAATACATGGATGTCCTAACATACTCCAATGATGATATAAAGTCACTCAGACCTAAAGAAATCTATCATGACATTCCTCTCAAAAGTGATTTAGTGCCTTATAAGCAAAAATCTAGATAGTACAATTTGAAGATATTAGGTACTATTCTGTCTAAGATACAAAAAAATTTGAATGCTATAATAATCTTCCCAATCCATCATTCCACATGGATTGCCAACATAGTCCCCATGAGGAAGAAGAATGATGAAACCCACCTTTGTGTGGATTTCAAGAACTTGAATCAGTCATCCTTAAAGGATAATTATCCTCTACCCATCATGGACCAAGTGCTTTAGACAGTGACTGGGTCAGAGATGTTATCAATGTTAGACAGCTTCTCAAAATATAATCAAGTTGAAGTGGGTGAATTAGACCAGCATAAGACTACCTTCACCACACCTTGGGGTACCTTTGCCTATCAAAGAATGCCATTTAGCTTGATAAATGTTGGTTCCACTTTCCAAAGAGTAATGGAACTTACTTTCAAAGATGAAATGGGTAAGTTCATTATGGTATACCTTGATGACTTGACCATCTTTTCCAAGCATCGCCCTGACCATGTGTGCCGTTTGCAACAAGTGCTAAAACGCTGCCACCAAAATGGTATTTCTTTAAATCCTAAGAAGTCTATCTTTGGAGTGATAGAAGGGAAGCTTCTTGGACACATTGTATCTAGAGAAGACATAAAGATTGACTTAGAAAGAGTCAAATCTATCTAAGAGCTTACTCTACCCATGAGTAAGACTGTATTTCACTCTTTCTTTAGAAAAGTGAATTTTTTATGAAGATTCATCCCTAAGTTTGCTAAGAAGACTCACCACATCGTGAACATGATGAAGGGAAAAGCCATCTTTAGCTAGACTCAAAAGGCAAATTTGCATTCCAGGACATTAAGATAGTCATTTCCCATGCCCCAATTCTAGTTTGTCCAAATTATACCAAAGATTTCATCATGTGTAGTTATGCTTCTGAACACACACTTTCAATCATTCTGATTCAGTAGAATGAAGAAGGTGTGTAATCTCCCATATCCTTCATGAGCTTCCCTCTCAAAGCTCATGAACTGAAGTATTCAAACACGAAGAAGCATGATTATGCGGTGCTCAAGGTAGTGAAGCACTTCCATTTTTACATCCTGAACTCATGTGTTACTACACTAGTTCCTAATACTACTGTCAAATCCATACTAACTCAGCAGGAGTTTGGAACCAAAAGGGGCAATTGGATTGCTAAAATTTAGGAGTTTGATCTAGTTATTAAACTGATAAAGTTGATATGGGGAAAGAGCCTTTGTCAATTGACTATTGACAAAAGACCTGAAGAAGCAAGGCATGAAGAAAAAGAAGTAGAAGACACACTAATAGTCCTCTTTGTCTCCACCATGAATGAGTGGTATTCAAGTATTGCTCATTTCCTTACTTATGGTGAGTGCCCTGCTCACTTATCTTGTAAGGAAAGGAGGATGATTAAACTAAAAGCTACCAATTTTTTTCTCTAGGACAATGGCCTATACAAGAGGAGCCTTGATGGAGTGTTCTTTCACTGCATAAATAAAGAGCATCAGAACCAAATTTTGAGGTCCTTCCACAATTTGGCCTATGGAGGACATTTTTTTGCTCTTGTAACTACCCACAAGATTGTTAGAGACAAGTATTACTAGCATACTTTGTTTCAAAATGCATACAAATGGGTATGAAAGTGTGAACTATGCCAACAGTTCGTTGGAAGACCCAAGTTAGCTACCCTGCCTCTCCAGTCAGTGGTGATAGAAGAGCCATTTTGTCAATAGGAAATTGATTTCATTAGTGTTATAAACCCATTTCTTAGTGTTAGACATGATTATGTCCTCATAGCCATAGATTACTTCACCGAATAGGTGAAAGCAATTCCAACCAAACATGCTACTTCAGAAGTAGTATGTGATTTCTTTAAGGAGAACATCATTTCTAAGTTTGGGGTCTCAACTAAAATTGTGACAGACAATGCTACGTATTTTTATTCTCATGAGATCACTCAGTTCTATTTTTACTATGGGATTACCCTCTCCCACTCCTCTGATTATTTCCCACAAGGGAATGGCCAAGCTGAATCGAACAACAAGAACCTGGTGACTATCATCAGGAAGCTAGCAGATGACAACCAATGAACATGACACAAAGCATTGGTTGATGCTTTATGGGCAAATAGAATTATGCCTAAGAGGGCAATTGGTATGTAACCTTTCCAACTTCTTTATGGCCTCAATGTAGAGATACCAATCACCCTAGAGTTGTCAGCATTGAAATTGGCTAAGGTAGTCGAGGATCAAATGTATGAAAAATCCATCAATAAGAGGATCATGTGCTTGACTGAGCTGGATGAGAAGTGGACTATGGTGGTGGACCAAATTGCGCAGCATCAAAGTCTAGTGAAGAAGCTCTTCAACCAAAAAGCAAAAAATTGAGATTTTTAGATTGGAGATCAAGTCTTACTGTGGGACAAGAGAAGAGAACTAAAGGGAATGCATGGGAAATTTGATTCCCTATGGAGAGGCCCATTTACTATCCATGGGCTCAATGGTGAGAATAGTTTCCTATTGAAGTACCAAGATGGCACACCCTTTTCTCTGCCTCACAATGGGAAATATCAGAATTACTTCAGCTCTTGAAGTATCAAATAAGATTACCTACACACACACACACACACACACACACACACACACACACACACACACACACACACACACACACACACACACACACACACACACACACACACACATATATTTGTATAGTTTTTAGTTCTATTTTATGATTTTCATTTTCATTTTTGGTGCCTTTATTTTTGGATAGCATGACTTCGTAGCCCAATAGAACACTTCAAGGCACTAGATATTCTAGTTTCTACTCCCCTCAGCTATTTCAAAATTTCAACTGAAGAAAGTTCCCCAACTGGAGCCAGCTGTTGTTTCCAAAATCTGTCACTCATTTTTGGGACAACATATGAACTATTTTTGGTCCTACAAGCCAAAAATTTCTCTCTTCCCTTTATAGAGTTAAATACTCTACATTTTATTTTGAGTTTTAGTTATGTGTTCCAAGTTTTGTCCTTGCGCATTTCAGTTTCAAGGTAGTAAGGGTTATGACACAGGGCACGGGTCTTTCATTTTACATGGGTTTTTCTTTTTGCCTAAAGTTTTGTCTAAGTCTCAAAGTCGAGAAAAAGCTACCAAGTGTCATCTACCGGGACACATTATAATTTGTTTCTAAAAAGAAGTAAAATGTGCCACATGTCCCATTATAACTCAGTGAAGCGTGACAAGTGTCTGCATCCACGTTTCAAGTTTCTTATAAGTTTTAAAGCTTCTTTCAATAAGCTTCTCTTAGAGTCCCACGGAGGGCTCCAAGTGGCAATTGTAGAAGGCTATAATATGTTTTTTAAATACATTAGAAGTCACCACGTGTCCCTTATAAAGCTTGACAGAAGCTACCAAGTGTCAACATTCGCAGTTGCTTCTTTTTATTTTGTTATTGAGTAAAGATTGTGGTGGGCCCCAAGTGAGTTGCTAAAGTAAGCAGAAGCCACCATGTGTCATCTTATGTAGGGATCTCCAAAGGTATCTAAAGCTTCTATAAGTTAATTGGATGCTACCAAGTGTCCTTACCTATTTCACAGTGGGAAATGCCATGTGTCACTTGTTAAGATCAGTGTAAAACACCACCTATCCCCGTTCCCCTTTTGAAGTTTCTCAAGAAAGAAGTGTTATAGGTCCCATTTTTTGTAATTTGATAAAATTTCAAATCAATAGATTGTGATAGATGTCAAAGACAGAGCACTCCCAATACAAATACATAGTAAAAAGGTTCAACGATGATGACATGCTTAAAGAGTTGAGCGCTTTAGCAAACAGTTCAAAGTTTAACCGCATTAACAAGTTCCAAAAGACTTAGTGAAAATAAGAAGGTTCAAACCATTGTACCATTAAACCTTGAACCAAAATGATTCAAAGGTTTAATGGTTTCAATAGTTTAAAGGTTCATGGCTTCTTAGTTCAAGTGGTCAAAACACTTTAAAAAATAAAGAAAGATTGAACCGTTGAACCTTGAACCAAAAAGGTTCAACGGTTCAAAGGTTCAATGCGATCGATTCAAAGGACTATCCCAAAGTTGAAAGAACAAGTACCCTTGCGGAGGGCATTGAACTAAGGTTAGGTGCCCTTGTGGGGGGCAGGGAACATTGGTTCAAAGATAAAAAGAAAGAGATGGAACAAAGAATGAACTAATGAACCGATTGAACCTTGAACCAAAAGAGTTCAAAGTTCAATGGTTCAAAGGTTCAAAGGAAGTGCCAAATAGACTAAGGAAGTGATTAAACTGAGGAAGTATGGAACCAAGGAGCCGAGAAGGCCACCCGATCCTTTTGTAAACTAGCGACCAATGACGTCCCCATAGACGTCAAATTTAATGTAATGAAATGTCTATTGATTTTTGAAAGTGGCACGGAACTTGAAAACAAACTCAGTGACTAGCTGAAGGGGGAGCTGAAAGGCTAGCAAAAAGGGGAAAAGATAGCCTAAGAGCTCAAATTGCAATAGGAAAAAGGGAAAGACTAGAAATATTTGTGTAAGAGTTATTCCAATAGGTGAAATAGTCTGCAAAGTAGATATTTGAGCCTAAAAACATTAAAGGCACAGCCTATTTGTCTCCCTTGGAGTAAAGTTAAAGTGGACAGCTACGCAGATATCAAGTGATAGACCAGATGACTCAAGCCCAAGAGAAGACATTTGAGATGAATTGACATGCCACAGTTAAGGCAGCCACCCTGTTCTAGTATGGTCCCTTGACAAAACTAAAAATGCATTCAAGGCATTAAATGTAGCATGGGCCATTCCATGGAATAAAGTTTTAGGCCTTTCTTGGTTATTATATAATATAATATCTTATTTTATGCAAAGGAGATCTCTCTGTTATAGAAGCAAAACTCTACCAAAATTGAAAGGTGATTACTGAGACTTTGAGCTCAGATTGTTAATCATATTTCTTTGTTTGAATGAGAAAGCAAGTTACTTTCAGACTTTGTGTTGTTATAGCTTGTGTCATTTTAGGATATTGTACTTATGTCTATCTTCTAAATGTGTTCTTGTCCAGTTAATGAAATAAATAGAACTTATGGAAGTAATTAGGAAGGTGTCCTGAAGCCAATTGTGGGAAGACTTTGTGTTGTCTACAATTGTCTTTAGTTTGTTTGTCTATTTTTTGTTCCTATGTAAAGGACCTTGGGATGAATTTGTGCCCTCATTGTCCTTCATATTTCACTCTTGGGTAGTTGAGGTGGAGACTTTGCGCTACATCTCAGTTTGTTGGTTACTACGCCCCCTATTATCAGTTACTTGTCACTACCTAAAAAAACTCTAGTTGTTTGCTGTAAGACCAAATCTAAAAGAAGAGAAGTGCCTTCAGTGTTTCCACCTGGATTTCTCCTTTGTCTATGAACATCATCTCTGAAAAAAAAGATATGGATGGCATTGTCCTACCCTTGAGTGTTATTTTATGCATATATATATAGTATATAGCTCCACATAGTTATAAGGGAACCTCCCCTTGATAAGAGGAGAGATTTGTCCCCTTTTGATGTGGTAAACCTACACATCTGGATGACCAATCTCCCTATGCTATGGTTGAAGAGACCTATTTTGCTCATCAGTTAACTGGTGATAAAATATTTATCCAATAGAATTTTTAATTAATGTTCACATGGAATGATTCAAATTTGTCTACTTAAGATGTAGCTTAATTTTTTTGGATCATAATCTATAGGAAGTTGAGTACCTATCTCTAAGAGCTGTAAAAATATATCATCTTTGTTTTCAAACATGTAGCATTCATATTGGGTGCCATATTGATCTATTTTTTATGATATGTACCTAAAGGAAATTAATATTTTAGATTTTCTTTGATTTCCCCAAGTAGGGTGGATTTATGTTTGACTAGATTTTCCCCAATTAGGGTAGACTAATATTTGATGTTGATTAAGCTCAAATTGGATTTTGATCATTAAGGTTGGATTTGACTAGATAAAAGATGGATGTCATGATATTTGTCATTCCAAAATGATAGGTGCAAGAGATTGAATCAAAATAGAAGATTTCATTTGAATTTGGGTGTTTGATTAATTTAGAATTGACTTGACATGGACAAAATAGCCATGAATTGGCTTTGTTTTAATGTTCAACTTTAGATTTGGATTAGACTTTGTCAAAGTTGACTGGATTTGATTTGATTTACTCCAAGTAGTGAAAATTAATTTAATTTTATGTTTTATTAAAATCAAATTAGATTTTAATCATTGAGGTTGAATTTTAATAGAGAAAATATGGATGCCATGATCTTTGTCATTCCCAACTAATAGGTATGGGAGATTGAATGAAAAGACAAGATTTGATTTGAATGATTGATTTGGAATTGATGTGATTTTGTTAAAATATACCAATTTGATTTGTGATGGTCTTGGAATACCTTAGAATTGATTTTACTTGGTCAAAATAGACCTGATTTGAATTTTTATGGTTGACTTGATGTGTTTCTTTGATTTAGTCAAATTTAACCTTAGATGCTGACTTGATTGACTTCATCAAAGTTGACACGATTTTGGATATTTGACTTGGAATTCTTGACTTGTTTTTAATGTTTGAATTAAAAAATTTATATGTGAATGTTTTACTTGATTTTACATGGTCAAAGTTAATCAAATTTAAATGTTTAACTTGGTCAAAGTTGATTTGATTTGACTTGATGGGTTGAGTTGGTAAAATTTGATCGGGTTGAACTTGAATTATTTGATTTAACTTTCAAATGTTTGATTTATTTTAAGTTTTAATTTAACTAAATTTTAAATTTTCATTTTGAATTAACCTTTGACTTTATTTTATTTGACTTTAAAAGTTTGACTCGATTTAGATCAAAGGTTGACCACTTTGGAAGGTTGAATCAAAATAGGAATGGGGTCAAAATAGACCTAGTGTGGAGGATGGATTTATAATTAGATTTGGATTAAAATGGACATGATTTGGATTTTTTTTAAGTGGAAAACATAATGGAATAATATGGACATGATATTTTTTCAATTGGATATCATGATGTTTAGGATGGGATAAAAAAAACTAATCAAAATTTGGGTAGTGTAATGCCTTATCATTCTAAGTTTGTAATGGTATATGACAAAGTTTTGGACTTAGGGTAATTTTGATTTATTAATGTATAACACATAACATAATTATATGATGAAAAACAAGTAATGACACACACACACACACACACACAAGATAACCCCTAGATTAGTGGCAAAATGGTTTTATAATGCAACTTTAGCCCACATATCTACCTCACAAGAAGTAGGAACATGTTAATCTCTTAACCCTCACTTCATGTGATATGTCATGAGATCTTGGGGGAGGTTGGTTTCCGTCACACTATAATTTATTTATGACTAAAATCTCTTAATTTATATTTTGACAAGGATTTTTAGATGGTTCCTAGTATAGCTCTTAGTATGTGGGGCTCAAAAGTTCACAGAAGAAGAACAAATAATGGAAATTCATGGGAGGGTCTATCCCATTCATGACTATTTCAGCCATGAGATCTCAATTATGTGTTACCAAAAATTGAACTTAAAGAGTGATGTCTAATATCTTGGCAACAGGGATAAATCCCTTACTTTCATAGACTTTGAGTAAAACACACTATTGCTTAGCTCTTTCAACACCTACCCTCAGTTTATATCCCCATTTAGATAATGAGGTTGGTACATATGTTTGGGGATGACATCCTAGTCTTTGTGCCCTAATAAATCACATATGATGATGAAGTACACCTCATGTTACCAAAATAAAAAAGGAAGGTTCACTATTTATAACCCTCAAGATCCCATAAGTGGGTAAGAGGAGAGCATAATCTAGTTTCATTTTGATAAAAGGCAATAGTAACCTATGTTATTTTTATCACCAACGATCTCATAAGTGGGTAAAGGGAGATAATATGCATGATAATCCACCCAAAAATAAACAAAAAATACTAACACTTAAGTAATGAAAACACAAATATGCTTTAGAACATGAAATTCAAGTGTTGGTTCATTTTATGCACCAAAATGAGATGTCCTTTGTAAATGTGTTTTTTTATAAAATAAACACTTATTTGAAAACTGAAACTTGAAAAAAAAATTATTTTTTGGTTTTTTATTCTTTAACAAGCAATACGAAATCAAAATGTTGATTATTTAGGTATGAGGAAACTATCACAATGAGATACTACCATTTAGTGGGGAGAATATGTCCATTCTAAAATCAATACCACTGATATAAAGATAGAAAACATATAACTTGGTGATTCCACTGATTAGTAGGGTGATATCACCATTAAATATGGCAATTCCATTGATTAGTAGGGTGATAATTCCTTTTTTAGAAAAACATTGTAAAAAATTGCATAAAAATCAGCCAAAATTCTCATCTCTTTATTTACATAACAAGGCCAAAAAATATAGAATAAGACTCCATGTAATCTCCAAGTGTGACCATGATTCCAATCCAAGAAGGGGATAATCTCCCATATTGTTTCCATTATCAGGTGGCTTCCCTAGGCACTCCCAAGCCTAGGACTCCCATATATGAACATATGTGAAATTAAAGGTTTAATTAAAATGATATATTTACACAATTACGTGGTTAATGTCAAGGTAAAACACTCAACTATGAATAAATAGGTGTATCATCTACACTTCCTTGTATCAAGAGACTTATAAGTTCACCCAAAACACAATACAAAATAAAATGGTGACCCACTTTCATAATAATAGAAGCAACTTTTAGTATTTACTTTTCCAAAACCATTCTTACTTGCCATAAGATCACTTTGGAACCTTAATGGTTTATTTTTTCTAAAACCCCATGCATAGGAGCTTTTTAAAATAACTTTAAATTTTGTTCCTTTACCCAAACCCTACTTACAGATGCACAAACTATGAAAACAATTTAAGCATGTTTGGGAAATATAGATTTAGTATTTTAAATATATAAAAAGGATGGAAATTAGTCAATAAATAAATGATGGATTTTACATCACCAAGATCACATGTAAAATAAAATGTAGATGGTGGCCATACGCACAATCCATGGAATTCAACAAAGAAAGCAGGTAATACAAATAGCCTTACACCTCTTGAAAACTTAAAAACAAGATAAGGAGAAATATAAATATTTAAAACCATAAATTTGAAATAAAATAGAGAAAAATGAAACCTACCTTGGCTCCACCTCTTGGATGTACACAAGAATACCTCCTATAAGTATTGTAAAAAATCTCTCCTCCTCTTTCTCCAAACTCCTCTAAGCTCTCCTCTACTTTCTTATTTAAAAATGAGGAAAATGCTCCTATAAGGAAGGATTTCCATGCTATTATATACAAAACACTCCAATATAATGGTTTATGGGAAGGTGACACTTGTCCCTTCCCATTCATTGGCCCTTATTCATGAATTCTTCTCTAGCATTAACTGTCCCTACACACCCATGTGGGAAAATAAGACTAGTACATACCTATTAAGGATCTCACTTCCTCATGGCATAAATGGGTACATGGGTTATATTATTATTTTAAAAACACTCTACAAAATTCTTCACCCACCCCTTGGTCATAAGGGGTCTTAAATGCATACACAACCACCTCTAAAACACTTTACATCCTCTTGAAACCATGGATCCAAGTTCTCATTCTAGTTTTGGTCAAGGGAGTAACTTAAGTGGATTACATATTTAAATTTATAAATGAATATAACGTTAAGATGACTTATAATGTCCTTTAAAAGGGTAATGAATAGTGTCAATGGGTGTGAATGGTGCTAGGAGAGTCAAATAGGTTCAAACTCAAAACTATATTAGACAATGACATAAGGGTTAGATTTTAATCTAAGAGGGTGATAAAGTCTCTACTTAGAAAAAAAAAATATGGTGTACTCATTTTTAACATAATCTTAGTTCTCTTAATTATCCTCCCTATCTCTTTCAAATTATTTCACACATCAAATTGCACTACCCTAGGTAGTAAAAGATGCTAAATGTAACACATCAAGTAATTTTAATAATACTAAATGCTTTTATAAACATACAAATCATAACATATCAATATCCACATGAGTTAATCATTACATGCAAACATCATATAATTTTAATTCCAAATCATGTGATAATTAATATCAGTTCAACTAATACAATAATGTAGGAGGCACGTTAGTAATGAAATGAAATTATTCATAACAACCATGAATAGTAACAAAATGCACAACTATTATCACCTATAACATAAGATCCACTATATTATTAATAATAAAATAATAATATCTAATGTCTCCATACATAAGGAACTTGTCATAACAAGACATGTGCATAATATAAAAAAGGTCCAACAAAAGTAGCTCTATCAAAATTAGGACCTCACATCCCCTTTCCCTTATGAATATTTCCTCCTAAAAGTCATTCAAAGAGGTGGGGATATTATACCCTCAAAGTTGTTACATCCTCCTAAGTGGTAGTTTTTTTCTTGATAAATTTTAGTGGCCCATTTAGAAATGAACTCAATTTTTTTTGTGAAACTCTAAGAATGTGTTTGAAAGTATGGAGAAAGTAAGTAGAACTTTTTTAGTAAAATAGGATAATAGATAAGCACAATAGGGAAAATCATTGAATATATTACAATAGGAATATACATATGTACAATGTTAGAAAACATATTTTAAAATATTGATGTCTGCCTATAAAAATTTGGATGGCTTCTGATACATGGCTACATGTGTTGTTTTTGGTAGGTGATAACCACTATTGGTGGGTAAAAGTCACCATTGGCGATGGATAAATATTTTTTTTTTGGGCACTAACTAGTGTTAGTAGGTGATATTTGTAGCTAATGAAATCCAAAAATAACCACTACATATGGGTGATAAAAAAATTTGATGGTACCACCCATTACTTACATGTGCTAGCTAATATTAGTAGGTGCTAGCTACTAATGATAGGCAATAATTTTTGTTGATGGGCATCAACTATACCTGGTGGATGTTAATTTTTGTTGGTAGGTATCAGTTTCCTTTGATAGACATCAGCTCACCAAAATGCATCAAATATTTCCCCCACTCTATGTTAATGTTAGCATCAGCCAATTATTGCCGGTGTCATACATTTTCATTATATATAGGGCCAAGTCCTTTTATTTTTCACTTTTAAAAAAATTCATACATCTACTCTGACCTCTTACACACCTAATTCATATAATTCCTACCACAACATTTATGAAACATTTCTATATTAGGTGAGGACCCTAATCTTGTAATGTTTAGGGTCTTCACCTAATATAGAAATGTCGTAGGAATTTGAAATAATAGGTTATGGTTTCTACAGAGATTAATAATTTAGGGTCACTGACTCCTATAGGTGGAATATTTTTTGGTATAACTAATGTGAATTCTTTGCACACAAACTATTAACTTTTTTTGTGTGGATTATCTTGAGTCCCATAAGTGGATGACAGATCATGTCGATGGGTGGTAGAGTTGTGTTGGTATTCAACAACCAGTGTTGGTGCCTTCTAAAAACTTATGCTACCACTACTCTATACCGATGGTGACATCAATTGGTTTTTGTTGACATCACATATTTTTACTATAAATAAGGTTGCCCCCCTTCATTTCACACTTTTAAAACCTTATTACATTTACTCTAACCTCCTACACACCTAACTCCCTACAATGCCTACCATAAATTCATCGCTTCTACTACACATTGGCTTCCCCAAGCTCATCCTCATTCAAAATAATGCACAAGAACATAATATGCATATAGGTACTTTTACTACTAGAATATCAAGGTGCATTCACATAATGGGTCAATAAGTGTTGTTTGGATGGGCTTGCGAAGATTCCCCAATATGACATAGACCTTGATTCACTATTTTTTTTCCTTAAAAGCTACGATCATGAGGAATCAATGTTCACCATGAAGCTACAATCATAGGTTTTCTAATTTGGGATCATCCTCAAAGACATCCATCACTTAACAGGTCTTCCACATAAAAAAATTAACCCTATCACTACCTATGCCTTACTAAAAGACCAAGACAAGAAGTATCTAGAGTCTCACTATGGCATAAAAATGTATGGTTCATAATTTTTCATTAAATTATTATTATTTTCATTTATATTTTATTTTTAAAAAATTATGTATATTAAACATCTTTAACATATATTTCCATTACAGCTACCCACACTCAACAAAAGGGGCCACTTTGTACAATATGTAAACCATCCTTTTCTTTTGGCCATGATTTAATTCTTTCAATCTAGAATCATATTGTAGGGAAGAGCATTAAACATTCCAATATGGGCTATTATATACATCTTGCATACTTTGAGTGGCCAATAATTTGATTAGTGTTCATATTTTTTAATCAATATTATGAGTGATTTATCTTATGGATTTACTATTGATAATTCCAATTTTGCATGCACTAATTTTAATATTTCTTTATATAATGAGGTATTTCACCAATTAGAGAACATGAGTATTCCTACTTCTCTTCATGACAAAATGAATCTCAAATCTCTTTCTATTTAAAATCAAGAGTTGAAATAAACTTTGTAATTACATTTTAAATTATTGAGAAATAATTCTATGTACTCTATCTAGTTGAACTAATATTTTCCTCCTCACAAAAAAAAATTTGCAACTATTTTCAAGAAGATAGGCTACAGTAAAAGTTCACCAACCCCCCAAGGACTATGGATAATTAGACATGGATGTCGAATCATCCCCTCATCCATTCATCATAAAAAAAGATGTGAAGTTCTAATATGCCTACTCCAGATCCAGTTCAATAGTCACAAACTCAAACCTACTCTTATGTTACCAGTAATAGTATAGTCTTGTTCACATTAATGATAATTTCATTATATGTTGTAGTATTTTATCTTAATCATGTTATTTTTAAATCATACACAAAATACTTTCCCCAATATTCCAAACATAAAAAGCCTCCAAGATTTCATTTACAATAGAAATATTTAGGGGATCTTCAATAGTGAGGTATGCACATATCAATGTTTTTTACACAATATTTATTAAATCTTAAATTTATTATGATTTTCTAGTTATTTGATCTCTATTTCAATTTTCAAGGACCCCTTCTTAAAGGTAACATTTTCTACCACCATCCCCAATCATCCAAGTTGTATCTATGAGTAAACTATTATTATTTTTGGCTCCAAGCAATGGTACAATGCATTTCACAACATTAGAGTTTTTAAACCTTTCTCTTGGTGGTCTCCCTAGTTCAAGAGGAACCACTTTATTAGAAAAAATAGATCTTGATGACAATTTTTTTGGGGTGGAGAGTGGGGATAAAGATAATTTTTTCAATCCCCATGATATGATTTAGGGATCATAACCAAAGGTGCAAGAGGTCAATTCCTTATAACAACAGATACCCATCTCTCTATCTAGCCCAAGCACTCCCCCTCCCAATATTGAGATTCTAAAGATGGATGATGAGATTACTACATTTCCTTTATAAAATTTATTGGTGGATAGTACTACCACATATGTAAAGTAAATTATTCTGGGTAAAGTTGAGTGTTTGAGATTATGGGAGTTAAGGGATAATCTTTTAATTCAAGAAATAAATGTCCATTTTCACAATCACTCTCAACATAACCAATTGTTTAGATTGGTTGAAAATCAACAAGTGAAAATTGAAGTTTTGGTGAATCAAGTTGTTTTAGGGGCAATAATTGTTACTAATTATTACAATGATAATGTTTTATCTATTATTTTGAATATGCTTGAGAATTTAAATGTAGAGGCCTAGATGTACTATAAAAAATGGGTAAAAGACAAAAGCCTTGTGCTTATCATTAATGCATAAAAGGATAAATTAGTGGTAATTTCTATTAAGTTGTTTAGCATTTACATTTAAATTCTTATAATTTTTAGTTAAATAATATTCTTTGTTTAATTATAGACAAAATATGAGAATTTGAGGTATCAAGCGAGGGTACTCTATGTGCACCTCCAAAATGTGTGGAAAATTTTTAATGTAGTGATTTTCATGAAATAAAAACTTGTTTTGTTAAATAAAAAAATAATACATTGAATAAACTCATTAATGAGCATGGATTGGATTCTCATATTTTATTCAAGTAGAAAGTTGATGTGGATCCCTCATTACTTTCAACAAGAGATGTAGCAAAGGAATAACTTGATAATATTGATAAAAGGATCCTAAAAAATGATACAAGCCATGGATATGGAATGTCTTCTTCAATAAAAAAGCAAACAGACACTCCAAATATTGAAAAATAATGAATCAAAATAATATAATTATTGTAGTATTATACGAGATTAATTTCACACTAAAATATTGTATTTTTAGTTTTAGCTTATCTACAAAAATCAATATATATTTTATATTTATTGATTCCCTCGTGTCTATAGTGTTCAAATTTTGCAACTATATTTCCCATTTAGTTAATAATTTTTAATGTAAAATGTGATATGATGTACTTATAGACAATTGTTTATACAATTTCAGGTATGTTCAAATTTTAAAAGAATTTGAAACTAGTGAATTGATTAATAAAATATATCATTTTATTAATATACAATCTCATTATGATGCAACACTTGATACATGTCTTTTTTGTCAAATATACATTGTGCTTATAATACTGTAATGTGATCAATTTAATAATACTTGAATTATCACACAAAATATTTTCAAATAAATTCCAAAAAATATCACAATTGATAATGAATTAGATTCCAATGTTTCTATTTAGAATACATATCAAACCAAAACTTGGATAGTTGAAATATTCCTTTTTTATCTTGTTTTTTATATCTAGCATTTATATCTATTTTTAGAGGTAGTTTGAATATCTAAATTAAGATAATTTCTATTGGTCATCATATTAGTGATTTCTCTTATTTTAGTGAGTGAACTCGAAGTTGCAAGTGCTCTTTCATAAGGAAACCCATCCATGGGATAATGGGAAACATACAACCTCAAACAAGTCTCTATATTTTGTCTAGTCTATTTTAAATGTTGGATTTAACAAAAGATAATGCACTAAATATACTTACATATTCCCCAAACATTAAAATCATTGTTTGGTAGAGTTCATATAATCAAAAATATTCATTGATATTTTTCTCCAAGATGTTGCTAGGGAAAAAAAAATTCATAACCCTATAATAGCACCACTTTTTGTTGGTTCATTTAATCACCAATATTGATCAATCATTTTAATTCCAAAAGGTGTTTATAGGGATGTCAATAAATCCTTTCATAAAATACCTTTAATTTCAACTCCATTGATCCCCACAGATTTGCTGAAATGTTTAATGAGAGTACCTATGTATTTGAGAAATAAATTAATTGTTAGTTATTCACCATCTATAGTGTTCTAAAATATGGTATTCATCACTCACATGGCTTCAATAAATTAATCCATTTTAAAATGATCTCAAATTTTATTAGATAAGATTTGTGAAATCTTTCTTAATTTCATTTGCATCTCATAAATAACAATATCATATAGTACATGTGTTATAAGAACTTTTTCATATTATAGGTACAATCACTGAGTGGGGGGGTCAGGGAGGGGGGGTGAATTAGTGGTGAAAAACAATCCAATTCAATTTCCAAACCCTTCAAACACTTAAGAATTCAATACAACCATTCATGAAGCATACAAGATGTTTATAGCAATAAACAATGAAGATAATGCAAGATCACACACACAACATAAGATCTATATGGAAACCCCTCTTGGGAAAAAAAATGGAATACTTGTCATATAATATTATCACAAACATGAGACTGGTCGAGTCCTTTTGACCAAAATTTAGTGAAACACTTGTTTCATAAGGATCACCTACCCCTAAGATGATCAAGTCCTTCTGACCACCTATTGGTCAAGTCTTTCTGACCAAATTTAGTGAAACACATGTTTCACAAGGATCACCTTCCCTAAAGATGATCAATTCTTTTTGAACACCTATTTTTCAAGTCCTTTTGACCTAGATGTTGACCACCCTCTCAACACCTATGAAATGATCATCTCTTGATCACTGATTACCTACCAATCTGATGGAGATATAATGTATATCATCTCTTCTAAAATATACACACTACATAATCCACACTCTGATCTACCTCTAAAATCAACCATCAAGCTTACATATGCATCATCTATCATTCGCTCATACTCAAAGCATCCAAAACATCCTTTTTGATCACTCTAGACCACTTTACTCATCCTCAATATTCAAACTTGCAAGAGCACTATTATTGACATCATAAATATGACCTACAGTTCATACACGCAATCATATAATTGATCTACTATAAAACTCATCCATTGGTCACACACCCTTTCTTTCACTCCACAAATCTCACACACACCTCTTCTCTCAAGTCTCTCACATATAGAAATCATCATCTTTGGTTTCACCATTTATAGATCATTCATGATTATTACCTTCTTGTTCAACCTTTAGAATTGACTTAACCCTTAATACATTTTACATAGCTCAATATTATCCTCATCGGTCATCCATAGCAACTATGGGTCACACTTAAGTAGCTACACCTTTTAATTAGGCCTTAGTAGCCCTTATAGTTCTCATGGAGACATATTCCCCCATTTATCACTCTATTGAGAAAATTATAAACATAAGACCACTTCAAAATGCATAGGTCCACTACATATTACCCCTTCAAGATCCTCAAATGATAAAAGTAATCACAACACTCCTCTACTAAAGCCAAATAGATTAATATTTGACCTTATACACAGAAACACCTTGAATGAACACACAATCAACTTATAAGCATTTGTTCATACTAAATATGGATTGATAAAACCTCCAAAATACATAAAAATCATCTTCGTGGAGTCTAAAACACTCTCTAATAGTTAAGTCCCATTGAAACATCTAAATACCATCAAAATAGATTAAATATCCTTCTCAAGTCACTTACAGTTTATGGTCAAATGTATAGTCAACTTTGGAGCTCAATAAATTTGACTTTACAAGAATTCAAACTTCAAATAAATATTTATGGATGTACCTTAAAGTCTTATACAACTTTTATTTTTACACCATGGTCAAACTTTTCATATATCAAAAGCTATAACACAAAAACTATAGGCTGGTCTTCCCTCACAGATTTGAATATTTTAATTCCAATAGTCACTAAGTAACTATTAAACTTCAAACACTTTTTCATCATCCCATGTCCTTGAATATTTTATAAAATAGACACCATAGATCTTCTTAGAAATATCTTGATCTTTACCTTTACTCATTATTAAATTGTGAACATGTTTACCTCATCTTGTGTACCCTTGCAAATTTGACTAAATATGCACCATCAATCTCTACAGATTAACTAGGTCTTTATCTTATAGTGCTCACTATTAGATCTTGATCATAACTCCCATGATTACAATAATTGGCACCATCACATTCCATTTGAATAATTTTTTGTCAGTCCATGCACTTGTGCCACGTGGTAGTCTTGTATGTTTTGTTGACTTTTTGACTTGTCCCACACTGTTGATCTTCATAAGTACAAACCACCACTCACCATTGATCTTCTATAAAATTAGTGAGCTTGTGACAATTGTCACCAATATGTGAAATATTTGACATGTTGACTTCATGCATTTAATTTATATCAATATGTATGATTAAGTGCTCACCATTGGATCTTCTAAACCAATGACCTCAGACTTCAATGTGATTAAACTTGACGGTATTTGGCACATCACAGTCTACTAGAGCAACTTTGAAGCTTTATAAATTGAGATAGAAATCACTTCAATACTCCAAAATTTTAGGGTAATTTCTTGGCACTATATAAAACATCTACATGTAAATATTTGACCATTATTAACTTTCTTCATACCTAAAATAAATGCACAAACATACTGGTTCATACATATCTACATGATGTGCACCAATGGTCTGGCTAAGTATAGAAATTTAGTGAACTTTTTTATAAGAGTCTAACTTTTCACCCACATATCTTTAGCTACGTTCAACCTCATGAAATTAAATTTAAATCACAATAACTTAGGACTAATGTGATCATACCCATATGGCTAACTCCCCCTGACTCATCCGTACATGGTAATGGTGATGTCAACAAATTGCCTACTTGGATTTTTTTCCACTAAATTAACTATGACAAGATGAACATAATGAACAACATACACTTTCACAAGCTCTCCAAATATCCTTTACCTCTGATAGGACCCCTCACACATGCTCAATAATATAGACCCATCCCTAATCATCCCAAAATTGAAGATCAACCAAGCCTACTTCAAACATACTAGGACAAACACACTATACACTTTATCATTGACACTTAGACTATCAAAACACCTCATACACTCACTTGGAAACATCCATGACATCACTGAAAACTCTCCAATAATCCCCCTCTTTGTCATTGATGTCAACCCCCATCATACAACTCACCTTATTTCTCTTTCTTCAATCACTCTCACAATAGGAACCTTCTCCCCCTTTGACACAATGAAAAAGTGGGTAAAAACTGATCATGAGGACCTAAAAATACCACTAATATGAGAGGATCACCTTAAAAATATGATACAATCTCCCCCTTATCTTGAGCTTACCTCTTCTTTGCCTTGACAACTTCCTTTTGCTACATGACAATATTCTCTTCAACCAAGGACTACAACTAATGAATAAATAACACACAAAAGAACTAAAATATGATGGAACTCACCAATAAACATCTAAGAGGGACTCCCCCTAATATCTCTAAGCTAATGCACCTCTTGAGCAACTTCAAATCTCCACACACCATGAAGAACCACCACATAGGCTTACTAGCCTTCTTTCTCAAGCCACCTCAAGGACCATCAACAACACTTCATGCCACTCACTAAAAAGGAAACATGATATAAAATAAATTGATAACTCACCTTAAACACTCATGCCTTTCTCTATTGGATAAACTAAGCAAAAGCATCAAATCTTCACACTAGGTCTGTCTAGACTCCTTGTAGCCCTGCCTGGAACTTGAAGATCCCAAAAAATTTCAGTAAACACAACTTCAAGACATTAAACTTCATATATAGATCACTCTAATATGCCCTCTTAAGAAAAAAAATTCATCACCTAGATCCTCCTCTGTAATATACTTCCTTCACAAACCTACTAGCTAATTAGGCCTCCATCTTGACAAAAAATTAAATAATTTTAAAACCACAAACCTTCAAATCTATATGAAGATTTATTTCATAAACCATTTATCCCAATCAACCTATTAATAATCCTTGGACATCAAATCATAATGAAAGCCACTTTTATAGCATAGCTCAAAACTCTAGAATCTCAAAACAAACATGGTCAACAAACCTCCTTCTCGTCAACACCCACCTCTAAAACTTATAACACACCTAGAGACAACCATCACACACTTTTGGACCAAGATTTGAGCCTTCACACCTTTGGGAACCTTAACTTACTATAACATGTCTTTGATCTGCAATAAGAAAGATAAACCTGAGAGTACACAAATAGGATCATCAAGACACAAAACCACATGGAACACATCACAAAGAAGTGTACAGACATTTCTAAGAACCAAACTCTTCTTTACATTCCATCAATCTCATTTTACCACCTAAAAACCCCCATTTTAATCCTATAGACACTGTAGACACAATAAAAACACCTTATGACATCATTTTGACCTCATCAAAGCACTTTTCCCATTTTGACACACCAACTCCAACTGGAAACACTCATATCTTACCTTTTAGGACCTTTTAAATAATACCATAGAAACACTTCTCTACTGAAAGGAGTCTCTTAAGAAGCATAAATAGAGACCTCTTTTATACCATAATGCTCTTAAAACAAAGTGAATCTAGGAGTGGCCCACATTTCCTAAATAACCATTGGAATCCTTTTATATCTATAAGACTCCTTTCAATTATTCTCCTTAGTTTGAACTTTGACAACGTGTTCCTTTTCTACATCACTCACTTTCTCTTCTATGATAAAATATACAACATGTGGATCAACTATGGAATCTTGACATACCTTGATCACTGAAGTAGCTTATTTGCATTATATAACATCACCTTTAGACCTTGACAACACAAGAACCAAGCTTGAAACTTGATCACACATAGTAGGTTACTCATTAGCATCTAAACACACCTTAGAACTAGCCTCAACTAGAAACTTGTTCTTCTCCTTGAGCTTAGTCTCTTCATTCACAACATGAGTAGAAAATGAAAGCTCTTGACACTCTCCAAATTCTATAGCATTCTCCACCATAGAAAACATATTATTTGGACCTAAAAACTCATCATGACTCAAACTTACCACCTTTGGTTTCCATGAGTTAGATTTCCTTCTTTATTGCACTCTAGGAACTTGATTAAACATATTCTTTCTTATAGGCCTTTGCTTGTAGAATCTAGAAATGTGACCTCTCTGTTGATAGTTGAAGCACACTATACCTTTTTCAAGAAGCTTATCCTGCCTTTCCTAATTAGAAAAAAATCTTGAAATATGTCCATTATTTTGATAATTGAAACAAACTACTCATTTTGAAGAAGACTCACCTTGCCTTACCTCATTTAAACAATTCTTATAAAAATGTCCTTCATCAAGGTAGTTGAAGCACTTAAATTTGTGTAAACCTTTTGATTAATGACCCTATCATAGTTCCATGCAAACTCATTTCTAACAGGTCTCTTGCATTCTCTATCTCTATGCCCAAACTAATTACATGTGTAACAATAACCATTGAAACTTACATACCTCATGGAATTTCGTTGTCTGATTTGATTTGTCTTCACTATGCCAGCATCTTCATTCCTTGATTAATTTTTGACCTTCAAGGTTTAATTTACATAAGTCTTCATCTTGTATTGAGTTGCATTTTTTATTTTTTCTTTGTATCTAAGACCAGTTCTATCACTTGTATGCTTTTGACCACTCAAAATATTGTCTAGATTATTTGAGCTCTTTTCAAATCTCATAAATGACTGCATATTACTATATGTCTTATCTAACTCAACCATTAATGACTCATTTTCAATTACATACCTTAAACATTCATCAACTTTAGCTTTTATATTGTAGATAGGATTTCCAATTGATAATTGAGATGCTTGACTATATCTTCATGCTCCTTGATTTCTTCATTCATTACTTCCTCAAACACATTGAATTGTTCTTCATAGTCCTTATTTTGAGAGTTCATCTTCTTTTTAATATTCTTATAAATATTTATTTCTTCAAGATCATTCATCAATTTAGTCTCATAGTCCACCTCATCTTTATCATCATCTAAATCACTCCATGTAGATTCCTTTTGATATGAGAAACTACCTTCCTCAGCCATGGAGAGGTCTTTATCTTCAATAGGACCATCATCTTCATGATTATACTCTGAGTCACTATCTTCACTCTCATATGATGATCTTTAATCTTCTTTGGTATAGAGAATCTTCTTATCCTTGAAGTACTTCTTGTTGTTATCAAACCTTTTGAATCCCTTTTTACTTTTATCATACCTGAATGATCTCTTTCCATCATCATGACCTTTACCATGCTCTTTATCAACATTCTTATTATTCTTATGAGGGAAATTATTATCAAAATCTCATATCTCTCCACAATTGAAGCATTTGAAGGGTAGTTTACCCTTATACTTGCCTAACCCTATTTTCAATTTCCTTGTAAATAAAGCAATTAGCTCATATTCATCAATACCAGATATGTAATTATCTTTTAGTTGATTACCTTAGAAATTATTATTTGGCTTCATTTATATCTTAAATGATGCTTCCTTCTTTGGTGGTTTATCATCATCGACTCTCATCTCATAGGCAGTAAGAATGCCATACGATTCATCCATCTTCAACCAAGTAAGATCATGACTTTATTCTATAACAGATACTTTAGAATAAATATTGAGAGAGAGAGAGACCTTAATACCTTTTTAACTATAGTATCTTCTTTAAGATTCTCTCCAAGACCTCTGATGATGTTCACAATCTCATCAACTCTTTACAGAAAGGATGCCACATAATCTTCTTCCTTCATCTTAAGACTCTCAAATCATCTTTGGTGAGTCTACAACTATACCAACTTAACCTTTGAATCTCATTCATAATTAATCTTCAATTTATTCCACATTTCCTTGGTAGATATGTTATGGATTACCCTAGTTTATTCAGTCTATGAAAGACCACAAGTAATAACGTACATTGCCTTAAAAATTATTCTCGAATAAATTCTTATCTACAACACTAGATGGAGGAATAGTAGGTGAAAAATAACCATCTGCAATAGATTTCCAAGTGTCAAAACCTAGGGACATGATGTAGGTCCTCATCTTTGAACTCAAAAAATCATAATTGGATCCATTGAACATCATTGCTTACTTAATGAAAAAGCCTCCTTGCATTAAATGACTACTCATATTGTACCTTGGATATCCTTCAAGCTTTCAAGCCCTTACCAAAGGACCTACTCTGATACCAATTATTAGAGGTAAAATCACTGAGAGGGATGGGGGGAGGGTGAGGTAAATCAATGGTGACAAACAATCTAATTCAATTTCTGAACACTTAAGCATTCAATACAATGATTCATGAAGCATATAAGATGTTTCTAACAATGAAAAATGAATATAAATCAATATCACACACATAACACAAGATATATGTGGTAAAAAAATTTGGGTAATAAAACCCACTCTCAATTCTATAAGCACATGGACTACATATCCTATAAGATGATCATAAACATGAGACTGGTCAAGTCCTTATGACCAAAATTTAGTGAAACACATGTTTCACAAAGAGCACCTACCCCTAGGATGATCAATTCCTTATTAATGGCTTTATTGAAATACTTATTTCAAAAGGATCACCTACCCCTAAGATGATCAAGTCCTACTAACCTAGATGTTGAGCATTATCCCAATACCTATGAAATGATCTTCTCCTGATCAGTGATTATCTACCAATCTGATGGAGATACGATGTATATCATCTCTTATTAACTCTACACACTACATAATCCACACTATTATTTACCTCTAAAATAAACTACTAAGCTTACATATACATCATCTATCATTCACTCACACTCAAGGCATCCAAAACATCCTTTTGGATCACTCTATATCTCTTCACTTATCCTCAATCTTTAAACCTGTAAGAGCATTATTATTGACATAAAAAATATGACCTATGGGTCATACACATATTCATCAACATTCTCTACTCTAAAACCCATACACTAGTCACACACCCTTTCCTTTGCTCCACAACTCTCACACACACCTCTTCTCTTAGGTCTCTCACATAAAGAAATCATCATCTTTAATTTCACCATTTATAGAGCCTTTATGATTATTATAATCTTAGTTGGAATTTATAATTAACTTAATCCTTAAGACATCTTACATATCTCAATACTATCCTTACAAGTTATCCATAACAACTATGGGTCACACTTAAGCAACAACGCCTTTTAATTGGGCCTTAGTAGCTCTTATAGGTCTCATGGAGACCTATTCCCCATTTAGAACTCCATTGAGAAAATTAGAAATATAATACCACTTAAAAATACATAGGACCATTCCACATGACCCCTTCAACATACTCAAATGATAACAATCATCAAAACACTCCTCTACTAAAGCCAAATAGTTCAATCTTTAACATTATACATAGAAACACCATGAATGAACACATAGTCAACTTCTAAGCATTTTTTCAAACTGAATATGGATTGGTTAAACCTCTAAAATCCATACATATCATCCTTAGAGATTCTATAACACTCCAATAGCTAAGTCCACTTGAAACATTGAAATACCATCAAAAAAACTCAAATATCCTTCTTGGGTCACTTAAAAAACATGCTCAAACACATAGTCAACTTTGGAGCTCAATAACTTTGAATATACAAGCATTCAGACCTTCAAATAAATATTGATGGATGTAAATTTAATTCCTATACAACTTTTCTTGTTATACCATGGTCAAATTATGCATATATCAAAAGTTATATCACAAAAACTATAGATTGGTCTTCCCTCACAAATTCAAATATTTGAATTACAACAGTCACTGAAAAACTATTAAACTTCAAACACTTTAGCATCATCTCATGTCCTTGCATATTTTTATCAAATATGCATCATCGATCTTCTTATAATTATCTTAGTCTTTACCTTTACTCACTGTTAAACTTCAAATATGTTGACCTCATCTCATGCACCCTTGCAATTTTGACTAAATATGTACCATTGATCTTTGTGGATTAACCAAGTCATTATCTTTCAATGCTCACCGTTAAATCTTGATCAAAACTCTCATGATTATGAATCTCGTCACCCTTACATGCCTTTTGAAAACTTTTCTATCAATCCATGTGCTTGTGCCACTTGGTATTCTGATGTGCTTTGTTGAATCTTTGACTTATCCTACACAATTGATCTTCATAAGTACAAACCACTACTCACTGTTGATCTTATGTCAAATTAGTGAGATTGTGACACTTTTCACTAATGTATACAACTTTTGAAATGTTGAATTCATGCACATAGTTGATCTTGATATGTATGATTAAGTTCTCACCATTGGGTCTTCTAGACTAATGACCTCAAACTTCAACCTGGTTAAACTTGACAGTCTTTGGCCCACCATAGTCTATTAGAGCAACTTTGAAGCTTTATAATTTGAGATAGAAATCACTTCAAGACTCCAAATTTTTAAGGTATCTTATTTTCACTATAGATAACATCTCTATTTAAACCTTTGACCATTATTGACTTCATTTGTACCTAAAATAAATGTACAAACATACTGGTTCATACATATCTACATGATGTGTACTAATGATATGGTTAAGTATAGAATCTTAGTGAACTTCTATCTAAGATGCCAACTTTGCACCCACATATATTTAGCTATGCTCAACCTCATGACCTAAAATTTAAATCACAACAACTTGGGATTAATGTGATTGCCATATGATCAACTCCCCCTAACTCATTCATACATGGTAATGGTGATGTCGACAAAATACCTACTTAGATTACTAAACCAACTATGCCAAGATGAACAAAATGAAAAATTGAATGAATACCATGCACTTACATAAGATCTCCAATCATCCTTGATCTATGATAAGACCCCTTACACATGCTCAATACTTTAGACCCATCCCTAATCATGCCAAAACTAAGGATTAACCAAACCTACTTCAAGTATACTAGGAAAAGCACACTGCACACTTTCTCATTGACACTTAGACTATCAAGATATTTCATCCACTCACTTTGACACCTCCATGACATCGTTGATAACTCTCCAACACTTTAATTTTTGCTCCTAAAAAATCAACACATTTTTTGAATGTGTATAGTAGTATATCCTTCCCATTAACCATGATACAAAGATGATCATTAATATTAAACTTCAAATAGATTTTAGGTTCCTTAATATCCATTAAAATTTTAAACTTTCCAAATAATGATCCCTTAAAACATTCTTGTGAGAATTATAACATATATATAGATTGACAAATCTATTTTCTCAATCATATATAGTAAAAAATAAATGGGGATCTCTCATGTCCATGTTTTGTCAAACATTGAATTTATTTAAACATAGATATAATACCAAAAAATGTCAACAAATTTTCTAAATATATTAGACAATACAAAAAATATTTTGCCTTGTCAACTTCCATCTGGTATTTATACATAAAACCTACTAATGATGGATATTCTTCAAAAATTCTACATGTTGGCTCATACATAGAGATCCATATTGTATCAACATATTTTAGAATATTTTTACCATCAGTTATTCTAATCATAAAATTTTAAAAATCTAAAAATATTTTTGGACTGCTTGACATATAAGTATGCAAGTCATGGTAAGATCCTCTAATTTTGTGACATTTTCAATTGTGCTAACAATCTTGTAAGTAATATTAAATCTATGAGCCATGCAATGAATTGAAATCATATATGGGGAAAAGATTATTTATAGTCAAACATAAAGACCCATTCTATGTCCTTGCATCACTAATGTGCCATCATCACCAACACACACTAACTTGGTAGCGATAGAATAATTATCCGTCACAGCTATATCCTTCAAATTAGAAATAATCAATTTGTAAATATTTTCAGCATTGTAGTTTTTTATCTTTTTATGTACAACTAATAGAAGAGGTTTCCTTGAATGGTTATTAAAAGTATAAACATGAATACAAACCCATGATGTGTTGTTAATTATCGTGACCTCATCAATTGACAATGAGATAAACAATGCATTTTTAATTTTTCTCTTAAATCCTTCTCCTCAATCATGGTGAGACATTTTGCCATTTCCCAAGCACTACTATGAAACCAATGTGATTGTCGAATGTTATGAAATCCATTGTGTTGGAATAAAATCTTATAACCTATAAAATTTGATATAGGTCTACCTTTTTTCATAATGTGATATATGGTATAGAACTATATATTTGTGGCATGAAGATTAGATTGAGAAACTTTTCCTAACTGAGATATTATTATTCCTCCTTTCTCAATGAGATGTCATAGATGTTTTTGATGATATTCATAATCTATTGTGTACTTTGCATGCATGCATTCTTTTACATCTTTCCATCTCTACATTTTTTGGGTTTGTCCATCTTTTTGTTTTATTGACATTTTTTTCCACAATGTTTCTTAATTGTGTCCAACTTAAGTTGTATTTTGTGTTCCTTTCCTATTTTATAGCTACATATTGTAAATCTACATTATGTTAGAGTATCAACTCCATTTTTTGGATTTATTTCAATGAAGGGATATTTAGTTTTTCAATCAAACTTAAAATACCTACCAATTATCCATGTACTTATCTTCTTTCACACAAATTTCCTAGTGTTATCTTCAACTGAAGTTTGTATTTGATGAGTATAAATCTCATCTAGTATTTGGATCTCATTATCAAGAATGTCCTCTAGTTTTCTATTATTTTGTATAGAATTTTGAGTTGAATTTCTAATTGAATTTGGTGTTTCATGAGATTTAGAATTTTTTTCTTATATTTGAACGTCATTTGATTTATAATTTTCCTCCACTCGAGGCATCTCATAGTCATAACTATAAATGTATTTGAGTGTCGACTTGTCATCATTAATAATATCTTCAAGTGGTGACATGTTGTCATTAATTTGTATATGTAGAATACCATTATATTTGGGTTATACATTCATTTACCTTTTAATTTTTATTGAACCTAGATATGGTACTAAACATAAATAAAAATACATTTCATCATTTAGTATAGTACCTATATTTGGTGTGGATGTTGATTGCATGGGTTATTTTTGTGGTTGGTTAAAATAAATTAGTAGGTTAAATTTTAATTATTATCCCACCCCCTTAACATTTTGAACATATGCTATTTAATTAGAGTATTTTATAATATAAATAGGTGATAGACATTGGTAAGTGACACGAATGCCACAAGCACTGACGAGTCACACAAACACTAGTTGACCACATAAATGTTTAAGAACAATAATGATGTTAAAGGGCATACAAATGTTATCAAATGATATGGGAATTATCAAGTGACACAAATACTAGTGACTACCACGGATATCAGAAGGTAACATAGGCATTTTCAAGCAACACGAATGTTAGAAATCAAAGATTCACAACCAAAGCTCTGATACCAGATGTTAGGAATAAATCTATGATACTACATGTTAGATCAATGAACTATATACTACATTGAAATTAAATAAATGTGTAAAATAAGATACAAAACATATACAAAAAAGAGGACTCATTACATAGAGATTATGTGGAAAATCTAAATAAGGGAAAAACCATTGGTAAAATGGTAGCTTACAGACTTTATTAATTCATAGCATCAAAATCTCTTCTATAATAACTCCACCAATGCCAACATACAAGCACTCAATGCTTCCACCTAAAGCATTAAAGTTTTGAACTAAGATAAGCTACCCTACAGGATCCAACCTCCAAGCATGCAAGCCCAAGGCTTGCATGGATCCACTAATTAGATGAATTATAATAGAGAATCTTATGCTATTAATAGAATTTTACAACATAGATAAAAAACAAAGAAAGAGGATAAAATACACCATCCTATAGTGGGTATCACTATTCATGAATAGGGAACCATGCCCCCCATGTGCCAAGTCAAGCCTTTGAATGACATCTCATGATGCCCCATTGACTACTCCATGTGCACTCTAAAGTGCTATGCCCCACTCCACATGTGACCTCAATCTATCATAGTGATCCTTATGCCCCACTTTCCCATGTACTTTTACATGAGCCAAATGATTGCTAAATGTTGATCTCATTTAATAGGAGCTCATAAACCAACCATGGCACATAGCCCATGTGCCAAGTCAAGCCTTTGAATGACATCTCATGATTCCCCATTGACTACTCCATGTGCACTCTAAAGTGCTATGCCCCACTCCACATGTGACCTCAATCTAGCATAGTGATCCTTATGCCCCACTTTCCCATGTACTTTTACATGAGTCAAATGATTGCTAAATGTTGATCTCATTTAATAGGAGCTCATAAACCAACTATGGCACATAGCACATTCCTAAGTGAAATCATGATATTCACTATCATCATGTCCTAAAATTTATCTATAAAATCTAACCCATGTGACTAAGTGGAAAAATATGCCTAATTTCTCTCTCCTCCTCCTTTCAACATCAAATATTCTCTATGGGCCATACCACCCACCACGGGACATGCCAGACCACCACCCATCCACATCACCATGAATAGTGCTTGTGATTAGTGATTCATGAATAGTGAATTCACATCCTAACATAATCCCACTTGAAGTAAATATACACAAGATTTTACCACACTTGAGTATTATGTAACCAGTTGATCATCAATTCCCTCTGCTACCCTAACACAAACCTAATATAAGTTTTATTTCACTACTAAAACTTCTCTTCCCTGACCAACTTTATCAATATTTACTCCTCTATAGTAGATTGTAGTACCTAAAATGACTCTCACTTCTCCACAGACCAATCCTCTAATCAAGATTCTTCCATGAATTGATCATAACTCCCACAACTTGGGAATATCTAGTTTAGTGCTCACCATAACATCACAAGGCTTCTTACTCTCAATGAATCCAATACACAAGACAACAACATGTCTTCTCCTCCTTTGGGACACTCTTGAGAAGACAAATTTAAATTAAAGAAGTGGGGTAGTTATTTTCTCTCCCATCCTTGTGTATCTCCATATTTATTTTTCTCTTCATACCACCTTCATCTCATGTGTCCTAATTGAGCCATCACACTAGTGATTATGTTGGGGCTTGCATCCAACATGTCACACCATATAACAACAACCTCTACTAAACACTTGGCTCTAAATGAAGGTAATGTTGTACTCCCATCCACACATCTACTTTAGATCATACAGTCTTCAATTTATAAACCATCAACTCTTTACCTCATTCATCTATCTCTACCTAAGAGAGATCACCATGTAGGAATAACAATTCTCCAACTCATTGAACAAAAACTAGTGCATGTATCACTCTTAATAGTAGTGAGGAGAGAATATCTCACAAAAATCAAAACCACATTTCTCCACATAACATTCAAGCTATCAACATGACATAAGTAGACAAATCATATCTCCAAGGAAGTCTTTGCACTACTTAGTGCATCACTGCACCTACCAAGTTTTTGAGCCCCAATAATACATTTGAAATGCATCATGCTCTATCAAATTTTGCTAAAACACTAACTCATGTGCCTCCAATGTTAGTCCATGCATCGATCTACCTAGATAAAGCCATAACTATATACACAACGCTCCATCATAATGAGTTATATGGTCAACACCAACCTTATCCTTTTAGAAACACCAGGTCTCACTTGTTTATCTACATCTTCATCTTCCTCATCCTAAACCACTTTAAAATAGTTATAGCTTCAATTTTATCTATACCTCCTTCCTTTGCATGGATTTTTTCTTCTTCTACATCTTGGCTAATAACATGTGGTCATTAGGATACCACATCATACACCCCTTATTCTTTATTTTTGATAACTACAACAAGGTCATGCCTTATCTTCAACTTCCTCCAAAGGAGACTAGCTTACTCCTCAAGCTGTAGAGTTGCTTCATCATCAACAAGAATACTATGTAGGCTACTAACTTATTTGGCAAATATTTTTCAGCTTTCTCATTCAAATCTCATGTGGGAATCTCCTTAGCAACATGAAGATAATAGGATCTTCACCAAGAGATCTTCCACATTTCTCCACAAAAAGATAGCTATCAATTTGTTTTCATATTTAATGTCCAACTTGGTCTCTCCTTCTATCACAACAGCTTCAACTTGCATAAAATAGCCAACAACAGAAAACACTCACACATGGATTTTTTCACCATGGCTCTAATACCAACTAATAGAAATCAAAGTCTCACAACTAAAGCTATGATACCAAATGTTAGGAATAAATCTCTAAGACTACATGTTAGATCAATGAATTATATCCTACAGTGTAATTAAATAAATGTAAAAAACAAGCTACAAAACATAGATAAAAAGGGGACATTACATGGATATTAAAATCATGGGAAAAAACCATAGGAAAAATGGTAGTCTCCAAACTTCATTAATTTAAAACATAAAACTCTCTTCTACAATAGCTCCTCCAACAACTCCACCACTACTAGCATACAAGCACTCAATGCGTCCACCTGAATCATTCAAGTTGTGAACCAAGAAAGGGGATAGATTAAATAGAGATTATGTGCAAAACCTTTATAAACAAACAAGGAAAAAAAACATAGATAAAATGGTAGCTTCCAGACTTTATTAATTCATAACATCAAACTCTCTTCTATAATAGCTCTTCCAACAACTCTACCAGTGCTAACATACAAGCACTCAATGCTTCAAGCTAAAGCATTCAAGTTATAAACCAAGTTAAACTAGCTTATAGGATCCAACCTCTAAGCATTCAATCTCAAGGCTTCAATGGATCCACTAATTGGATGAATTACAATAGAGAAGCTTATGATATTAATAACAGTTGACAATATAGAGAGAAAATAAAGAAAGAAGATAAAATACACCATCCTATAGTGAGGAGAAATATTCATGAATAGGGAACCATGTCCCCCCATGTGCCAAGTTAATACTTTAAATGAAATCTCATGATGCCCTATTGACTACTCTATGTGTACTTCAAAGTGTTATGCCCCACTCCACACGTGACCTCAATCTAGCATAGTGATCCTTATCCCCCACTTTCCCATGTGCTTTCATATGAGTCAAAAAATTCCCAAATTTTGACCTCATCCAATAAGAGCCCATAGACCAAATGCATCCCACAACACATACCTAAGTGTAATCATGAGATCCATTATCATCATGTCCTCACATGCATCCACAAAAGCCAACCCATATGATTAAGTGGAGAAATACACCTCATTTCTCTCTCCTCCTTTTTTTAACATCACAAATTCTTAGTGGGCAATACCACCCATCGTGGTCCATGCAAAATCACCACACAATCACATAACTAACCATCCACATCACCATCATGCCACATCACCGTGATTAGTGTCTTTGAATAGTGATTCATGAATAATGACTTCATGAATTAATAGGGTTTTTTTAATGATTATTTCACCCCCTTAACATTTTCAATATATGCAATTTAATTAGAGTCTTTTACAATATAGATGAGTGATGGAAATTGGTGAGTGACATGAATGACATTAGTAAAAGTTAGTGGATACCATGGGCACTGGTGAGCAACATGAACACTAGTTGACCACATAGATGCTAAAGAAAAATAATGAATTTGAAGGGCATACATATGTTGTCTAATGATAGGGGTATTATCAAAAGACACAAATGCTAGTGACTACCATGGATCTTATTAGGAAACACAAGTGTTTCCAAGTAACATAGACATTAGTGGATCATATGGAAGCTAACTAAAAACATCAAGTTGAAGGACACATAGATGTTGATGAATGACATGGACACTATCGATCAACATGAATATTGGTGAAAACCATGGATGCTAGTGGGAGACACAATTAGAGACAAATGATAGTTATGATAGAAGACACCATTGACATTAATAGGGTTTAGTAATGTATATATGCTTTAAAGTTTGGTTATTAGAGGATTACATAGTACATATAGTGGTAAATGTGGTCATATTCACTTTCATCTTAGTGGTAAAATATATTTATACGTATGAAATCTATTTTAAATAGTAAGTGGGATAATCCAAAAAATTAAATTGCATCTACATAATTTAGGCACATGTATGCTATTTACTATCCCTCAAAATCACCAAATACCAATTTCTAAAACCAGAATAATTATGAATTTATAAAAAATTGCCACTAAAATTTATCATGGTTGTCTTATCATAACAGTCCCATTGGAACCTAACCTGTCTAGATCTCAACCTTAAATGCCCATCATCTTCCATGCTAGAATCTCCATATGCTCTAAATCCACAATCCCATTCATCTCTACCTTCAATGTTGTCCAACCTAGAGCATTGGTAGTGTCAAGTATATAGTGACACAAAATAAAAACATAAAACACATTATGAACACATGATAGGATAGGTGGTGGGGCTAGATTATATTTTATACTATTGATTGTCTCTAAAATCTTAAATATATTTAAAAAATGAGGTGCATGCTTTGAGCCTTTTCCATAATGAATAATAATATAGTTGGGTTTCATTTTAAAAAACACCTTATCACCTATTTCAAAGTAGTTATCAGACCTCTTCACATCTACATTCTTATTCTATCTCTCTTTACCTCCTCAAGCTACTGATGAATATAAAAAACTTGTCATTCCATGTCCTAAATCATGGCAAGACCAATGAAAACTCTATCCTCAATGTGATCCAATCTCAAATAGGTCAAGGAATCTCTACCATATAGTGCCTTTTATGGCACCATTTTGATCAAATTATGGGCTTTATTGTTATAAAAAATTCCATGAGGTAAATGTAATCCTCCTAATGGGACTATTGGTCCATGATGTACATATAAATCAAGTCCTCCAAAATGTGATTAACTCACTCAATTTTTTCATCTATCTTAGGGTGCTAAGATGTATTTAAATTGAACTAAGTTCCTAATGCTATTTATAGAGTGGTCCAAAAGTTAGATGTGTAAACAAGATCTTGATAATATATTATCTTATAGGCAATCATGTGCAACCAAAATATGTGATCCAATTGTAAGTGGTCTTCATTAGATAAAATATAGATACCTTCATCAAATTATCTATGGTCATAATGATAATGTCATGATGATAGAACGAGGTAGGTAGTCTGATAATAAATTCAATGTATATGGTGTCTCATTTCCATTCCAAAATATCATGGGGGTATAAAAACCATGTAGGATGTTCATTCGTGACCATGATTCTCTTACACTCAAGGTAATAAGATACAAATTCTACATTATCACACCACAAACTTGACTAATGATACAATTATATCAACTCTACATGCATCTTCTTTACTCTTAGGTGTGCATGGTATGGATCTTAATAACACTCTGACAAAACCAAACTACATAATTTACCTAATTTGGGTACATAAATATGCCCCTTGTGACACAAAATAACATCTTTATCTAGATTTAATCCCTCATACTTTCCCTTTGTCTTCAAGAAGCTTCTCAATAATTCAAATTTTCAAATTAGTGTGTAGCCTCATTGCTAAAAACTCATGGCATCTCTTATTAAACTATTATATAACCATGTTCTAATTTTAATTAATTTACAAGATCTCATAGTCTTACACAAAATTTCCATCCAATGCCATTGATAGGTATTAAATTTAGGTTGACTAAAAATGTGTTATAGGCTCAAGTGATCTAGCTTTAGTAAAAGGTGATGTCCAAAGAGAAAGTGTCACCATATAAAATAATTTTACAATATATATGTGAACTTAAAATAATGAGTTACATATCTTAGCTCATTTCCCTTAAGTTTTTTAGACTCACAGGAAATCACCCTACCTCGTTACATGAGGATGGCTCTTAAAACTATATGTAAGGCATCTATATAAATGAAAAAAACATAAAAATGATTAGGCAAAACTATGATGGGTGCACTAGTGAGAGGATCCATAAAAAATGGAAATCCTTCTTACACTCCTTTTTTCATATAATTTTTTTCCTTTTTCTCTTAAGTGATGTGATAGGGTTTGTAATGAAATAAACATTATTGAAAAAGTGATGATAGTAACCTACCAAACCCATGAAACTAAAAACCTCCTTGACACTCTTGGGTGCCAACCAATCCATAATAGCATGGATATTATATGGTTATATTGAGATCCCTTCTCCAAAAATAATGTACCAAATATATTGTGCCTCTGATTATGAAAAATCACACTTCCCCAAGTTATTTTAAAACTAATTCTCTCACAAAAATTGCATAATATAACACATTTAATCCTTATGTTCCTCTTTATTCCATAAATAGATCAAAATTTCATCAAGGCAAATCAACATAAAATGGTTTATAAATGTATATAACACTCCATTCATGAGGCTTATGAACATTTTTGGGGCATTAATCATTCCAAGGGTACTATTATAAATTCATAAATCATTTATCACATATGAAACATAGTCTTGTGAATATCATATTCTATAATCCAAAGATTATGATATTAAGACTTCATATCTATAGTGGAGAAAACATTCACTCCACACATTTAATCAAAAAAGTCTTATATCTTAAGTAATGGGTAATGATTTTTGGTCCTTACTTTGTTTAATTTATGAAATTCAACACAAAGTCTAAGAGATCCATCTGTCTTCTTCATTAGGATAATAGGTGTAGTCATATAAAATGTCATTTGAGTACAATGAAGTCACTTGAGACCACCTATCCCTATCTTATCCCTAAACCTATTTTAGGGCCTCTTTCAACCATTATATAGCTTTTTCACAAGTATTAAACATCCCTATACATCCAAAAAATAATCTCAAACCCTCCCCTAAGGATTTAAGCCCCTAGTGCCCTAGTTTCTACCACTTAGACACTAGTGCACTTCTTTGGATACTAGTGGATGATGCTAGTGACCAAGGGACCATGATAGTTTCCCTTGCCTAATTTGAATCCTCATAGATATGATTTCAATTCTTAAGACATCTAGGGTCATCGTAGAACTATTTCACACTTTGTACAAGTAAATAATTAGTATAAATACATGAATTTTATCCATTTATCCACTAAATGGAAATGAGATGCAAAATACACAAATAAGTTTAGAACAAGTTGTGCATAGTCAAGGTTATTGATCCCTATTATGAATACTTCTACATACAATTATTTATATAGATTACCAATATCAAGCATCATTAAAATCACTCACAATCACTTCCACTTGCACCAAACACTTAGGTGGGAGAACTACATCAAGATTGATCCCTCCTTAGAGTATTCGTATGTAGGTAAATCTCAACACAATGGGGTGTTGAGGATGTCTATGTTACCCAACTAACATCACACTTTTGATACTTGTACCACTTGAATACCCTAACAACATGGAGGTCTAGGTTCTTATCCTAAATCAATCCAAAATAGTGCATAGACATTAAATTAAAGCTCATCCACATAGGTACAAGTAGGTCAGACTCATCTAGAAGTGCACCCATAAGATCACATAACTTTTTACACAAAATACATTAGCACTGAAAGTAAGACACTAGCACACTACACTACTATCTTGGAGGGTTTATGACATTTGGACCTTGTTTATGACACTTAGACCTACTTTCACACCTATTTTCAACCTCTAGATCATCTATCTCAACAAATTTCCATCTAAGTACTCATTTGTGTCATTAATTAATATTTTTAGAAATATTAGATTAGGTTAATTCTTGTAAAAATTAGTGGTTATATTTATTGCATATCTCTTCCCTAATTTACTATACTTAGACCCTTTAACAATCTAGATTTACATTCCATTATCCCTTAAATGTTAAATCATTTGGTGAACCTGACTTACTTCGAATACTACCCAAACCCTAGACCTATATGATCTTAGGGTTTGTATCCTTTTGTTTTTTTATGCTGAGCATTTAATTATAGTATATCATATCTTATTTATTAATTTATTTTGTAAATTTTAAATAGATTAAATTTTTAAAAGGTTCAAAATATACAACATTTTATTTTCCTGCTTTCAAACCTGAAATGGCATAATCTAATAACCAATTTGATGAGACTGATAAGAGATAATTCTAAGATTTCATATCTAAATATTCAGATATGCAAGATGACCTTATCAATATTATCCATGAAGAGATTTAGAAATATAATAATGGTTAATCTTTTACCCCTAGACGCTAATATTGTTACACCTACTTTGGGGATAAATCAAAACATACAACAACCTATTTTAACTCAGTAACCTCTTATGGCTAGTTTTTCCTCTCCATATGTACAATCCCTTATACATGAAATCCATGATCTACAAGCAAAGGTGTTACACATATGGTAATGTGATACTAGGCCATCTCATGCCTTAGATTCTCATGTTATTTTGCATACATCTTTGACACAACATATAGCAACAACTCCTTTTCCATTCAGATATGTGGTAGCTAAGCTTAATTTGTATGATGGTAAGGGTGATCCATAGCACCATGTAAAATCCTTCCATGAAGAATGATTTGAATATATGTCTAATGATTGGATCCTTACTAAGTTTTTCCATCACAATCAAAATGACTATGCACTACAATGGTTCTATAATATTCTTAATCAATTTATTACAACATTTAATCCATTGGTAGGCATGTTTGTGGCATAATTTTCAATCAACATCAATGATAAGGTTTCCTATGCTCAAATGGAAAAAATTAAACAAAATTATAATGAATCAATAGCTAAATATGTCCTAAGATATAAAACTATATTAGCAAAGATGACTAGCCCCATGATAGATAAGGAACTCCAAGACATATTCAATCAATGTTTATTACTAGTAATGCACGAAGTTATCTTATTCAATAAGTTTCCATCATTCACACATCTTTTTCATACAATGAAATAAAAATAATTCAAGCTTATTTATATAAGAAAACTAAAGTACATAATAGGATCAAATTCAAATACGAAGAGTTTTAATAAACCTCCATACAAGGTAAAACCTAGTGAGAACAAGAATGATTCAAAAATGACAATGTAGCTTCAAAACCACCAAATCACTTGGTTTTATTGGATATTCCAATGAGACCTTTTGTGGCCCTTCCTCAGTATCTAAAATGGGTTCTAAAAAATATTTTGGCATGTAATGTCATATCTCTCTCTCTCTCTCCCTTCAAAGAGATTGATAAAACTAGGCCTCTTCTAAAGAATTATGATTCCAATGCATTATGTGACTATCACAAGGCACCAAGCTATACTAAAAAAAGATGCATTAGTTTTTGACATAAGATAAAAGATTTTATCTAAGTTAATATAATTGATCTCAAAACTCCTACATAGGTAACTAGACCACAACAAATGGAAGCAAAAGTATTGAAAATAGTTTTAGATTCATTTCTAAAACATACAACTAATGAGATAGCAGGCACTTCAAGTGTTCAATATACCTATCAAGCACATCCACCATTAACATCCTACCATACTCAAAATATGTACACACACCATTTAAATAATATCATTTAGGTGTATCATACTATATTTCCAACTAGACCTCTTATCACTTCTTCAGAGTAGGAGATAGTTGATGATGACATAGATTTCTACACACTCTTTTTTACGAGCCTAGATTGATCATCATCCTATTTACAGTGTCATGGTTGACAAAAGTTCAAGTGTTAACATGTGTAATATCACACTTATACATCATTTAGGTTATTTAAATTAGGACATTTCTTGGATAGATATAATTATTCATGGTTTTAGTGGCCATGTGCATAGCTCCATTGGGGGGATATTACTACCATTATAGGTTGGCCCTGCATATGTGGCCCCTATATTCATAGTGGTACCTAGTGCCTACACATTTAACATATTATTGGGTAGGCCTTGGATACATTATCTTCAAACAATTCCATCCACCATTCACATATGTCTCAAATATATACATGTAAATCAGGTGGTTATAATTGAGGATCTTTCATATGAGTATCCTTTACCTATTCCATAACTAGTTATACAACAAACACCAATTCCTATTTATCATAAATAATCTATTATCACACATCCAATATCATTTGAGACACTAGTGCAAGTGAGGTATACTCCTACAACATTACCATGTATGCATACTCTCACACGAGACCTTTATTAAAGATACACCTACATTAGAGACATGTTAAGGATTGTAGAGGGCCTCTCTCTCCACCACCACATAGATCAATGTTACAGCATAGAGATCCCATTCTATTTACATTTTTTTCTACTATATGGGTCCCTAAGAACCCTAGAGTTCATAGTCCAATTCAGTCAACTTCACAAATTCATAGCCTTATAGTTTATAGGCCAGTTCAATCAGTTTCTCAAATTTGTATCCCTATTTCATAGCTAATTTCAACTACAAATCACTTAGTGCATCTGATTTTTAGATCCCAAATACCTCATTGCATGGCAAGCATAATCACTATTCCTTTATTTGTTACATGACACATTGATTATTCTTATAGGACTCAGGTCTAGCACATAGATCTAGATTTGATACTATCTACCCACTAGGGGCACATGAATAGACTCATCATTGATACATTCACCCATTAAGGGCATCATACTACATAGATTCTAGCTTGCTAGGTTATATATTTCTATATTCTATATCATAGATTTAGCATTGTTTATATCTTTATATTGATCATCACATACTACTCAATTTTTTATTGACTAATGCTATAGACTCAATTTATGCACATCTTTTCTTTTATGCATATGTGTACTACATGTTCATTTATAGATTCATTAGATTAGACTTGATTGTGTATATTTATTTCTACATATATTTGAGGGAATTTTAATATGCCATTGTTCTATAAATTTTTGCCAATTCCTTTCATTTTATGTATGATTTGGACATGTTCCCATGTCCTTATGTGTGCCTTCTTGATTATGTATGCAGACATTTGAACATGTCAATCCATGTCAATCTAAGTGAAGTTGTTTGCATATGTGTAAATTTGAACATGTCCTTGTATGTATTTATTTCTTAGATTTAGTGACATGTGCATGTGTACCTTGTATTATGGCCCCTTATCCTACTTTGCATGCCTCATGTGTGTTGTATATATGGTGTCATGTATGCATCATGGAAATGACACTCATCTCTTTGTTGTTACACTTACACCTAGTCATAGATGCCATGAGTTCCCTCATGCATCTCCCCTTCCTCTTTGGGTGCCTTAATGGACATCATGCCCCATCCCTTAGGTAGTTTACATAGATTATTTATCAAATTATGCAATTTATACACATGCTTACATTGTTATATCTATCTTGACAACCTTGTGAGTGTTAGATATAACATACATCTTTTACATTTTGATGTTATGTATACACATTTTATTGGTTTATCACATAGATATCATATGTTTTTAGCCTAATACACATCATGTAAATCTTTTAATTTAAGGATAGTTATTGCATCAGTACCATAACTCCCATAAAGAGAGGGGGTATTCATAAGTTTTTTTCATAGAGATCAGACCATCCAAGTGCACTCAAAGTACAATTTTTAACATGCATACATAGAATTATAGAGCTCAAAATTAGGAAAATAATGTGGAATAATAGTTAGATAGAGATCAGAGTTAGTTTGGCATAAAATAGCATAGATAACACTAGCACAACACCAAATACACTAGTGTGGTGTGTTACTCTCTAAAGAATAATTTTACTATCCAATATCCCCATAAATATAAAATTCTAATTTTGATAGAAGAACATATCAGTTGTAATTCAGATTTGCACAATTTCAGTCACAAGTTATCATATTCGATTAGTTTATGCTCAATTTTACACATAATCATACTAGGTTTGATCATATTAGGGGTATCATGCATGACATAATCACTCCAATTTCAATTATATATATACACAAACACACATTTTTATAATTCAATCCATAATACATATGCAAAAATATCTAAATTTGGGGCCTGTGCATGGCATATTGTTTCCACTTGATCAATTTTATATAGGCTCATCTCAGATGGAATGATAATTCCATGTCATTATATGCATTGTATACTTTAGACACCATTTACACCAAGTTTCACACCTTATTTATGCCTTGTTTCATCTACAATTGTTGGCATTTTCACATAATTCCTAAGCTACATTCTTGAGTGCCCAAGAGACCCCTTGGTCATTTTATATTTTAGAGTTTTTGAGTAAATATAGAGCCACCCTACATAGTTTTAGTTACATCATATAGTTTCAGACATAGATTCATCCAATACACATGGGTATGAAATGATGGAGTCATATCCTACTTGAGTTCTCTATCCACCTACATAGGAGGGTTAAAAAAAGCATCAATCCAATCTAAATTATTCATAGTGTAAGATCTATCGAGCAAGGGTGGGAAATGATTTATTCAAAACTATATTGATTTCTTGAGCCATACACACATAGATATTGAGGAATCCATCAGCTCATTCCAACCTATTCACTTATTAGATCTCTTGTTACACATACATAAGATGTTACTAGGTTTTTACATTGGTTCACATACTTAATGAGGTGTATTCATTCATTTCTTCTCTCTTATCTATTTACTCAATTTTGTATTTAATTTTTATATTCCTTAAGTAAGTACTCATTCATCCATGTTTCATTTTTAGGATATGTAATAAAACAAGATTCATACACTTAGATCCAGATTCAAGGGCTTCACCTCTTAAATAAGTCTAGGTATGCTTATTTTTCCTTTTTCATAGTCATTTTTCTTTGTTTCATTTATATAATAAAGGGTGGGAGGGAATATATTCATATAAAATGTCACTTAAGCGTAATGAGTGTCACTTTAGACCACATGCCCCTAGCTTATCTAGCTTTTGTGTGGGTATTACACATCCCTAGAAATCCCAAAATTAACCCTAGACCTTACCTTAGGGATTTAGGCCCCTAGTGCCCTAGGTTCTACCACCTAAACACTAATGTACTTCTTTGGAGTGTGTTAATGACTAAGGGACCTTGTTAGTGTCCCTTGCCTAATTTCAACCCCAACAGATATTTTTTTAATTCTTAAAACACCTAGGGTTAGCCTAAACTTATTTCACACTCTACACAAGTACCAGATCAATATAAATATATTAATTTTATCCCTTTATCCACTATATGGAAATGAGATTAAAAATACATAAACAAGTTTAGAACAAGTTGTGCACAATCAACCTTATTGATCCCTATTCTACTCTACTTTTGCATACAGTCATCTACAACCATCTCAAGCACAAAATATAAAGATTTATAGTATTAAGTCTCATGAAAAACACTCAATTCAACACTCATAATATAATTCACTTGCACTTTCACCAAGAACTTAGGCAAGAGAACTACATTGGGCTTGATCCCTCTGTAGAGTATTGGTATGTAAACAACTCTCAACACATTAGGGTGTTGAGGATGTCCAACTTACCCAACTAAACACTTTTACTACTTGTGCCACTTGAATACCCTAACAACATGGAGGTCTAAGGTTTATTCTTAAATTAGTTAAAAATAGTGAATCAAATCTCATCCACATAAGTATAGGTAGGTCAGACTCAACTGGAGGTGTACCTAAAAGATCACATAACTTTATACACAAAGTAAATTAGCACCAAAATTAGGAAAATAGGGCCCCATGCTATTTTATAAGGTACAATGCTACTATCCATGAGGGTTTCTAAAACTTGGACTCTATTTGTGACACTTAGATCTACTTTCACACTAGTTTTTAACCTCCATATCATCTATCTTAGTCATTTTATAGTTAAGTACTCTCTTGTGTCAATCATTATTATTTTTATAAATATCATATTAGGTCAATTCTTTTACAAATTAGTGTTTGTATTTATTTCATATTTCTATTCATATTTTCTATACTCACACCCTTTAACAACCTAGGGATTTAACTCCATAAACCCAAAAAAGTTAAATCAATAGGTGATCCCTATGGGGAAATAATATGAGGAACTAGGATCTTCTCCAAGATTTATTTTATTTTAAACTTGAGATCACAAATCTTAGGAGTAGCCATTTCTTACAATTCTCTATATATTGTCTCAACCCCAGGTATAAGATATATCTTAATCTTAATCTCTTGATGGGGGGACATCCCTAACAACTCATTTAAAAACACATTGATAAACTCCAAAAAGATGGGATGATCATCTAGTGAATCCCCCTCTGACTCTAACATTTCACTCATGATGATAGAAAACATCTAGCATACTTTCCACATGATCTAATTGAGTTTCATCATAAAACCCATAAAAATCAAAATGGTTATATTGACACATGAAATAAACATACTAGTCCCACAATCATCGACATACTTGATAACCTTGTTATGATAGTCCGCTTTGAATATATGATAAATAATTTAATCCATACCCAAAACAACTCTGTAAGTAACCAAGGGTATAATTCATAAGTCATCAGTCATGGAAAAGTCACCCAAATCACGAATGCAATAACTCACTAGTGAGCTAATGGACATCTTGGACCTAAAGGCCGACTCAACCTTCAAATTTTCATGTTATATAAAATCTTACCATAATAAAATGGTACATGATGAAAATGGATATAAAGGAGTCTAAACTTAGAAAATAAACTATCACTATAATGGATACTTCATTCATCATACTTGTGGTGTCAATTACCATTACCAAGTGGTCAAATTGGTGGTTATCCACCATTACATACATCATATGGTCCCAATCCACATTGGCCATTATATAATCATTCATTTGAGCCTTATTCATTGTATAAGCTAATAATATCTATGAAAAATATTATGCATAATGAATTGATGATCTAAAACTATAACATATTCCCCTAATTTGTTCTTTCCCTAACAAGGGTCTAATAGTCTTCTTGCCAACTATAGATGTAGACACTAAAGATCATGCATACACAAAATATTGAGTCCATGTCTATCCATTATGATATATAATAGGATACTTATATTTTTTTATCATTATTATAGAGATCAGTAAAATTAATTTGCTACTTCTAATGAGAGGTTCCTTGAACTCATTGGTCAAGTCTCCAACTTCCCCTAGGTGTAGTTTGTGCACCATGTGATCTACCATCATGTTGAGACTATAGCTTACTCTAAAATATCTCTCTAGCCTCCTATAACCTCCCTCAAGTCTCTTATATTTCAAAAACTTGATTTACCATGCCATATAAACACTTTTTTATTAATTCACTTTACCAAGGTTTCGCTTTTCAAAATGGTTAAAATTCTTGATTTTATTCATTATTTTCATTTTTATAAATTTGGACCACATTTTAAGATATAATATTTACTTGTTTAAATTAAATATTTTTTATCACTCTTCTCAAGTAATTTCCATAATATCAAACTATCATCCAAAATATAACACAATCAACTGAAACCCCAAGAATTCTTGCTTCTATATAATCATGTTAAGTAACATGTGCAACAATAGTATTATTATGTTGTGATAACAAAAAAAAATTCTAAGTGTAATCCCATGGTAGGAATTCAATATGCAAAAATAAGGTGTCATCTAAATAAATTTATATCAATGCTAACATAGAATTTTAGTCATTATGCTTTGCAAATAACCTCCTTAGACCTCAAAATAAAATCATCCTTAGACCTCCAAATAAATAATGAATCAATTGATTTACCTAGTTCATGTATATAAGAGCATAAACCCACCTATATAGGTTCCCATCTTGACCCTATAACTATGTTCCAAGATATTTCTTCTCCCTAATATGCACATAAGGAGAACATGGTGCACATTATGAACATATATGAAAATAGCATTTAATCATAAATAAAATCTCAAAAAAAATCCATGACATGATTTTATCAAACTCCAAGTGGCCACAAAGAGAGTCATAAATGAATATAATAAAATATTTTAATTCAAATTAGAAGTCAATAATCATAACTTAAATAAAAAAGAGGCAAAAGTGTTGGTTTCAGAAACAACTTAAAATGGTAACCAAATTAAAACATAATTCAACACAACAATTTTTTAAAATGAACACATTATGAAACTATGTGGCTAATAAATCCATCCAATGGGGAGAAGGAAAAATATAAACTCTGATTACCTCCTAGAGGTAAGATAAAGCATTATATGCATCTAAATTTGATTGCTTTTGTCAGTTTGTTAATTTTGACACTAACATCGCTAATTTCATCTAATCACATCCCTAATCCCATCTAATTTTGTCTAAATTATACTTACTAATCCTTTTAGTCATTATTTTTACACCCCTTTCATTATTCATATCCATGCATTGACATTATATCATCCCACAAGTCAATTAATCCTTCTTTTAATATATCATGTATCTTCTAATATTATTTTAACCCCACTTATCCATTATATTGGAATTTAAAATTCCAATCCCAGCTACCCTAGCCTATTCCTAGGCTCTCCTACATCCATAGTCCCTAATCACCCATATAATCACCTACTAATCTTGATTAGCTCCTATGGATTATAGAATTATCCAATTCTAGAGTCCTCCCCTATTTTCTCTTTCTTCTCTAGAAACCTCTAAATATAGAGAGGCTTTTTGGGAATTTTTAATTCCCATTTTTTCCCTCCTCTCATTCTATTTAAACTAGCTAATCCTCCACTGAAGAAATAATGAAATTCAATAGCTTCCATGATAATATTATGATCATAATCCATTGTTATTTTGTCAAAAAATCCTCTAATATATGTCTTGAGTCAAGTCAAATATTATGCTAAAAATTGGAGTCTATTATAGCAATCCAACATCTATAATATTTAGTCTTTTTTTAATCTTGATTCGGAACATTTGGCTTTAGATTAAAATGTTTTCTTAAATGTTCATTTTATTACCTTTTAAACTAATGGTTTCTAATTTTGAAGTAGATTGGTAAATTGAGTTGATTTTAGTGTATAATTACATAATCTAATCAATTACTCAAATTTATCATTTCACATTTGGAAACCAAAGTGGGAGCCTCCTTTTGATCTGATCATTTATACTTAGAGTGTGTGAATTCAACTTGAAGGTCAGATTGAATAAAAATTGGTGGCTCCAAAGTTCCAAATTTTGTTTTGTATCCACAGTTAGATCCAGGTGATTGATGATTTTGGACTAGTATTAGCGACTTTGAAATTGTGATTTTGCAATGCGATCAACAAATTTATCTTAATCATTTCATTTAATCATTAAGATATCTAACAACCCATTATAGTTTTTCTGTGTTGATCAGATTTTTATAGTGAAACCCTAACCTATTTTGGTTATGGCTCTACTTTAGAAACTTTGGTTTTACAATTGTATTTAATAACATGCACATAGGGTTTTATTTTAAATAGCTTAATAAAAAAAACCAACCAAATGATCCTTTGCTAAATTACTAGAATTTTATATACTTCTGCATTTTGTATATAGATTTTGGGTCTCAAATCAATAATCATAAATCTATTTTTTGATCTTTTTTTTGAAAATTTGTAACTTTCCAATCAATGACTGTAAAAAGTTTTAAAACAACACTATTCTTGAAAATCAATAAATGTATGGAGTTCATGATCTATATTTAAATTCATCAATTTAAAATTTTATTTCTTTAATGATCTATTTTAAAATCACAAATTAGGGCATATTAAGGTTGGTATTTTTCTATAAACATGAGAAAGAACTTTACATTTTTTAATACATCATATCCATTGTTTTTAGATAAATCAATATTATTATATAGGTTATTGTTGATTGTCACCTACTAAAATTGGTGTTAATATTCTGTTGAGTTTTTGGGCAAGTACTAAAACTATAAGTTTTGACAATATAAATAAACGTAATTATTGAACAAACCATTCTAAATTCTATAGAAATCAAAATTAATTTAAATATTTACCTCTTTAAAATTCATTTGACTGGTAATAATTTAATCTTGAATAAGTTTTTGAATTAATGTATAAATGTACATGACTAGGTGATGTTTTAAAACCTGGAACTAACTCTCTATACCTAGTAATTACTAATATCTAATTGATGAACAATCTACCTTGATATTAACCATGCTTATTACATCTAGTATATTGATGCATTCACTCACAATATTACATTCACTTTTTGTATATATTATAAGATTCCAGGGATCTATTGGCTGTAAATATATGCACTAAGCATTCTACCTATGTGTTACAAGTTGATGTCACATGAGGATACCTATAGCATTTAAGATGCATTAATTGTGCACTAGGAGAAGGTGTCATTTAGTCAAATAAAGTTGTAATGTTTGAAACTTTGAACCTATTAGGTATCCCCACCTTTTATTTGTTTTCTTTATCATGCAAAATAACCCATGAGCCTTTTGGGTGTTTCTAAAGTCTACATGCATATCTACCATGGTAGTGAGTAAATATAACATCTATGCTCTGATGGGCATTCACACTTTGTTCTAAAAACTTTTATTTTAGTATAGGTAGGGAATATACTGAAAAAGGTAAACTAATCAGGTTGGAAAACTATTTGTTTGCACCTATCTATCTATTCATCCTATGTGCACTATATTAACAATGTAAAACCTCAAAACTTAAAGAGGGGAGAAATTTTATAATTTAAATAGTTAATGTGTTGGTATACCATGTTTTGTTTATAGTTTTGTGTCATTGCATTTTAATATTAAAAAAATGGTCTTAATCAGTATAGTTGAAGAGTTTAGTTTTGAGTGTATATAAACATAAGCTTATAGAAGTTATTTTAGATAAAGAGTTTATTATCATAATTTTTATAAAAGTTTTTAAATATAAAATAGATTGAATTTTGCATAACCTAAATTCTGAAAATGCCCTCAATTTATTTTCAAATTTGTCTTTTTAATACCCTTTTTAGATCATTTTCAGTGAATTTTGAGTCATTCTAAAGGTTTCGTAACTCCCAAATTGATTTTTGTGTTAGGGGCTCCACCCCTCAACCCCGCATTATACCCTATACCCCATAAGGAGTGCCATCCCTTAACCCCATAAGGGACACTACCCTTTGACCCCATTGGGGGCTACTGCCCCCAGACCCCTATGTCCTAGTACTTCATTCAAAGAGTTATAGTGTAAAATCCACAAATTTTTAGGGGTTTTTATTGAGGCTTATTAGACTAACATTTTATTTGGGTAAAATTCAATGTTATTTTTTCTTTCTTGATTTAAACTATGAGTTTAAACTAACCCCTTATCTTTTAAGTCATATTTTTTTGTAATGTCTTATCTTGGAGGTTACCCCTCAAGATTGCCAAATTGAAATTAAAAATCACTTGAATCATAATCCACCTATAAAATATTTGGAAATTTTGAAAACCATATTGTAAATATTTTTTATATATCACACTTAATTAATTGGCTAATCAAATTTTTGTCTACTTGTATATACCTGAGGGCTACAATGGTGTATGTTCTCCTCCTTGCATCCTTGTGACATGTCTCAGAGGATAAAAAATCACTAATAAACCTTCCCATTTTTTTAATTTTTAAGAGGTTAACATGATATAGAAGTGCCACCCACACACTTATTGTAGTCCTAGGGAGATTATGATTATGGATTTCACCACCACACACAAATCCACACTCTACATTCTAGTAGAGTTTAAATAAGATGGAGAGTTGTCATTGGGCCAAGTAGGATACCCCATACAAGATCTTATGAAAGTGAGGAGTTAATTATCTAGCCCAAGCATTAGACATCACTCTATATAGGTCAGGTCTCATATACCTAGTGTATATCAAGGATGTCCTTAAAGAGCTCGTATAACCTAGAATAGGACCTTTGGTCATAACAGGTGACTTTCTAGTAGAGTTAGTATCAGCTCCCAAGTGACCATTACATGAAAAATGAGTTGAGAGACTTTGGGAGATTTTATAATGGGTCACTAGCCTACAAATTCACATACAAAGCTATTAGATAGTGCAATTATTGAGTTACACTCCCAAATTAGTTTACCAATGAAATGGTTGTGGTTTTCTTTATTTGGTGGGTGTTGTGTTAGACCAGTGTTGTTTATGAGTTGAGTTAGTATTTTACCCAAGCCTATACATAACTATATAGGCCTCCTTTATATATAATCATCTTGTCAATCCTTGTCTCATAATCATATCATCATGTACATCCTCTTTTACATATTTTCTTTATATATGCATGTACATCCTCTAATTTTATATCATCTTGCATCTTGTGCAATCTCTCCTCACACCTCTCATATTAGTCACATCCTAGCTAGTCTCATATGTTTATCACTAGTCATACTCCTACTTCATCATTCTTCTTAGCATAATATAATATTTTTCTAATCCTATCATAGGATTCTATAACTAAAATTAGTCTTGACTAATTAGTCATCATTACATGACATCTTATCATAAATACCTAATCCCTCATCTGAATCATATTGTGTCCTAGCTATACCATATTATATTCTTTATATATCCTCATTTTTTATAATCTTCATCATATTATATAACCATACTTGTCTCATTCATCTTATACATTCTTATCTTATTTATCCTTCATTTTAAATATATTTTTCAATCTTGCATATCTTGTACATTCCTACCCCATCATTGTCCCCCACCATCATCTTATCATCTCATATTTTCTAGTCATACTCCTATCACTTAAATACCTTAATCAAGTCTTGTTTAACCTCATATTATTCACTTATCCTTACCACTAATCATCCCTAGTGTTATCTTTAAGACTAAATCCACTTTATCTATAACCAATCTTGGTCCTTTTTATCACCATATCCTCATATCACCTTGTCTTATCTTACTTATTCTTAGATTCTTAGTCCAAACCATATTACCCATCGCAAAACCCACCTTGCCCTAGTCAACACCATGTCACATGTCTTGACCTTATCTAGACTAATCACCTTATCCACCACTTTATCCCTTGTAACCTAACCTAATCATAGTCTAACATGTACTTACCTTGTCATCTCCTTGACAATACTAGTCATCATATCAAGTCTATAGTCATATGATGGTATTCACCTACATTGACAAATGAATTTTTATACTTCATAGTCCTTATTATCAACTTGCTTATATTCAATCAAGTTTTAATCAAATCTTATCATCATCTAATTATCCTTAAGTCAATCATATTAGTCTTGAGCTAGACTTAATCTAATAAATCCCTAGTTAAAATTAGTCTCTTGGGTCAGTCTAACCCCCTATAAAATATTAGAGCTTATCATAGCTCACCTAGTCAAATCTAGTCAAAATCATAAAAGTCTAGCTCACATCCTAATTTGCTCTACTTGATCTTATCTTACCTAATTTAACATTACATCACATCAAACATCTAGTCAAACTTGAGATTACACTTAAGAAAGCCTTTGTCCAAATGTTTTCCACGCATCTCATCTTCATTCCTCGATCTTTCCATTCAATACCCCACACCTACTGATTGGGGCCAACAAAACACATCATATGTACTTTCTCCCATCTTGATCCATAGAATACAAAAAATATTTGGTCGATACCCTAATTGATAAATTCCTCATAGATAATATAAATGTACTCCTTTCTCAACTCCTTGAGATGAGCACTCCATGTCCTATAGACTTCCACCCCATCCACCCAACATTAACTCTAGTACACACCCATTCTCATCAATCAACTCCTAGTCTTCATCCAACCTAATCCTATTCAAATCCTCAATCCACTAGTCATAACTAGTCATCTACCCCTTCCTCTATTAGGAAAGGGAATTTAATCTTAGCCATATCATCTAATACTAGTCTATCTACCCAATTTTGACAACAACCATCTAATTTAAAGTCTAATGCTTCATCACCTAAGTCAAGAAGTGAAGAGAGGCCCTATACTTCTCTTCCTATATCCTTAAAATCCCTCTTCCACTAAATTTTTAGTGTATAAATGATGGCCTATCCACCCATATGACATCTTGATCTTGCCAAGCCTAAGCCCTCTTATTATAAATCCAATCACTATTGTATATATCATTAAACCTAGGGGCATACTATTAAATGATGTCATACCTTCCAAAATTATGCCCAAGACCTCATCGATCATGGTGACATAAAAATCAAGAATGAATCAGATGGGTCTACATCTAAAAGTGAACAATAAGAGGTATGCCAAGATTATTTTTCTAATCACAATCAAGATTTTCCCTTTCCAAGACAAGGTTAAGACACCAAGTCCATCTTCAATGGTCCACCTATCTTTGATAAATCCTCCATCAATGACGAGTCTATTTACCATGAGCCTAGTCATTCCCTCTCTAATGAGTCTTTCTTCCATGGACCTATCTCTAGTGAATCTATTATCGCTTATGTATAAATTTTATGTGAGATGTATAGACCTCATATAAAATCATCTTGACGAAAACATCCATATACACTTAAATGAAATAATCAAATATTGAAGAGTTATGATTGATATGTTTCAACTCGATCAACTTGTTCATTTATTTCACTTCTGTAAACTTCTTGTTATCTCAAAATTACAAATCTCAATCCTTTCCCTCTATTTATATCATTTGAGAGAAGGTGAAGAGAGTTCATTTGGTAGTGTGAAACTAGTTCAATTTCCAAATGAATAGTTACCTAACTAGAAAACTAATGTCAACATTCACACCAACCATGTTGACTCTTATTTAGACATGTGGGTGTGCAACATAGAACCCAACATAGGTCATAATAACTAAGTTGAAGTTTCCCTTGGTTAAAAATGAAGATAAACTTAACACAAGTTTATTACTCTGGCATCCACCCTTAATTTAACTTAGGAAGAAGAGTAAACTCATAAAATGGGTTTTGGAAATAAAAACTTGATCAAACCCATATACAAATATATAGTGAAGTTTCAAGTGTCCTTATGGTAACCAATGTATCTTATCAAAATACATGGATGTTGAGTCACTATAACCACCAAGTTAAATAGGAATTGGTACTCTGTACAAGGCTCACTCAAAATATCACTGATCATAAAACTAGAAAATGAGAGACAAAATAATGGTCTCTCAAAAAACCATAATGTATTGGATGGGATGAAAACATCACTTAGATAGGTGAAATGGATACTCAAAACCTAAATATTCTATCAATTGTATATAGCAAGTACAAGGGAAACTCAACACCTGAAGAAGTAGTTAAAAGTACAAAAGAATAATATCTAGTGCAAGGAACACTCAACACCCAAAGAAGTAGTATATGTATACCTCCCCCATAATGTGGAATGGGTGGAGAGGATAAAGAAATATATATGCTTGGGATAAATACATAATCAAACATGAATCATTGGTAGTATCTAAAAATGACAAAGAAGGCTCACAAAAAAAAAGACACATGGACTGCCAAGGTGTCAAAGAATACCTGAATGGTCTCTCAAAAAAGGGATGGTCCTAGTGGTGATGGGAGAGATAAGTAATTGAAAGTGTAAAGGGTAAAAAAACCAAGGTACACATGAATGAAATTTGACTAGGTTGGAAAATCAAACCCCCCATGACACTTTATAATTTAGTGGGAGTATATTATATTCCAAAAAAGCACCAAACAATCAAATAGATACTAGAAATACCAGAAATAACTTGCCATAAGGAGTAGTCAATCTATTGAATAATATATCACAAGACCTAGAATTTACTCCAAAAAAGAGCATTATTATGCATTTGAACAATAGAATAACCATGTTGGTAGATTCCCCACAAAGAATGTTGATGACGATGCCATAATTGATCATCAATCCATCCCAAATAATAATGGATGGTGGAAGAAGATGCCTGCAAGTAATTTGATGCCATGTGCACAAATAATATATGTAAGGAAAAATCTATATCAGATGTAATATTCTCATGCTAAATTGAATATGATGATGTTTTAATACTCTCATGCTTAATAAAAGAATACTCAGGTTTCTCAAGCCTAACTAAAGAGCAAGATGACTCTAGACTCTCATGCCTGAATACAATATCTGATGAATGCCCATATGTAGTAGTACCATGTCACTCAATATATCTCTAGAAAGTGTGGAAAAAATAAAAAATGGTGTGATTTTGCTACATAATAGACCCAAAAAAGATGTGTAAGTACTTGATTAATATCCAATGGGATGATGAGTAATTCAACGAACAAGTTAGACGGAGGAAATAATGCCATGTGTGTGATTTCAAAGACCTCACTAGAATAACACATGGTATAGAGAAGATAGTAACCAAAACCAGATATGTGCTTCTCAAATGAATCAAGCAAATCAATAGTTTGATCAACAATATTGTGAGTTGTAAAAAAAAATAACTACTGGTATAGCAGGATCACAAAATGACTAATGAATAATGTCACTCTCAGATTGCAAGTTATTATTTTATTTCTTGATTGAGATTAAAACAAGGAATTAATCCAATACAAGCAAAAATAAAGACAAGGCACTTAGAAAGGGACCTTGGTGGTGTCTCCAAAAAAGAATGGAAGGCACTAAAAAAGGGGCCTTGAAGGAAACACAAAGAAGAATGCAAGGTGCTAAGAAAGGGGCCTTGAGAGTGTCTCTAAATAAGAAAGGAAGGTGATAATAAAACAGACTTGATGGAGACATGATACAAACCAAAAATATTCCAAATTATGAATGTCGACTCTTAAGGAAAGGGCACAAATTGCAAGTGCACCAAAAACAAATGCAAGGCATAATCTACAAAAGTGCCTTAAACAAGTGTGTATCCACCAAAAAATATTTTTTACACTTTTTAAGGAGTGAAATTACCAAATAAATCCCCTAAATACTTATAATGATGTAGTTTTATATTTAAAAATGTCATTTGATTGCAATTTGGGTTAAAACTAGAAAATTGAAAAAAAAACCCAATTTGGTATAATATGACTCAAATTGAATTACAAATATGGATTATTGGTGAAAAACCATGCACTTAAAAAAAATGTCACCTCAAAAAGTAACTAGAGTGTGGAGAAAAGTTCCCATAAATTTGTATGATGTTCGCACACTGAGAAGGCCTCTAAAAATATTCAAAATAGCTCTACTTTCTTATGGAGTAGTAAACAACTAAATATAATGCATGAAAGATCTTAGAACTAGATTCAAAATGTAATATAAATCATCTCAAAACTCTAAATGGCACTCAATATATGAGCAAAAAATCACAAGTATGTCTGTAAAAACTTGCAATGGAGGGGGTCTGACAAAAATGATGAAAATGCAAGTATGAATCTCAAAACTAAATTAGGTATGCAGATGAATCAAGAAGCACTGATTATAAAAACCAAGTATTTTTTGGGGGGTCTAACCACTTATCAGACCGTGCCCCACCCACCCCACCACTTGTTAGACTGTGCCCCACCCATCGATCTTTGATAATTAAAAAAAAGGTCATGCAATGCTCCTGAGTGCTTGAAAACTAGATGGGGAATCAAACTAGTGAACCTCCCCAACGTCAATGTGTTAAGCAAAAAAGTCAACCAAATGACCCATTCACAAGGTCAATCTTTATAAACATTATATTTTTTTAAAAAAATGTGTAAAACATGCAAATTTATAGAATCAACGTAGTAGAGTCTTCAATCATTGAAAATGGGTGGGTGGTAGAAGTCAACAAAATAGGTGTTGTTTTAAAAAATTAGAACCAAGCACATTTGCAATGCTGTAAAAAAAATCATACAAGGCAAAAACACGTTATAAAGAAACAAACTTTCAATGGGAAATTATTTGTGTTTTTGTTGTGAAAAAAGTCATAAAAGTCAATGTCAAATACTCATTAACCACTGACATAGAAATTAAAGAATTTTAAACCAAGGCATCATCCATTGTATTTATTTTTAGCAAAGCCCTACCCAAATTAATCTTAATAGATTTGTGACAGAGAGGAGAGTAGGGTAGGCCATAGATGGATAGGGTAAGTGGGAAGTGAAGCTCGAGTAAAAGTAGAGTGGTGTGGCAAATGGCAGAATGGAGTGTTGGGAGGGATGTGTGGAGGCTAATGGAGGGTGGTAGTTCTAATAGGGCCATGGGCTAATTTTTTTTTGGGTTTTTTGGTTTTTTTATTTTATTTTATTTAAAAAAAACAAAACCCATTTAAAATATGATTTTGTATTTATTTTTTTAATTTTTAATTTATTAAACAAAACATAAATTAATCAACTGAAAAAACTCTATAAATAAATTTAAAAACTCATTTTTTTAATTTTATAAAAGATAAATAAAAACTAAAAATAAACATTTTTAAATTTTTTTAAATATATAAATAAAAAATGGAATTTAAAAAAATGATTTATTTTAATAAATGAAATTAAAAAAAAGTAATATAAAAGTTTAAAAACTCCAAAAATAAAAAAAATCAAACCCTTTTAGCCAGCAAACGATCAAAATTGATTACGAGAATTCATCACACCAGGAGCACTACAAGCCCATTTCTTATGAAATGAACATGTATGCCCACTAAATCAACCACTCCAAATGCATCTGTATGGTCAAATATACATCAAAATGTGCATATTTTCTATAAACTATTCATTGACTAGCGAGCTTCTCAAATAGATCTAGAGTGCTAGGTGACCAATTTGACCAAACCAAAAGGTTGAACCACCTTTCATAACTTCAATGAACATGATTAAAAATGTTGATCAGATCCAAAATGAAAAATGACCTCTCAATTTTAAAATTACCTCAAAGACATCTTAGCAACTTTTATTGTCCTCCTTTTGACATTATTACTCTAATTGAGCAGCATGACTTAATGGATGGGTTAGTGGTGAGGAGGTTTATGGGGTTGGCTCTGATACCATGTATAAATTGTATATAGGTTGTATACAATTCATCCAAAATCACCCTAATAAAAACATCCTTCTACACTTAAATGAAACAATCAATTACATAAGAGTTAGGAGTGATCTCTCTCAACTTACTCAACCTGTTCTTTCCTTTCACTTCTATAACTTCTTGATCTCTCCATCTTATAAATATCAAGTCTTACCCTCTACTTATAAAATTTGAGGGAAGGTGATGAGAGTTCATTTGGCATTGTGAAACGAGTTCATTTGGTAGTGTGAAACTGGTTTAGTTTCCAAATGAATGGTTACCTAACTAGGAAACTAATGTTAATATTCATACCAACTATGTTGACTCTTATTTAAACATGTGGGTGTGCAACATGTAACCCCACATGGGTCATACTAGCTAAGATGAATATTATCTTGGTTAAGACCCAAGTTTAGCTTAACATAAGTTTATTACTCTAACACCTCCATCATCTTCCTCTCACCCATCATATCAAAGACCCCATTTGAAAAGGTTGCTTGTGGATGATGAATCCTCTTCTAGAAGCACTACATCATGTACATCAAATTCAACATTAGAGTCAACACAATTCTTATCTGCATTATTTTCATATCCAACACCAGTATCTAAATCAGATTCTTTATCAAAATCATTGTCCTTAATTAATGTTGTATATGGTTACTATGCCTATCTTTTTTAGGATAACTCCAAATCGGATGTCAACCAATCACAAGGCATATGATTTGATCCCAATCAAGATGATGAAGTCATAACCAAATTTTTACAAGCTTTATCTATCAAAGATAGTCATAGTGAATTTGATCCTACCTTGGATGTGTGTACTACCCCTAGTCATAGTGATCATTTTATTTATCTTGAGGAGATTTTATTTGATGTCAAAACTTGATCTCTTAAGAACCTCTATGAGGAATATGTTTCCTCACCATCACTCATTAACCTCATCATACCATATCTCCCACCTTCATCCATCATAGATCCTTTTCTTCATTTAAATGATCATTTAATCACCTCCCTCCATAAGGATGAACAAGAATATACATCATTTTACTCTTCTTTTAGTGATATAACATGTCTAAAAAATACAAAGGTCCAAGACCATATTCAAAAAGTTATTCATGGTGATCAAATCACCTTTGATCCAACAAGTCATAATCAATAAAATTCAAATCATTGGCTTAATAAAAACATGTCTTCCCTTAGTGAAACCCTCTTTAAGGTACTAAGGGACTGTCAAAGTCAACATAATAATCTATCAAGTCAAAGATCAATCTCCTCTAATGAATCCCAAATTTAAGCACTAGGGGGCAGTCAAGATATAATCAAGTCTAAAAATTAAAACAATGTCAAAATTAGTATCAAGATGGCCAATAATCCTTCAAATAATTGGATCAAATAAGAATCATAAAGTAAAAGTGTCTTGGATCTCTTACAATATTTTGTCAAATGGCACCAATCAACTATAGAACATCTAACATGTCCAATGATTTGTGTGACTAATAGTCCCACTTCTGAATCACCCATCACACCTCTCCATGATGATCCTATCATCCATTCAAGTCCTATACATCACCATCAAATCCAAACCCTAAACCTATCCATTCCACACTTCATAAACCTAAAAAACATTATCTCTTGTAAGGGTGAGGAAGACACCTAGTTTAGATGTCTAGAAGGGTCTCAATTAAGAGTTAATAAAGGTCAAAAGGACATTAGTGAATCCAACATTAACAACATGATATAAGTATCCAATATCTTCATAATAGGTGTTGGGTAAAGATCATGACACCATTTGCATCACTATGTCTTGCCCACCTCTAATAAATTGATATATCATTAAAAAAAGTAAAAAAAATCATTCATCCAATGGTGAAAATTAGTCTTCTAATGCCTTGGGCAAGTACCATGATGAAAATAGGTTTCAGCATCATGTTAAAATAATTTTTTATGTGCATAGTACCACACTGCTCAGGGCCAAATCTATTTCATCCACATAATATCCCTTAACAATCCCCTCCATGTCACCCTTGTCTATCTTATCACTTAGTTCATTTCTCCTACTCATCATCTACCATCATATCATGCATCCTATTATGTCCATAATTCTTCTATTCTTGACCTTCATAAGGGAGTGGAATATTTCCATGGAAACGTTATAGAATTATCTTGGCATATCCTTCAATGGACATTTAGGCAACTAGAAATCTAGTTCCTTCACAATGTGGTCATTGCAGATTCCTAGTCCATTGTTCCTTGGTCCTCATCCCCTTTTCAACACCACCCTCATCCTTTGGTCATCCCATCCAACATTCCATCTATCCTCATCCTAGTTTTTAGGATCGGTATTCCCTTTGCTATAAACCCCCTTTGTATAGTATACATACATATTCTAAAAAACCTTAAAAATTATAAAATACACAAAATCCCAAAACCTCTAAGTTATCTTGTCTTATGTATTATGTATCCCAATTGTCTTATCCTATATCCTAAAAGATCAAGACACCACTTACATGACTGCATCTTACCCACCTCTAATAAATTGTTATATCATTAAAAAAATTTAAAAAAAGCATTCATCCAATGGTGAAAATTAGTCTTCTAATGCCTTGGGAAAGTACTATGATGAAAATAGGTTTCAACATCATGTTAAAATAATTTTTTATGTGCATAGTACCACACCACTTAGGGCCAAATCTATTTCATCCACATAATATCCCTTGCCAATCCCCTCCATGCCATCCTTGTCTATTTTATCACTCGGTTCATTTCTCCTACCCATCATCTACCATCATAACATGCATCCTATTGTGTCCATAATTATTCTATTCTTGACCTTCATAAGGGAGTGGAAGATGTCTAGGGAAAGGTTATATAATTATCTTGGCATATCCTTCAATGGACATTTGGGCAACTAGAAATATAGTTCCTTCATGATGTGGTCATTGGCGATTCCTAGTCCATTGTTCCTTGGTCCTCATCCCCTTTTCAACACCACACTCATCCTTTGGTCATCCCATCTAACATTCCATCTATCCTCATCCTAGTTTTTAAGATTGGTATTCCCTTTGTTATAAACCCCCTTTGTATAGTGTACATACATATTCTAAAAAACCCTAAAAATTATAAAATACACAAAATCCCAAAACCTCTAGGTTATCTTATATTATGTATTATGTATCCTAGTTTTCTTATCCTATATCCTAATATATCCATATCATTATCATCCCACCTGATTTTATATCCTAGCAGTCTTATCATTTTGTCATCTTGCCTTGTCTCAAAATCCTAGTTGTCTTGTCTTATGTTTTTCACATCTTTATCCTAATCGTAGTCCCTAGTCTACTCCAAGTCCGTACCTTGTCCAAGTTCTTATTCTTAATCCAAATTCACATCATCATGACCAACTTAGTCTAACTCGTCATCTGATCCATCATCCCATAGAGTCTCATTGGGTCAATTAGACAAGACACCATGACACTACATGTACATACTTGTGTGTGTTACTTATATACTTTTTTTAATTTCTCTTATTTTCATTTATTTTATCATGTGTGTGTGTGTGTGTGTGTGACTTTTTGTTATTTCTCTTATTTTCATGTCTTTTATAGTGTGTGTGTGTGTGTGTGTGTGTGTGTGTGTGTGTGTGTGTGTGTGTGTGTGTGTGTGTGTGTGTGTGTGTATTTGTTTCCTTGCTTATTTTTGTTTTATTTTATTAATATTTTAATTAATTTTGCCTCATGTATCTTTTGTCAAGGGTTCAATGAATGACGATGATATGATGGAGCCCAAAAAATCTATAATAATGTTTTTGGGTGCCCTATGCAGAGTTCATCATTTTACCCTTTTATAATCATTAACTTTGGCACAACGTCCTCTTGGTCATACTTAAATTGTGGGGCATACCACCTAGTACTATATTTACATCAGATTGTTTAGACTATGATGAGACATGTTATATGAATGATGGCTTGACAATGGATTGTACTCATAATTTATCCTATCCTCTCTCATGTATCTAAACATCTAATCATATTAATCCAATTATCAATTTAATCATCCCAGTCCACTCATTTAAACTCTAATCATTCCTCCAAGCCATTTATCATCCCATTTATATCCTCTAGTTACTCATCTATCATCTCTCTAGTCATCAAAATTTAGCATATCATCTCTATCTTCATGTGTAACATCTTATTTGCATCCTCTATCTAACAACTAACATGTCTAACAGTCATTAGCATCCTTCTCATTTAGCCTAACTTGGCATCTATCATCTAGTTTGAATTACATTATACTAAGGTGTTTTTAGACTATGCAGGTAGTTCTTAGTCACATAATGTGTCTAAGGTCAAATCAGACACTCTCTTATTTCCCCATCATTTTTCATAACTTCTCTCTTCCCCTCATCATCCTCAAATATTACATCAATCAAATCACAAAATCCATCTTTTATTCCATCAATCATCCATTATCACTGATTGGTCAATTCATCATTTAAAGTTTATGATTTCTTCCTTTGATTGGGACATGACCAAGATTGTAACTTTATTATCATATATTTTTATCTTTCATGTGTCCTTGTTAGGGGCATCATCACTATTAATCACATTATGGTTCATTGATTTGATGTAATGTAGTTCAATTATTCCCCTTCATCTTTTGGTTACTCGACCATATCATTTCTTTTCTCTCATCTCCTTCATCATATCACTTGATTTCATCTTTGAGATACCCTCATCATTAATCTTACAAAATCATTGTATTATTTTGGCCCAATTCTCTTCCAACATATGAACTTTCTTGGGACATGTTAAAAGTTCATGGACTTTATCATCATGGTCTATATCTCTCATTGGAATGTGTCCTTACTTGGGATACATCAAAAGATTACATAATTTTGTCTTATCATCATCATGTTATGGTTTATTCCCCCTTGGGATGTGTCAGCAACCATGACACAATAATTTATGATCCTTGTGCATATGTCTTTACCAAGGGCATCATCATTATGTATCTCATGGATCATGACGAGTTCATTTTCTTCATCATCGATCTCACATCTAGAATTTAACAAAAGATAATGCACTAAATACAATTTCATATTCCAAAGACCCTAAAATCATTTTTCATTAGATTTCATATAATAAAAAATATTTGCTAATATTTTTTTGCAAGATGTTGCTAGGGTAAATTTTTTTCATAGCCTTATAATAACATCACTTTCTACTAATTTATTTAATCACTGATATTGATCAATCATTATAAGTCCAAAATGTATTAACTGGGACATCAATAAATCCTTTCAAAAAAATAACTTTAATTTAAATTCCATTGATCTCCATAGATTTGATGAAATTTTTAATGAAAGTACCTATGTATTTGAGAAATAAAATAACTATTAGTTCTTCACAATATGTAGTGTTCCAAAATATGGTATTCATCACTCCTATGGCTTTAAGAAATTCATCCCTTTTAAATTGATCTCAAATTTTAATAGATGGTATTTATGAAAATCTTTCTAAATTTCAATCACATCTCATAAATAAAAATATCATATAGTACACGTGTTATAGGAACTTCAATTTTTATAATTACAAAATTAACACATTTTTTGAATGTGTATAATGGTGTACATCCTTCCCATTAACCATGATACAAATATGATCTTTAATATTAAGATTCAAATATATTTTAGGTTCCTTAATATTTATTTAAAAAATTCAAATACCAAATATTGGTCCCTTAAAACATTCTTGTGAGAAGTATAACATATCTATAGATTGACAAATCCATTTTTTCAACCATTTGAAGTCAAAAATATATATGGATCTCTCATGTGCATGTTTTGTCAAACATTGCATTTATTTTAACATAGGTATAATACCAAAAAATGTCAACAAAGTTTCTAAATCTATTAAATAATATAACAAATATTTTGCCTTGTCAACTTCTATCTGGTATTTATACATAAAACCTACTAATGATAGTTATTCTTCAAAAATTCTAGATGATGGCTCATATATAAAGATCCATAGATCCATCTTGTATCAACATCATTCAAAATATTTTTGCCATCAGTCACTCCAATCATAAATTTTTGAAACTCTAAAAACATTTTTGGGTTGTTTTACACATACGTATGTAATTCATAGATAAGCTCCTCCAATTTTGTAATATTTTCAAATGTGCTAACAATCTTGTAAGAAATATTCATTATTTGAGACTTGCAATTAATTGGAATAATTTATGGGGAAATTATTATTTTTAGTCAAACATAGAAACCCATTCTATGTCCTTAAATCACTGATTTACCATCATTACCAACACACACTAAATTGGTAAAAATAACATAATCATCCATCACAGCTATATCCTTCAAATTATAAATAACCAATTTATAAAGGTTTTGATCATTGTAATTTTATGTCATTTCATGTAAAACTAACAAATGATATTTCATTGAGTAGTTATGAAAAGTATAAACATGAATATAAACCCATTATGTGTTTTTAATTATTATGACCTGATGAAATGAAAACGAGATAAATCGTGCATTTTCACTTTTTCTCTCAAATATTCCTCCTCAATCATGGTGAGACATTTTTCCATTTCCCAAGCACTAATATGAAATCAATGGGATTGTGGAATGTTATGAAATCCATTGTGTTGGAAAAAAAAATATTATAACCTAGAAAATATGATATAGATCTACCTTTTTTCATAATGTGATATATGGTAGAGAACTATATGTTTGTGGCATGAAGATTAGCTTGAGTAACTTTTCCTAACTAAGTTATCACTATTCCTCCTTTCTCAATGAGATGTCATAGATGTTTTTAATGATCTTCATACTCTGTTGCATACTTTACATGCATGCATTCTTTTACATCTTTCCATCTCTATGTGTTAGGGTTTTGTCCATCTTTTTGTTTTACTGACTTATTTTTCCACAATGTTTCTCAATTGTGTCCAACTTAGGCTATGTTTTATATTCTTTTCCTATGTTATATCTATATATTTTACATCTACATTATGTTGGAGTATCAATTTCATTGATTGGATCTACTAGTTCAATGAATGGATATTTATTTGTCCAGAAAAACTTAAAAGACCTACCAATTATCCATGTACTTCTCTTATTTCACACACATTTCGTAGTTATATCTTCAACTAAAGTTTGCGTTTGATGAGTAAAAATATTATCTAATATTTGAATCTCATCATCAAGAATGTCCTTTAGTTTCCTATTCATTCATATAGAATTTTGAGTTGAATTTTTAATCGAAGTTGGTGTTTTATGAGATCTACAAGTATGTTCTTGTAGTTTCACCTCATTTGGTTTGTAATTGTCCTCCATTTGAGGCATCTCATAGTCATAGTTGAGAATGCCTTTGAGTGTTGACATGTCATCATTCATAATCTATTAAAATGGTGACACATTGTCATTAATTCATACATACAAAATACTATTATCTATGGGTTCTAAATTCATTTACCTTTGAATTATTATTGAACCTAAATATGATATTTAAAATAAATAAAAATACATTTCATATTTTAGTATAGTACCTATATTTGGTGTGGATTCTGATTGCTTATGGAATTTTTATGGCTAGATAAAATAAGTTAATAGGTTTTTTTAATGATTATCCCACCCTCTTAATAGTTTCAACATATGCCATCTAATTATATTATTTTACAATGTATATGGGTGATGGAAATTAGTGAGTGACATGAATGCCATCAGTGAAATCTAGTGAGCACCACAAGCACTAGTGAGCAACATGAACACTAGTTGACCACATAGATTATAACAAACAATAATAATGTTTTTTAAATGATAGGGGTATTTTTAAGTGACACAAATGATATTGACTATCATAGATGCTAAAAGTCAACACAAGTGTTGTCGGTCAACATGGATGCTAGTGGATCACATGGAATCTAACTAAAAACATCGATGTTGAAGGACACACAAATGTTGACAAATGACATGGACACTTTCAAGCAACATGAATGCTAGTGAATGCCATGGATACTAGTGGGAGACATAGTTAGAGATAGGTGATAATTGTGCTAAAATAAAACATTAGCATTGATGGGTTATAGCAATGTAGATATGTTTTAGAAGTTTATTCGTTAGATGATTACATAGTATATATAGTGGAAAATGTGTTCAGACTCACTTTCATCTTAGTGGTAAAATGTATTTATAAGTATGAGTTTTATTTTAAATAGTAGGCAGTCTAACCCAAAAAACTAACTTACATCTATATCATCAAAATCACCAAACACCAATTTTTAAAATCAGAATAATTTTGAATTCATAAAAAGTTGCCACTAAAATTTATTGTGGTTGTGTTATCACTATAGTCCCATTGGAACCTAACTTATCTAGATCTCAACCTTAAATTCTCAACATCCTCCATGCTATAATCTTCATAGGCTCTAAGTCAAAAATCTCATTCATCTCTACCTTCAATGTTGTCTAATCCATAACATTGGTAGTGTCAAGTATATAATGACACAAAATAAAAACATATAACACATCATGAATACATGACAGGATAGGTGGTGGGGCTAGATTATATTCGACAATATTGATTGTCTCTAAGATCTTAAATAGATTTTAAACATGAGGTGCCTACTTTAAACCTTTTCCATAATGAATAATAATATGGTTGGTTTTCACTCTAAAAAAAACCTTATCACCCATTTCAAAGTAGTTATCATCCTATTCACATTTGCATACATATTTTATCACTCTTACACCTCCTCAAGGTGCTAATGAATATAAAAAACTTGTCATTCCATGTCCTAAAACATGGAAAGACTAATGAAAACTCTATCTTCAATGAGATCCAAGCTCAAATGGGTCAAGCAATCTCTACCATATAGTGCTTGTATGGCACCATTTTGATAGAATTGTGAGATTTGTTGTTATAAAAAACTCCATAAGGTACATGTAATCCTAATAATGGCACTACTGGTCTATGATTTACATATAAATCAAGTCCTTGAAAACCTGATTAACTCACTCAAATTTTCGATCAATATCAGGGTGATAATATGTATTTAAATTGAAATGAGTTCTAAATGCCTTTTGTAGAGTGGTCCAAAATTTAGATACGTATATAATATATTGATTATATATTATCTTATATGGAATATCCTACAACCAAAATATGTGATCCAATTATAAGTGGTATTCATAGGATAAAAGTGAGCTACCTTCATCAACTTATCTATAGCCACCGTGATCATGTCATGATGATAGAATGAGGTAGGTAGTCTAATAATAAGCTACATGGATATGGTGTCTCATTTCCATTTTAAAATATCATGGGGGAATAAAACACTTATATGATGTTGATGTTTGACCTTGAGTCTCTCACACTCCAAGAAATGAGTACAAAGTCTACATTTTCACACCAAAAACTAAACTAGTGATACAATTGTATTAGCTCTACATGCATCTTCTTTACTCTTGGGTGTGCATGGTATGGATCTTCATAACACTATGACAAAATAAAACTACATGAGTTACCCAATGTGGGTATATAAATATGACCCTTATGATATAAAATAACATCTTTCTCAAGATTAAATCCCTCATACTTTCCCTTTAGGGCCATTTCTGAGTCTAAATCTATCACACCTCCTGATATAAATTGTCTTCAACAAGCTTCTTAAGAAATATATTTTTTAAATCAGTGTGTAGCTTCATCATTAAAAAATCATGGAATATCCTATTAAATTATTATACAACCATGTTCTAATTTTAATTAACATATATATATATCATAGTTTTACTCACATAAAAAAATTATCCAATGTTGTTTATAGGTGTTAAGTTTAGGTTGAATGAAAATGTGTTGTAAGCTCAAGTGATTTGTCTTCAGTAAAAGGTGATGTCCAAGGAGAAAGTGTCACCATATAAATTAAGTGTACACTATATATGTGAAATTTATATAATGAGTTACATATCTCATCTCACTTTCCTTAAGTTTTAAATACTTGTAGGTAATTACCCTACCTCCCTACATGAGGATGGCTCCTAACACTATATGTGAGGCATCTATACAAATGAAAAATCATAAAAAGGATTAGGTACTAATATGATAGGTACACAGTGATAGGATCCTTCAAAAATGGAAATCCTTATTACACTCCTTTTTTCATATATTTTTTTTCCTTTTTCTCTTAAGTGATGTGATGGGGTTCACAATGAAAGAAACATTATCGATAAAGTGATGATAGGAACCTGCCAAACCCATGAAGCTAAAAACCTATGTAACACTCTTGGGTGCTAGAAAATCCATAAGAGCATGGATCTTAGTGGGTTATATTGAGATCCCCTTTCCAAAAATAATGTACCAAATATATTGTTCCTCTGACTATGTAAAATCACACTTCCCCAAGTTATTTTACAACTAATTTTCTCACAACACTTAAATAACCTAACATAATATATCCTTGTGTTCCTCTTCATTCCATGAATAGATCAAAATATCATTGAGGTAAATCAACAAGAAATGGTATATAAAGGTATATAACACTCCATTCATAAGGATTATCAACATTGTTGGGGAATTAATCATCCCAAAGGGTACCAATATAAATTCATAAATCATATGTCACATATGAAACATAGTCTTGTGAATGTCAGATTCTAGAATCAAATGTTGATGATACTCAAACTTCAAAACTATCTTGGAAAAAAATTTCACTCCACACATTTAATCAAACAAGTCATATATCTTAGGTAACATGTAATGATTTTTGGTCCTTACTTTTTTTAATTTATGGAATTCAACACAAAGTCTAAGAGACCCATCCTTCTTATTCATGAAGATAATAGGTTTAGTCATATAGAATGTCACTTGAGTGCAATGAAGTCACTTGAGACCACCTATCCCTATCTTATCCATAGACCTATCTTAGGGCCTCTTTTGACCCTTATCCATATTTCATGCAAGTATTACATATCCTTAGACATCCCAAAATTAGTTTCAAATATTTCCCTAAAGATCTAGGCCCCAAGTTATACCACTTGGACACTAGTGCACTTATTTGGATACGAGCACACATTGTTAGTGACCAGGGGATCATGGTAGTTTCCATTTCCTAATTTAAATCCCAATATATATGTTTTTAATTCCTAAGACACATAGGGTCAAATTAGACCTTTTTCACACTCTACACAAGCAATAAATTAGTATAAATATAGGACTTCTATCCCTTTATCCACTAGATAGAAAAGAGATGCAAAAAACATAAACAAGTATATAACAAGTTGTACATAATCAATGTTGTTTAACCTATTCTGCCCTACTTCTACATATAGTCATTTACAGCCATCCCAAGCCTAGAATACATAGATTTTTAGTCTCAAGACTCATTCAGATCACTCAAGTTGACACTCATACTAGCATTCACTTCACTTGCACTTGCACTTGCACTAAGATCATAAGAGGGATAACTACATTGGGCTTGTTCCCTCCTCAAATTATTGGTTGTATGCAACTCTCAACACAATGGGGTGTGAAGGATGTATGGCTTACCCAAATAACATCACACTTTTGATATTCATGCCACTCGAATAGCCTAACAACATGGAGGTTTAGGTTTTGCTCCTAAATTAGTCAAAAATAGTGCATAGGCAATGACTCAGAGCTCATCCACACAGGTACAAGTAGGTCAAACTCATTCGAAGGTTCACCCCTAAGATCAAAAAAAATTATGCACAAAGGACATTAGCACTAAAATTAATAAATTAGCACCCTATGCTAATATCCAAATTATAATACTACTATCCAGGAGGGTTTATGACATTTGGATCCTATTTGTGATAGTCAGATTTGCTTTCACACCATTTTTCATCCTTTAGATCATCTGTCTCAACAAATTTCTAGATAAGTACTCATTTGTGTCATTCATTGCTATTTTTAGAAATATTAAATTAGGTTAATTTTTTTACAAATCAATGGTTATATTTATTGCATATCTCTCCCCTAATTTATTGTGCTCAAACCCTTTAACAACCTAGGGTTTACATTTCATAATCCCTTAAAATTTAAATAATTTGGTGAACCTAGCTTACTTCAAATATTAGCCAAACCCTAGACCTTAATGCTCTTAGGGTTTGCATCCTTTTGTTTTTTATGCTAGAAACTTAATTCTAGAATCTCAGATCTGATTTATTATTTTATTTTGGCAATTTTTAATACATTAAATTTTTTTAAGGTTATAAATATAAAAAAATTTGTTTTCCTAATGTAAAACCTAACATGGCATAATTCAATAACCAATTTGATGAGACCAATAAGAGACAATTGAAAGCCTTCATATCTAAACATTAAGATATGCAAGATGACTTTATTAACATTGTCCACAAAGAGCTTAAAAAATCCAATAATGGTCAATATTCTACCCCCTAGATTCTAATATTGTTACACCTTCTTTGGGGGAAACTTAGAATGTACAACAACCTATTTTAACTCATCAACCTTCAACAATGGAAAAACCTCTTATGGATAATTCTCCCTCTCTAGATGTACAATCAATTATACATGAAATACATGATCTACAAGCCAAGGTGTTACATCTTAAGTAGGGTGCTACTAGGCCATCTCATGCCTTAGATTCTCATGTTCTTTTACATACACCTTTAGCACAACATAAAACAACACTCCTTTGTCATCCATATATGTGATACCTAAGCTTAATTTGTATGATGTTAAGGGTGATCCATAGCATCATCTACAAGCCTTCCACATAGCATCATTGGACTATTTGTCAATTATTGGATTCTTAATAAGTTATTCCCTCATAATCTAAAGGACTATGTACTCCAGTGTTTCTATGATCTTCCTAATTAGTCTATCACAACATTTAATCCATTGGCACACATTTTTTTTATCTCACTTTTCAATCAACATTAGTGATAAGTTTTATTATGATCAAGTGGAATAACTCAAAAAAAATCCAATGAACCCATAGATGAATATGTCTTGTGATATAAAACTATATTAGCAAAGATGACTATCCAAATGGTAGATTGAGAACTCTAAGGCATTTAAGTATCATTTGTTACTAACATTACACAAAGCTATCATATTCAATAAGTTTCCATCATTCACAAATATTTATCATACAATGAAAGAATGTTAAGTCAAGCTTCTCTCTATGGTAAAACTAAAGTACACAACTAGATCAAATTCAACTAGTAAGTTTTAATAAGTATACATATAAGGAAAAACATAGTGAGAATAAGAATGATTCAAAAATGACATTTAATGCATCTTTAGATCCACCTCCTCACTTGGTTTCATCCTCTCCTCCAAGGATACCTTTCACAACTCTTCCTTAGTCTCTAACACGGGTTATAAAATATCTCTTAGCATGCAATGTAATATCTCTCCCTCCCATCAAATAGGTTGATAAAAATAGGCCTCTTCCAAATAACTATGATTCCAATGCATTTTGTGACTATCATAGGGAACCAAGCCATACTAAAAAAATATGCATTAGTTTGTGACATAAGATAAAATATTTGATAGAAGCTAATATCATTTAAATTGACACTCATACATAGGTACCTAGACCATAACAAATAGAAGCAAAAGCATTGAAAATATTTTCAGATCTGTTTCTAAAACATACAACTATGAGATATAAGGCACTTAAAGTGTTTACTATACTTATCATGGACATCCATCACTAGCATTATACCATAATAAAACTAGGGATACAATCCCTTTAAATAATATCATTGGGTTGTATCATACTACAGTTCCAACTAGACCTCTTATCACTTTTTAAGAATAGGATATTGTTGATGATGACATAGATTTCTATGCACTCTTTGTATGAGCCTACATTGATCATCATCCTATTTAGAGTGTCATGGTTGAAAAAAATTCAAGTGTTAACATGTGTAATATCACACTTTTACATCACTTAGATTATTCAAAGTAGGACATTTCTCAGACAAACACATTTATTCATGGTTTTAGTGGCCATGTTCAAAGATCCATTAAGGAGATAGTACTACCATTATAGGTTAGGCCTATACACATGACCACCAAATTCATATTTTTACCTAGTGCCTACACATTTGACATGTTATTGGGTAGGCCTTAGATACATCAGCTTTAAACCATTCCATCCACCATTCATAGATGTCTCAAATATATACATGTAATTAGGTGGTTATAGTTGAGGGAATTTCATATGAGTATCCTTTACCTATTCCATAGCTAGTTATACAATAAAAACTAATTATTTTTTAGAATACATAATATATTAGAACACATCTAATATAAATTGAGTCACTAGTGTAGGTGAGGTATACTCCTACAACATTACTACTATGCATACTCTCACATGGATACCTTTTTAAAGATACCCCTATGTCAATGACATGTTGTGGATTTTAGAGGGCCTCTCTCTCCATCGGCATAGAGATCAATGTTACATCATAGAGATCCCACTCTAGTTACAATTTATTCTACTAGATGGGTTACCAATAACCCTGTAATTCATAGGTTAGTTCAGTCAACATCATAGATTTAGAGCTTTATAGTTCACAAGCTAGTTTAGTCAACTTCTTATATTTGTATCCCTACTCCACATGAAATTTTAGCTACAAATCACTTAGTGCATCTAATTTTCATATTTGAGATAGCTCAATGTATAGCACACATAATCATTATCCCTCTATTTGATATAGGACATGTTGATTATTCTTAAAAGAACCAAGTCCAACACATAGATTTAATTTTTCTACTATACATCCACTGGGGACACATAAATAAATTAATCATTGATACATTCACCCATTAGGGGAATTATACTACACATATTATAATTTTCTAGTTTGCATCTTTATATCCTCTATATCACATATTTAGCATTGTTTATATCTTGATATTGATTATCACATAAGTTTTTTACTAACTACTACTATAGACTCAATTTATGTATATATTTTATTTTATACATATTTGTACCTCATGTTCATATATACTTTAATTTATAGATTTCTTATTTTTTATAATTGATTGTGCCTATTTTATTCTGCATCTATTCAAGGGTATTTTAATATTCCATTATTCTATGGCTCTATGATCGATTTCTTTCATTGTGTGTATGATTTGGACATGTGTAAATGTCCTTATGTGTGCCTTATTTATTATGTATGTGGACATTTGAACATGTCATTCCATTTGAATCTAAGACAACTTGATTATTTTTTGCAATAAGCAAACATTTTAACATGTCCTTGTATGTATTTCTTTCTTAGATTTAGTGGCATATGTCTATGTCCTTTGTATTGTGTCCCCGTAGCCTAATTTGAATACCTCATGTGTTTTTTATGTGTGCTTTCATGTATGTATCATTTCCATGACACGTGTCTCTATCTTGTTACACTTACACCCAATCATAGATTCCATGAGTGCCCTCATGCATCTCCCCTTTCTCCTTGGGTGCCTTATTGGACATCATGACCCATCCCCCTAAGTAGTTTACATAGATTATTTCTTAGATTATGAAGTTCATATACATGATTACATTGTTATATCTATCTTGATAACCATTTGAATGATATATCTATCATACATCATACATTACCAACTTATGCTTAGACTCTTTTACATTCTGATGTCATGTATACACATTATATTGGTTTATCACACAAATATCATATGGTTTTATCCTAACACAATTCATGCAAAGATTTTATTTTTAGGATAGTTATTGATAATGTACCATAACTACCCTAAAATGAGGGGGCCTTAATAGGTGTTTTTCATAGAGATCAGGCCATCCAAGTTCACTCAAAGTCCAATTTTCAACATGTAGACATAGGATTACAAAGCTCATAATTAGGAAAACATAGTGGAAAATAGTCTGATAGATGTAAAATTTAGTTTGGAATAAAATAACATAGAGGACTCTACTGTGACATGGAGGACACTAACATGGTGAGCTAGTGTCCAAAGAATTATGCTATTTTCCAATAGCCCCATAAATAGGAAAGTCTAGTTTTGATAGAATAACATAGAAATTATAATCTATATTTGCATAGTTTCAGTCATAAGTTATCATATTTGATTAGTTTATGCTTAATTTTGCATAAAATAATAATAGGTTTTCTCAGATTGGGGGCATCATGTGTGAATCCCATTTAAATTTTATATATACGTAGACATAGATTGCTACAATTCAATCCGAAATCCATATGTACATATATCAAAATTTGGGGCATGTGTGTGTCACATTATTTCCACTTGATTAGTTTTATACTAGATCATCTTAGATGGAATGACAAATCCATGTCAATCTATGCATTTTATACTTTGGAAACCATTTTCACCAGGTTTCACACCATATTGATGCCTTATTACATCTGTAATGGTTGGTATTTTTGCATAGTCCCTGAGATACCTTCCTAAGTTCCCGAGAGGCCCCTTGGTCATTTATATTTTATATTTTTTTATTAGTTCTAGAGAAATCCTACATAGTTTCAGTCATAGATTAATCTACTACACATGGTTAGTAAATGATAGATTTATAACCTAATTGATTTTTAGATCCCCCTATCAGAGTTTGATCCTAGTCTAGATAATGTGAATGTAATGGTTGAATGATAACATGAGATAAAACTAGTGCACACCAAAATAAATTTAAATCAAGATGAAATAACAAATCAATAATATTACATAATACAATAGATAGGAGCTAAACACAAACTTCCATTAATTCACACAAGAGTAATAGCTCTCACACCTCACCAAATAAAAAGGAGAATAGGCCATAAAATAAGTTGAGAGCAAGCATGAAGCCACATCCATTTAGAAATGTGAACACATGTTAGTTTCCAAATGAATAGTAAACCCATGTGTTAGAGATAAGTCAACATTGGTTGGTGAATGACAAGGCATACTTACCAACCCATTTGACCACAATTTACACATGTGGTTGTTCAAATAAATGACCTCATAAATAACCCTAAATAACCAAATATCTATCTAAACATGTTGAATAATAAAAGTGTATTAAAAACTTAAATAAGGTGAAAAATATACACTAACACCCCCCCTAAATGTAGCTTAAGTGGGTAGTAGAATTCAGCCCCAACAACTAGACAATATCAGGTACCCAAGAATAAAGCAAGCTCTCATAAATTGTAGAAAAAGGAGAAAATCCAATGAGAAAAAACTCCTCCCTAAAAGAGATAAATAGAATAAGATAAGAGGATAAAAGGCCCCTCCTAAAGGTGATGGTTTTGTTTTAGATTAAGGTAAAAATAGGTTTTGAAGGGGCCCCAAAACCCTTTACATCAGAAGAGAGATAAACCTTAAGCACTTTCAGAAAACAAAATAGCCTGGAACCTGCATAAGCAAGACCAGATTAACCAGGAATCTAAAAATAGTAGACTAGTGCTGGACAAATAATAAAATTATTTTTTACAAAACTGAAGTTTCATATCTAGAGGGGGGACCAAAGGCTTAGACTTCTTCCTCTTTACTATTGTCCAACCATCCTCTACCTTAGCTGCCTCATCAACCCAGTCCTCAGAAGGCCATGATCCATGAAGTCCAGGGGGCGATGAAACCTTAGCAAAATCCTTATGAGAACTAGCCAACTTCAGGTTCCTAGGAGAAACCTTCAAAAAAGGTGGAGGAACCACCACCTCCTCAGTAGTCAGTTCAGAGAGATCACATAATCCAATCTCTGCAGTACCTTCAATAGGATCAGTCTCCAGTGGAGTCACCTGATCCGTCGATTCAGAATGGATACTCTTTTCATTCTCATTCTCTGAATCAGTCGAATCTTCATCAGGTTGTTTATCAAAATAGTGTTCATGATCAGCTTTAGACCACCAAGAAGGTGAGCTTCTGGGTTTGGATTTCCCTGCAGTACACCAGGTTGCAACGTGCCCTGTCTGGTGACACTTTCTGCATCGAAAAGGTAAACCTTCAAAATCTAACATTTGCGTCCAAGAACCCCTTGGGGAATCCAGACAAATTGCCTCAGGAAGGCCCTTAGAAACATCCACCTCAACCATAAGGCGAGCACAGGTCGAGAGGTAAATATTCTTAGTTTCATCATCCTCAAATAAAAACTCCCCTATAGCATTACCTATGTATTAGGGAGTCGAATCCAGACAGGGATATTATTGAAGGTTTTCATGAGAGGGTTGAAATCCTTATGCCACCGTTTGGCCATAAGAGGGTATTTACCCTGCAATAAAAGATTACTGTTGGACAGAATAGTCTTCCTGTCCTTAGGGATTTGGAATAAAGCTATAAAAAAACCTTTAACACAAGGGTATATTTCAACATCTCCATCAATCAGTGGCAGCCAGGTATTGGAGATCCAGCCATGTAAATTAGCTAGAGATGGCCAGCAGCCACGAAATCTACAAATAGCCCCATACTTTGAAAAATAATCTACCCGATTAAAGATTGCTTCAATAGTTTCAGGATCTAGATTAACCCTGACAGGATTTAAAACACTTACTGGTGAAATGCAGTATCTTCCAGCAGAAGCTTGATGTTTTGCATCTTGTATTTCAGCTTCATAAGCAACCACATCCGCATAAGATCTTCCATTTGATCCAAGGATAGAACTAGAAATAGGGGATCCTTTTGCTATTTTCATACCTAGAAATGAACCCCCTTTTGTAGTAGAGTGGACGATCTAGATTCATTCCCCATTCCCAAGTGGAGGCGCGCTCTCAGCAAAGACCTCGGCCACGCCATCCACCATATCAACGGCTACCTGGTTCAGCGTATGAGCTCACGCTCGTGCATGCGCGCTCTCAGCATTCAAAATTTCCATGCGTGTGCTCAGCGTGAAATTAGGGTGATGGTTTTGTTGATTTAGACCACACCTGAAGAATATTTTGTAGATGGATCTCTTGATGAAGGGTTTGGTAAATATATCTATAACTTTCTCTAAAGACTAGAAAAAACTCAAGTCGATACCCTGACCATGAATAATCTCCTAAATAAAATTCATGTGAATCTCAATTTTTTTGGTCTATTGGTGTTGAAATATATTCCTACATATCTATATAGTACTTTAGTTGTCATAATAGATGATGGTGGGTTGCCTAATAAGAATGCCAAACTTAGATAGAATATCCTAAATCCAAATAGCCTTAATAGATAAATTAATAGCTCCCCTATACTTTTCATCTATGAAATATATACCAATAACATTTTTATTTTTGATAGACCAATTGATAGGACCAAAACTAAAGGAAAACTAATTACCTAAAGTAAACTTATGATTATGAGTATTGTTGTCCCAATTTGAATCTATAAAACTAACCAAGTCAACCTTTGTGCCAAACTTGTATTGAATCTTGAATCTATAAGAACCATGGATGTAGTGCAAGATAATCTTAGTTATTTTCTATTACAACTCATTGGGTTGCTACATGAATATAGAGAAAATTTCAAATGCATATGAAATGCCAATCCTAGTATGAGTTAGATAGATGAGGCTGCCAATAAGTTATCGATATCAACTGACATTGACCAAAGGTATATAACAATCATCATCAAAATTAACTCTTAATATAAAGGGAGTTAGAGATGGATTAAAATAATCCATGTGAAACCAAGACAAAAGATTGAGATCATCCTTGGGTTGTGCAAGTGAAATCTCTGAATCAGACAATGAAATCTTGATGTTGAAGTAGTGTAAAAGACCAAATTCTATCATGTCAAATATATCTTGTAGAGTATCTTCAACACTACAATAGATGATGAAAAAATATCAATGATCAAAATATAATCAATTTAAAGGACCCATATCATTAAATAATTATTGAACCATAAGAAGTATACATTTGGGCCTGAATAACACCTAGTGAAACCATAAGTAAGGAGAAAGGAATCCATCTTGGTGTAACAAGACCAAGGGGCCTATTTGAGGCCATAAATGGATTTCCTAAGTCTATAAACTAAGTATGAATCATGAAAAAACCTAGGGGGTTTTTCCATATACATCTCCTCCTCAAAGTCATTATGAATAAAATCACTCTTCACATCAATTTGGTACAAATCCCAACCATGTGATACAACTACAGCTAGTGTGATTTAGATAGAATTCATCTTTCTAATACGTGCAAAGGTCTCTAAGTAATCAATACTAGCTAACTATGAAAAACCCTTGATGACCAATCACACCTCATATTTATTGACTGACCCATCTATTTAAAACTTTGTCCAATATATCCACCTACATGGAATCATCTTCTTTCCCTTAGGAAGTGAAGTCAAATCCCAAGTGTGATTTTTGATTAAGGAAGAATATTATTATTTCATAGCACTATCCTAGTTAGGTATGTTTTAATCCTCTTATAATGTCTATGGATCTAAAACTAAAGTAAATAAGGCATGTGGACCACTCTAATAATCTATTTGAGTACATCTTTCATTAGTTGGATCCCCTACCCAAGTGCCTGCACTCTAAAGTGTTTACCTAGAACAAAGAGGCTTGAAAGGGGGTGAGTTAGGTGTTGACTCCTCATCCTCTAAAACATGACTAAAATTTGATGTATAAGACTCCTCATCACTATCCTCACTATCAAATCTAAAAGAATAAGAGGAAGATCATGGCTCAAGAACTTACTCTGGATGATCCAAGTTAGAAGAAGAATCATCAAGTTTAAGTGAATATAATGAAAGAGAATAAATGTAAAGTGTTGAGTCTTTGGTACTCTCTTGAAAGTGAACACTTATCTCTATGAAAAACTCATGCGTGGTTGAATGTAGAAGGCAGTACCCCTTGACACCATCTAGATAACTTATAATATGCAAGGTTTAGATTGAGATATTGTATCCTTGCATATCTTCTTTGATATACATGTCATAACAAGAGATACAAAAACCCCAAAGTGCTTAACTTCAAGCTTCCTTCCATGCCAAGCTTCAAAGGGAGTTAAACCATTCAAAGATTTGTAAGGAACCCTATTCTAAATATAACAAGCACAATTAGTGGCTTCATCCCAATACTAAATTTCTAAGGACTTAGATTGAACCATATAGTTATTTATCTCTTTCAAGGATCTATTCTTGCATTCTAAAACTCCACTATATTAAGAACTATAATTAAATCAATATTCTTTATGGTAAAAAATTGCTCAAGTCTATTGCTAACATATTCACCTCCATTATCAGTTCAAAGAATCTTGATAGATTTCTTAGATTGTTTAATAAGTGCCTTGAAGTCTTGAAAATATTCAAACACTTTAGATTTTTACTTAAGAAAGTAGATCCATGTATATCTCAATAAATCATAAATGAAAGTGAGAATTTACTTATCCCTTATAAAACATAGACTGGTAAAAGGCCCAGATACATCACTGTGTACTAATTTAAATGCTTATGAAGACCTCCAAGCTTTGCCTTTGTCAATTTTTTCTTTGTGACGCTTTCCAATAGAGCAACCCTCACAAATTCATTTAGATAATTGGACTCAAGGCAAGCCTATGACCATGTCATTTTTTCTATGTTATTTAAGGTAAAGGTAGTTAAGGTGTCTAAACCACTCATGCCATAATTTTTTAACTCCACTCAAATGAGATAGAAATTTAGTAAAAGAAGAATCAAGTGAAAAATATGAAAAGGTATATAACCTACCTTGGTGATCTACCCTACCCATTACTACTATAGAATCACTATGCAACTTCCTAATGATAATTAAATCTAGTGGAAACTCAACTCTCATGCCTTTGTTGATGTGAGTGATTTGATACATGGATAGGAGATTGGTTGATAGATAAGGAACACTTATAACATTATTGAATGTTCCTCCTTCTATTTCAACATACCCTCTCCATGAAATTGGTACAAAATTTTCATCACTTAAACTAATATAAGACATGTGACAAGGCTCTATGGAAGAAAACTCAACTAGTGAAGAGCCCATGTGGTGAGAAGCACCTGATTTAATAACCCATGAAGATGTTGAAGTTGTAAATACTACAAGAACATTTCCATTTTATTTTTATTTCCCTTTTCCCTTCACCTTGGTAAAATCTTGGGTAGATGAATTCCTCTTGATGGACTCAAGAACACCTATGGTGTTCTTCTCTAGGAGATGTGTTAGGTGATATATTTATTTTTTCATGCACTTGTGTTCATAATGCCCATTTTTAGTATAGTAGGCACACTTAACCTTATCTTTATTAATTTTTCCATTGGAATAGGAGGCTTCACTGTTGGTTTTGACAAAGGTTTATTATTTATTCTTCTCTTGATCTGTATTCTTCTTATTCTTCTCTTTGTTTTAAATCTTTGCTTTCCCATTCCCAACAATTAGGGCTTGAGGTTTTGTGGACTTCAATGTGACCATCTAGATTAAGTTGTCTTGCTCCCTAATTAATTTGGTAATGAAAGCATCTAAAGAGGTAATTTTCCATGCAATGCCCAAAGCACTTTTAGTGGCATGGAAAGTAGAGACAAATACTGAAAAGTCAAGACCTAGTTTAGAGAATATAGAAAAATAAATTGGTCATCTTCTTTCTGTATACCACATTCTTTCAACTACAATATTAAGGACTTAAACTTGGTGAAATCTTTTTTAGGGGTGTCAAATTTTTAAGGACTTAGAATAATGAGTTCATTCTCAATCTCGTGACCTCTCACCACATCTTACCGCCCAAATAGATTTCTTAAAATGGTCCATACATCATGGGATGATTTAGAAGGCTTTAAGTGAAATAGGATATTAGGTGGTACAGAAAGATAGAATAGCCCATAGACTTCATCACTATAGTTATACCAATTAGCTATCTCTACATATGTGTTAGGTTTAGTTCCATCACCCATGGTTATCCTATACAAATCCTTACTCCTCATAATGATTGTCATCTTAATTTTACATTCATGATAGTTAAATGGAGTTAGTGGGTTGATTAAACTTGAATCCATTTTAGTGTTAAGTAGTAGTAGTCCAAGTTTGTAGTTGTTACAAAAATGAAAGTGTAAGCAGAAATGGAGTGACACAAAAAATGTACACCCTCTAAACTATTAATATAAAATACCCCCCCAATGTTTAAAATGCATGCTCAAAAGATGTCAGACATAACTGATAGTACATCTAGAGTAATAATCACAAGTCAAAAAGATAAGTTTTTTCAAATAGAATTAGGATGTCAATCTCTATCTATAATCCATCCAAAGAGAAGACTAGTACAAATAGTGAAGAAGAGAGATAAAATTAATGTTTGAATGCGAGGAGGTTTTGTTAGGTTGTGGAGCTAAAAGATTCACTGATGCAGACATGGAGGAGGTTGCAGAAGGGTTGTGGAGTGTTACTATCACCAGCATCAATCAGGCCAATTGATGTCGGCAGGGAGGAGACAGGAAGGCAACCGACGTCGATTAGAAGTCGGTCAGCGTCGGCACCCCCCAGGCAGATAGGGACCGATGTTGGTCACCTGTGGTTTAGACTGTGAGTGTTTTACGGGTAGTTAGCTAACGAACCAAGTGTTTGCATGTTTAGATCCAATTTTAGACTAGAAGTTGTGGATCTAATTATTGTAATTAGGTGTCTAATTATTATTTGGATGAGATATATATGATAGACTCATGGATTGTATTATAAATTAGTGCTAGAGAGTAAGAGATCAATAATATAAGCTCCTTCTGTGTGTGAAGTGAGCATGGTGTGTTCCCCCTAGTGCAACAGTACCAAGTGTGGGTGTTGGATTAGAGAATCAGTAGAGTTCTTTAGGAGTGTATGATCTTGGTCATCAGGTGAGCATGACTACTTTAGGAGATCTACATGGGTAAGTAAGATCATTGATTTTCAGGTGTATGTGTGTGCAAGGTTAAGGTTCACAGGTGTGCAGAACTAGATTGATTTGTAGGTGTGCAAGATTAGATAAGACAGTAACACAATAGGGAACAGAATTAGGTGGGATCTACTTAGAGTATGTTGAGTACTTGTGGAGTGCGTGGAGCACTTGTGGAGTGCGTGGAGCACAGGTGTAAGGTGAACACCAACTCTATGTTTGAGTTGGGTGTTGGGACCTAAGAGAGAGAGCTTTGAGGGAAGATTTACTGTTTATGCCCTAGAGGTGTGGGAGCCCTAGAGGTGTGTAAGGAAGAAGAACTATGGCAGCCTTCTTTGTTGTATTTCCTTCTAAAAGAGTTTTAATACAAGTTGTGTATTGTCTCTCATATCATGTGTTATTTATGGATTCTAGTTACTTGTGTATTCTGGTTAATTTTTGCATATTAAGTTGCTTATATTTGGTAATCAATTGTGTGCTTCCATTATTTATCCCAACACGTGGTATCAGAGCTAAGGTTGCAGGGAGCAGGTTTTGTGTTTGGTTACAGGTCATTCTCAGGGGTCTCTAATTGAGTGGGAGTAGAGCAATGGTAGATCAAAGTAAGCTAAGAATGGAGGAGTTGAAAAGCACAGATGGTCACTTACGGTCCTATGGAAAGAAAGAGCAGGTAAAAGAATATTGTTGGTTGGTAGCAGATCAGCATGAAGGAACTGAAGATGCAGATGTTGCAGGTGTTGTGGCACAGGATGCTTTGGGAGGTTTCTTGGATAAAGTTGAATCTTGGATAAGAGATTCTATTGCCTCTTTCCATGCAGCCCCGAGGAGAGGAGCTGGTGAGCCTTGCCAAAGAATTGGCAAAGGGGAAGTGAAGCTGAAATTGCAGGTGGTCAACACATGGGTGTTGAAGCAGGTCATGCAGGTCCTAGGTTTGGAGATGTGGTTAATTTCTTCAAAAAATTTGGGTGATGAGAGATGCACTAGAACTCTCACAGCGGATGCACTTAAATTAGCTGGTGGTAAGAAAATAGGTACTCTTTATCTACTTGTTTATATTACTGATTCTTCTTCTGTTGTGGAGACGTGGCTTCGTAAGCTTGGTCACATAAGCAGGAAGGAGATGCATGTTCTTAAGCAAAAGATAGATATATTTGATAGGCTTAAAAAGTAGAAAGCCTTGGTGTTTATGGAGGAGATGGTGGACAGAGACCAGTGGATGGGGCTAGATACTTCTAGGCAGGGCAGTTTGGACATGGGTTTTGATTCAAAGGAGCTCGCGGGTAAAAAGTCATCACTCACAGGAAAACATAGGTACTGGCATCGGCAGGAAAACTGACATTGGTAGTAGGTAAGACTGATGTCAGTCAGGAGGACCGACGTCAGCAGTAGGAGGACACCGATGTTGATAGGGTTGGTAGTCAGGACAAGCATAGGAACCGATGTCGATTAGATGCAGACTGTGTGGTGACCGAGGTCGGTCACTGTAATGGATTTTGGGTGGACAGCAAGCTATCAAGGAGTCTCAAATACCCATATGGAGGACTAAAGGTGGTAAGTAAGCCTCAAATTTGTTTTTCCTCTTCTTTATACTAGTTATTGATTGCAGAGCAGGAAGGATCCAGGAAACAGTGGGAGCATGGCAGGTATATGATGTAAAACCAAGCTAAGACTTGGTAGGGTTGCCAGTAGGTATAAAAGCACAAAGATGAATGGATACCTTAGTTGAAGAATAGAGAGAACAAACACGTGAGACGAAAGGCCAGTCATATGGTCTTGAGGAAGCTACAGGACAGTGGTACAGGTTTTGACAGGTGGAGGACAAAGCATGACATTAGTCAATGTCAAGGTAACTACTGTGGTTTGTCTTACCAGGGGGATGATGATCATGACATTATCCTATTACTGTATGTGGATGGTATGTTTGCTAGCAGGTTTGTACATATAGAGTTTTTCTGAGCTAAGGGTAAGTTTAGTTCAGTGGTTTTCTATGAAGAATTTGGAGCAGCAAAATTCTTTGGCATGGGGGATATGGGAGATCACAGGTTGATTTTGTCTCCAGTGGGAGCTGGTGTGAATCAGGTGTTGGTGAGGTTCATTATGCAGGATGCAGAGCCAGAGCACACTAAGGGCTAGATAGTTCAGTGTCTGAAATCACATTAGGTCTAGTATAGACTTGAGTTTGCCCAAGCAGTGGGTGTTGTCAGAGAGTTAAGAGCCAATTCAGAGAAGTGGGTTCTCAGGGATTTGAAAGGGACCAGCAGCAGGGATTCATGCTATTCAGAGTTAGGACTTCACTACATGGGATTTTAGGTTCAGATATGGTAGGTTACTCGGATGATAGGAGGTACACCACAGGTTGTGTGGTGGGTTGTCTTTAGGATTGATCTTGAAGAGGGACACAAGCTAGGAAATAGATTAGATAGGGTACAAGTATAGGTACAGTGCAGCTATTTATCTCCAAATGGGAGATTGTTAGGTTATGGAGCTAAAAGCTTCATTGATGCAGACATGGAGGAGGTTGCAGAAGGGTTGCGGAGTGTTACTATCATTGGTGTCGGTCAGGCCAACTGACATTGGCAGGGAGGAGACAGGAAGGCAACCGATGTCGATCAAAAGTTGGCTGGCATTAGCACCCCCCAGGCAGATAGGGACCAACGTTGGTCACCTGTGGTTTGGACTGCAAGTGTTTTACGGGTAGTTAGCTAACGAACCAAGTGTTTACATGTTTAGAGCCAATTTTAGACTAGAAGCTGCAGATCTAATTATTGTAATTAGGTGTCTAATTATTGTTTGGATGAGATCTATATGATAGACTCATGGATTGTATTATAAATTAGTGTATAGAGTAAGAGGTCAATAATATAAGCTCCTTTTGTGTGTGAGGTGAGCATGGTGTGTTCCTCCTAGTGCCACAGTACTAAGTGTGGGTGCTGGATTGGAGAATCAGCAGAGTTCTTCAGGAGTGTATGATCTTGGTCATCAGGTGAGCATGGCTACTTTAGGATATCTACATGGGTAAGTAAGATCATTGATTTTTAGGTGTATGTGTGTGTAAGGTCAAAGTTCACAGGTGTGTAGAACCAGATTGATTTGTAGGTGTGAAATATTAGATACAAAAGTAACACAATAGGGAGCAAAATCAAGTGGGATCTACTTAGAGTATGTTGAGTACTTGTGGAGTGCATGGAGCACCTGTGGACTGCGTGGAGCACAGGTGTAAGGTGAACACCAACTCTGTGTTTGAGTTGGGTGTTGGGACCTAAGAGAGAGAGAGCTTTGAGGGAAGATTTACTATTTATGCCCTAGAGGTGTGGGAGCCCTAGAGGTGTGTAAGGAAGAAGAACTGTGGCAGCCTTCTTTGTTGTATTTCCTTCTGAAAGAGTTTTAATACAAGTTGTGTATTGTCTCTCATATCATGTGTTATTTCTAGATTCTAGTTACTTGTATATTCTAATTAATTTCTGCATATTAAGTTGCTTTTATTTGGTAATCAATTGTGTGCTTCCGTTATTTATCCCAACAGGTTTGGCTAGCTACCAAACTAGACCTCACCCTTTGGTCTTCATCTAGCAAAAATACGAAGAGGTTTAAGACAATTTTTATTTCCCATCTTTTAATGAGCTCACAATAAAATATTATTTTTATATGAAATAATTACAAACATTTACAATTTATTATTTTTATTAAAAAACAATCAAAAATAGGTCATAAACCCCCCAACAATATTGTTTTTATTAAATCAAAAAACCCTTTTAAAATCCTAATCACCTTTTACAAAATATGTGGCATTTTGTTTAAAGTCAAGGAGTTAAAATTATTATTTTAGGTGATTTAACCTTAAAAAGGGTTTTTGACTCATTAAAAAACACAAAACCACCCCTAAAAGGTAAATACCATGATTCAAAAAAAAAATACCATGAATAGACCCAAATGGTGGCTTTATGCAAAAAAGAGTGGTTTTGGGCACTTGAATGAGGCTTATCATGTGAGAAAAAATTTATAATGATGAGATTTTAGGTGTGGGAGGAAGTGTAATGATGTGTAGGTTTATGGGAGGTCATGTGGCATTGAACCAGGTAAGATCTAGACCAAATGAAGTAGTGAGGAATGGCAATGTCAAACCATGGGATTTGAACTCATAAGTAGGACTTAGTGAGGTAGTGAACCCTCCAAACATGAGCTATAATCCAAGGATGATGTGAAGACTAAGCCAAGGATACATTTTCAAATGTGTATGTTTATGAGCTTGTTCTAATGGTGGTTAAGGCATAAAAATGGTGAGTTTTAGCATGCAAAATATGTTGCCAAATGGTAAATAGAGATGGGTGGTGGCATTCAAAAAGATCAATTCATGCCCTTGGTGGATTGAAGCCAAAAAAACTACTATATAAACATGAGAAAACCAATCTAGGAAACACTACTACATGTAGAGTAACACACCCAATTTTATGAAAAAAGAACCCTTTAATTTTTTTTAGTCGCTTTAGGTGACTTTTAACAAATCCTAAGATTTTTGAGATTTTTAAGGCACCCAGAATTTTTTTTAAACCCTCAAAAAATTATCTTATAATATATGCAAATAATCTCAAGATTTCAAAAATTAACTTAACAATAATAAAATACCAAAAAAATATTTACTGCATAGGCTTTGATACCATATCAGAGTTTGATCCCAGTCCATATAATGTGAATGCAATGGTTGAATGATCACAAGAGAAAACATTGGTGCACGCCACAATGAAGTTAAAACAAGATGAAATAAAAAATAAAGAATATTATACAAGACAATAGATAGGATCAAAACCCAAACTTCCATTAATTCACACAAGAGTGATATCTCTCACACCTCACCAAATACAAAGGAGAATAGGCTATAAAATAGGCTAAGAGGCATGAATCCACATCCATTTGGTAATGTGAACACACGTTAATTACCAAATGAATAATAAACCCATGTGTTAGAGATAAGTCAACATTAGTTGGTGAATGACAAGGCATCCTTAGCAACTAATTTGAATATGATTTACACACATGGGTGTGAAAATAAATGACCTCACAAATCACCCTAAATAAAAAAATATCCACCTAAGCATAGAAAATAATTCAAGTGTAGTAAAAACCTAAGTAAGTTGAAAAATCTACACTAACACCACCAAAAAAGGAGGGTTGGATAAACTATCAGTCTAATCTAAGTTATTCATAGTGTAAGATCCACTAAATAGGGGTAGGCAATGATGGATTCAAAATTAGATTGAGTTTTTGATCCATCCACACATGGGTATTGATAAATCCATTAGGTCATTCCAACCTATTCACCGATTAGATCATTAGTTACACACACATAAGATGTCACTAGATTTTTACATTGGTTTGTGTACCTAATGATGTTTATTCATTTATTTCCTCTCTCTTATCTCTTTACTCATATTATTATTTGCTTTTGATATTCCTTGAGTAAGGAGTGATTTACCCATGTTTCTTTTTAGGATAAGTAATGGAACATGCTTCATACATTTAGACCCAGATTCAAGGGCTTTACCTCTTAGGTAAGTCCAAGTACCCTTATTTTCCTTTATCCTAGTCATTTCACTTTGTTACATTTATAGAATAAATGGGGGTGAAATGTAGTCATATAAAATGTCACTTACGTGTAATGAGTGTCACTTGAAACCACTTGTCCTTAGCTTATCTAGATTTTATGTGGGTATTTCACATCCCTAAATATCCCAAAATCAATCCTATACCTTACCTTAGGGATCCAAACCCCTAGTTCCCTAGGTTTTACCACTTGAACACTAGCACACTTATGTAAAGTGTGCTAGTGATTAAAGAATAGTGTTAGTGTCCCTTGCCTAATTTCAACCCCAACAGATATGTTTTTACATTCCTAAGACACCTAGGGTCAGCCTATACCTATATCACACTCTACAAAAGTACCAAATTAGTATAAATACATGAATTTTAGACCTTTATCCACTATATGGAAATGATATTCAAAATACATAAATAAGTTTAGAACAAGTTGTGAACAATCAACATTATTGATCCCTATTCTACCCTACATTTGCATAAAATCATCTGCAACCATCCCAAGCCCAAAATTCATAGATTTATAGTCTTAAGCCTCATTTAAAACACTCAAGTAAACATCATACTAGTATTCACTTGCACTTCCACTAATAACTTAGGCAAGATAACTACATTGGTCTTGATCACTCTTCAGAGTATTGGTATGTAGGAAACTCTTGACATAGTGGGGTGTTAAGAATGTCCATCTTACCTAGATAACATCACATTTTTACTTATTGTGTCACTTGAATACCCTTAAAACATGGATTTTTAAGGTTTGCACTTAAATTAGTCAAAAATAGTTCATAGATAGTGAATCTTAGCTCATCCACATAGGTACAAGCAGGTTAGACTCAACTAAAGGTACACCTAGAAGATCAAACAACTTTCTACACAAAGGACATTAGCATTAAAATTAGGACACTAGTGCCCCATGATACTATCCAAGGTATAATACTACTATACATGAGGTTTTATGACACTTGGACCCTATTTGTGACACTAAGATCTACTTCCATGCTATTTTTCAACCTCCATATTAATTATCTTAGTCATTTTTTAGCTAAGTACTCACTTGTGTCATTCATTATTATTTTTATAAATATCATATTAGGTTAATTATTTCACAAATTAGTGGTTATATTTATTGTATATTTCTACCCCTATTTACAATAGTCAAACCCTTTAACAACCTAGGGCTTAAACTCCATAAACCCAAGAAATTTAAATCAATAGGTGATCCCGATGGGGAAATAATATGAAAAACTAGGCCCTTCTCCAAGAGTTATTTTATTTAAAACTTGTGCTCACAAAGATTATGAGTAGACATTTATTATAATTCTCTATATATTGGCTTAGCCCTAGGTATAAAATATATCCTAATCTCAATCTCTCGATGTGGGGACATCCTTAGAAACTCATTCAAAAACACATAGATAAACTCCAAAAGGATGGGATGATCATCTAGTAAATCCCCTTCTAACTCCTCCTATGACCTATTACTCATAGTGATAGAAAACATCTAGCATCCTTTTCTTATGATCTAATTGAGTTTCATTACAAAAACCATAAAAATAGAAATGGGTCTCTCAACACCTAAGATAAACATACTAGTCCCAAGGTCATCAACACACTTGATAACCTTGTTATGATAGTCCACTTTAAATTTATGATGAATAATCCAATCCATACCTAAAACAAATTCATATGTAACCAAGGGTATAATGCATAAGATAGAATTCATGGAAAAGCCACCCAAACCAAGAATGTAACAACTCACTAGTGAGATAATGGACATCTTGGCCCTAGCAGCCAACTCAACCTCCAAAATTTCATGCTATATATAAGTATACCATCATAAAATGGTCCATGATGAAAAGGTATATAAAGGATTCTAAGGCTACATAATAAACTATCACTATAATGGATACTTCATTCATCATACTTGTGGTCTCAATGACCATTATCACATGGTCAAATTAGTGGTTATCCACCATTAAATACATCATGTGGCCCCAACCCACATCACCCATTATATAATTAGCGATTGGAGCCTTATAACTTGTATAAGCTAATAATATTTGTCAAAAATCTTTTTCATAATGCTTTGATGATCCAAAAGTATAACATGTTCCCTTAATTTGTTCTTTCCTTGGTAGGGCTCTAATAGTCCTCTACCTAATTGTAGATGTAGATCCTAAAGATCATGCCTACATAAAATATTGAGTTCATTTCTATCCATTTTGATATATAATAGGCTATCTATATATCCTTTTATCATTATTATAGAGACTAAGAAAATTAATTTACTACTTCTGATGAGAGGGTCCTAGAACTAACTAGGTAGGTCTCCAACCTCACCTAGGTGCAGGTTGTGCATCATGTGATCTAGCATCATGTTGAGACTATAACATACTCTAAAATATCTCTTTGGCCTCTTGAAACCTCCACTAAGTTTCCTATATTTCACAGACTTAATTTCTCATGCCATATAAACATTTTATTATTAATTAACTTTACAAAGGTTTCCCTTTTTGAAAGGGTTAAAATTATTCATTTTATTCATTATTTTCATTTCTATATATTTAAACCATCTTTAAAGATTTAATATTTACTCGTTTAAATTAAATAGTTGTGATCATTCTTCTCAATTAGTTTCTATGATATCAAACTATCATCCAAAATATAACACAATCAACTGAAACCCAAATAATTATTGTTTCTATATAATCACGTTAAGTAGTATGTGCAACAATAATATTATTATGTTGTGATAATAAAATTAAAAATATAATTGGCCATCCCATGGTGAGAATTTAATGTGAAAAAATAAGGTGTCATCTGAATAAAGTTATATCAACACTAAAATATAAGTTCAATCATTATGCTCTACAAATAACCTCTTTAGACCTTCAAATAAAATCATCCTTAGACCTCTCAATAACTAATGAGTCAATTGCTTTACCTAGTTCATGTATATAAGAGCACAAAACCCCTTTAGACCTCCCAATAAAAATTCTACGTAGACCTAGCAAGAAGCAAGATATTTTTATGTAAGAACCACGTTTGGTAGGTGAGAATGATGGTATCATGAACCCACCTATATGGATTCCCCTCTTGACCCTATAACTATACTCCAATATACTTATTCTCCACCATATGTGTACAAGGAGAATAGGGTGCACATTACAAACATATCTGAAAACAACATTTAATTAGAAATAAAATTTCAAAAAAAATCAATGACATGATTTTATCAAATGCCAAGTGGCCACCAAATAGAGTCATAAATGAAAATAATAAGATATTTTAATTTTAATCATATCATAACTTATTTATCATAAATTAAATCAAACTAAGGTAAATATGTTGGTTTCAAAAACAACTTAAAATGGTAACCAAATTAAAACATAATTCAACACAATAATTTCATAAAACTATCACATTATGGCACTATGTGGCTAAGGAATCCACCCAATGGGAGAAGGAAAAATATAAGCTTTGATTACCTCCCATAGGTAATAAAAAGAATTGTATGCATCTAAATTCTCTCACCTTTGTCATCTTGTTAATTTTGACACTAACATCACTAATTTCATCTAATCACATCCGTAACCCTATCTAATTTTATCTAAATTATCCTTACTAATCCTCCTAGTCATTATTTTAACACCCCTTTTTTTAATTCATATCCATGCACTGACTAAAATATAAGTTCAATCATTATGCTCTAAAAATAACCTCTTTAGACCTTCAAATAAAATCATCCTTAGACCTCTCAATAACTAATGAGTCAATTGCTTTACCTAGTTCATGTATATAAGAGCACAAAACCTCTTTAGACCTCCCAATAAAAATTCTACTTAGACCTACCAAGAAGCAAGATATTTTTATGTAAGCACCACGTTTGGTAGGTGAGAACGATGGTATCATGAACCCACCTATATGGATTCCCCTCTTGACCCTATAACCATATTCCAATATACTTATTCTCCACCATATGTGTACAAGGAGAACAGGGTGCACATTACAAACATATATGAAAACAACATTTAATTAGAAATAAAATTTCAAAAAAAATCAATGACATGATTTTATAAAATGCCAAGTGGCCACCAAATAGAGTCATAAATGAAAATAATAAGATATTTTAATTTAAATTAGAAGTCAATAGTCATATCATAACTTATTTATCATAAATTAAATCAAACTAAGGCAAACGTGTTGGTTTCAAAAACAACTTAAAATGGTAACCAAATTAAAACATAATTCAACACAATAATTTCATAAAACTATCACATTATGGCACTATGTGGCCAAGGAATCCACCCAATGGGAGAAGGAAAAATATAAGCTTTGATTACCTCCCATAGGTAATAAAAAGAATTGTATGCATCTAAATTTTCTCACCTTTGTCATCTTGTTAATTTTGACACTAACATCACTAATTTCATCTAATCACATCCGTAACCCTATCTAATTTTATCTAAATTATCCTTACTAATCCTCCTAGTCATTATTTTAACACCCCTTTTTTTAATTCATATCCATGCACTGACATTATATCATCCCACAAGTCAATTAATCCTTCTTTTAATATGTCATTTATCTTCTAATATTATTTTAACCTCACTTATTCATTATATTAGAATTTAAAATTACAATCCAACCTACCCTAGCCTATTCTTAAGCTCTCCTACATCCCTAGTCCCTAATCACCCATCTAATCACCTCATATAACCACCTACTAATCTTGATTACCTCCTATGGATTCTAGAATTCTCCAATCTTAGAATCCTCCTCTATTATCTCCTTCTTATCTAGAAACCCCTCAATCTAGAGGCTTCTTAGGAATTTTTAATTCACAATTATTCCCTCCCCTCCTATTTAAACCAACCAATCCTTCACTAAATCAACAATGAAACTCAAGAGCTTCCATGCCAATATTATGAACATAGTCCATTGGTATTTTATCAAACAATCCTCTAATCCATGTCTTGAATCAATTCAAATATATTTCTTCAAATGTGCATCTATTATAGCAATCCAACATCTATAATATTTCATATTTTTTGAATTTTGATTGGACACATTTAGCTTTAAATTAAAAATTTATTTTTGTTAGGAATTTAAAAAAAAATTAAATCAGATTTAATATAACCATAAATCATATCTAACTTATGCAATAGCATGCATCATGAAAACATTCCTCAAATCATAGATATAATGAAAGCATTAAAATGGAGAGAATAATAATCAATCACACGACACATATCTAACTTGGTTCACCCAATTTGGGCTACATCCACCAAGAAAGTTCTTAATATAAACGGTAATCAAAACACAAGACTATAATGAACTCTCACAAAGATTAAAAAATCTCCTATATAAAATCTTGTACAAATAAATGATTCACTTTCACCTGCACCTGCATAATGTTGTATCTCAATAGATACTAAACCACACCTTGCAATAAATGCTTTCACTCTATAAAAACATCTACAATTTGACTCTGATCCTCAAAGCCACACCCTGTAAACAAACCATCAACCTCTAAGGGCCACACCACACCTTGAATATATAGAAAATGAAGGAAAATCCATAAAATAAGGAGAAATTGCACCATGCTTATCTAAGATAAGTACCATCCACTAAGAATACCTCACTTCTACCTCATCAAGCTTATCTAAAAGCTTTCCCAAGAAGGAGCATGCCAAGATTGACTCTCTACCTTTTAAGGCACTTTTGCCAACAATCATGTGATCACAAGCAATTCTTTACAACAAGGATGTCATTACAATTTCCAAAGAACAACCAACTCCCAAAAAATAGGGAAAGAAACATGGAAAATAGATAACTAATAACCAACTCCATAAAATATGGATATATATAAATTAGAAATATACTAGGAATATTCCACTCACATGTGGAGCAAGGTTCCACAAAAGGTGGAGTGGGGGAAAATGGGCTCCCCACATTTTTGGATCTCTCTAAGCTCCCAAAATGCATTCCTATGGTCATGTGATAGCCCCAAAGGGATCCATACTCAAAAATATCCCATTTGGAGACCATTTCTCCTAAACAAAATCTGTCATTGCTGTATGACCACTAAGGCCAACCAAATTTGAACATAGTCTCAACTTCTTCAATGTGATGACCTTGGTCATCATATCCATAGGATTATAGCTAGTATGAATCATCTCTATCTTTACCAAGTTCTCCTCCAAGGCTATCCTAATAAATTGATAATGTAATTAAATTTATTTCATCCTCGATTGAGAAGTGGAGTTCTTTGCCAAATGAATATCACTCTGACTATCACTATGTAGTCTCCAAACTTCCTGCTCATGCCCCAAATTTTGAAAAAACTCCTATAACAAATCATATCCTTGATATCCTCTATGGTAGCAACATACTTTGCCTCTATGGTTGACAAAGCCACAACCTTCTATATCCTGGAAATCTAACTAACCATTGAATCTCTAATAGCAAATATATAACCTATCATACTTATCCTACTATCAATATCCCCTATCATATCTAAGTCCTCATAACCATGCAAAGTGTTATTTGATCCACCATAACATAATGAAAAATCCATGATTCCTCTCAAATATCAAAGAATCCATTTCACTGCTTGTCAATTCTCATAACCTAGATCACTCATATACCTACTCAGAACTCCTAATGCTTGGGCAATATTTGACCTAGTACAAACCATGGCATACATCAAACTACCAACTATTGATGATTAAGGTACCTTGGACATCTTAAGCTTTGTAACTTCTATCTTGGGATACTACTCCTTTGATAATCTAAAGTGGCTTGCCAAAGGAGTACCAAAAAATTTAGCATCTAACATGCTAAACATTTCACAGACTTTCTTCACATACTCTAATTGGGATAATATTAGCTTCCTCTCCTTCCTATCATGAGAAATCCTCATACCAATTATTTGTTTTGTATCACCCAAATCTTTCATAGAAAAGGAGTCACTAAGCTATTTTTTGAGAATATGAATATGTTGTATGTTCTTTCCTACAACTAACATGTCATCGACATACAAGCATAATATAATAAAGGAACCATCATCAAAAAAATTGATATACATGAAATGGTCAAAATGACACCTTTGATATTCTTGATCTAACATAAAATAATCAAATTTATTATACCATTTTTGTGGAGCTTGTTTCAAGCCATACAAGCTCTTCTTTAGTTTACACACATGGTTCTCTTTCCCTTTGACCTCATATCCTTGTGTTTGATTCATATACAACTCTTCATCCAAATCACCTTGAATAAAATCAATTTTCACATCTAACTTTTCTAAGTATAAATCTTTAATTGCAACTAAACCAAGAATAGTCCTAATAGAAGTCATTTTTATAGTAAGAGAGAAAATCTCATCAAAATCAATACTTTATTTTTATGCAAACCCCTTGACCACCATCCTGGCCTTATACATTTTTCTCCCTTCATCCTCTTCATTTATTCTAAAGATCCACTTGTTTTGGAATACGCTCTTTCCCTTGGGTATCCTTACCAAATCCCATATTTGGTTCTTCATGAGAGATCTATGCTCTTCATCCACGGCTTGCTCCCACTTCAACTTGGCAGCTACCTATAATGCTTCCTCATAACACTCTGGTTATCCATGGTCAGTGAGTAATAAATAATTCAAATAAAGATAAAAATATGTAGATTCTATTCTTACCCTAAAATATCTTATTACCATAGGAGTTTGGTGTCCCTGTGTAGAAGGTTCCTAAACTAAATCTTTAGATGCTTTGCCATCTACAATGTTATCTAATACTATATACTCTTTTTGTTCCTGACCCTGTTCTAGCAACTAATTATTATAAATGAATTTTTCATTAAAGGTTACATCTCTATACCAAAATGTTTTCTTATCTTTAATGCTACATAACTAGAAACCAAAGTCATCCTCACTATATCCAACAAATGTGCATTTCTCTGATTTAGCCTCTAGTTTGGTCTTATCCTCTTTCTTGATGACAACAAAAGCTTCACATCTAAAGACTCTAAGAAAAAAATAATCAACATTCTTACCAGACCAAGCTTGTTCAAGAATGTCTCTATCCAAAGACATAGAAGGTCCTCTATTAATCAGATATACAACCGTGCTAATTATTTCTACCCAAAATTGTAAAGGCAACACTGCATGTAACTTCATGATCTTAGCACATTCTATTATTATTTTTTTCATCCTTTTCGATACCCCATTCTGATATGAATTTCTTGGAACCATCCTTTGCCTATAGATTCCATTGTTAGAACAATAATCAAAGAAAGCATTACTACAATACTCACCTCTATTGTCTAATCTAAGATATTTCAACTTGAGACTTGTTTCATTTTCAACCAAAGCTTTCCACTTCTTAAAAGTCTTAAATACATCAAATTTATTTTTAATGAAATAAACCTAAACTTTCTTAGTTTCATCATCAATAAAGGTAACATAATAATTGGATCTACCAATATAAGATACCTGAGCTGGTCCCCATACATCTGAGTGTACCAACTCTAACTTGTACTCTTTTTTGTGAGTCCAACCTTCAAGAACTTAACCCACTTATATTTTTCATACACATAATTCTCACAAAATTATATATATATATATATATATATATATATATATATATATATATATATATATATATATATATATCTTTCAATCTAAACAACTTATCTTTTAAGATCTGCATGCCTTTATGGCTCATACAACTGAGCTTTTACTGCCACATAGTTACATCTCCATCTACATCAACTAAATAAATAGAATAAACAATACTAGTCAAATATAAAGTACCAACTTTTTTACCTCTTAAAATCACAAGAGTACCTTTGGTAACTTTCCAAAAATATATAGTAAACAATACTAAACATCACTCACTACCTAATTGCCCCACTAAAACCAAATTCGACCTCAACATAGGCACATGTCTAACATTCTTAAGGATCCATGTGTTTCCATTTTTTATTTTAACCTAAACACAACCTTCCTCTACTATATCACGTGCTTCATCATCACCAAGATAAACATGTCCTAGATTATCTTGAACATAATCAATAAAATAATGACTAATGGGGTGGCATGAAAAGAACCCCCTGAATCTAATACCCAAGACTCTAAAAAACTATTCATAGAAAGAATTAAGGAATCTTGACATGATTTATCTGATGTCACATTTACCTCATTCATTTTCTTATTATTGGAATTCTTATCCTGGCATGACCAAAAATTCTTCTTTGAGTGTCCACTCTTCCCGCAATGGTAGCATATCATTTTAGATCTAGATCTAGACTTAGATCTACCTTTTGAATTTCCATAGTTGCCTTTGTTCTTATCCTTTTGCCTCCTTCTAGTATCAATAGATAAATCATTACCTAAATATTATTCATTATTTCTTTTCCTTTACATCTCCTCACTAAGGATCACACCTACAACATCCTCAAAATTCAAACTTCCTTTAGTAGAGACTACATTACTCATAGCCATAACCAAACTATCCCAACTATCAGGTAAAGAATATAAGATTATCAAATCTAACTTCATCATCAAACTTAATGCTAACTAAATTGAGCATACTTACAACCATATTAAAATCATTAATATGATTAGCAATTGAACCATTCCTCTACATTTTCATGTTAAACAATATTTTCATAAGAAAATTTTTATTAAAAGCAGAGGGTTTCTCCTATAGATTTCTAAGTTTATCCATGAGATTTTTTGTGGTTTTCTGATCAAAAATATTAAATGCAATAGAATATGCAAGGCATAACTGAATGGATCCCCATGCCTTCCTATCAATCAATGACCAATCTACATCACTCATACTTATATGTTGTTCTACTTTTCCCTCCAAGGGGAGATGTAGTTCCTTTTGATAAAGGTAATCCTCCATCTATATTTTTCACAAACTAAAATTCTTACCATTAAACTTCTCAACTCTAAATATGATCTCTTCTCCCATAGCTCCCACTCAAGCTAATAACCTTTCTGTGATTTACCACTTCAGCAAAACACAACCAATGGCTTTGATACCAGTTGTTAAGAATTAAAAAAACTTTTAAATTAGATTTAATATAACCATAAATTAGATCTAAATTTTGCAATAACATGTATCATAAAAACATTCCTCAAATCATAGATATAATGAAAGCATTAAAATGGAGAGACAAGAACCAATCACACAACACAAATCTAACGTGATTCACCCAATGTGGGCTACATCCACCAAAAAATTTCTCAATATAAACTATAATAAAAAAAAGACTATAATAAACTCTCATAGAGATAGAAAAATCTCTTGTAAAAATGTTGTACAAATAAATACTACACTTTCACCTGCACCTACATAATGTTGTATCTCACAAGTTACTAAACTACACCCTACAACAAACACCTACACTTTGTAAAAATATCTGTACTTTGACTCTGATCCTCAAAGCCACACCCTGCAAATAAACCGTCAACCTCTAAAGGCCACACCATACCCTATAATATAAAAAATGAGGTAAAATACATAAAAGGAGGATAAATTGTGCCATGCTTATCTAAAGTAATCATCATCCACTAAGGACACCTCACTTCCACCTCATTAAGCTCATCCAAAATCTCTCCCAAGAAGGAACACACCAAGATTGACTCTCCACCTTTTAAGGCACATTTTATAACAATCATGTGATCACAACCAATTCCTTGAAACAAAGAAGGCATTACATTTTCCAAAGAACAACCAACTCCCACAGAATAGGGATGTCAACATTGAAAATAGACAACTAATAACCAACTCCATAAAATATGGAAACATAGAAATTAGAAATATACTAGGAATATCCCACTCACATGTGGAGCAAGGTTCCACAAAAGGTGGAGTGGGAGAAAATGTGCTCCTCACATTTGTGGAGCTCTCTAAGCCCACAAAATGCATTCCTATGGTCATGTGATATCCCCAAAAGGATCCACACTCAATAGTTTCAAACGTTCATGTTATTGTAGTTTAATCTAAAGGTTTTCAATTTTGAATTAAATTGGTAATTTGAGTTGATTTTAATGTATAACTACATAATATACTCAATTTCTCAAATTTATCATCTCATATTTGGTGACCATAGTGGGAGTTGTTAAGATAAATTAAAACCTAGATTTATCCCCAAATTGCACATAAGAAAAACTATGAAATGAATTAATCAAACATTCATAAAATAAACAAAAACATACACATAATAGGAAACAGTAGATTTAATGTGGTTCAACCAAAATAGGATGCATCCACCAAACTTGTCCAGTAAATAGTTTCCAATAATACAAGAGAGAAATAAAATCTTGTTACACCTCTCTTCCCTTATCCATATCCACTTTATGTTAATTATTCTTCTCTCACATCTCAGCCATACCTCAATACATTTTAGAATGAAAAAACCCTAAACATAACCTCTACCATTAAATCTGGAAACCTATAATCAATGGCCCATATTGACTACAAAATTAAAATCTTACAAGGCAATTTTAATAAAAAATTTGCTTTGAGGGTGCAACAAGGATACAAAGAATGGGATCCAAACCTAGTTGAAATAATCATCAAAATTTTAACCTCTAATCCTAGAAGACAATTAGGCTCCACACCTAACAGGATCCTTCTTTTGAGATGATCATTTGTGCTTGAAGTGTGTGAGTTCAACTTGTAGGTCATCTTTAAGAAATTTTGGTGGTTCCAAAGTTCCATATTTTATTTTTTATGCACATTTAGCTCCAGGTGATATGTGATTTTAGACTAGTATTAGTGACTTTGAAATTGTGATTTTGTAACATGATTAACAAATTTTAGTCATTTCATTTAATCATTAAGATGTTTATCAACCCATCATAGTTTATCAAGGTTGATTACATTTTTATAGTGATACCCTAACTTATTTTGATTCCATTTCTACTATATATACTTTGGTTTTATAGTCATATACAATAACATGCACATAGGGTTTTGTTTTAAATAGCTTAAGAAAAAATGACCATATGATCCTTTTTTAAATTACTAGAATTTTATATACTTCTACATTTTTTATAATTTTTGGGTCTCAAATCAATAATCATATATATGTTTTTTGTTCATTTTGTTACAAAGTTGTAACTTTTTAATCAACAACTCTATAAAAAGTTTAAAAAGAACACTATTCTTGAAATCAATAAATGTATGGCATTTATGGTCTATATTTGACTTCATCAGTTTTAAATTTTATTTATTTATTGATCTATTTTAAAATCACAACTTAGGTCATATTAAGGTTGTTATTTTCATAGAAACCTTTAAAGGAACTTTAACATCTTAGTCACATCTTACTAGTCTCATCTGTCTAGTACTAGTCATCACCCTACTTCATCATTCTTCTTAGCCTAATTTAATATTGTCCTAGTCATATCATAGGATCCTATAACCAAGACTAGTCTTGAAGTTAATTAATCATCCTTACATTACATCTTATCCCAAATACCTAATCCCTCATCCTAATCATATTTTGTTCTATTTTGTCCTAGCTATACCATATTGGCTTCTTCATATACCCTCATTTTTATAATCTTGATCATCTTATATAACCATCCTTGTCATATTCAACTTATACATTCTTATCTTATTTATCCTTCATCTTAAATATATTTTTCATTCATGCATATATTTTACATTCTTACCCCATCATTATCCCTCACCATCATCTTGTCATCTCATATTTTCTAGTCATACTCCCATCACTTAAATACCTTAATCAAGTCTTTTCTAACCTCATATTGTGCACTTATCCTTAGCACTAATCATCCCTAGTGTCATCTTGAAGACTAAATCCACCTTATCTATAACCAATATTGGCCACATCCTTGTTATTTTTACCACCATATCCTCACATCACCTTGTCTTGTCTTAATTATCCTTAGAGTCTTAGTCCAAACCATATTACCCATCAAAAAACCCACCTTGCCTTAGTCGACACCCTATCACTTATCTTGACCTTGTCTAGCCTAATCACCTTGTCCACCACTTTATCCCTTGTAACCTAACCTAATCATAGTCCAACTCGTACTTACCTTGTCATCCCATTGACAATACTAGTCATCATATAAATTTTATAGTTATATGTTAGTCTTCACCTACATTGGAAAATGACTCTTTCTACATTAGGGTCCTTATTATTAGATGTTTATGTTAAATCAAGTTTGAATCCAATCCTATCATCATCTAATCTTCCTTAAGTCAATCATCTTAGTCTTAAGCTAGACATAATATAATACATCCCTAGCCAAAATTAGTCTCTTGGGCTAGTATAACCCCTTGTAAAATCTTAGAACTTATCATATCTCACCTAATTGAATCCAATCAAAACATCAAATTCTAGCTCATGTCCTAATTTGGTCTACTTGATCTTATCTTACCTAATTGAACATCACATCATGTTAAACATCTAGTCAAACTTGAGATCAAATTAAAGCAGGTCTTTGTCTAAATTTTCTACACACATCGCATATTCATTACTTGATCTTTCCATTCAATCACCCACACCTATCAATTGGGGTTAAACAACTACATCATACATATTTCTCCCATCTTGATTCATGGCATCCAAAAAATCTTTGGTTAATACCCTGATTGAGAAATGCTTCATGTAAAATAGGGATGTACTCCTTTATTGCCTCCTTGAGATGAGAACTCCATATCCTATAGACTTTGACCACATCCACCCAAAATTACCTCTAGTATGCACCCATTCCCATCATTCAACTCCTAGTCTTCATACTACCCAATCATATTCAAATCCTCTATCCACTAGTCATGTCCAGTCGTCTACCCCTTATTCTATTAGGAAAGGGAATTCAATCTTATCCACCTCATCTACTACTAGTTTTCCTACCCAATTATGACAACAAACATCTAATTTAAAGTCTAATACTTCATCACCTAAGTCAAGAAGTGAAGAGAGGAGTATACTTCTCTTCCTATATCTTTAAAATCCCTCTTCTACTAACTCGTTATGACATCTTGATCCTACCAAGCCTAAACCCTCTTAGTATAAATCCAACCACTATTGTATATATCATCAAACCTAGGGAAATACCATTAATTTATGTCTCACCTTATACAACTATATCCAAGACCTCATTGATCATGGTGACATCAAAATCAAGAATAAATCATATGGGGTCTCCATCTAAGGGTGAAAAATAAGAGGTATGCCAAGATTAATTTTCTAATCATGATCAAGATTTTACCTTTTCAAGACAAGGTCAAGACACTAATTCCATCTTTAATGGTCCACCTATCTTTGACAAATCCTCCATCAATGATAAGTCTATTTACCATGATCCTAGTCATTTCCTCTCTAATGAGTCTTTCTTCCATGGACCTATCTCTAGAAAATCCATTGTCTCTTCTATAGAAATTATATGTGAGATGTATGCAATTTATCTAGAATCATCCTGACCGAAACATCCTTCTACACTTAAATAAAATGATCAAATATTGAATAGTTATGATTGATTTCTCTCTAATTTCTCAACTTGTTCATTTATTTCACTTATATAAACTACTTCTATCCAACTTACAAATCTCAATCCTTTCCCTCTATTTATATCATTTGAGAGAAGATGAGGAGATTTCATTTGGTAATGTGAAACTAGATCAGTTTCTAAATGAATAGTTACCTAACTAGCACACTAATTTCAACAATCATACCAACCATATTTACTCTTATTTAGACATGTGGGTGTGCAACATAGAACCCCACATGGGTCATACTAACTAAGGTGAAGCTTCCCTTGGTTAAGACCAAAGTTAAGGTTAACACAAGTATCTTACTCTAACATCCCCCCATAATATTAAATTAGGAAGAAGAGTAAATTCATAAAATAGGTCCCAAAAACAAAACCTTGATTAGGTACCCATATATAAATATACAGTAAATTTCTATGTGTCCTTATGATAACCAATCCATCTTATCAAAAAACATGGATGTTGATTCATTATAACCACCAAGTCAAATAGAAATTGGTACTCTATATGAGGCTCACTCAAAAAAATTACTGATCATAGAACTAGAAAATGAGAGACAAAGAAACGGTCTCTCAGAAAACCAAATTGTATGAGATGGGATGAAAACCATCGCTGAAATAGGTTCAAAAGATGCTCAAAACCCAAATATGCTATCAAAAATATGTAGGAGTTCCAAGATACACTTAACACTTGAAGAAATAATTAAAAGAACAAAAGAGTATTATCTGGTGCAAGGGACACTCAACACCCAAATAAGTAGTATCTACACACACACACACACACACACACACACCATAATATGGAATGGGTGGAGTGGATGAAAAAATTTATGAGTAGGATAAATACACTACTCAAACATAGATCAATGAGTGTAGCTCAAAATTATAGAGAAGGCTAAAAAAAAGGAGACACATACACTGCCAAGGTGACAAAGAATACTAAAATGGTCTCTCAAAAAAGGAATGGCCCTAATGGTGATGGGAGAGACAAGTAATTAAAGGTGTAAAGTGTGTCAAAATCAAGGTACACATGCATGAAATTGAACTAAGCTAGAAAATTAAATCCTTCATGGCACTTTATAATTTAGTGGGAGTATAATATATCCCAAAAAAGCACTAAAATTTTGACCAGATACTAGAAATACTGTAAATAGGTCACCATAAGGAGTAGTCAATTTATCAAAGAAGAATTCACAAGACCTAGAATTTACTCCAAAACTAAGCAATATTTTATAGTATGAATGGTATGCAGATTATACATTTAAACAATCATCAATCAATCCATCCACATAATAATGGATGATGAAAGAAAAAGCTTGCAATTAATTTGGTGCCATGTGCATAAATAATGTATGTAAGGAAATTTTTGTATCAAATGTAGGATTCTCATGCCAAAGTGAATTTGATGAATTTTTGGGCCTCTCATGCCTAATAAAATAACAGTCAACTTTCTCAGGCTTGAGTGAAGGGAAAGATGACTTAGGACTCTCATGCCTGAATATAGTATCTAATGAATGCCTAGATGTAGTAGTACCATGTCACTCAATATCTTGTGAAATTATGGAATGAAAAAAAATGGTTCAATGTTTTTACATAATGGTCCCAAAAAATATGTATAATCACTTTCTTGATAGCCAATGCCATGATGATCAATCCAATGAATAGGTTGGATGGGGGAAATAATGCCCTATGCATGCTTTCTAAGACCTCTACTAGAATAACACATCCATAGTGTGATAAAAAATATTGTGAGTTACAACAAAATCAACTACTGGTGTAGTAAGATCAAAAAATGACTTAGTGGTTTATAGAGAAAAATTTAGTTGGGTATTCAATGGATGCATGCCAAAGTCACAAACATGAAATGAATGTGGAATAAGTTTGGTTGTTATGTGTTCCATATGATCAGCCTATTTTTATAAAATGTAATATGAAATTTAAAAGTATGTAGGAGTGAGTCATATGTATCAAGTGTTGTGGGGAGGAACATGTTCTATGTTTTGGGGCCCTATGTTCCTCTATAAATGAATAATGTCACTCTCAGATTGCAAGTTATTATTTGCTTGCTTGAGTGAGATTAAAACAAGGCATGAATACAATAAAAGAAAAAATAAATACAAGGTGCTTAGAAAGGGACATTGTTGGTGTCTCCAAAAAAGAATGGAAGGTGCTAAGAAAGGGGCCTTAAATGAAACACAAAGAATAATGCACGGCGCTAAGTAAGGGTCCTTGAGAGTGTCTCCAAAGAAGAATGAAAAGCACTAAGAAAAGGGCCTTGAAAGTGACATGACACAAACCAAAAGGATGATAAAGTGTGAATGTCTACGCTTAAGGAGAGGGCACAAACCACAAGTGCACTAAAACCAAATGCAAGGCATAATCTACAAGAGTTTCTTAAACAAGTGTTTATCCCCCAAAAAAGAGTTTTGGAACTTTATAAGGAGTGAAATTACCAATAAATCCCCCCAACTACTAATAATGACATAGTTTTACAAAAATGTCAACTAAATGAAATTTGAGTTAAAACTAGAAAATATAAAAAAAACCTATTTCAATAAAATATAACTCAAATTGAATTATAAATATGGATTACTAGTGAAAAATCATGAACTTTCAAAAAAATAGCACCTCAAAAAGTGCCTAGAGTGTAGAGAAAAGTGCCTAGAAAGTTGTATGATGTTCACACACTGAGAAGGCCTCTAAAAATATGAAAAATATTCACACTTTATTATGGAGTAGAAAAAAAATAAATATACTATATGGAAGAGCTCATAATTGGATTTGTAACGTAATATAGATCATCAAAAAACTCCAAATGGCACTCAATATATGATATATAAAAAAGCAAAAGTATGTCTACATAAACTCACAATGGAGGCGGTTCCAACAAAAAATATGAGCATGCAAGTATGAATCCCAAAAAAAAGTGGGCATGAAGATAGATTAGGAACCACTGATTGGAAAAAATAAGTATTTTTGTGGGGGGTCTGACCACCTATAAGACCATGCCCCAATGCCACCATCCCCACCCCACCTGTTAGGCCATTCCCCACCCACTGATATTTGACAAATGAAAAATGGTCATTCAATGATCCTAAGTTCCTAAAAATTAGATGGGGAATCAAACCAGTGAACCTCCCTAATGTCAATGTGTTAAGAAAAAAAAATTGACCAAATGACCCATCAAAAAGGTAAAACCTTGCAAACATTGTGTTTTTAAAAAACAAATGTGTAAAACATGTAAATTTATAGAATTAAAGTGGTAGAGTCTTTAATTTTTGGAAATGGGTGGATGGCATAAGTCAATAAACTAGATGTTATTTTAACAAATAGGAACCAGACACATTTTCAACTCTATAAAAATAATATAAGGCAAAAACACGCTACAAAGAAATAAACTTTCAATGAGAAATTGTTCATGTTTTTGTTGTGAAAAATGTCAAAAAATCCAATGCCAAATACTCATCAACCACTGACAGAGAAACTAAATAATTTAGAACTAAGGCATCATCCATTGCAGTTATTTCCAGCAAAGCCCTACCCAAATCAATCTTCACATATTTGTGGTGGAGAGGAGAGAAGGGTGCAGGCCATGGATGGATAGGATAAGTGGGGAGTGGATCTCGAGTGGAAGCAAGGTGGTGTGGCAGGTGGGCAGTGTAGTTGGTGGCATGGTGGAGGGAAAGTTAGTATGGCTACAGTGGGTTGAGGTAGAGTGGAGTCTTGGTATGGATGTGTGGAGGTTGGGCAAAGGGTGATGGGTTTGATAGGACCACAAGCTAGGTTTTTTTTTGGGGGGGGGTTGGTTTTTCATATGCTTATTTTTATTTTTTTAAATAAAAACCATTTATATAAATATTTTTATTATTATTATTATTAAACAAAACTTAAAAATAATTAACTTAAAAAAACTTTATAAATAAACTAAAAAACATATTTTGTTTAATTTTATAAAAGATAAATAAAAAACTAAAACAAACATTTTTTTAAGTTTTTTTAAATATATAAATAAATAAATTCATTCAAAAAATGGTTTATTTTAATAAATGAAATTAAAAAAGTTAATAAAAAAGTTTTAAAACTTCAAAAATAAAAATATTCAAACCCTTTTAGCCAGTAGAAGGTTAGAATTGACTGAGAGAATTCACCACACCAAGATTACTACAATCCCATTTTCTATGAAATGAACATGTATCCCCACTAAATCAACCTCTCAAAATGCATTTGTATGGTCAGATCTACATCAAAATGTGCAAATTTTCTAGAATTTGTTTAGTGACTAACGAGCTTCTCAAATAGATCTAGAGCACCAAGTGACCGATTTGAGCAAATTGAAAGGTTGAAACACCTTTCATAGCTTCAATGAACATGATAACAAATGTTGAATAGATCTAAAATGAAAAATGACCCTTCAATTGTAAAATCCCTTGAAATACATCATAGTGACTCTCCTTGTCCTCGTTTCGACATTGTTGCTCTAATTGAGCAACATGACTCAATTGAAGGCTTAGTGAGAAGGAAGGTTATGATGTTGGATCAAATACCATGTAAAAATTGTATGTGGAATGTATATAATTTATCCATAATCACCCTAACCAAAACATCCTTATACACTTAAATGAAACAATCAAATATTGAAGAGCTATGGTTGATCTCTCTCAACTTGCTCATCATGTTCATTCCTTTCACTTATGGCAACTTCTTGTTCTCTCCAAATTACAAATCTCAAGCATTTCCATATATTTATAGCATTTGAGCAAAGGTGAGGAGAGTTTATTTGGTAGTGTGAAATTGGTTCAGTTGTCAAATGAATAGTTACCTAACTAGGGCACTAATGTCAGTATTTGTACTAATCATGTGAGTGTGCAATATGGAACCCCAATGAGGCATAATAACTAAGGTAAATATTATATTGGTTAAGATTCAAGTTAATCTTAAAATAATTTTACTACTCTAACACCTCCATCATCTTCTTCTCACCCATCATATTAAAGACCCTATTTGAAGAGGTCGCTTGTGGATAATGAATCCTCTACTAGTAGCATTGTATCATGCACATCAGAGTCAGCATTGGAGTCAACATAATTCTTATCTACATCATTTTCATGTCTAACACTAGTATCCAAATCATATTCATTATCAAAACCATCATCCTTAATTAATGTTATAGATGGTGACTATGCCTACCTTTTTTAGGATACTTCCAATCTGGATGTCAACCAATCACAAGACATATGTTTTGATCCTAATCAGGATGATGAAGTCATAAGAGATATTTTACAAGCTTTATATATAAAATATAATTAGAGTGAATTTGATCCTACCTTGGATGTGTGTACTACATCTAGTTTTGGTGATCATTTTGATGATCTTGAGGATATTTTATCCAACGTCAAAACTTAGTCTCTTAAGAACCTCTATGAGGACTATGTTTCCTCACCACCACTCATTAACCTCAACATACCATATATCCCACCTTCATCCATCATATATCATTTTCTTCTTATCAATGATCATTTAATCACCTCCCTCCATAAAGATGAACAAGGACATACATTCTTGGACTCTTCCCTAAGTAATATAACATGTGCCAAAAATACAAAGGTCTAAGATCATATTCAAAAAGTCATTCATGATGATCAAATCACCTTTGATTCTATAAGTTACAATCAAGAAAATTTAAATCATTAGTTTAATCAAAACATGTCTTCCCCTAGTGAAACCCTCTAAGGCACTAAGGGACCATCAAAGTCAAAATAATCATCTATCAACTCAAAGATCAATCTCCTCTGGTGAATCCCAAATTTAGGCACTAGGAGAAAACCAAGATATAATCAAGTCTAAAAATAAAAATGATTTCAAAATTATTATCAAGATGTTCAATAACCCTTTAAATAATTAGATCAAAGAAGAATCACAAAGTCAAAGTGGCTTGGATCTCTTACAGTCTTTTGTCAAATGGAACCAATCAATTATGGAGCATCCAACATGTCTAATGGTGTGTGTGATTGTTAGTACCAATTCTCAATCACCCATCACACCTCCCTATCATGATCCTATCATCCATTAAATTCCTATACATTACCATCAAATCCAAATCCTAAACCCATCCATTCCACACTTTACAAACCTAGGTAGCATTATCTCTTGTAGGGGTGATGAAAACACCTAGTTTAGATGTCTAGAGGGGTCTCAATCAAGATTCAATGAAGGTCACAAGGACATTAGTAAATATAGTATTAATAACATGATCCTAGTATCACATATCTCTAGAACATGTGTTGTCAAAATATCAAGACAATGTTTGCATCACTACATCTGGCCCAGATCTAATAAATTGACATGTCATTAAAAAAAGTTAAAAAAAATATTTGTCTAATTGTGAAAACTAGTCTTCTGATGCCTCGGGTAAATACAATGATGAAAACAAGTTTTGGCATCATGTTAAAATATTTTTTATCTACATTTTACCTCACCACTTGGGGCCAAATGTATTTCATCCACATAATATCCCTTGTCAATCCCCTCCATGTCATCCTTGTCTATCTTATCTCTCAGTTCATTTCTCCTACCCATCATCTACCATCATATTGTGCATATTATTGTGTCCATTATTTTTTTAATTCTTAAACTTTTTAAGGGAGTGGAATATTCTTTGTAAATATTCTACAATTATCCTAGCATATCCTCCAATAGACACTCAGGCAACTAGATATCTAGTTCCTTCATGATGTGGTCATGGCAATTCCTAGTCCATTATTTCTTGGTCCTCATCCCCTTTTTAGCATTAAACTCATATTTTTTTCATCCTATCCAACATTCCATCTATCTTCATCTTGGTTTATCATCTTGGTATTCCCTTTTATATTAACCCCTTTTGTATAGTGTACATACATATTCTGAAAAACCCTAAAAATTATAAAATACACAAAATCCCAAAACCTCTAAGTTGTCTTATCTTATGTCTTACTTATCCCAGTTATCTTATCCTATGTCCTAAGTTATCCATATTATTGTCATCATATCTTTTCTTATATCTTAACGATCTTATCATTTTTTCATCTTGCCGTGTCTCAACATCCTAGTCATCTTTTCTTATGTTTTCTACATCCTTATCTTAATCATAATCCCTAGTCTACTCCATGTCCATACCTTATCTAAGTTCTTATCCTTAATCCAAATTCACATCATCATGATCAAATTATCCCAACTCATCATCTGATTAATCATCTTGTTGACTCTCATCAGGATAATTAGATAAGACACAATGACACTGCATGTAGATACTTGTGTGTGTTACTTGTCTGCTCTTTGTTGTTTTAATTATTTGCATCTATTTTATTATGTATATATCTATATATGTTTTTTTTCTTGTCTATGTTTTTCTTATTTTATTAATATTTTAATTAGTTTTGCATCATGTCTCTTTTTTCAAGGGTGTAATGAATGAGGATGCTATGATGGAGCCCAAAAATCTATGATAATGTTTGTGGTTTATTTTATGCAGAGTTCATCATTTGTCTCTTTTATAATCATACACTTTAGCACAACATCCTCTTGGTCATACTTATATCATGGGGCATACTTCCTAGTGTTATATTTACAATAGATTTCTTAGACTATAATGAGACATGTTATAGTAATAATGGCTTTACAATGGACTACACTTATCATTTCTCCTATCCTCTCTCATGTGTCTAAACATATAATCATCTTAATCCCATCATCAAATTAATCATCCTAGTCCACTTGTATAATATCCAATCATTTCTCCAAGCCATTTCTCATCATGTCTATATCCTCTAGTTACTCATCTATCATCTCTTTAGTCATCAACATCTAATATCTAATCTCTATCTTCATGTCTAACATCTGATTTGTATCCTCCATCTAACAACTAACATATCTAAAAATCATGATCATCCTTATCCTTTGGTCTATCTTGTCATCTATCATTTAGTATTAACTACATTGGCCTGAGGTCTTTTCAGACTATGTAGGTAGCACTTAGTCACATAATGTGTCTAATCTCATATCAGCCACTCTCTTTTCTTTCCCCATCATTCATCATTAGATCTCTCTTTCCCCTCATCATCCTTAAGTATTGCATCAATCAAATCATAACATCCATCTTTTCTTCCATCAGTCATCCATTATCACTGATTGGTCAATTTATCATTTAAATTTTATAGTTTCCTTCTTCGATTGGGGCACGACTAAGACTGTAACATTATTATCATCTCTTGCTCCCTTACATGTGTCCTTACTATGGGCATAACCACTATTAATCACATTATGGTTCATTGATTCAATTAAATGTAGTTAAATTCTCCTCCTTCATGTTTTGGCTACTCGATCATATCATTTCTTTTCTCTCATATCCTTCATCATATCACTCAATTTCATATTTGAACTAAAATCATCATTAATATTATCAAATATTTATCTTATTTTAGCCTAATGCTCTCCTAACATATTTCCTTTCTAGGGATATGTTGAAATCTTGTGGCCTTTATCATCTTGTTTTATAGCTCTCCTTAGAATGTGTCCTTTCCTAGGATACATCAAAAGATTACAACCTTTTATCTTATCATCAACATGTTATGGTTAATTCCCCCTTGAGATGTGTTAATAACCATAACACAATCATTTTTGCTCCTTGTCCATAGGTCTTTTCCAAGGGTGTCATCATTTTGTATCTCACAGATCATGACAAGTTTATTTTCTTCATCATCGATCTAACATCTAGCATTCAAATCCCTTGTCTACTTGCACCTCCTGCCCCTTCTTTCTATTTTTGAGTGGCCATCTAATTCCTTCATCCACACATGTCCTCTCAATGGGGAATCATGTGTCCACTAACATAATTTATTAACATTCATCCATGAGTATCTTTTTTATTTTAAATACCATTAATATTTATACTTCATTCAGTCATAATAACCTTTCAAAGAGGGGTAAAATGTATGCATAGAAATTTTCTTACCTTCATGATCTTGCTAATTTTGACACTAACATCACTTGTTTCATCTAATCACATCCCTAGTCCCATCTAATTTCATCTAAATTATCATTACTAATCCTCTTAGTCATTATTTTAACATCCCTTCCATTATTCATATGCATGTATGGAAATTATATCATCTTATAAGTCAATTAATCCTTATTTTAATATGTCATTTATCTTCTAATTTTATTCTAACCCCACATGTCCTTTATATTGGAATTTAAAATTGTGATCCCATCTACCCTAGCCTATTCCTAGGCTCTCTCATGTCCCTAATCCCTAATCACCTCATCTAACCACATACTAATTTTGCTTAGCTCCTAATGGATTCTATAATCCTCCCCTATTCTCTCCTTCTCTAAAAACCTTTAAATTTAGAGGCTTCTTGGGAATTTTTAAATCCTATTTATTTCCTCCTCTCCTTCTATTTAAACCAATAAATCCTCCATTGAATAAATAATAAAATTCAAGATATTCTACGCCAATATTATGATCGTAATCCATTGGTATTTTTTCAAACAATCCTCTAACCCATGTCTTGAATCAAGTCAAATAACATGTTGAGAATTTTAGTCTATTATAGCAATCTAACATCAAGAATACTTTAGTATTTTTTGAATCTTGATTTAGAACATTTGGCTTTAGATTAAAATGTTGTTTCAAATGTTCATTTTATTGCATTTTAATTTAATGGTTTCCAATTTTGAATTAGATTATTAATTTGAGTTGATTTTAGTGTATAATTGCATAATCTAATCAATTGCTCAAATTTATCATCTCACAAGCATCACTCTCCATAAGCCTCCCTAAAGGTCCAAAAGGCTAAATCATAAGGTAAATCACAAGGGTTATCATTTAATCAACCACTAAAGGGTGGGTGGATGAATTCATCATTCATAAGCTGACTATTATGTGTGAATATCCCATGGTGCTCATGGAACTTATGGTTCACCCACCTGAAATATCCAGGTGAATACCTCATGTAAAGGAGAAAAGTAGGTTTTCAACTTAAAAGAATCTCCACTTCCTAGTCTGTAACCTAGTTTAAACCAATATAAACATGGTTATAATCCACCCTTAAACCCCATACTTTCCTCAATGCTCAATCACTAAAGTAGTGATGTAGGGTTACACAACATAACACATTACTACATAACAATAGTTTCAATTAAAAATTATATTTTTTAATGAATGGAAGTTAATTTACACCACATTTACACACATGAGATTATGCACAAGGTATATTAAAAACACATTAATATTCACAAAATTACAACCGAATAAATAACACAATGTCATATTTGCACCATAATTTAATCACTATGATCATTGATTTAACCTTTTAGGGTTTTACATAAATAATTACCTATGTTTGGTTAAAGGGATGAGATGCCTGAATCAATTAAATAAATTAAAATAATTAAGTTACTAATTTATAAATAATTTTGACCTTGTTTGACTCTCTAATATTATAAATAGATAAGGTTAAATAAATACTTAACTAAAAATAGACTGTCACAGATGATCTAGGTTCTGAATCTTGATATCTGAGTAATTTTGAGTATCACATACAAGATTATGATATTCATTTGTTCATTGGATAGTAGTAACCAATTTGAACAATAGTGTCATCTATGTGTGTGTGTCCTCAATATGCTTCTAATGTCCTTTTTGTTGGACTATTCCTATTTTTTAGGAACACCTGTGCCTGTGTATGTATGTTATGTTCTTATGTGACTGAAACTTGTAGTTGTGTATTGTACCTAAAAATCTTGATTTGATGTATAATCCCTGATTCTCTTTACAAGTATGATATGAAAAATAATTCAGTGTATTAGTAGGTTAGATTGGACATCCTAACACCCTGTTGTGTAGATAGTTGCCTACATATCAATACTTCAAAGAGGGATCAAGTCCAATATAGTTCTCCCACCTATTGCTTGATGTATGTGCAATTGAATTCTAGAATGAGAGTGATTTTAGATGCCTTGAATGTGTTTGAGCTTTGAAATACTTGAAAACTAGAATTAAGGTTGTTGTAGATGGTAGTATGTTAGGGAAAACTAGGGATAATGTATCTTGATTTTGCACAACTTTATCTTTGGCTCGAATGGTTTTTTGCATATATTTTCCATATAGTGAATAAAGGTGGATTATACTTATATTTATAGGGTTTTGTTGCTTGTACAAATAATAAAATGATCATATAATGACCTTAAGAGGGGCAAACATTTGAAAAAGTATCTATTGGGAAGAGTTGGGGCTAAGGACAGTAGCACCCATTTGGGTACACTAATGCCATTTGGCTGTAATGTCCCAAATATGGTGCTAATGTCCACTTGGTAGACTGTTGAGCAAGCTGGATTAGGGTTAAAGGTGATAGTTCAAGGACTATGTCTTGATAGGTTCTAGGTGACTATGGTTTGTTGAATGATTGGAAATGTAAGTCTAAGGCTCTATAATAGGTTTATGGAAAGCCTAAAAATAGGGTAACTAAAATGACACTCTTAGCATCCAATTACCACTTTTAGGTGATTACAATCATACAACAATGTTATTTATTTAGAGAGATTAAATTATTTAAGAGTTATAGTACATATATGAAATAAAAATTTCACTTAAACATTATATTTTTTATGAATGGAAGTTACTTTACACCAAATTTACACACATGAGTTTTGCACATAAGGTATGTCAAAAACACATTACTAATCACAAATGTACAACTAGATCAATAACACAAATGACATACTTGAACCACAACTTAAATATTATGATCATATAATAATGTTATTTATTAATAGGGATTGAATTGTTTAATACCTATAGTACATATACAAAATGATGCATGGTTTTACACAATATGTTAAAATTTCACATGTACATAGAAAACTACAAAAAAACATTTTTTACATTGATTCATGACAATGAGTATAAACATATCACATACATTAGTAAAATTTCACTAATAATACACAAGTACATATGTCATCCCTGATGACTTCATTGACAACCATATATCATTATTGTTGTCAATGGAGAATAATAAGCAGTCATCCTACACATATCACCCAGTTCCACAAGAGTGTCCCATGGATATATGATATTTTATATTTCTAACAAATCATTAACTACAACTACTATGAAACTAAAGCAAGCATGGATAATAACCCTCTCCAATGGAAACTCAATGTATAAAAATCTCATTCAATCAATCTAACTAGAACTCAAAGTACAAATTCTATTTCTTAATGGTTATGAAAGGTGACTGAACCAAATACTTTTATTTCTCAGAGTTTCCAAGCTAACATCCCTCACTAAGAATATCCCTATTTTTTTTTGAAAAAAGGGGTAAAAACTTTATTAAACTCAGAAAAATAGATTACAAAATAGTAAAAGGCCAAAGCCTCGTGAACCAAAGAAAACCTCTAAAAACTTCCATCAAAAACCGTCACACCCCAACACCATCTCCATCCTCTCTAAGAATCCTCTCCAAGTTCTGACACACCTCATTGGGCAACAGCACCCATTCATCCACCTTCTAGCCCTCAATATCCTCTGAAGCCCACTTTGCCAGGCAATCGACCACCCTGTTCCATTTCCTTGGAACATGTGCAAAAGACATGAAATCCATAAGTAAATTAATAAGAAATATCTACTACACTATCAAGGATAGTTGTTAACTCACATCAGTAATCTTCCTCTCTAGGAGTATATTAATCAAAATTTGTGAGTCTGATTCACACATCACCCTTCTCTAGCCTAACTCATAAGCTCTCCTCAAGGCATATAGAATAGCGAGACCTTCCATCCTGTTAACTGTCTGCTCCCCCATATGGGCTGAAAAAATAAAAACAATAGATCTGGAGGAGTCCCTACCAATCCCACCTATCCCAGTCAAGCCAGTATTACCCCTGGAGGAACCATCAGTATTAATTTTCAAAAGACCCTCTAGAGGGGGTGTCCATTTTCCACTCCTTTGATTTTTTTTCTTCCCACATCAACCTCGCCTGACGCAAGCAGAGGCTAGAGAAATACTCTATACGCCTAACCTTTTAACCAAATCTATGTCACCCTTCTCCAGAGGTAAAATGATCTCACTCTTAGCTTCAATAATCTCCTGAATCATTCTTATAATTCTACTCCATGCCTGGTGAATCGCCAATTTTTCCTCTTTAAAAATTATGTAGTTTCTCTCTAGCCATACTTGCCATAATAGAAAAATGGGTCCAGCATACCAGGCCTCTTGCAAGAAGTGAGCAGCAAAGGGTGGTCTGCCCAAACTTGACCAAAATTCAACAAGGGAGGAGGCATGCAGGCACTGACACCTCCACACATCCCACCATGTGTGCCACAAATGAAGAGTGAAAGGGCAACTAAAAAATAAATGTGATGACTCCTCCTCTACCCCCTTATATAGGATGCAATGTGAAGGACCAACAAATCCCCTCCTAATATTCTCCCAAGTCAAGCATTGATTTTATACCAATGTCCAGGTAAAGCAATTGCACTTTGGCTAGGACAAATTGTTCCAAACTCTTTTCCACAAAGGAGCTTCCCCCCTTCATCATAATGCTGCGCAATCAATTCCTAATAGCCCGATGAGACCATGTATTTCCCCTTAGGGTGAGGGGATCAAGCCAGCACATCGCTCCCCCTAAGTGCATTGTAGTTATGACTAGTAAGGATTTTGTGTAGCTCAATGCACTCAGCCTCCATACCAATAATTGGCCATTCCTCTGGAGCCTTCCATCTCACTTCTGTTAACTAGCCATGAAGAAGGAGAGATTTGCAATCACACACACTATTCCACACTGCTTCACTAAATCTCTATGCTAAAACATATAGATGTGGATACTGAGTAACCAAAGGGGGGAAGCCATCCCAAGAATCATGCCAAAATTGTGCCTCTATCCCCTCTGTGAATCTAGAATAGACCTTTCTTGATCAAAGCAGCTCCTTTTTTTAGAGTAGCCCAGATCACCAATCCATTTCCTAGCAAACTGTACCTAGGGATATCTTTCAGAAGGACCCCAAAAAAATACTTATGAGACAAGATCTTGGCCCACACATGATCTTGTTCCTCACACCATCTCTAATACAATTTTGTTGCCAAGGCCGTACCTGCAAGTACTAATTACCACAATCCCAAGCCCCCAAACCTTTTCAAGCTACAAACAACCTCCCACCTAATAAGGCTCCACTTCATCAAAGATAGGTTACCTGCCCATAAAAACTATTTTGCCAAGGAATCAAGGTCTTTAACAAAACTCACCCGTGCCACCTGTAGCATGCACCTATAGAGAGGAAGTGCCTACACCACAGACTGGATCAGTTGGACCCAATTGACAAAGGATAGCCACCTATTGATCCAGTGATTCACCTTAGCCTAGAACTTGTTTAGAATCCTCTGCCACGATTCCTTAGACTGTATCCCAGAAGATATAAGGATCCCTAGATAAAGTACCAGAAGGCTTCTAATATGAAACTAAATAATATCAACCACTCTTCATTGAATTAATGGTGGAGTGTTGAAGAAAAAAATGGATGACTTATCCTCATTAATTACCTATCTCGAGGTAGCTAGGTAGGCATCTAATCCACTACGAATATTGGCAGCTTCCTTCATAATAGCCATGCCCATCAAGGCCACATCATCCACAAACTATAGGTGACAGAGAATCGGAAGGTCACCTCCCCACCTCCATCCCTGAATAACACCTTCTCCAATCTTCTTTCTAATCAGCCACCCAAGACCTTCTACCAACAAGAGAAATAGGTAGGGAGATAAGGGATCACCTTGCCGTAAGCCACGTGAGACCCCAAAGAGATTAGAGTTCTCCCCATTAACCAAGATAGAGAATGAATTCAAATTCACATAGCTCATTACCCACCTGATCCAATCTTCCTCGAACCTAAAGGCTTCCAAAACCTTTTGGAGAAAGGACCACTGAACCTTGTCATATGCCTTGGACATGTCTAGCTTAATAAGCATAGCCTTCTCCCTGGACTTGGACATGGAGTGGATAGCCTCAGTAGCCACCACGATCCCATCCAAAATATGACACCCCTCCACAAATCCACTTTGCTCCTCTGAGATCAGCACACCCAGCCACTTTTTTAACCTTTCAACAATCAGGTTGGATATAATTTTATAAACTACATTGCAGAGGGAAATGGGTTGGAATTAACTTAGGTGATCAGCCCCTTCCCCCTTGGGAATGAGAGCTAAAAATGTCAAGTTTAGGGCTCGAAGCATTTTCCTGTTATTTTGTGATTCTTGAACCCTTGCCAATAAATCTAATTTGATAATTTCCCAAAATTCTTGAAAAAATTCAATTGAAAAGCCATCTAGGCTTGGTGCCTTACCTTTTTTCATCATGAATACAATATTATTAAGCTCCTCTATGGTTATTGGATGCATCAGCTACTCCTTCATATCCCAAGAAACTAAAGTGGGAATACAGGAGAGTATCTGATCATCAACAGTTGCTTCCCTCTACCCTTCTTCTTTGAATAGATAAGTGAAATAATACGTAGCTTCATTACATATATCCCTCGTAGAAGAGATAATCTCTCCACTGTCTGACACCAAATAAGTTATCATATTATTGTGTTTCTTGGCTCTAATTGAGTTGAAGAAGAAAGTTGTGTTCTTGTCCCCTTCTTGTAGCCACTCGATCCTGGCTTTCTGCTTTCAAAATATTTCCTCCCTCAACTCCCATTCCTCCATCGTCTTAATAGCCCTCACTTCCTCCCTCAGCAAAAACTCAGATAGTCCCTCCTCTCTAATCAATCTAGTAATGTTGTTCAGCTCCATTTGCACCTCTTTCTTTTCCTAGAAGATGTTCCCAAAGCTTAGAGTATTCCACCTTTTGAGCTGATACTTCACAGATTAGAGAAGCTTGGCAAAAATATACATTAATGTACCAACAATAGGCCTCCTTATTGTCCACCAATCAGTAACTCGACCAAATAGATCTGGGTCCCTGAACCACATGAGTTGAAACTTGAATGGTGGCTTCCTATGCAGATGAGTAGAAGAAATGTGAAGCTTAATGGGCCAGTGATCTGAGCCTTTCCAATCTAGGATCTCAAAATTCAAAGACCACAAACTGCCTACCTAATAACAAGAGGTCATGAATCTGTCAATACATTTAGCAATATAGCTATTGCCTATTCTCCTATTGTTCCAAGTTAACCACCCATTACATGGCTTAATATCCACCAGGTTGAGCTCTGAAATCTTGTCTCAAAGCAAAAAGGAAGATGGTTCCAATCTTGCATTACCTCCCCTTTTTTCCATTAGGTCCATGATAACACTAAATTCACCAGCCATAATCCATGGTAGATAAGGAAAACCTCTGTGAACCAAAAGAATATTATTCCAAACAAGAAGCTTACCTTGGAAATCATTGGGGGCATAGACATTCAAAAGAAGAACACACTCCCCTAACTCAATGCATAAGGAGACCAAAGAAAGTGAAGATTTGAAGGTGATCCAAGACACCAGCTAAACCTTACATGGATTCTAGAGACAAGCCACGCCTCCCATAGATCCCTGTGCCCCTATGCATTGACATAAACCTTGCCTCCATAGCTTAGGTGCAAGACCCATCATATACTCCACTGAAACCTTAGTTTCTTGAAGAAAGAGAATATTTGGACAGTGATTCCTAACCAATTCCTGAATAGCTTTTTGTCTAGGGCCACTATTCAAGCCCCTTACATTCCAAGAAATAATAATCATTTCAAAGGAGACAAGAAGTGGGAATCTAAGGTCTTGACCGACCCTGACTCAACCAAATTTTCCCCAATCATCTTTATCCTCTCCATGTCCTTCTTCCACCCTAATTTAACACTTTTTTTGAAATCCCCCTTCTTACCATCCTTCTAAAGAATTCCTAGGTGAGGATGAGCCTTGCCTCTCTTCTCTGCCTCTATCACCCCTACTTGTGTGGGGAGAGCCCCAGCCTCTACTTCCTGAACTAGATCAGCACTTGATTCAAGAGTATTCTACTCCCCAACCTACCCATCCATGATCATAGGTAGGGCAGCTTCCACAAGAAGTGTTAAGAGATCCATGGGAGAAATTCTAGCCATTCTGGACCCCCCCACAAATTGCTCTTCACTAATTAGGCCTAGGTTAACCTCCTGTTGGCCTAGTTCATCTAGAACCTCAAACCTATTAACTGAATCCTCCTCTTGATGCTCCATTAGGAACCTCTTATGACCTCAGTTTTAGCCTCTAGTCTTAACCTGCATAAAACCTTCAGAATCCTTGCCAGCAACCGCTCCAACCTTCTTCCCTTTGTCAACACCAATGGCACTACTCAGTGGAGGTGGGGGTGTAGGCTGCTGATCACTCAATTTTACCTTTGAGCACCTTCGCACCAGGTGACCATACTCATGACACAAGTGACATCTGAATGGGAGGGTCTCATAGTCCAGATGTTACACCAATGAGTATGAACCAGCACACATCTCCACTGCGTCTGGAAAAGGTCTACTTAAATCAATTTCCATGCAAATTTAGGTAAAGGTCATGATTTTCTTACCTAAATATTGTGTGGAAGACCCCATAGGTTTTCCTAGCATTGAAGCTATCATTTAAAGAACATCCTCACGGTAGCATTCAATAGGCATTCTAGGTAACCATACCCACACTAGGACTCTGTTTGGCAATGCCTCAGTAGGGTTAAATCTAGCATGCCATGGTTTCACAAAAAGCCCAACCTGATTATAAAAATAAGGACCACATTCAAAAACCCTATTTTTATCAGCCAAGTAAATGAATGTGACCATGAAGAAATTGTTGGCCAACAATGTAACCTCCATCTCACCCTCTGGTTCCCACACACATCAAGCTCAACTTTCCAAAAAAGGGAGGGAGATGCACAGTCCCATAAATTTGTAGTATAGTGCATGCTTGGAGTAATATTCCACATCTTCAGCTATCATATCAAACAAGATTACCAGCTTTGGTCTCTCCTTATAGTGCTCCAGGTAGCCATTAACCTTTGTAATCCATGATCCCCCCACTGAGCTTATGTCAAATTATCTTAGAGTCTGGCTAAAGTTAGTATTTTCCACCATCCTGGCATCCAGCCCCTACCTATTCCTTCCTACTACCTCACTGAAACTCCTATCCATCCTGGCTTGAGTTGGCTCCTTCTGAGCCATAGTCATGCCCCTCCTTATCCATGCCTTCACTTATGAGACCTCCTTCTTCTACCTTCCTACGCCAAACCATCGAATCTACCCTTTATAGCCCAAGGATTTTACAAAACAAGCCAGGGCACACCTGCCCTAGCCTGGCAACGAGTTGCAGAACTCATCCATGTGTGCCCCCGATTTTCCTAAGTATATCATCATCACTAAGAATATCCCTATTAATACTTATATATCTAAATATATATTTTCAAATCATGGTTTATTGTAACATATTTATGACCAAACATGAAACATTTAACCAACTGTGAGGTATATAAAATAGGTTTCAAATTCTTATTTGTCTCAATATTCATGTTTTAATATTTTCATAAATTTATTATGTATGCTTGCTTTACTATTCATATATTTCACATTAAATTCAATTTACTTTAAAAGTTAGTGTATTACATAATTTAGGTGTATTAATTGAAGATGTCCCACAAGAACGAAGGTATGCTCTAACCTTTGTAACAACAAGGAGAACCAAAACACATTAATCTTGTGGATTCTTATCAACTAGGTAACTTCTAAACCACCATTAGTTCAATATAAGGATCATATCTATACAATTTTCTAAGGAATAGGATCATAACCATAAAGTGGTTTTTAACCATAACATTTTGGATATAATCCTCCAAATTATATGCATATACCTTGGTTATTATGTAAACATGCACAAGACATAATAATACCACTCTAACACCATCAACATTTAACTAAGTTGATGATTGCACCTACTTGGTTCCAAGATGTCTCAAAGGCTTTCATAATTTTATCAAATCATCACCAACATCCAAATCTAATGGATAGTCTCTCCAAGGCAAGATGGTATGATAATGGTCATGGAAATACCCATCAACCTAGCACACAAGAACTCACTTGCAAGCTAACATTCTCTTCATCTTTGCGACCAACTAACTTCCTAAATATTGATTGGAACCTTGCTCCAAACCTTCATCAAATCTCATTGGTTCAAATAGATAGGTGGATAAAAATAAATATTATTATGGGTTTTTCAAGAGTGAAGACCAAACCAAGAAGACAAGAATTTGTTCCTTGGTCAAAGAGTCCATAGTTTAATGAACTCTTCATGTGTACTTTTCTTACCTCCTCAATGAGGCATAACACTCAACAAGTACATGTATCGATTCATTATGTAAAATTAATACCAAATAATGATCCTCAGAGCTCTTAATGTTTTAATCAAGCTCTGACACCAAAATGTCATGCCCAAAATTTCATGACTCAGACACACACAAAAACACACATTTTCTTATACACCAATAATAACATTGTCCACCGGTGTCTTGATAAAATATTGATTTCAAAGAATATGCATTATTGAAAAAAGGTTATCATGCACACACTTCAAGACTAGGATAAGATGATACTCCTCAACATTATTACATGGTTTATAAGACATAATAATATCTTGATCTACAAGGGTGACTACTCTACATTAGGACTCTATGCAAGAAGAAACCAAATTAAGGATTTCAAATGTTAGAAAGTTTTATTTAGTAGGTTTTTCATCCTTGTAAACATTGCTCAACATTAGTTTACAAAAATCACTCTATTATGATTTAATTTCATAATGTATTGAAGGAGGGAACACAATACCAATGCAGGGTACAACGGTAGGATACAATGACAATCTCATTATAATCAATTGATTGCTTGTTCCTTCCAATTCCATAGTCCTTGCTATCTAGAAATGGTGACACCCAAAGTTAAAATAGTTTTTAAATAAATATATTTGGGCATATCACCTTCAAAAATGAGAATAATTATAATAATAGAATAAATATGACCATATTATGCACGTATTAATATAATATAACAATTTTCAGGGTAAGGACACTCCTTCAATCATAAAAACATGGCTAAATCTAGGATAACTCTCAACTAGACAAAAGGTCACAAAATGACATTGGTTTAATTATCCCAAGAATGAGATAAATTTTAATTATACCATGAACCAAATCTATAAGTTATAAATAATTCATTTTAGACAAGAGAATGAATCCATTGTGAAGGAAACACCAAATTAGACTATCATTCCAAATTAAACTTAGCATTAAAAATCTGCCTTACTAAACTTCCTACAAGATTGGTTTTGGAATTGTTCTACTAAAAATACAAACCACCCCATTTAAATTTCAAATAAGGTTATATGGTTAAAATAAATCTAGAGGGATACAGAAACAACCTTCAGTTTCAAAAATTACCACTTATGTTATTTATGTGATGTTGATTTTAAATCAACTTTGAAGGCAAAATAGAGAAGACAATTTTTCCTTGCAAATGCTCTTCAGGACTAGAGTAGAAAATTGATTCTAAAAGAGATAAGAATTTATCTTATTGTAGATTTCATAATAGATAGACTGAAGGGAAAGTTTTTACGTCAAAATTTCAACAGATTTCCATTTTATATATTTAATTGAATTGAAAACCATATTAATTTTTATCAACTTGTGACAAGAAAATTGATACTCACAAAGTGAGAATTTTGGATAGAAAATTAATTATTTTAAGTGTCTATTTCTCTTACTCAATTTAACATGTTAGCTTTTATCATCCCATTACAAAATTGTTGGTTTGAAGCCCTCATTTCCCACTCATGCCCTATTTTGAAGGGTTTCATAACAAGGGGGGTTGATCTACTTTAGAATGAATTTTTAGAAAAATAACTCCTTTGGTTATGAAGATCATTTCACTCAAATAATATCCCTATAACATTATGCCAAGAACATAACTATGTGAATTTACAATCTTTTTCATAAGCGTAAATGTCATTTATTCATAAATCAAGGAAAAGTAGATTATTTGTTTGTTGAAATCAATTTGTAAATGTGCTTTCAAGAAAAATAACTATTTATTGTAGTACTGTTCTTTTTACATAATATTCTATATATTATAAATAAGATGATAATATCACAAGACTAATTATGACATTCAAAATACAAACATTTGATTTTGACCACATCCCAAGATAATAAACCAAGTATCATCTTATCAATTATTACATACTTTCAAAAGTTATATTTTAAATACAAGGACATTATTTACATTTCAACTAATTCATAAATAATACAAAATATTAATTTTACCTAAACAATAACTCTTTTGACATGAATGACGTTAATTCCTTGCATTATAAATGCCACTAAGACTCTTCATCCTAAACTAAAACAATTTCACATTGAATGTGTTAACGTTAAGTTGGTAAGCGATTCCTTTTCATAATTTCCACTTTGTCAATCAAGTAATAAATATGTTAAAATGATAAAAACAATAAATGAACATTCTTAACACTATTTACATAATTAAGCAAGTATATGGTCAAGATTATTTAGAGGCTTTAAGCACAATACTAATTTTTTTGGGCTATAAATAATAAAACACTTTAAAGTATAAAGATTTCATTCATTCATTACTTCATGACAAAATGCACATTCAAATCTAGAATAAATCATCAATATTATCTTCAACATCATGAATGCCTCTTCGTGTACACTCAGGAATGGTATGGAATCAGTTCATGGCACTTGCAAGGTATGTTCTCATACTATTATATTATACATACATCCCTTCATGCAACATTCAAACCTCATACAATGTCTTTATGAAATATTGAACCCTAAAATATGGTTAAGTCTAAAAATATAATAGAATCCTCCAAAACCTAAGATTAGCATTAACTCTTATGAGACCAAACTATTTACAAAATTTCAAAAAATATTAAATAACTTAATTATAAATCTCAGCAAAATGTCCATAACAAGGCATAAAAAATAAAACCATAACTTTGAACAGACTTTATTGAAGACCATAACAATGGTTTCTCTCATGTTGGATAGTTACTACTCATGTCTAACAGTTGTTATAATAATAAACTGCACTAAATAGTGCTACAGCCAAACCGTGGTGCAAGAGCCAAAGCAAAGAGAAGATATGCATGGCATCCCAACTACACAGTAGGTGTAAGGATTTGAGGATAACCAAATACCATTTTTAAATACAAAACACATTTTTCAACTAATATCATAATGCCCAAGATTCATATACTTCTCAACATAAGAGAACATCAAATTTTATCCCCCTACTCTCTTAATTCAACCCAAGATCGAAGTCAACAAAAATATATCTATAACTAATTATTGTGTGCATGGTTTAGACCCAACTAATGTGTAAAATTAAAAATTAATTAAATGCAAAACTCTTTTTTTTAAATATTGAAACTTGGTTTTTTACATAATTATATTTACAACTAATTGTTGTGTGCATGGTTTAGATCCAGCTGATGTGTAAAAGTAAAAATTAATTAAATGCAAACTTTTTAATTTTTTTTAAATTGAAACTTGGTTTTTTACATGGATTAGGTGTGCAGAATGTTTCTTTTGATTAGTGTTAAGGATTAATGGGTATCCATTCTACCAAATTTACCCAAAACATAATCCCAATCTCATCTTTTTTTAATATCTCCTAGAATTTGTACTTTTCTTAAATAAAAACTTCAATCTACATCTGAATATGAAAATCAATTATAATGGCTAAAGAAGCACAACCTAGGTAAAATAAATGGCACCATGCTAAAGTGACAAGATAAGCATCATTCCCAAGATTAATATGCTACTTAGGAGGTATTTTAATATTTTATAAACTGTGTAGAGGTGGAATAAAATGTGTTACCATCAAAGTACCATATACCTACATGTGTGAGCATAGATAAACTCATGAAAAGTGTGGTATCAGAGATTGCATAATTGAAAATCCTTGTTTTGATAGAGAAGAAAGAGATAGATCAAATCACCAAGGTTTTAATCAAATATTAGGATTAATCAATATTTTTATACCTCCAATAGTGTGAGAAAAACTTCTATAAGTCAGTCCATCTAATAACATGGCACTAATTAACCAAAAAATGATATTACAAATAAAATTACAAGAAACCAACATTCCTTAGTAATATAAAATAATTATTACCAAGTAATCTCATCTCTAACTATTTGTTATTAGGAAATGAACTTATTGGCATCTATTACCAAGTAGTCTCACTCTAACTATTTGTTATTAGGAAATGCACTGGTTGGCATCTATTATTAAGTAGTCTCATCTCTAACTATTTGTTATTAGGAAATGCAATGATTGGCATAAGTAAATAAAGGATTCAAATCAAGGATCCAAAATAATTACCAGCCATTAATTTAACAAGAGATTATGAACAGAAATCATTTGCCTGATTGGAAGGAAAACAAACCCACAGCTCTACTCTCTTCTCCAGCTTTTTTTTTCTTTTCCTTCTTCCAAGATCTCCCAAGCACCACCAAAATAATGAACAATCCTAAAACAAAATTAAGTGTGAAAAATCAAAGAAAATCTAAATTCCATATCCCAAGTATTTTCCACCCAACCCAATAAATGGGAGGGTAATTGTCTTACAAGATTCACCTCATGTTTTACAATCCCACACTTTCACTTAATGACCTTGCAAACCCATATGGACTTACTTATTCCAAGAAACTCACTTTCACAAGGTAAAAGAGCCATTTACACTCAATAATAACTTCTCTTACATTACTCAACTTCGCACTCCACAAGCACATCCACCCATCCTAGTTTAGGGCTTAACCAATAGCTCATCTAGCCTTCTTAGAGAGGCTAGGCACAAGTTGACAATTAAAAATCATATTAAATTTCATCATAAGTTTATTTGGATTTAAAAGTTTAGGTTTATTGATTTAATATTTAATAATTAAAATTATGTTAATTGCTTTTTGACAAATGAAGTTTTCAAATAAGTAAGGGAACTAGATTCAAATTTTTTATGCATGTGGAGGGTCACCAATATGATAATGTATCAAAATGACAAGGTTAAAAGGTCTCCAGCAAGGGGTATTACATAAAATGGATCAATTGATAACATGTGCACAATGAAACTTCTTTAATCCCTTAGTGACACACAACAAGATATACAAGATACATCAAGAACAACTAAGGGATTCCATAGATAGAAACAAAATACCATTTGACACATAGTGCTACCTATTTAGATGGGGTCCACTAAACTAGCCACTCCATTATCAGTTCTAAAGAGTAACATTTCCTTTGACATATTATTAAGATGACCTTAGATGCAAAAGCTTTGTGCAGTACCATCTATAATGCATCGATATCTTAATTATAGACACTATAACAAGGTAGTCACAGTTAGAGGTTTACAATATGAGTACCCTATATAGCCAATGCTTGACTTAGCCCAAAAGTTGAAATGCACCAGCTATCATTAATACATGGATTTAAAATGTAGATTCAACCTTGACAGTCTCAAGAAGAACAAAGGCAATCATCAACATGATTAAGAGCAATAAAGGATAGACCACCTTTGAAAATGACTTAGTTGATTTAAATTAAGCTTTTGGTATAAAAAAAATTATGAGTATAACCTAATATTCACCTCATGCCATGCCCACTCAAGGTTAATTAGAAACAACATGCTAACATTAACTTGAAATTCCATTCGATCCAAGACCCCTTTGATTTTTTCCCCAAAGAACCAATTTTGCACACAAGATATTGTGCCTAGTCAAAGCTACTCACATAGGGCATATATCTAAATACATTTTCTAGTCCCATAAGTAAATTTAACTATATTATATTCTATAAACCCATAAAAATGTACTGGAACTATATTTATGCCATGCATTACATATGTTACATGCATGCCTTGATTGGCATATATATTACTATGATGACATACTCTACACATTTTCACACAAATATACATGATATTATATTTATACATAACATGATACAATGACTTTTATTTTGAGAAGAGTAACTTACAAGACACATCCTTCATCTTAAAAGGGAGGCAATTTAATCAACTTGTCATAAAGGCATAAATCTCCCTGAATAGAAAATCATATTTCATAGATTCATAATGGTTTAAATATCATAAGAGTTCAAATACATAATAAATATTGGCATATACATTATAGGAACATGAATTACATATTGTTTCATATATAGGTACATTTAAGATACCGATTCTCAGATTTAGCATATAGATGAATAACATTCTTTATCAATTGGTATAGATTCAGGGGAATTATACCAGTTCATGCACATATACACATCTTCATATTCATGAGGAATGATAATGCACATACACATTATGACATCTTATAGTTGGTAAATTCTCAAAGGGAGATGATATTGATTCATGCACATTCACACATTTTAAAATAAACACTATCATAGTTATTTATTTTTAAAATTACTTTTTAAATCCACACCAAGTATTGAAAAATATTGAATCTATAAATCCATCTACAACAGTTGATTCATGCTTTTATGGATAATGAATTCTGATATTCAATGGCCACGACATTACTTCTAGCAAACCCATCATGTGTTTCACGTTCTTTATCAATCTAAGTATTAATTTGGGTTATTACATCGTGTACTTATCCCCACATTTATAATGGTTAAGGCATGTTGTATTCCAAACCCAAGGGCTTGTATAATGACATAAAATTGGTTTTTTATCAACCTCAATTTCTCCATGGTTCAACAAGAGGAACCAATCTTCAAGTGTTTTAGCAAAAAACACATTTCTCCAATTCTTAACCAAGGAAGCATCATTTCCAACAAGTTTTAAGGGAAAGATGGTTTTCACCAACACATAGGTGTAATCCTTCCTTGCTCTTAAATCTTCAAATTTCATGTTCAAATTTCCAATTTAAATTTATGGACATTAGATAACATATGTTTGTTTCAAGTTTTTTTTGAGTGACCTACATAATTGGAGCTTCCTACAAAATACAAAATGTGTTGTACACACTCAGATAAACATTTTCCTTTCACTTTATCAATTTAATTACTTAAACAAAAGAGGGGCATTTTTAAATATTAAAATATGGTATTAAGTACTTGGCAATGGCAAGCTTAGCATCCATTTACCATGCATGATTTTGCACACAAATATGGTCATAACTCATAATTATCTCATGCATATAGGCTACCTTATGATTTTGACCATTATGTTCTGCTATTACACATACCTATATTCTTATATTTATTCTCCCATGCAAATGTCAATAACATCAGACTGGGTAAACAGCATTAATCATTACTTACCTATGCTTGTCAATAGTGACCCTCTCCCAATAACGGCTATTTTTCAAAATTAATTACTTCCTTAGGATTATCCCATCTATCTAGTGTGTCAATGGCATGATAAATTACCCTTTTAGACTCATATATATATATATATATATATATATATATATATATATATATATATATATATATATATATATATATATAATGGGATCACTTGATAGGGGACTTGGAATTTATCTAGTAAACATCTATACACTACTTCACATCAATAAAGTCTACCCTATTATTCTCAAATTATAAATTAGTCACCAGGAGTAGTCAGAAGCCAAGTATAGAGCATACCAAATCTAAATCAAATTAAACATTATCAAATATCAAATCCAAATAATTAGTTGAATTTATATAGTGAAAGAAAATAATTTCAAAATCACATTAAGTAGTAGAACAACATGTGGATTTATTTCCATCCTTGGAGTATCAAATATGTAGGTCATAGTCAATAATCAATAGAGATGATTGGAGTCAGTTTATCCCATTACACTTTCCTAATTTTTTCATGTTACAGCCTTCAAAAACACATCTAGGTTTAAAGGTGAAGGACGTTGATTTCTAGATTTTTATGCATCATCAAGGTTTGGCATCATATATACATAGCTTTCAAAGACATGTAAAGATGACTTTATGGTCACATACCCCCTTTCTATGAAAGTCATTACTGACCACTATAGGTCAGTATCAATAGTCAATGTTGACCCAAATCCTACATACCTGACCCTACATAGACATAAGTATAGTTACAGTACCTTTTGAATTATAATATCTACTTCATTCTATTTTTCGCCATCATAAGTTAGTCATAGTCAGGCATTCAACTAGTAAATATAAGTACCCATCCCTTTATTTTACTTACTCTATTTAGCATTTTCCACTTGTCAAATCATTGCAATCTATTTCAAGCTTTTATATTCAAATTCATGCTTAAATTTCATATTTTGTAATTTGAATTCACATACTAGTTTATGTCTTATTAAGTTTTCTAAAACCCAATTAGGGTAAAACATAAAAAGAGGTATTGAGTGAGTTACTTGAGTTGTTTACTTTTATTTTGGATATTGGTAAAGTAGGTTTTTTATAAGGACCCTTCCTTTTTACAAGTATCAAGTAAAAAGGCTTGAAAACCTAGATAAATATAGTAACTACCTAGAATAAACAAAAAAATTCTTATCAATAAATAATCAATATAATAATCACAAAAAAACCCTAGAGATTAGGAGAAAAACAACAAAAAATAATAACACTATACACTAAGTTTAAATCCCAGTCATGGATTTGTTTCATACTTCAATCATCTTGTTGAGTAGAGATTTTATTTCCTCCATACCATTGGATTACAGATCTAACCTCTTACTCTTATTAACACCCTTCTATATTTTTCTTGTTCTTCAAATGCTCAACCCTTCCTTCCTCACTTTGACCATCTATTTGAGCACTTTAATATTAAAAAGTCAATTTGTGCCATAACTTTACTAAATTAAAAAATGTTTCCAATTTCCTTCTTGATCTTAAGATTGTCATTTTTTAGATTAACATATTTATTGTCCAACTTCTTGAAAGAACTTAAAACCTCCTCCTTATCACCCATTTGAAAGTTTTGAACAAGGTTCTCACCAATTTGCATCTTCAAATTCCTTATGGTCTTCTTCATAACTTTTTGTCCTTCATCATCCACCTTAGGATGCCCTTATAAATTTCCACATCCCCTATTAGATAATTGAGCTTGTCCCCATTGACCTTAATGACATTTTCATCCTTAATCCCCCACTCTCTTCATACCTTACAACTCAACATTATTTTTACTAATGAAAATATATTTTTCCATCAATCTTCTCCCTGGATGAAATCTGACCCTACGACAACCATAAATTACCAGTAGTCTTTTTCATTATATAAATAGAGGAAATAGAGGTGTTGTTTACTTTTTATTATGTTGATATGTTTGGTATTTATTCCTATATCATGGTTCATAGTTGATTTATTCATCCGAATTCTAAGAAAGTTAAGTAAAATATTATAAAGATACATCAAAAAATCATTTATTAGTTAAAGATGACATTCAAATCATGTTAGACGTTAGTTTCATATGACCTATAGATTATTCACCTTGAATTTATTACATGGTCTCAGTTGTTAAACCATGTTGGGTCATTATTATTTATACAGACTTTAGAGACTTAAACAAAACATGTCCCAAGGATAATTTCCCAATACTAAATATTTATATGATCATTAATTCTATAGTTGGGAAAACATGCTTTCCTTTGGTAGTGGATTAATTTGTTATAATCAAATCAAGATAGACATATTGATCAACATAAAACCACTTTTACTACTCCTTATGGTACATTTTTTCATGATGTCATGTCTTTCAATCTTAATAATTTTTGTGCAACTTATCTAAGGGATATGACACATATATTTAGTTATTACATGCATGATATTTTAAAATATTATGTCAATAATATCTTGATAAATTATAATGAGTGTGAAAATCATGTTAGAGACTTGAGAAAAATATTTGAAATATCAAACAATATAATGTGAAGCTAAACCCTAAGAAATGTGTATTTGGTGTTACATTGGGAACTATTTTTGTCTTTATTATTTCTCAATGAGGTATTAAGATCGATCAAAATAAATTGCAAGTTATTGTTGATATGCCTCTATGTAAAGGACTAAAATAATTGAGATGTTTACAAGGAATAAAATCAATGCATTTCTTAATTAATTTATAAAACCCAATCATTTTCTTGATTGATATGCAAAGGCACTAAGTTTTAATGGGAAGGAAAATATCAAAAGACTTTTGATGAAATCAAAGAATATTTAGCTAATCCCCTAGTTATGATGACATTCATTCACAATTGACCTTAGTTACTATACACATCTGCCTTTGATCATGCCTTGGGAAACTTATTTTCATAATATGAGGATGAGCATATAAAATGTTTTTTTTATTACATCATTCGTATGATGGTTGATAATGAAAATAATTATAACTCAATGGAAATGTTATATTTAGCTATTGTGTTTTCAAATGAAACTTTAGACATTACATGTTAAATATTGAGACTTATTTTATTACAAATATTTATCCTTTAGATTGTATCATGCCTAAGCTTTATCTTTATAAACACATAGCTAAGTAAGTCACACTAATCATGGAGTTTAATCTTTAATTTTTACCTAAAAAAAGGCATGTCATTGTTGACTAATCAACAAGGTCTCCCTTATTATACCACACTCCTATGAATGACATTTTTTATGATGAGATTTCTATGTGTACTAATGCAAAAAAAACTTGGACCATGTATTTTGAGGGGTCAAAATGTGATTTAGTTTATAGGGCCAACATTGTATTATCAACTCCTCAAACATTATATTGTTTGGGTCCAATAGTAGACCCAAACAATACTCAAAGGATTCAAGTTGAGATAAACTTGACACTGGTCCACTTATCCTTAGACCATTCCTATTTATGGTATGTCTTTTGCACTACTCCAAATCCTAATTTATAGCATCATCATTAATTATAGAAATATAGTAAAGTTAAAAACATGTATGCACCATCTTAATCTTATATTTTCACATTCCATTTACTAATTTTCCAATTTATCTCATTTCCATATGCACTAGGAAAGAATAATTTACTATAGTTTAATTTTCATTACCTAAATTTCCTCCTATCAATGTTATATAGTATTGTCATAGTGTTTTAAACACTTGTGCACCATGTTTTTTAAACAATTAGGTATAAAAATTGGGAAAAACAAAATATTTATAAAATTAAAAGTTTTTAAAGCCTCAAATGTAAGTGTATAGAAAAGTCTAAGGCAAAATAAGATGTGTAAAAATGAAAAAAAATTGTAAAAGCATCAAATGTAAGTAGATAAAATAGTTTAAGTAAAATACAAGATGGGTAAAAAATGAGAGCATGAAAAAACATCAAATGTAAGTAGATAAAATAGTCTAAGTCAAAACATGAAATGTAAGAGAAATAAAATGTTATAAAACATAAAATGTAAGTAGATAAATTAATCTAAGGAAAATTTAGGATGTTTAAAAATGAAAATATTTTAAAACATCAAATGTAAGTAGATTAAAAATCTAATTAAAACATAAGATGTGAAAAAATGAAGGGGTTGTAATACATAAAATGTATGTAGATGAAAGAGTCTAAGGGGAAAAAAAGTTGTGCACAAATGAAAAGGTTCTAAAAACATCAAATGTGATTAGATAAAATGATCTAAGCCAAATATAAGATGTGTAAAAAGTGAGAGATTGAAAAATATCAAATGTAAGTACATAAAAGGGTTTAAGTCAAACATGAGTTGTGAAATAATGAAAAGGTTGTAAAATAGGAAAATATAAGATGACCAAATAATAGAACCAATGAACAAGTAAATATAAAATAAATGCTTGTGTTAGATTTTCTCATAAAATAATGTGACCATTTAAATCCAAAATGAAGATGACAAAGATGATGTAGATGTGAAGGTGGTGAGTGTTTTTAAGGAGGGCCTAGTTGTATTCCCCATAGTCTTACCATGAAACTCACAAACTAAAAGCTAAGAGATAAAATAATGAGATAAAAATATTTGTGAGAAAGGCCCAGTTGATGCCCCAAGGTCTTAAACTATTAAAATCAAAAACCTTTAGTTGAAGCTAGCACATTCAAGTCAAATTTGAAACAATGAGACATATAACAGGAAGTTAAAAATAGGGGTTTCATCGACTAGTAACAATATCCATCAAATAGATATTTGGAATGAGATATGTGATAATACAGAGATGAGGTGCCATAAATGTGATGTAAAAATCCTTGGTAGAGATAAGACACTATAATCAAGTGGGTATGACTAGGAGTTCTCAACATTAATGGCTTAGTAACTTTACCTAGCAAGTCTAAATATTTGGCTAGATAGTGAAGTATATATATATTATCCTATGAAGGATATGAAAGGAAATGTAAAAGTGCCTACCTTCCCATGATGTATTCTCATTTTTTAGGACATTGATAGATGCACTAGTCAACTATGAGGATTAAGTACTTGCATGAAAATGTAGATGGAAAAAATGATATATATTAATCCTCATATCCTAATCTACTTCAATATCAAACTTTAATGGACCTCCAATTCTACTATGAGCCAAATGTGGAGTTTGATCTTCAACTACGATAGAAGATGGGCCATTGTTTTGATCTTTTTTAATTTTGATTTGAATTTTGAGATTCTATTTTACATTTTGATTTTTTTACTGTCATGTTTTTTTGATGAAATATATTTATATATTAAAAATATATAAAATATACAAATAATTCACAAAAAATAGGTAGTATGGAAGCATGCCTCAACATTAGACTAGGCTAAGCCTAGGAATAGGAAATAGCAAAAGCAAAAACAACATTAGGCCTCACCTAGGAATAAGTCATTAAAACATCATAAGAGATAAGATTAATTTTCCAAGAGTAAAGCTAGAAGGTGGAGGATCCATATCATCAAGACCCCAACTTGAGCTGGGCAAGTCATTACCATCTGGAATTGGCTTCCAACCAGAAGTTTGATTAGTGTCCTTATCATCTTCTTGTGGTTGAGTAGGAGAAAGGGATAGAGAGAGTTTGGGGAAATTTTTTAACACATTCGATCGACCTACAGGTGTCACCTTCCAAGAATGATGTAGAGGAGGAGGAGGAGCTTCCCAACCATCTTACCTAGTAGGGGAAGGAGGTAGGGGTTTCCACCCTCATTGTTTCCTATGAGGGGTTATGTACTAATATGGGGTGGAACTTTGAGAGTGATTCCATGATTGGATACATCATTTCCTACCTTGAGTCAAAAAGGCAATTATATCATCAAGTCTCTTATCTTTAGTGAAGATGAAGGAATCTATGCCATAGCATAAGGAGAATCTCCCCAATGAGTGAGAAGGTCCTAGATATGGCCAAGCTCAATGGAAACTTTATTTGGTTACACTTTTATCTATAAAATAATACTATAAATAATAGATGACTTTCTTAGAGTAATAAAATTACAATTTGAAGAAGCATTGTTAAATACTACATTATTTCTTTCTTTCCATAACCAAATTATCTGAAAGTATGCCAGACTTGGGTATATTTTAAAGACAAGGTGGGTTTATCTCCAATAAGGATATTCTACCATTTAAAAAAATTTGTATGGAAAGGATTGAATAGGCCATGAATCCATGTCCAAACCCTTTGAGCTTTGGAGCAGTGCCATAAAATATGAGGGAGCATTTCTAGATGGCCACAAAAAGGGCAAGTGGGAAGGGAAATTTCATAAGTGTACAATGCTTCTACCTATAGGTAGGCCCTCATATAAGATACACCAAGTGAAATGAGCTATCTTGGGCTCCAATAAATCCTCCTAGATAGTGTGAAAATAGAAGCCCTAGGTATGAATGGAAGAATGCAGACCCCAGTGGGAGTTAAGCATGTCCACCATAGGCATGTGGGGAGTAAGCCACCCATAGTCAAGCCAAGGGGTGTAATTATGAAATGGAGCTTAAATATACCACTTCTAGTCATTCCACCAAAGATGAATAGAATGAACAAAAAAATTGTGAAGCATTGAAGGCAAAATAGTGTTAAGGATTTCTTGGTAAGATTATCTATCAATATTAGCTAACCAGAATTTGGTTTTCACCTCTTCCTAGGATAGCCAAGAGTGAGACTGCTTATAAAATATATATTGGATAGTATGAATACCTATACAAAACAACTTGATATCATTGATCCAAGGAACCTCAGCTAGAGGGACTTCATTGAAATTGATAATAGGTGACCACCATAACAAGTGTGAGTTAAAAGACAACTCATCTCAAAATCTTGAGCCATTTTAGAGAAGCCATGGTTTGATCCTTTCCCATGCTTTCCAAATATTTTTTTCCACAAATGACCCTAAAATTTTAATGAGGGTATTTGATGATGAGAATATTGGATAAGCCAAGCCCTTTCTAAGCTTTTTTTCCTTTAGGTATGCTTGAAGAGATGTAGTGTCAAAACAATGCCTTCCAAGCTTCCTTATCATCAATGGCCTACACATTCCATTTATCACATAAGGTAATTCTTTGATGATCCATTTCAATGATCCCCTTACCTCTAGCATCCCACATGAGGTAATAATATTCCCAAGCAACCCTATGGAATCCATGTCCATGAGAAGAATTGGCCCAAAGAAAATCCCTAAGAAGTTTTTCAATATTTTGATAAGAATTTTTTGAAGACACCCAACATGAAGAGTAGAAAACATGGGTAGTTGTAATCACTTTAAATCATATTTGGAATTTACTTTCTAATGAGAAGGTATTAGTCACCCAATATTCCATCTTATTTGCTACTTTGTCAACAACATATTACCACAACATGGGCAGAGAGGCATCAAAAGAAAAAGGGATGCCAAGAAACTAGAATATTTCATCATGTTGGATCTAGGCCCATCCATATTTCATAGCCCATGCTGGTAGGGGAAGGTATGATTAATATAGTAATGATTTTTTTTTCCATTAGATGTTTGATCTAGAGGAAAAGTAGAAGATGTTGAGACAATGCAAGGCATTATCCACATTGTCTTCGTCTTTAATAATAGTATGGAAATCATCATCATCAAAGTGACCATTTAGCAGTTGCATATATTCTTAAGGGTTCTATTTATCTGGAGGGAGATAGATTAATTTAACAAGTCCCCTATCTTGGGAATCGCTAAGAATATATCCAAAACCCTCAAATGCAAACACATATAGGGTGGGTGCCAAAGGGCATCTTTGGTGAATAGACCGAAACAAACCAAATTTCTCAGAAGTGACTCCATTAATGGAAGGAATGTTTGAGGCATCTTAAAAAATTATCTAGATATTTTAAATGAAATTGGGCCCAAATCCCAAGACTTTAAGCATGGCCAGGATGAAAAGCCACTCAGTACAGTCATAATATTTTTCAAAGTCAATTTTATGAACACAGCTTATTGCTTAGACTTTATAGCCAAACCATTCCTTCCCAAACCACAATGATATTTTTAATATATATCTACTTTTGATGAATCCTATTTTCTTAGGGTGAATGATGTGTGACAATAAATTATGCAACTAGAGTACTAGAGCTTCGACAATGATTTTGTAGGAAACATTCAGGAAAGTGATTGGCCACCAAATATAGATCAATCTATGATCCCCTTGATTAAGTATGAATTTAATGTTTCCTTTATTTATATTATTCCCTAGAGAATGTGTATAAAATGCCTCTTGATAAACATGGTATAAGTCAACACTCACAAGATCACATAGATTTTATAGAATTCATAGTGGAAATCATCAATATTTGGAGCTTTGCCATTTTCCATATGAGTTACTACCTCATGAAAATCATCCACAGTGAGGAGCCTATCAACAATCCACCCACTGAGTAAGAGTGAGTTTTCAAGGCACCACTGCAAGGCACTATTGAAAGCTAGTATCACACTCTATAGAGGATGCTTGAGATTTGAACACTTGTTGATAATGGAGGATAAATTATTGAATAATCTATAGAATCTTTGATAATCTCCTTACAACATCAGGCATAGCCTATATTTATTACTTCAATTTTATTAGCTTGAATCATTTGAAAGAATTATTTGGAGGCTTTGTCCCCTATCTTGAGCTAGTGGAGTCTAGATTTGATTTGATCTCCTCAAGTATTGTAATTATCTACAATCTAAAAATGAAGCCACAAATAAGAGACTCTGACCTAAAATATCTCTTTAAAGGGATCTTTTTCTAGTGTTAAATCTGCATATCTAAGCTCTAAGGAAATAGCAAAGTAAGAATGTATTCAATTTTTATCAAGTTATCATCCATATATTCTTAGAAAGTGATAGATCCTAGTGATGGCATCATCTTACCAAAAAATCCAATTAGAATCTTGGGATGGATGGGGATCCATGTTCCAAACTCTATGATTGTGTGCCACAGTGTGCCCATGCTTAAGTAGGGAGGTGTTGAGAAATAATGATGTTTTATGGACCTTGGGTTTCATGAATTAACATGTCACTTGAAATCGAATGAGGGAGTGATCAAAAAGCCCAAAATCCAACAAATCCTATACCAAAGGAGAAAAACCATTATCAAAGTAAAAATATGGTTGGGTGGATATAATTTCTCTATCTAGACACTTCAAAATTTGAGTGGGGCCCTCCTTGAGATTTATCTAGGTGTACCACACTCCATCTACAAAATGATAGATTAAATTAGTGTCATAAAAGCCCCATTTAGTGCACATCTAATACTACACCTCCCTTTCACCAATTATTCAATGCATTAGTAGGTGGCCCACTTTGTCTTTAGGAGATACCACCATATTAAAGTCACCACATGTGACCCAATGAGAATTGGGAAGATCATCTACAATCCATCACCATAAATGGGTAAGCTCAATGGCATAATTTGAGGCATAAATATTAATAAATCTAAAGGAATGGTTTTTAATGCTAAAAAGGGATCAAACTAACCATTTGATGGGGTCCATACTAGGTTACACTAAGTGTGACCACCACCTTGGAGAAATAAATGTGATCACACCTCCACGTCCTACTTCATGATTAATATGCAAAATAATGTTATCAAGCCAAATAGAGTTATTGACCATTGTCAATAAAAAATATACCACCTTCATTTCTTGTAGATAAATAATGTCTATCTTAGGAAACATCCTTCTAAAATAATGTACAACAAACTTGTGTTTTGGGTCTGTAAGGACCTGAACATTTCATGAAAATCAATTCATAAATGATAGGTGTCAAGAGACATATCCTCAAAGTCTAGGCATTCTAAGGCATCATAATGGTTCTATAAAAAATGCCCACTATTGGCATTTAAAAAATCATAAAATTATTTCCTCACAGCAAGATCAACCTGATACTCTCCTTGTTCTGACTCTGCATGCCTCTTAGGAGGGATGTGAGAGCATTTGGGTACATCCCACCAAGAAGGAAGTGGAAGAGAGATTGCCTTTTAGTATAAAAATTTTGAAGAACTAGGCAAAGGAGCCCTGATACCTTGGGATAAAACATTGGCTTTAAGATGGGTATTGAATACCCTAGGTTTTTCTATTACTTTTAGGGCTTCATCCTGAGAAAGCTCTTTCTTAACAAGAGCCTAGTTCTACGGGACATTAATTTTTGATGGCTTTCCTCCTTTAGGATTTCATGTGCTTGATCTTTTGGTTTTAGTGTGACTGTTATTCTTTCCTACCATAGTATAACTATCCTCAACTAGATTTTTTCCAGCTTATGGAGTGGGATTAGGAGGAGAATATGAGCAGTTGAATGCATTATTGTAAACTAACTGAAGGGGAAAGTCCCAAATTTTATGGTCGATGGCTTGGAATTGAAAATAGGTGTTGGGAAAGTTGATATACATAACTCATTGAGAGTGTCTCACATCTCCAACTTGAATTTCCAAAAACTCCTTGAGGTCCTAAGAGAGGTCTACTTCTATGCAAACCTGATTCTGTGTTCTAATAGAGTAGAACCTATTTTTCTCATGGAAAATAACATAACATATGGAGGAAGCTATCTAGTGATTAAAATTAAAATAAGGGAGTGGAAGACCTATAAATACTACCCAAATTGGGATCTTGAGAGTAGTGTGCTCTAAGACAACAAAGTATCATGTCCATGGGGAGAGAACCATAAGGGAGTTCCTAAAATACCATGTGGATGACTTATGGAGGATACCTCCTACATGGAAAGGCTCAGAAAAATGAGATAGAAAAAACCCTTGGTCATATTCTAAATGATCTCAAGCTTTATTCCATGAGCCACCTAGTGGGATTAAACCTAGGACCTAAACATACTATCAGAGGGAATTTGACCCACAAAATATTCTATCAAATAAAGCTATTCTAGCCATTGAAAATCAAAGTTAATTATGGAATGGGCAAAATAACATCAGGTTTTAAATACTTATCTCATGGTAAACCTTTGGGACAAACTTCCTCAGTCACTTGTAGGGGGCCATTGCTTGACGCTCTACCATTCTTTATAACTAAAATAATCGAGAGAGTGTAGGGAGAAGTCATTAAATAGGTTGGCCTTACTCAAAGGTGAGAAACCCTAAAATACAATAAATGTAAGTCTTGTAATCAACCTAACAAGGGTTGTGGTATGTAACAAGTTAGAATAACATAAAATCAAGGACCATCTCTATAACATGCATGAAAAAAATCCTAGCCACTATACTTTGAATTTTATTGTATTTTTATATTTTTATTATTCCATATAAATTCAAGAGGCCAAAAATGGATTTTTATGATGATTAGCACAATAGAGCTTACAACTAGCTACTAAAAATGATAACTCAGAAACCAATAAGGTTAGATATTCCTAGACTTAGACTTTAGAATCTTTTTATTTTATTTTTAATTTGAGTGATCTAATTAAGTCAAAACTATAGAATATTTAGATTACATAAAATACAAAAATTTGAGTATAACAAATTAAATTTTATTAATTAAATGAATTTACTTTTTATGAAAACTTTAAAATAATTGGGTACTTAGCTTTTTTGGATATGATATGATCTATGACAGGGTATAGTCTCCAGTAGAGGTCTAGAAAGGCATTATGATTACTCAAAATAAGAAACATAGTACTTTCACCTACTAGGATGATTTTGGTGCTTCAGGGATACTTGTGATAAAGTAGAGCCATCTGAGTTAAACCATAAATGCCTTGAATACCTGTATTGATCTATGATAATTTGGATTGGTGTGCCTACATATTACATTACCTTTTAGGGTAAGTGCATGGAATTGGGGGGCCAAAAGGGGGTTTTAAGTGGGCATGTTTTTACTACAAAATAAGAAACCTCAACTTGTACAAATTATTTGAGACACCTAAACTCAAAATTTGAAGATGTCATAGGAACATGAATTGTATCATTTTCAGTCTAGTTTATAAACTACTTTTTTTTTTGAAATGGTCGAGTATAAGTAGGTCAAACATTATAAATTTGAAGAGATACTAGTACTCATTTTTATAAAAATCATAGTAAATATATTTCCATGAAGGCCATCATTTTTTGAGCATCATTTAGTTTTTTTAAAACCCTTTGGTGAAAAGTTAGATAAGATCATCTAGTTTGAAACCTTTTCTTTTTTAAATTAATTAATGAATTTTTATTTTTTACTAATTTCACAAGTCAATAGACCCTGAAATATGATCAATAATGTATAGTTGATCGTGTGCCCCCTAACTACCTCAAAATATATCAAAAAATGGATTTTTTTTAATGTATATAGAATTAGGTCTAGTTTTCAACCATATAAAAAAATGGTTTGAATTAATGAATGAAAATATACACAAATAAAGATAAACATATATAATTGTAGCATATGGCACTTAAAAAAGACATACTTAAAAATAAATATAGATAACAACCTTGAAGTAATGAAAATATAAATATATATATATATAGAAAGAGAAGAGTATAGTCGATATTGTAGAAATATTTTCAAGAAAAAGTTTGATAAAACTCATAGTGTTTAGCGTGGTTGATGTTATGTTTTTTTATTTTTAGTCAAAAACATGCATTTGGTTGTGTGTTTTTAGGTCCATGCCTTAGGCTCAAGAATCCAATCCATTATCAAGCCTTCAGGCATGTATTTCAAATGTGAAATATAACAACCACATACATGAAATTACCATGTACACAAAATACTTTACATGAATTTCACATGCATACCAAATTGAGCTATGTGAACCTAATTTTCTTAGTCAAATATTGTTTTATTGGGGCTAAAATGATTGGTTTGGGGTTTTAAGAGTTTATTATTTAGGTTTTAGGGTTTAGGGCTTAGGTTTTAGAGATTAGGGCACATGGTTTATGTTTTAGATTATATAAGGTCCAATCATAAAGTCAGTTGGGGCCAAATTGAGCCTTTTAAACTTATTTGTGACTATAGAATATGATTTAGGGTTTAATTAGCCCCTACATCATCATAGATTGAGCCAATTAGTTAATTTGGATAATGAGTGATGTGATCTAGGCTAAATTAAACCATGTGAACATAATTCTTACTCTAAAGGATGTTAATTAGGCCTAAATTGATTGGTTTAGGGTTTATAATTTAGGGTTTAGGGTCTAATCACAAAGAAAATTGAGGATAATTTAAGTTGTTTAAACTTATTTGTGACTACAGAGTGTGATTGAAACACAATTATCCTCAACATCATCACAAATTAATATAATCAATCAATTGGGTTAATAAGTAATGTGATTTGTGTTGAATTGAGTCCTAGATGAACATAATTATTACTCTAAAGTATGTTAAGTGGGGTTAAATTAATTGGTTTAAGGTTTAAGATTTATGATTTAGGGCTTAGGGATTAAGGTATATATGGTTTAGGGTCCAATTTTGAAGGAAATTAAGACCAAATTGAGCTCTTTTAAGCTATTTATGATTATAAAATATGATTGTGGGTTCAATTGGCCCCCACATCATCACAAATTGAGCCAATTAGTCAATTGGAGATATGAGTGATGCAATTTGGGCCAAATTGAGCCCTTTGAACCTAATTCTTACTCTAAAAGATGTTAATTAAGGCTAAATCGAGGATTAGGGTTTAAAATTTAGGGTCCAATCATAAAAGTAATTGAGGATAATTTGAGTTATTTAAATATATTTATGACCATAGAATGTGTTTTTGGGTTCAATTATCCCCCTTGTCATCACACATTGAGAGAATTAGTCAATTAGGGCAATTAATGGTGTGATTTGAACCAAATTGAGTCTTGTGAACCTAATTATTATTATAAATGATGGTGATTACAACTCAAATGATTGATTTAAGGTTTTAAGAGTTTATGATTTGGGGTTTAGGGATTTTGTGGCTTAGGGTATATGTATTGGGGTTTTATGTTTAGGTTTTAAGACTTAGGGTTTAGGTTTTAGGGCTTAGAATTTAGGGTTTAGGGTTTATAATTTAGGGTTTAGGGTTTATGATTCAAGGCTTAGCGTTTAAGTTTTATGGTCTAGGGTCTAAGTGCAAAGATAAATGAGAATAAATGGTGTTGCTTGAATCTATTTATGAGCACAAAATGTGTTTTTAGGTTTGATTAGACCCAATGTCATCATAGATTGATCAAAATAGCTAATTGGGATAGTTGGTGGTGTAATTTGGGCCAAATTTATCCCTTTTAACCTAATTATTAGTCTAAATGATGGTAATTAGGGATTAAATGATTGGCTTAGGGTTTTAAGAGTTTATCATTTAGGGTTTAGGGTTTCTAAGGCGTAAGGTTTATGGATTAGGGTTTAAAGTTTAGGGTATAAGGTTTAGAGTTTATGGTTTGGGGTTTATAATTTAAGGTATAGCATTTAGGGTTTATTGTTTGGATTTTAAGGCTTGGGGTATAGAGTGTAGGGTTTATGGTCTAACCACAAAGGTAATTGAGGATGATTTGAGTTGCTTGAACCTATTTATGAGCATAGAATGTGTTTTTGGGTTTGATTAGCCTTGGTGTCATCAAAGATTGAGTGAATTAGTCAATTAGGGTAGTTAGTGGTATGATTTGGGCCAAATTTATCCTTTTAAACCTAATTCTTTATACAAATGATAATTAGGACTCAAATGATTGGTTTAGGGTTTTAAGAGTTTATGATTTATGGTTTAGCATTTTTAGGGATTCATGTTTAGGGATTAAGGTTTAAGGTATAGGGTTTAGGGTTTAGGGATTAGAGATTAGGTTTTAGGTCTTAAGGTTTATAATTTAGAGTATAAGGTTTAGGTTTTATGGTTTATTGCTTAGGGTTTAAGGTTTACAATATAAGGTGTAGGGTTTAGGGTTCAACTGCTAAGGTAATTGAGGATAATTTGTGTTGTTTGAACCTATTTGTGAGCAAATAATGAATTTTTAGGTTAGATTAACCCCATGTCATCATAAATCAAGTGAATTAGTCTATTAGGGTAGTTAATGGTGTGATTTGGGCCAAATTTATCCATGTGAACCTTATTCTTAGTCTAAATTATGGTAATTGAGGATCAAATATTTGGTTTAGGACTTAAGGTTTTTAGGGCTTCAAGTTTAGGGATTAGATTTTAAGGTTTAGGGATTAGGGATTAGGCTTATAGTTTAAAATTTAGGGTATAGGGTATTAGATTTATTATTTAAGGCTTAGGGTTTAGGGTTTAAGGTATAGGGTGTAAGGTTTAAAGGTCAAACCATAAAGGCAATTGAGGATAATTTGAGTTACTTGAACTTATTTGTGAGCACAAAATGTGTTTTTGGGTTAGACTAACCCCCATGTCATCATAGATTGAGAGAATTAGTCAACTTAGGAAGTTAGTGGTGTGATTTAGGCAAAATTTAGCCATGTGAATCTAATTCTTAGTCTAAATGATGGTAATTAGGGCTCAAATGATTAATTTAGGATTTTAAGAGTTTACAATTTATGGTTTAGGATTTATAGGGATTAGGGCTTATGGATTAAGGTTCAAGGTTTAGGATGTAGGATATAGGGTTTAGGGTTTAGGGCTTAGGCCTTAGGCCTTATCCCTTAGGGTTTATGGTTTAGTGTTTACAATTTAGGGTATAGGATTTAAAGCTTAGGTTTTAAGGTTTATAGTATAGGGTTTAGGGTTTAAGGTCCAAGTACAAAGCTAAATCAAGATAATTTGAGTTGGTTGAACCTATTTGTGAGCACATAATATGTTTTTGGGTTTGATTATTAGCCCATGTCATCATAGATAGAATGAATTAGTCAATTATGGTAATTAGTGGTATGATTTAGGCCAAATTTAACCCTATGAACCTAATTCTTAGTTTAAATAATGGTAATTGGGGATTAAATTATTGGTTTAGGGCTTTAAGAGTTTAAAATATATGGTTTAAGGTTTCTATGGCTTGGAGTTTATGGATTAGGGTTTAAGGTTTAAGGTTTAGGTCTTAGGGCTTAGTGTTTAGGACTTATAGTTTATAATTTAGGGTATAATGTTTAGGGTTTATTGTTTAGATCTTAGGATTTAAAGTTTAGGGTATATGATGTAGGGTTTAGGGTCTAACCATGAAGGTAACCGAGGATGATTTGAGTTTTTTGAACCTATTTCTGAGCACATAATGTGTTTTTGGGTTTGAACAGCCCTAATGTCATCATAAATCAAATGAATCAGTCAATTGGGGTAGTTATTGGTGTGATTTGGGCCAAATATATCTTTATGAAACTAATTATTAGTCTAAATGATGGTAATTATGGCTCAAATCATTGATTTGTGGTTTTAAGATTTTAAGATTCATGGTTTAGGGTTTTTAGGGATTTAATTTTAATGATTAGGGTTTAAATTTTAGGGTTTAGGGTTTAGGGTTTAGATTTTAAGGCCTACAGCTTACGGTTTACAATATAGGGTATAAGGTATAGGTATTAGGGTGTAGGGATTATAGTTTAAAATATAGGGTGTAGGGTGTAATGTTAAGGGTTTATGTTTAGGGATGTTTGTGCATGCATCTAATACCACATGTGTACTATTACCATGTACACGATTTTTATACTATTAAAAAACAAAAAAAAAATGTACGATCAACATCATTTTTTGGCATCAAGATTTATTTCCCCTACATACTCTTTTCTATTTCATTTTATGTGCTATAAGTCTACTTTTTACTTATTTGATATATGTCCCCACCCTTAAAAATAGAAAAAAAGTATCTACTCATGGTTGACTAAAGAGTGCAGGTTTGTTTTTTAATGATTAGAACATTGTCCCCACTTGGTATTGCACATCAATTAGGTCTATTTTTTAATAATTAGATTATTTTCCCCACCCTCAAAATTTGACAACTTTGTCCAATCATGGGTAATGGATTTCATAATAACAAGAAGAAAATGTTAAAGTGTAAAACATTAGAGGAATTAGAAGTGAAAATAGAAAATCAAAGATAGCAAATGCAATCATGTAAGTATATTATCCCTAATGAATTGAATATCACAAATAATGATGAAATATACAATGATAGTATACCAAATTTTGAAAGTACAATTGTCAATTATAATAGTATACCAAATTATAATGCAAGTCCACATTCAAATTTTATGGTTTTTAATTTTGGTGATGATAATATTATGCATGATTATGTAAATTGCATGAAAACACCAATTAGTGAAAGTAACAATCAAGAAAATAATATGGGAACACCATCAATTGAATAAACTAGTAATGAAGATTATAATATGGAAATACCAAATCAATCAAATTTACCACTAAGATTAAGGACATTAAAAATAAGACCCACATATCTAATTGAAATTGATGAAATTTTTTTAAAACCAATGCTTAAAAAAATGTTTGAGCATCATATGATAAGACAAGCTGATAGAATTTGGGACTTGCACTTTGAAAAATTAAATGAAACTCGAAGATTATAATTGTTCATTACATTGATGAAAGTGTTTAAGATGAGAGCTACAATGAACACCCTATGACTAAGAAAATCTAATATTGATGATGTAATCAAGGATATTATTGTATTTTTTCATAACGAATACCATCAAGTAGATATGAATAAACATACCAAGTATGGTAACATTGCCCAATGCATTATTAAAAATTCTTTGGTAAGTTATCAAACAAAGAATAAATTATTAATTAGAAACACAAGCCAAGTGTTGCACATAAATAAAAATACTAATAAAATCAATTGGGAGATGTATAAGACTTAATTTTGCTAATAATAATGACTTTTGGGCATTCTCTGGTAGACTCCCACATAAAGACAATGCTATAGTCGATGCCCTAAAAGGTTTACTTGCATAATTTTAGAAAGATAATACAAGGGTATCGCCTAATATTAGATATTTAGTGAAAATGAGAGTTGGTTCTCATAACCATGAAATGCATCCTAAATATTTTTTGGATATGACTTAAACACAATTTTAATCTATTTTTTTTGAAATGGCCAAACCCTTCTATGTGAAAATCAATCATATATGCATTTTTGTTGTTGTTCATTTTATTTTGCATACTAACAATATTTTATAAGAATGTGGAGTGGAAGCCCAGCCAAATTCATGAAGGGAATTTATTCCAACCATTTTTTGTGAAAGACCATATGGACTATTTTTTTTATAACAAGGCATGTTTGGATGGAACTTGTAGCATTTGTGGTGGATTGCCAAAATTAAAACAGTGTACCCATGAGGAGAGTACACATATAATTAGACAATAATTGGTTAGTTTTAGTAAATATAAATCTTTGACATATCAATTAAAATATGGAAATGACTATAAAAGGTTGGATCTTGTTACATTAGAAATATCTGTTTCCAAATTTAGGGAGGAAATTTTATACAAGTATGTAAGGCACACACACAGATTTTGATGGCTAGATCAATAGTTCAAGTTAAGTAAGGACACATTCTTAATTTGTACTATTGTTTGTTTTAGTATTTAACTTTATAGATAATTATACATTATAACCACAAAGAGAGGTTTAGTCGTAATAATACAATTCAACATATATTTCCCTTTTTATTAATATAGCATTCATGCATTCACCTGATACTATAGAGCATGATCAAAAATATCAAGGGAGTACCACTTATATGTCAATTATGATCAAACACATTATTAATAGTATGTGAAAGGTTTTTTTTATATGTTTTATGGCAATTTGAGTGAAAGGAACATTACTTTTAATCATCATTAAATTTGGTCAAATAACTGCATCACAACTTAAGAATGCACAGATATTTTATTGGTTGAGAAGGATGCATGTGACCACTAGTGTATAACATATTTAAATTTTCAATAAAGTAAGACATGGAAAAGTGGAGCATGATAGTATATGATAATTTGTCAAAAAATCACTTGCAAGATTCGATTTAAAGTTAGGGTCGCTAATTTGATAGATGCAAAAAATATAGTTGAATGGTGTGATGAAATTATGGGTCATAGTGCTCAAAAAAAGCTATTATTTATAGATATTTCTAGCAGATGAAAGATGAATAATTGGAAATGTATAAATATTATATGATAGTAGTAGGATCAATTGAGTTACACTAATTTCATATCTCAAATGCAAGTTCTTGGATGGTTCATACGAGGCACATGGCATGTTTTTATTCTGCATGCATTGGCTTTGTTTGGAATGTGTGAAATTCACAAAAATGTGTGGATGAATGGAGTTGTATGCCTCTAGTTAATATTAACACTTATCAGGTTCCACTAGCATTACAAATTATAAAGCTGACATCATCACATGATTTTGACCATGTATCTGATATAGTGAAATTAGTAATATATATTTAACATTTGTTTCATGTACTAAATTTAATAAATATATCGATAGATCATGTTATTAAATCATGTTTTTTTATGATGTGTTAGGACATGGGCTCACAAAGATCTGACATTAATTGTCAAGATTAAGAGCACAATTGATTGCCTTTGTATAAGCAACTAAACATGGAATTTAACCAGAAGTAAAATGTAACTAGAATTCGGAAATAGCACAGAATATGAGAGACAATACACAATTGTATTCAACTCATTCAGAAGGAAATACAATAAAGAGATCACACTCTTCCCACACATCTAGGACATACTGGTAATCTTCCCTTAAGAGTTCTCTCTCTCTCATTTACAAACAAAATCAACTCAAACACAGAGTTGTTTCAACCAGATAGTAACAATACTGCCAGTACCACCAAATACACACACATACTCTAAGTAGATCTCTCTGATCTTGCTCCTTGATGTGTTGCAGATCTCCTTTGACCTCGCTACCCCACAGATCTCCTTTGGCCTTGCACACACACACACACTTTCAAATCAACTAACCTTACTTACCATGTAGATCTCACCTGATCTTGCTAAACCTTTAGATCAACCTGGTCTTGCACACTTGTAGACCTAGATCTTACACTCGAGAAGAACCCTTGTCATTGCCTTACCAAGTCCTTATGATTCTCCAAATTATAATATAGCCCCATAGGTCTATTATATAGTTCCCATACAAACAATAATTAGACTTTTCAATTACAATAATTATAAATGCAGCCTCAAGACTAAAATTAGTCTTTACATGTAAACTGGCCATTCAACAAACTAACTGTTTGTGTAACTAATAGTTCTGGAATGCACAGGTGATCGACATCGGTCACTGTCTGTCTGGAGATGACCGACATTGGCCGATCCATGATCGATGTTGGTAGCTTTTTGTCTACCCTTGACCGACATCGGTTAGCCTAACTGATGTTGGTTATTATGACACTTAGCACCTCCTCCATGTTTGCATTAGTGAAGCTTTTAGCTCCACAACCTAACAATCACCCACTTGGAGATAATAGCTACACTTGTACCTATACCTATACATCATCTAATTTTATTTCCTAGCTTGTATCCCTCTTCAAGTTCAGTCTTGAAAACCAACCACCATAGTGAACCCTATGGTGCTACCCCTATCATCCAAGTAACCTGCCATATCAAAATCTACATACCCATGTAGAGAAGTCCCTAACCCTGCATAGCATGAATCCCTACTACTGGTCCCTCTCAGATACCTGAGAATCTATTGAACTACTTTTTAGTGCTTCTTTCTAGGATTGGCCACAAACTTGCTGACAACTCCCACTACTGGGGCAATATCAGGTCTAATACACATGTACTTAACCTCATCATGTGAATTGGGACACTATTTTGTGAATTATCCATCCATAGGTGTGTTAACCGGTTCTACATCTTGCACTACCTTATTCACACAATCATCTTGAGACAACATCAACCTATGATCTTCCCTGTCTCTAGGAATACTCATGCCAAAGAATTTCGCTCCTCCTAAATCCTTCCTGGCACACCACTGAACTAATTTTACCTTTATCTCAACAAATCCCTGCATGTATGAACCTGCAACAAGCATATCAGCCACATACAGTAACAAGATAATGTTGCGACAATTATCCAACCTGGTAAAATAAACACAGTGATTACATTAACATTGACTAAAGCCATGCTTTGTCATACACCTATCAAACCTGTACCACTATCTTGGAGCATGCTCAAGACTATATAGCCTAGCCTTCTATCTCACATGTCCATTCTCTCCTTTCTTTAACCTCAAAATCCATTCATATTTTAGTGCTTTTATCCCAGCTAGCAACTCTACCAAATCTCCCATTTGGTTCTCTTCCAAGGAATTCATGTCATGCTCCCACTATTTTCTGGATTCTACCTACATTGCCTCTTCAAAACTTCTTGGTTCTTGACCATCAATGAGCAACAAGTTCAGGTAGTATAAAGAAGGTGAATAATGAATTTGAGGCTTACTTACCCTTTTAGTCCTCCATATGGGCGTTTGAGACTCCTTGACAGCTTGATGTCTACCTAAAATATATTTTAACAGTGATCGATGTCAGTCACCTCTGGCCGACCTTGGTCTGCACCCCACCAATGTCATTGCCTCCTGATTGCGATGCCAATTCCCTGACTGATGTCAGTGTCCACCTGGTAGTCGATGTCAATTCCCTGACTAACGTTAGTCTCCACCTGCCTGACACCACTGACTCTGGTCTGCACATGACCAACATTGGTACCTACCTGTTTGACATCGATTCCACCTGACTGACGTCGATAACTATGTTTTCCTGTGAGTGATGACTTTTTACCCATGAGCTCACTTTGGATCAAAACCTAGTCCAAATTGCCCTGCTCAGAGTTATTCAGCCCCTTGAGCTGATCTCTATCCATCATCTCCTCCAAGAAAACCAAGGCTTTCCAGTTCTTAAGTTTGTCAAAGACATTAGACTTCCTATTAATAACATGCATTCCCTTCTCACTCATGTGACCAAGCCTACAAAGCCATATCTTTGAAATAGAAGGAGAATCAGTAATACAAGTAGATAGATAAAGAGTACCTACTTTCTTACCACATGCTAATTCAAGTCCATCCGTTGTGAGATTTATTGTGTATCTCTCATCACCCAACTTTCTTGTAGAAATTAGACTCCTCTTCAGGACTGAGACCTGCATGACATCCTTCAACACCCATGTGTTGCCCGTCTACAATTTCAGCCGCACTTCCCCTTTGCCAATAATTTGACAAGGCTCACCAACCCCTAAATAAATATTTCCAAAGTCTCCATAGACATAATCATGGAAAAATACTCTATTTGAGGCTACATGGAAAGAGGCAATAGAATTTATAACCCAAGATTCTACTTTATCCAAGGAACATATAAGATCAACCTGTGCAACAATCCCTACATCATTTGCTTCTTTATTTCCTTCATGTTGATCTTCTACCAACCAACAATCTTTCTTTACCTGCTCTTTCTTTTCATAATTTAGTAATTGACAATTCTTGTTATTGAATTCCTCCATTCTTAGTGTACTTTCTTCTGCCATTGCTTTACTCCCACTCAATCAAAAAACCCTGAGAGTGACCTGTAATCAACAAACACTAACCTGCTCCACCGCTTGTTAGTTGAACTTCGCTCTGAGAACCTGCACCCTGGCTCTGATACCACTTGATAGTGGTATCACTTGGTGAACCAACAACCTAGCTCTGATACCACTTGTTAGGACCTGGGCTCACAAAGATCTGACACTAATTGTCAAGATTAAGAGCACAATTGATTACCTTTGTATAAGCAACTAAAAATGGAATTTAACCAGAAGTAAAATGTAACTAGAATTCAGAAATAGCACAGAATATGAGAGATAATACACAATTGTATTCAACTCATTCAGAAGGAAATACAATAAAGAGATCACACTCCTCCCACACCTCTAGGGTATACCAGTAATCTTTTCTCAAGAGTTATCTCTCTCAATTACAAACAAAATCAACTCAAACATAGAGTTATTGTTTTAACCAGTCAGTAACAATACTGCCAGTACCACTGAGTACACACACATACTCCAAGTAGATCTCCCTGATCTTGTTCCTTGATGTGTTGTAGATCTCCTTTGACCTCACTACCCCATAGATCTCCTTTGACCTTGCACACACACACACCTACAGATCAACTGACCTTACTTACCATGTAGATCTCACCTGATCTTGCTACACTTGTAGATCAACCTAGTCTTGCACACTTGTAGACCTAGATCTTACACTCGAGAAGAACCCTTGTCCTTGCCTTACCAAGTCCTTATGATTCTCCAAATTACAATACATTCCTATGGGTCTATTATATAGATCCCATACAAAAAATAATTAGACTTTCCAATTACAATAATTAGAAACACAACCTCAAGACTAAAATTAGTCTTTACATGCAAATTGGCCATTCAAAAAACTAACTATTCATGTAACTAACAATTCTGGAATGCACATGCAACCGATGTTAGTCAATGTCTATCTGGAGATGACCGACGTCAGTCGATCCATGACTGATGTCGATAGCTTAGTGTCTACCCCTGACCGATGTTAGTTGGCCTGACTGATGTCGATTACTATGACACTCAGCACCTCCTCCATGTTTGCATTAGTAAAGCTTTTAGCTCCATAACCTAACATGATGCAAGGCATGTTTATGTAGTTATTTTAGACAAGGATAAAGAGAAGAGAAAAAACTACTACTTGTGTTGATGTGTCGAGGAAAAACATAGGTTGACTTTTGTGGTCATAAATGGGGAAAACATTCACTATCCCATTGGGTTGGTGGTAGTTATTGTAACTTAGATTTGACACTATCCTATCAAAAATTCAAATATACAGTTGTCTGAAGACTATGAAGTACATAGGAAGATGCTCCACTATTAATATTTGGTTTTTTAACAAATGTTTAGTTGCAAAAATATCAGGATAGGTCATTAAAAAGGACTTTATGGAAGGTTTGTGAATCTTATTATGAACTGATTCTTACTACTATAAATAATAGAGTTGATCCTAGTGGTTCCTTAGATTGAACTCCCAAGGTGTGTTGACTTCTCAAATGAAAATATTTTACTTTTATCAAATTTTATTTATTTATTAAGTATTACATATAAATTTCAATTTAATTACATATTTTTTGTAGGTTAGTGGTATCAAATTAACTTTCACCTTCACATGGTTGAAACTATTAGTAGAGAATTACATATTCTAAAATCTAAGAGAAGCTTTCAATTCATTTAGATGATTGGCTATTTTATCTTATCCCGGGAAATGTCATCTTGAGGATGGAATGGGTGATCCATCTCCTAACTGGGCATAGTTAGATGCAAATAATGGAGTCTTAGATTTTAATTTCCACCCTCGATGTGGTGGCAATGCTAGTTTTCAATCACAAGGCCTTGAAGATAGAGATATCCAACTATGGCTTGCATCTTGACAACATTTCTTGTCAATGTTATTTGAGGAAAAATTATTACAAAAATGTATCCACATGGATTCAAAAGTTGTGGTGGTGGGAAAACATGTAAATTTCATATCTCAAGGTGTTTGAGGTGATTTATTTTGCAGTGGAGGTCCTAAAATTAGAAATCTCTATTGAAGGCAAAGACCCTATCTCTTAACTACAAAAATGTTATATTTTAGGATTAATCACTAAATCCTTTACCATGAGTTCATTGATGATTTGTGATCCAAGTTATTCATGGTGAAATTAGATTATTTTTACACACATGTGACCATTTTTTGGTTCATATATATGACTTACATTTTTCATTTTACACCTATCCAAAGTTTTCCTAAAAAATAATAATTTTGCCTTATATGGAAATATCATCTTGAGGTTAGAACAAGTGTTTTGCCTCCTAAAATAACATACTTAGATGACAATAATGTGTTCCTAGAGTTTAATAACCACCCCAAATAGGTTTTTGATTCCATTTTAATCCATAAGGCCCCAGAGATATAGATATCCAATTGCAGCTTGCATCTTGCATTTAGGGAAATACTACCTTGAGGCTACAATGGGTGATATATATCCTATCCAAACATACTTGGATGAAAATAATATGGTCCTATAGGTTTATTGACACCCTATATATGGTTTAAATTTCATTTTTAATCCATGAGGCCCTAGAGATAGATATCTCCATGTACATCTCGTATCTTGTATATAGGGAAATGTCTTTTTGAGGCTAGAATGGGTGCTCTATCTCCTAACCAAGTGTAATTAGATGCCAATAATGTAGTTTTATAGTTTAATTTCCACTTTAAATATGGTTTTGATTCCATTTTTTAGTTAGGAGTCCTCAGAGATAGAGATCTCTAAATACATCTTGCATCTTGACAAAAAAAATTGTCAATGTTACTCGAGATGGAATTATTGAAAAAAAGGGTATCCGCATGGATTCAGAGGCCATGGAGGTAGGAATGCATGTAATTTATATATTATAAGCTGTTTTAAGTGATGTATTTAAAATAAAAGGTCTCAAAAATGAAAAAATTTATTAGAGACAAAGACCTTGTCTTTTAACTATAATAAAAGTTGTATTTTATGACTGATCACTGAATCCTATGCCATGAGTTTGTCATTGATTTATGATCCAAGGGAATAAAGGTGAAAGTATAGGAACTTTATATACATATGATAATTCTTTTATTTTTTTTATATAACTTATGATTTATGTTTTACGCATGTCTAAATTTTTCCTTAAAAATAAAATTTTTGCCTTATAAGGAAATGTCATCTTGAGGCCAAAATAGGTGTTCCATCTCATGATTGGGCCTACTTGGATGCCAATAATATGGTACTAGAGGTTAATAATAATCCCTATCATGGTGATAATGTTAGTTTTCAGTGAAAATGCCCCAGAGATAGAGATCGCTAACTATAGTTTGTATCTTGCATCTAGGAAAATATCATCTTGAAGCTAGAATGGGTGCTTCATCTCCTAATCAATAATACTTGGACACAAATAATGTGGTCCTATAGGTTAATAACCAAATTTTATGTGTTTTTTATGACATTTTTTATCCACAAGGATCTCAAGATATATATCTCTAACTACGGCTTGTATTTTGCATCGAGGGAAATGTCATCTTGAGGCTGGAGTAGGTGTTCCATCTCCTAATTGGGGGGTACTCGAATGAAAATAATGCAGTCATAAAGGTTATTCACCACCCCAAAAATGGAGGTGATGTTAATTTTTATACAATATGCCCTAAATATAGATATATCCAACTATGGCTTGCATCTTGACAACATTTCTTATCAATATTGCTCAACATTGGAATTGTTTCAAAAAAAGGTATACACCTGAATTTTGAAGCTATGGAAATGGGAATACATGTAAATTACACATGTAAAGGTGTTGAAAGTGATGTATTTTGAGATTAAGGTCTTAAAATTGGAAATGTCTATTGGAGGCAAATAATTTGTCTCTTAAATACATAAAAGTTCCATTTTATGACTGATCACTGAATCCTCTACCACGAGTTTGTTGATGATTTTGATATGAGGGATTCATGGTGAAAGTAAAATAATTCAACACCCACATGACCATTATTTTTATTATTGGATATGAATTATGGTTTTTTTTATGCTTGTCCAAAATTTTCTTTAAAAATAATATTTTTTTCTTATAAGGAAATTTTGTCTTGAGTTCAGAATAGATGATCCTGATGTAGGAGCATTATGACACAAATCATTGTAATTATTAAATTTGTCAAATCATGATTTTATATAGGCTATGATGTCATGATTATTTTCTTTAATTCTTTTAAAATCATTGTATGTCCCTTTCTAGGTCATTTAAGGACATTTTTAGTTTTCCCTCCAAAAAGCTATATTTGAAAATTCAAATGTTGAAAGGACTTTTGGAGTGTTTGGACATGTTTTAAAGGGAATTTACATTTTTGTAAGTTTATTAAGGTTTAAACATGTTTTTTAAATGTTATATAACCTTATAATTAATTTAAATTTATCCCACATCTATTCTAGAAGCCTACCAACATAGGAGAGGCCAAAAGGTAGCATATTTGGATAAACTCTAAGATAATGGAGAAAACTTTGGTATTGAAACACGACCAAAATAAACTTATCCATTTTATTCCAATTTTATAGAGTTTGATGTCAGGATATGAAACACCAGAAGCACACAATTGATTACCAAACCAAGCAACTTAAATATGCAAAAATTAACCAGAATCAAAAGTAGCTAGAATTCAAAAATAACACAGAATATGAGAGACAATACACAACTTGTATTAAAACTCTTGAAGAAAAGAATACAATAAAGAAGATGCCACTTCTTCTCCACCACCTCTTTAGAGGCTTCCCACACCTCAAGTGAACAGTAATTCTCTCCTCAAAGCTCTCTCTCTCAGGTCCCAACACACAACTCAAACACAGAGTTGGTGTTCACCTCTAGTGCTCCATGCACACCACAAGTGCTCCACGCACTCCACAAGTACTCAAGGTACTTCAAGTATATCTCCCATGAACCTAAAATAACCTACACCTCAATAGACCTTACTTATGGAAGGGACTGCCTTGCCTTCCTCTTTGCTCTATCTGAGTACACACCTGTACTCCAAGTAGATCCTGCCTGATTCTGCTCCCTATTGTGTTGCTGTCCTATCTGATCTTGCACACCTGCAAATCAACTTGGTTCTGCACACCTGTGAACCTTGACCTTGCACACACATACACCTACAAATCAACAATCTTACTTACCATGCAGATCTCCTATAAAGGCCATGCTCCCCTGATGACCAAGATCATACATACATGAAGAACCCTACTGATTCTCCAATCCAGCACCCACACCTGTTACTGTGGCACTAGGAGGAATGCACCATTGCTCTACCTCTCTCTGAAGGAGTTGTTTGCTCTCTTACTCCCTAGCACTAGTTTCCAATACAATCATGAGTCTATTATATAGATCTCATCTAAACAATAATTAGACATCTAATTACAATAATTAGATCCGCAGCTCTCAGTCTAAAATTGGCTCTCATCATACAAACACTTGGTTCATTAGCTAACTACCCGTAACATCCACAGTCTAAACCACACAGGTGACTGACATCGGTCCCTGTCTACCTGGGGGGTGCCGACGTCGGCTGACTACTGACCGACGCCAGTTGCCTTCTTGTCTAATCTTGCCGACGTCGGTTGGCCTGACCGACGTCGGCGTCTGTGACACACCGCAACTCTTCTGCAACCTCCTCCATATCTGCATCAGTGAAGCTTTTAGCTCCACAACCTAACATTTGAATCATATGATTAACATAAATTAAGGTAACTAAGATAAAGGCTAAGTTTCTAAGTTGGATCTGCATGGGGGTTGTTGTTGAATAAAGGGAGGTTTGTCAAGAGTCTGCAGACGTTTGCATATACATTCCTGAGTATCTAATGAATAAATAAGATTTGTTTTGATTTTTTATGAATACTAAAAATATTTGAAGTGTAATTTCACATTTTGTATGTTATTTTATCTTTTTGTATAGCCTCATTAGGATTCTCAGTTATAATGGTGTTCTACAAACCCTGTTTGGTGAATATAGTCTCATAGATTGATATGGTATTATGTACTTATATATGCATGGTGATAAATTAATGAATTAATAAGTAATGTAAAATTTTGTGTAATATAATCCAAGATAAATAACTCTATGATCATAAACATATATCATGATTTTTCCAAATTTTAGGTTTTGGGTCTGAACCTATGTGATTGTGTTATAGTTAAGTAAGAAAGTTATCATTTTGTCATCATTTGAGTTTTTTAAAAGGAAAATGATCATTTTATAAGTTTTATCTAGTTGGTAAGACCCAAATTAGTCATTATTTTGGTTTTAAATCTTGTTTAAAACCTTAAAACCAAATTTTCTAGCTTTCGGCCTCTGTTCATGTATGCCTAGGGTTTTGAGAGATAAATCTTCATAACTTCAAAAGTAACCCTTGGAATTGGCTAAAACTTGGTGGATAGTTAGGTTATGATGTTAAAAATTTTATGAAATTGATTTTAAGTCTTTAATGTCTATAAATAAAAATATATAGAGGACTGAGTTTATGCAGGCCTATAGAAAGTCAAGGAAAAACAAGGTTAGAAGCATGGAAATCACTTATCTCCCAAATAGTTGATTCAAATCCCTTTAAATTTTTCATTAAAAAGATATAAGGTGTATTGAACAGGATATAAGTGTTTTTTTTCTTTTTTTACAATCAAAGAGGAATATATCAAGGTTTTTTAGGTTTGTAGACTTGTAAATAGACTAAAATAGGGGTTTAATTCATAAATATGTAATATCTCTCAAAAAATTCATTAAAGATTATTTTTACACTATAGATATATATTATAAAACATAATAAGTTTATTCAAAATATTATTAGTGTTTATATACATCTATTATAGAATATATATTCTTGTTTCCTAGCCAATATGCCTATGTTTCATGGTCTAAATCCTATTTTGAGGGTTCCAAGAAAGAATATAGGTTCAAGTGAATAGGTAACTAAGATTAAAATATTGTAAATTATAAATATATATTGTATAAATATATATTTTTAAGTGAATTTATAAATTTTTTATCAAAAACTTATGACCCCTATTTCACAAGTGATGGTCAATTGTCTAGTTAGTAGATCTATGTAACAAAACAATAAAGTAGATTTATGTTACTTTGTATTTCTTGTTAGAAAATGATAGAAGAGGAAGGATGGAGATTAAGTATGGAGTTAAAAAAATTATAAAGGATTTAAATAATATTGATAGAAATTAATAACTTGACTAAGGTTAAAATCCATGATTAAGACCATGAACCATTGAAGAAACTATAGGTCTTATTGTAAAGACTTAACATGAGTGTTTTGTATTTTATATACAAAGATCAGGGTGAATGACAAGATCATATTAGTATATTGAATATTTATGTATTTAAAAATTAAATAGGAGTATGAATAAAGGTATGGTGAAGTGAAGAGACTCTTGGAGAAGGTAGTAGATCTAGAGAAGGCATAAAGATAAGAACATGAGAAGACATATCTAGTACAAGGTATGAAAGAAAATTGTTGTAAGCTTATTTACAAGAGTTGAAGATAAAATATTCATTGGTATATGTATTTAAAATTATAAACATATTATAAGTACAAAAAGGTGTAAGAAGGTTATAAATCCTTAATATAGACCTAGAAGATCATATTTCAAGAGACTTAAAGGTTCTACTTGAAAGAAAATTCTGAGGTTTTAAGATTGTGACAAGGTTAAGAATAATTTTATTATGATTAATTCACTTTCAAGAATTGTTATGGGAAGTTTTAGGCTATAAATTAATCTATGAACTTTTGATCCATCTTTCAATGATGATTTGAAACCATAAACAAACTTCAAACTCACCAAATACTCCTTGGAGATGACTGTGTAACCCTATTTTCACCTTATTAAGTCTTCATACCTTATGAATCATCACAAAATAAATTTAATAAAACTTTAAATTATCAACATCACTTTCTTACATGATGGAAGAGATGAAACCATACATTTAAGACTTGAAGGAAGGATTCCTCATTGATTTTCTTCAAAACACATACATAGTCCTTCACACCTATGTTGAATATTTTTTTTCAAAGCTTTCCTTCATGGAATTTTATCCCTATTTCCACTCTCCTACCTTCATGGTACATATCTTATCACCTTACAACAATATTATAAACTTGTTTTCTTTAGATTCATGCACCTTGAGATACTCTACAACTTAACAACTCATATCTTATCTATTCTTTTACCTATGTTGTACTTGACTTGATAAGTATTACAGAATATTTTTAATTGAATTAGAGGCTGAAACACATTTAAAATAGGTAGATAGACTTTTAGTACCCTGATGAAGGCTTTAAGAATTTGATTAATGAGAAAACATACTATTCTAAGATGACTTAGTAAGTAGCTCTAAGAGAAGTCTAATTGCATCATGATCACTTACCACACCTTTTTTAATAATTCGATAACATAATTTAAAGTAAATTTTACATACATTTCAACAAAATTCAATAGATTGCAAGGTAGATTTTTAATGCTTGACATAAGTTTAAGACATACAATAATGTGAACATGTAATAGAATATGTAATAAATTATAATAAAATCTAAAAGGTGAAATCAAAAAGAATATTTAGGAAGTGAAATGTTGAAATATATATATATATATATATAAAGTCATATGAAATGTGAACATAATACAATATCTTGGGTCAATGTCGTATAGGCATACAATACCAAACAACTATACATCAAGCCATATAGGCATACAACAAAATGTCATAAGATATGATCGTAATCGTCAAAATGAATCACTCTCTTTTCCTTGCTTGTAAAATCATCTCCCTTGGAAGCCTTGATCACAAATGAAGGTGTTGGAACTTTTTGACTATGAGTCCTCTTCTGCTCAAAACTCACCTATAGCTCTAAATGTTCATATACAAATATTGTCATAAACTTTACACACGTATTGGAACAAGATACTTAAATTTTTAACAAGTTAAGATTTTAAAATGATAGTTCACTTACTACAAGTTGGTGGTCATGGTCAATTTGGGATTGGTGCTCTATAGGTTTAATGATAGGTTCATGTTGGTGAACAGGAGTGTGAAATGAATCACCAATAGGAATCAGTGACATGATCATGATAATGGAAGGGTTGGGTCCCTACAAATGTGTGTGTGTGTGTGTGTGTGTGTGTGTGTGTGTATACAAAATTAAAATTAAAAATTAGCTCATAAACATTTAATCCAATTGACTAAATCATTTAATTATAATATAAATTTTTAAAAATTAATTTGTCAAATTCACCACATCATACCTATTAATCATTTCAACAAGACCAGATGACATCAACAAAGAAGTCTACATGGACAATTGTTTCATGCATCATCTATTTACACAAGTACATAAGACAATTACAAAAAAAAACATTCATATTTACACTTAAACATTAAAATAACTCTCATCTACCTTGGTGAGTTATTATGTAGATGAAATCATAGTAGCAACACCTACATTTTCTCCATCCTAAATAATTGGCGAAGTGTCTAGTGTGGTCATCAAATAAACAAAAAAAATTATTTTTAGTCACTTCAACATATATGTAAAAAAACATATATGTAAAATGAACCATAAAATTAAATAATCTGTAAAAATAATTTCCCTACATGTAATATAGTTGTAGTAGCAACAACACGTGCCTGTGTGGTGTCCAAAATCTTACATAACATAAAAAAATATATATACATTATTGAGATTTATACATGAAAATAATTATTACCTTTTAAATTGTACAAATATTTTAAATTTAATAATTCTAATTTTTTTTTTAAACAAGTAAGATATTAAAGATACCTATGAAGTTGTAGCCATGGTGTCCAAATAAAATGTAGATGACTAAAACATAGTAAGATCGATAACATCTAGGGCCATGAAAATACCACCATGAGTGGGATGCATGATATATTCCTCCTTTTTCTCAAGTCTAATGCATATAACACCACATGATTTGCAATAGTGAGATCATCGAATAGCAGTTCTAGAAGAAGCCTCACCATATCCACCTTTGTTAGTAGGATTATGAGAAAGCTAGCTCATATGTTGAATGAAGGTGTCAATAAGCACTTTAAACTCATTTAAACTATTAATCTCTATAGTATACTTGATTGTAGAGGTTAGGATATCAGGAGGATGTGGTTTTCTGATACATACTCTCATAGGTTGATTTGGTGCACAACATGCACCTATCCTACACAAAGCACTTTCCTCTACCCTAAATCCCTAAGAAATCAAATAATTTGGAAACTCATTCAGCACAAACTCACAATACATTTTTCTCAAAAAATACATTAGTACCTCATTATTGTTATAAGGTGGGTGATCAAAGACCATCCATCATCAATCCCAGAAAATTATTTGATCAAATTGTGAATGCACTACTGGATTGATATCTATTTGGCCATTACATCTAGTGGTACACTAGTTTTCCCATCAATAAATAATTTTTATAATATTATGCCCTACATTTATTTCTATACTCAACCCACCTATCAATTTGACTTGTTAATTAATCAATTTTACCTAATAATGTATGTAATGTGCTTGTTAGAGAAATTTGGTGGGGGTTTTTTGCATGGGGATCCTGCAATATTCTAATCAAATTCTCAATTTTGATCTTATTTTAAATTATATGGGATGTTAAGTCCTCTTAAATACCTTGGGGGGCTTGAGGAACTATAGGATGGCTAGGAGGGTTTTCCAAGTGAGGAGGGATAAGAGGATTTTGTGGGTTAGGAGGGATATGAGGGTTTTGTGGGTTAGGAGGGTAGGAGGGTTTTTTGGGTTAGTATGGATAGGAGGATCAGGTTATTTTTCATTTTGACTTCGAAAAGTAGCCTTTACATGTGATGGAAAAAAATTTGAAGAAAAATGCAACAAAATTAAGTAATTTTATTTCTAAATGCACTAAAACATGTTTGCATACCTCCCTTTCAACGTGCCATTATCAAATTTAGGTTAATGGAGATTTTTTTGCTTACCATGGTCTCATTTTCAACTATGTATTTCCTATTACTATCTCCTAGTCACAATTTACATCAATGCCAAATGAATGGCATTGATGTTTTTTGTTATAAGTCAAATAAAACTACATATTTGGTTATAATTCTTTATAATAGTGTATGTAGTTTAGGCTTAGTAATAATTGACCCTATGTCCTAGAACCACATACATGTTTGGTTTATGATCCAATTAATTAGTTATTTTTTTGTTGTGTTCAGGTTGTTTTACCCATTGGTTGGTTTTGTAACCAACTTCCCATGAAAAGCCTATAAAACTTTTCATGTTCTTTATAAAAAAATATCTCGAATGAATAGAATAAAATATTTTTTAAATATTTCAATCACAATGTAATTTCTTCACTATTATTACCTCTCATTCTTGGTGAAAATAGTGGTATCATAGCCATGGGAAAAAATTGGAGGAGATAAGATTTATATGGCATTTCCAATAGATTGAAATAAAAAATATTGTGCAAGTGATTTTTTGGTAAACACATGCATAGTATAGCAAATGAAATTTCATAGGAGATTCAAAACAAAATGGGGGCAATGATCTAATACATATATAAAGAAGCATCAATCTTCCAAATGGTGGCACAGAGGTCAATGGAAGACGCTCGTAGTCTCTGAATGCAGTCTTACAAATTTTTTAAAAAAAAGGCGATGCCATATGTTTGAAAAAAAACAAAGACCTGGTATGTGTCCTTCTTCCTCATTACTTCACAACATAGACTTGAACAACAACATTTGAAAGTGATATTCAATGATGAAAAATAATGAATGGCAACTAGATGACCCATTCAAATCAATGAATGTAGCTGAGTGATGCACAACGAGTCCTAAAGGTAATCAAATCAAATTTGTTCAAATTTTGTTTGAATGAATTTATTCATTTCATATGTAAAGAAAGTAAATAATTTTTTTTGTCAAGCAAAATAAGTCATATATTACTTGTGCTCTTTTACGGTGTAATCATTGTAGACAAAAATATTTATTTTTATCATTCTATTTAATAAACATTTGGGTAGCATCTTGTAAAGAAGCAAATGTTGTTATTGGAATAAAAGTGAAGAAAATGGTGCACTAGAAGAATTGTTTGAAATTTTCACAACCTAAAAATTATGTGGGCCCCATCAAATAAGGAAGGTAGAAGGAAGGTGGAGTTGAATTGGTAAATTGATTTATATTTATGTTTTTATATGCAAAGTGGTATCGATTTCATATTTGTGTTTTTACATGCAAATTGGTTAAAGACTCCCATAATACTTTTATTCACAAAAACCAAGAATACATTCACCCTTTAAACTTTAAACTGGAATTGGAAACATTGATTTTTAAAAGTACATCAAAAATGAAGGTGCATAGTTTAAAACCCATTGGTGTAATGGTGTAACATTTTTGTAAAAATTATTTTTGACATTATTATTTTTTTGTAAATGGTTGGAAAATTTAAAAGTGTGTTTTAAATTTATTTCTCTGGTTTTTATGATAAATTTTTTGTATAAAGGTGCATTTTCAATTGAACCCAAAACCTTCAAAATGATAATTTTCACGCTATCACTTATTGCTTGTGATGTTGACAAACACATCGTACTTTACATGTCCCTTAGGATCCTCATTATTGATAAAATGTGAGTGTTATATTGGAAGTTGGAGGATCCCTTGGAGGTTAGAGGACAATTACCCTCTCCAATTAGCTATTCACTCAAAGTATGGATTTGATACTTGAATGGCAAATTTTGGTTTGTTTTTTTATTTTAGTTCCATTTTTGGCTTTCTATATCTAATATTCATGACATGGAGTGGATAGAGTTAGTTGTTTTTATTTTATTTTTATGCATAGTTTCTCACCTCTTGCCTAGTAAGAGGAGAAGATTTAGGTATTAGTTGGACTTTAATCAGTCATCGGTGATAGTATGAGTTGATTGGGGTTGCTAGTACCAGTAGTATTGAGTAAAGGTTATCAGTGTTTGTTAAGCATCATGAAGATGTACCATACAAAGTACAAGTTTGTCACATGGATAAGTTCCTATGTGGAAACTAATGTGGGTCGATGTAGTTAGATAACCTTTGATTGGTTTTGACTAAAGTATGGTACACTGATCATAAGGGATAAGCAAGAATTGATCATGTTCATCAACTTTTTATGCCATAGCTTGCAAGGTAGGCTTTTGTATGGAGCAACATCAATTTTGATTAGTACCAAGAGGAACAATACATTAGTTTTAGTTTTGATAGAGATTATTTGATGAATTCAGAGTCATTGCTCTAGATCTTTTCTATACCCTTTAGATCAAGGGGGAGTTTGTTGGGTTTGTGATCTACTTAATTAGTTAATTATTTGTTATGTTCAGGTTGTTTGACTCATTGGTTGGTTTTGTAACCAACTTCTTATGAAAATATTATAAATATTTTCATGTTCTTTGTAAAAAATATCTTGAATGAATAGAATAAAATATTTCACTCACTATGTAATTTCTTCACTATTATTTACTCCAACTCCTGTTGTAAATAGTATATACTTTTAAAAATTACATACATGTAACTATTTCCATCACTCCAAACATGAATTTTTGTTTACTTTTTTGCCCCTATATTTGTGAACTTACCCCTTGTGTATTTACATACCTTTGAACCCCATGAATATAACTTTTTTTTCCTTCTCCTTTCTTCAAAACCCTAGCTTGTGTATTTGAGACCAATGTGACCTAAAAAATAGGTTAGTGAGTTGTTGGGTTGAGCTCATCCCAATCATTCCCATTTATTTACTACAAATTTTTTATGTTTTAATACTAAAGAGGGCTCAAACTGCACATAGTTATCTCACATAGTTGAGTGTGTGCAATCAATGTAATACTAGCATATAGTACAATCCTAAGTATGGTTGTTGGTGTAGCCTAAATTTTGAGGTATTTAACTAAATCACATGAATATGCAATTTTAACTCAAAAAATTAAACTACCTATAAAGAAGGATTATGGAAATAAATTAGAATCACAAGATTGGATAAATCTTACCCAATTATTTGTTTCATCTAGCCTCCTTCCAAGATGTTCAAATAGATAATTGATTACAAGTAGACTCAGGTTTTGGCATTATGATGGCATGATTATGGATGTTGGATGGAGGATTTAAGTTTCATAGAGATAGCATGAGAATATTTAGCTCTAATGGAGGATTGAAGTGGTTTAAATAGATTTTGGAGGGAGAGATCAATGAATGAGATTCAAATTTAGGTGAAGGAGATCAATGGATGAGAATTATCTAAGGAATTTAAAATTCCTTAGATACTTGTAGATTTAGAGGCTTCTAGAGAGGAGGCGTGAGAATAGAGAAGGTTCTAGATTTGGAGGGTTCTATAATCCTTCTTAGGATTAATGATGATTATATGGGGGATTATATAGGGATTAAGAACTAGGAGTGTAGGAGATCATAGGCATAGGCTAGTAGGTAGGCCATTGAGAATTTAAAATTCTCAAATAATAGGTAAATAGGATTTGGATGGAATAATGGGGATTTAGAAGAATTAATGAAGAAGTGGGATAGGATAATGTTAGTAGATGAATAAGAATGAAAGGGGATGTTAGATAAATGATTAGGAGGGGTGATATATTAGCAAAATAAATTATATTAAGCAAAATTAGTAGAAATATTGATGACAATAATGTAGGTGAGTTAATTCAGGTACATACATTTTACCCCTCTTTGAAAGGTCATTACAAGTGGAGTAAAGTAAAAGGAGTAAGGATCTTTCAAAAAAAAAACCATGTCATAGATGAATGTTAGTAGATGATGTTAGTGAAATAAATATTAGTGACTATAATGCCCCCTTGAGGGGACATGTGGGGAAGAATGAGACTGAATGCCACTCAAAATAAGAAATGATGGGTGGGATGTGATGGATAGACAAGGGGATGGGATGCCAAATGTGAGATAGAAGATGAAGTAGATGAATTCAACTTTAAGCAATGAGCTAAAAACTAATAATACCCTTGATAAAGACACATGCACAAGAAATAGAAATAACTAACTCATGATGATCAACACATCCCAAGGTATAATCAACTATAACATGATGATGATAGGATTAAAAAGGCTAAATTTTTTTGATGTATCTCAAGCAGGGATGCATGAAAGGTAGAGTTGTATGCTAGGATAAGATGATGATTTTATAAGATGAATGATGATGTAGGTAATGATGGAGGAGAAATAATATGATCAAGTCACCAAAATATGTGGGAGAAGATATGATTGATGATGATAGATGATGGGGACAAAGTAGATAGTGTCTAGGCTATCCCTGAGCACTGAAAAATTGACCAAGTGCTACCTATATAGGCTAAAATGACCTCAGGCTGATGTAGTTATGACTAGAAGAAGATGATGATGATGATGATTAGTGGTTAGAGGATATGACTCAGATGATGAGATGGAGATAAAATATTGGATGTTAGTCGAGTAGATAGGGAGGATTATATTAGTGATGGTAAATAAGGATGATTGGATGATTGGATAAATTATGAGGGCGTAGGTGATCAATCCATCATAGCTTTCATAAGGCTCATCATAGTCTAAGCAATCCAATATATATGGCACTTGATAGTATGCCTTGTGATATAAGTATGACCAAGAGGACATTATGCCAAAGTGCAAAAAAGGGAGCAAAGAGTGAAATATGTATCATAAAGGGCACTTATAAGTAGTTTTTTAGCCTTAGGTGACCTCCTAGAATCCTCATTCATTACCTAATAGATAAAAAGAGACAAAGACAATCAAATATTTACATGATAAAAATATGCAAACAAGATAAATAGAATAAACAAGTAACACACACAAGTATCTTCATGCAGTATCATAATGTCTTATCTAATTATTGGATGAATGATTGGGTGATGGGTTGGATTAGGATTTGATTATGGACTAAGAATATATGTGGATTTGGGATAGACCAGTGATGATGATAAGGATTGAATAGTGATTTGGATAAAGGTATGGAATTTGATGAGAGACTAGGAGTAGGATAAGGACGTGGATGAGGATGAGGATATGGATGTGAAGATGACCAAGGATTATCAAAAGATAAAACCTTGAAAAATATCTAATCTACCAAAATATTAGGAGATGATGGGGTCAAATACCTTCTATATTAGAAAAATAGTGATTGGATGGGTGATAGGGAGGGAGAGGCATTGATGGAGAAGTGATGTAATCATATACCTTTCATACTAGAAAAATAGTGATTGGATGGGTGATAGATATGAATAGGCAATGATAAAGAAGTGATGGGTGCTAGACTAAATTTTTGGACAAGGTTGTGTGTGTCAATAATACCTAGTCAAAAGGATGATGATCAAGACATAGATAGGTGACCACTAGGATTTAGTTCCAAGATGAAATAGTAGATGGGTATTAGATGGTTGCTTGGGATGGTGAAGGGGATTTTATGATGTGGTGAAGATGGATGTGACTAGGGGATTAGGCATTAGATAAGACATCTTGGACTGTTTTTGGCTTTTCAAATTTTATGTTTTTTAGGTTTTTTGACATATTTCAATTTTTTAGGCTTTTTGGAATATGTATGTACACTTATACAAATGGGGTTAATAGATAAGGGAATACCAGGCATAGAAACCAATATGAGGATGGATGGAATGATGGATGAGTGACAAGAGGATGAGGGCTCAAGAAGAAGGAATGAGGGATTGCTTATTGACCATATCGTAAAGGCACCACATGTTTAGTTGCCTACATATCCATTGGAGGATATGCAAAGATGATGTGATAACATGTCTCAAGACACCTTATACTTCCTTATGAAGGTTAATATAGGAAGGAATGAGAGATAGGATTCATTATAGGATGATGAAGGATGGGTACAAATAATGGACCAAGGGATAAGATGGATAAGTATGTGTGATATGTACAGAGGGATACGATATGGATGGGATTGACAAGATATGAGTTTGATGGATAAAAAAGATGCTTTTTTTCCCCCAAATATTGAGGTAAAATATAGACAATAGATTATTTTACCATGACACTATAAATTGGTTTTCATCATGGTACTTGCCCAAGGTGCTAGAAAACTAGTTTTCACCATTGGACAAATGATTTTCTTTTCTTTTCTTGACTTTTTTACGTATCTTGATTAATTAGAGAAGGGAGAGATGAAAGATGTAGACATTATTATGGTATTCATCCAACACTTATTTTGTAGATGTGATAGACTAGGATCATGTTATTATTTTTAGATGTATTGGGGTCCATATGACCTTTGGTGATTCTTGATTATGACCCCTCCAAATATCTAGACCAGGAGTCTTCATCACCCCTAGGAGAGATACTGTTACTTAGGAAGGTGATAGTGGGTATGGATATCTTTGGATTTTGATGGGGATGTATGGGACTTAGATGGAGAATAAGATCATGATAGGATGTTGTGATAAGTGATGGTGGATTAGGATGAGTAATCACATATATCATTGGAGAATTTTGACATTATGCATTTGATTGGTGCCTATTAACAAAAGACTATAGGAGATCCAAGACACTTTGACTTTAACACTAACCTTTGATCTGACTATTTGATAGATTATTAGCCATTTGGATACTTCTCGTGACATGATTTTGATTTTGAGATGTGATTTGACTTTGACTACCCCTAGTGTCTGGGTTTAGGATTCCCCAGCTGAGATTGATTTTTGACTTTGATGATATCTTAGTACTTTATATTGGGCTTCACTAGGGAAATACACTTTTTTATTAGGTTGATGATTTGAATTTTCATGATTTTGACTTATGGGATCAAAGGTTACTTGATTATTATGATTGATTTTTTGAATATAGTCTTGGACATTTGTGGCACACATTATATTGTTTAAATAAGGGTCCATCGTGTATGTTCATGTTCATCCCTATAGAGGTAAGTGATAAAATGAGCATTTATGGGAAGGAAAGGATCTATGATGGATGAAGGTGGTGAAGATGGTAGGATGAGGTCAATGAGTGGTGATGGGATAGCATGATCCTCATAAGGGTTCTTAGGAGACCCAATTTCAACACTAGAGAAAATGTCCTCAATATCAACAAAATTATCACTAGGACTAGTTATAGTGAACACATCCAAAATAGGATCTAATTCACTCTAACAATATTCAATAGATAAATCTTGTAAAAACTCTGTTATGACTTCATCATCCTAATTTGGATCCAAAGGTATGTTTGGTGATGTAGTGAAGGTGTCTGGACTAGAGGTAGCCTTAAAAAGATATGCATTATCAACATCAATGATAGATGATGTTTCTGATGAGGAATCTATATTGGTGTTGAACATGATTTGGATGTAGATAAAACTTGTGTTGGCTCTAATGTTATCTCTAATGTGTAAGATGTAATGTTGCTAGTAAAATATTGATTGTCTATTATTGACCTCTCAACATGGGGTATTTGATGTGATGGGTGAGAGGGAGATGATGGATGAATTATGGAATTAATAGATTCATGAGAGATGGGAGGGCTAAGTTTATGGGAAATAGATTTAGCTTTGAGGGAGGATATGTTAGATATGGCAGTGGTGTCTTGGCCTTGGTTTGGAAGGGGAAGAGTTTGATTGCAATCGAGAAGGTAATCTTAGCATCCATCTTCTTGTTCAACCATAGATATAGGTTCATCTAATTCATCCTTGATTATTATGTCACCATGATTGATGAGGTCTTGGACATAATCTTAGAATTTTGACATTAATTAATGCTATGCCCCCAAGTTCGATGATACAAGCAGTATTGATTAGCTTTATACCCATATGGCTTAGGCTTAGCGGGATCAAGATCTCGTATGGGTAGATAGACCATCATGTTTATGGTGAATAGTTATTTAAAAATATCTTCCAAAGAAATAAGAAGGGGAGTATAAGGTCCCTCTACATTTTATTAATTTGATGTAGAAGCATTGGAATTGAGATCAGATGGCTTTTGACATGACTGGGTGGATGGATTAGTAGTAATGGCCAAGATTGGATTCCCTTTACTATTATGGGTAGTCGATGCTTTATGACTTATGGATGGAGGATTTATATAGGACTCACATGAAGGGGTTGGGATGGGAGGTGAAATGAGTTGAAGGGGATCAACACCTTTAGGAAGTGGAACACCCATCATAATAAGCCGTAAGAGGATATAATCCTTGTTGGAAGCTATGTATTGGTCTATAAAAGTGGGGTCTAGTTCCATGGTGATGGATGATAAAAGAGTGAGGTAGGCTAGGAATTAGAGATGGTTTCTTGGACAAAATAGGTTGGAAGGATTGAGCTAATAGGATAGGTAATGATGGATGGATAGATGGAATTAATAGATTAAAGACTATGATAAGATTTTGGAATATTAGTGTAATAAGTGCTAATGACCTATCAACAATGCTTAGTTACCAAGCTAGCAAAAATATTGAGTATTTGATGGGTGCCTAGATTTAAAACTAGCAAGAGGATGATATGACGGGTGCTAGTTATGAATACGCAAGATGATTTGATTAGATTGATGATGATGGGTTGTTATATTAAAATCAACAAGGTGATAAGATGCTAGAAAAATATTGACTAGGGTATGAGATCTGACCAAATGATGAATGATAGAGGACTAGGATGATAAGATGATGTAGATGGGTAAAAGGACTAGGTCAAGCCTTGGACTAATTTTCTCAAGGTGGGATGTGGTATGATTAGGTGATGAAGGTGATAGGTTAATGTGACAAGGACAAGTATAGATAGGTGATGATGATGATGATGGGGATGGTTTGGACATAGGTGCAAGCTAAATAGACAACTAGGATAAGATAGGGTTAGATTAGGTGGGTGATGAAGACAACGTCAAGACAAGTGATGATGGATAGAGTAGACTTAGGATGGGATGTGGATGATGATGTATGATGAAAGCAGGATAGGTAGGGGGTATGACTAATGATGATTGGGTCCAGTGATAGGGTGTTACTAAAAGGATATATAAGAAAATGAAGATATATACAAGAGGGTAGGATATATAAGATGATGATGAGAAGATGAGAATAATGGCATGATGACTCATGATTGTTGGCTATGAATAAACTAGGAGGAGATTAAGAAAAGGATGTACAAAAGGGTGATATATAAAAAGGGGATGATGACAAGGATGACAAGATGTAGGTGATGGGGGGATAACAAATGATGAAAAGGATATGGGATAGATTCAAGATGGAAGATGGGATAAGACAATAAAAAGGATATACAAAAGGATAATATGTGCAATGGGATGATGGAAAAAGATGTAAAATATGATATAATATAATTATATACAAGATGGGTTATGTAAAGACCTAGATAGATGATGTATAGGTTTGAGTGAAGGCTGACTCTGCTCACAAAAAGCATTGGTTTAGGACAACACACACCCAAGCAAAGTAGACCACAAACTTGTGATTAGTAAACTCAAGGGTGTGTAACCTAATGCTTGCACCATATAATGTATTTTTAGGTGAGGATGTAGGTCAGTGACCCTTTAAAAATTTGACCAAACCCTCTTGACCTATCTACACTTAATGGCTACTTAGGAATTGATCTTGCCTCCTATAACGAGATGCTTGTTATGGCCAAAGGTTTCTATGTTAGGTTTGTATAGGATTTAAAGGTGCATCCCCTATATACATGATGGTAGTATGGGGACCAATTCTATATACCATGTTGTCTAACTACCTTATATCTTGGAGATTAACTACCCCTCACTCCATGCAACCCTTTATGGGTAATTTTGCTTAGGCACTGAATGAAAACTCTACTGATATTTAAACTATGATAAAACATGAATTTTGGTCTAGTATGTGGTGGTGAAATCCACATCATCGACCCCTAGAAAAAAAATGGAAAGGATTTTATAAGTGGTTTTTGATCCTTTATAAATAGTCACAAGGATGCAAGGAAGAGAGCATACACTACAGTAGCTCTAGGAGACAATCAGGTAGACAAAAAGGATTAATTAAGTAATTAAAATTAAATTTGATGTATCTAAAAGAATATACAAGATATAGAGATATATACAATACAAGACAAAATGATTTATAATTAATTTTTTAAAGTTCCCCAAGGATTCTTTGACAAGCAGCCTACAAGCACACAGTTAGTAGTTTGACTTTGGCACTCAAAAGAGGTATCTTGAAAAATAATGATTTGGAGTTTGATAATCTTGAGGGGGAACCTAAAAGACAAGATATTAAACCAAAATATGACCTAAAAAAAGATGATATTAGCTAGAAAAAATAACCTATAGATTCACCCCTATAAAAAATAAAGATGTTAGTCTAATAGGCTTTAAGAAAAATACCCTTAAAAATTTATTATTTGGCTCTACAAATTCTTTGGGTAAGTAGGCCACAATGTGAGGGTCTAGGGTGGCTTGGAATGACTAAAAATTCACAAAAAATGACTTCAAAAATGCACTTAAAAAGGAAAAAAAATCAAATGTAAAATCATAACTACATAGTGTAAAGTCACAACTAGAGACTGCAAAGTCACAACTATAATGCAAAATCATAGATTATGAGTTATGAATTTATGGCAGTTAGCTTAACTATAATAGTTATCTAAAAAACCATGAGATTTAGTTCAAACTTGTGACTAGACTAGACAAAATTGGTATTAATGATATTTTGAGAGTAATGGTTTTGTGATAAAGTATAATACCTCAAGATTCTGATATTTGATCAAAATAGATGTCTTTATAATGTTATGATAAGTTGTGTAGATGCCAAAAATGCTTATTTACAGATGAAAATGATAGATTAAACAAAATTGATTATGATATATCTAAAAAAAATTGAATGGATTAAAAATATCAATCAAAATAGATAAAACCCTATATGATCTAAAGAACAAAAGGTTTTTTAAATTAGTTTTTATCCTAAGTCTACCCTGTGAATTGAAAGATGATAACCCAGTAGATAAATTTTAAATTCAAAATGTCAAAGGTATAAAATTTCTATCAAGACTACAATATTTTTATTTCACAGAGCAAGGTCACAAGTCCTAGAATTTCATGATTTGTGCTTTTGTAAAAAGATATAGGAAAGGTAAAAGGTTGTGTCTGGTTGTGTCTTTATTTTGATCTCCTATCTTGCCCTCCCTTTCATGCTACACTTGATAATCACATAGACCACATAAATACAAAAATTCCTTTACAAAACAGGGGTTAGTCAACAAATATACTTTTATAAAGAAAACCTTTTAAATACAATGACAAGAAGGATGTTAGATACCAAACTATATGGTGATTGAGTTCCTTGAAAAACTACAACTCAATAGGGAAAAGTCATAACTTCCTATACAAATTCTTGATTCTTAAAATTGAATTTTTGTATCTAACCTATAAAACATACTATTAGTGGTTATAAAAAATTGTTACTCTACATGTAAAGTCACAACTCTTGGGACAAGGTTGTAATATTCAAGTTGTGATATTGTCAAGGGGCTAAATACTTGCATGGATAGAGGAGACAGTTAGTCTTCAAGGAAATGGTTAGCACAAAATTTTGAATTATAAGACAAAATCATCACTATAAGGTCATGAATACTAGTGCAATGTCATAGATTTCACCTGTGCATGCAAAATTTCCAAAAATACAAGATTTTCCTTATCTAATTGATCTTGTAGGCTAGGAAAAACATATCTAACAAATAAAATTTGATAAAATTAGGAGTAAATTCCCACTATGGTCACCAAAATGTAGCCTAAATTTTGAGCTATTTATTTAAATCACATCAATATGCAATTTGAAATCAAAACATTAAACTACCTATTAGGAAGGATTCTGGAAACAAATCAAAATCACAAGATTGGATAAATCTTACCAAATTCTTTGCTTCATCTATCCTCCTTACATGATGTTTAAATAGAAAATTGATTGCATGTATACTCAAATTTTGACATTATGATAGCATGATTATGGATGTTGAATGAAGGATTCAAGTTTCATAGAGATAGCATGAGAATAGTTAGTTCCAATGGAGGATTAAGGTGGTTTAAATAGATTTTGGAGGGAGATATCAATGGATGAGATTCAAATTTTGGTGAAGGAGATCAAGATGAAAATTAACCAAGGAATTTAAAATTTCTTGGAAGACTCTAGATTTAGAAGCTTATAGAGAGGAGGGTTAAGAATAGAGAAGGTTCTAGATTTGGAGGGTTATAGAATCCTTCTTAGGAGTAATGATGATTAGATAGGGTATTGGGTAGGTATTAGGAACTAGGGATGTAGGAGAGCCTAGGCATATGCTAGTATGTGGTCCATTAGAAATTTAAAATTCCCAAATAATAGTTAAATGAGATTAGGATGGGATAGTGGGGATTTAGGAGAATTAATGAATAAGTGGGATAGTATAAGGTTAGTAGATGAAGAAGAATGAATGGGGATGTTAGATAAATTATTAGGAGGGGTGATATATTAGTGGGATAAATTAGATTAAGTAGAATTAGTAGGAATATTAGTGATAATAATGTAGGCGAGTGAATTTAGGTACATACAGTTGGCACTTGACAACCTATGATTTTGACCTTGAAAAAATATTCACACTTAGATTAAAGACTACTCCTTTTATAGGTATCATATTTGGAGGTTTTATGTAAATTCCTCTTAATGTACAAATGAATAATATATGTGTTCTTAATAAGTGCTAAAAAGTAATAGGATTAGGCTTGATTTGTATAAATAGTTGATTCTTTGGATGATTTCCCTATAAAACAACATGTGAAATGTAAATTCCAACCCATATGAAGGATTTGAATTTATTAAAATATCTACTAAAGGGTACGCAGACAAGTTTGACATAGTTGAATGGATCCTACAAGGCAGAGGTGTTTGAGAAGTATCCACAATGTCTAGAAAGTAATAAATTATGATTTGAGATAAGAAAACAATTTGAATAATATAATAATTTTTTCATGTAGAGACTAGTGAAATATTGTGTAATAATAACATTTATTTTGTAAGGTTGGGTCTATAAATAAGAGAATGGCTAAGAAATAATGTGAGTGTCAATTATGCATGTGTAAGTCAAGTATATCAGAGCTTGATCAAAACTGACATGTTCAAGTGTCTAATACTAGGTATGAATGTCTACATTTCTCCCTTATATTATATTAATGTAATTACTAGATTAAAAGGATAGAAGGTGATTTCTAAGTGTAGACATGGTGGGTGTGTTCATCTAAATACTAAGTGTTGTGCATGATGCACACAAAACCCACAAGGAAACATGTAGAAATCAATTTTCAATTATGATATAGATTTTGAATTAAATATATTGAGCATATATAAAATTTAAATAACAAGGAACATTTACACATGTATTTAGGCAAACCAAGTTATTTTTATAAAGTTGTTAGATAGAGAAAATGGAGAACGGAATGGTCATGACACTTAAATATTTTAGTGTGAAAATGATGGGTTGAGTTGAATGTGCACCAATACTCATTATAGACAAATAAGTGCCTATAATTTAATTCATGCAAAACATCGATGCCACACTACCCTTTGCATTTTTTGCAAATGGGACCCACCATGGGTTCCAACAAAATTGAGAAAACTAAGAATTTGAGTCTGAGTAATTTTTTTCAATCATTTGTTGAAAATAGATTACATGATTAAATCTGAGTATAGTTGAGTAAGTCTCACTAATTTTTTTAGTAGAATGCATCAAATATGAATTACATATTCCCCCAATCTAATAATTTGTATAAACTGAGTATTATAACCTTGCCAAAATATCATGTTATTTGTAAAACTATCAAAATATGCCATGCATATAACCCCAATGTGATAAATTGTGTAAGAATCTCATAAAATATACAAACTTTTAGTCATAATCATGTAATATATCTAAAATATTCCCTGCATATGCCCTCAATCTATGTCAAATTTGTCATAATTTGAATAAACATGTACCAATATGAAGTAATATGTTCTTAAAATCTAATTTTTTGTGCCCAAACTCTAAATATGTTTGTGACAAGTGATTGATCTCTAATAAAATACATGATATATAACCCCATTTTGAGGTGGGGAGTGTACCATTTGATTTACTCATATAAAAAAAATTATACGCATTATTTAATATATAAAAAGATATAAGCATGTAAAATATTTGTTAATATGAGTATAATATGTCATCATGTTCATATTATAGTCTAAGCATATATATAACATGTATCCTAATGCATAAAATTTTCATGTCTAGATGGATATAAAAATGAGGAAGGTAGTTAATAGATATCATAGCATACACAAATTGATTTAAAACTATGCATAAGGTGTATGATATGTATCATGGCACCACACATAAGAATAAAAATGTGTGATATGGATCATGAAAATATAAACTTAGTATACAATACTAATATATATCCACACAAAATCACACAAATTCATAGATTCACACACAATATCATGGACATGAAACTGACATAGGAGCATCCAAGGTGAATGGAAATCTTGCATCACCAAAAAAAAGTTATTTCAAATTTTGGTTGCATTTTATCTTGTTGACATTTCATCAAACACTTTGTGTATGCAAAGTGTTGGTTAGAATTCCTTAGACACCTTATCCAAAAAAGTCATATTGGTTTGTTTGGTTTTATAAGGGCATTATGCATCTAGAACTGTTTGGAAAAAGAAGGCCCAGGTCGAGAGTTACAAACACACAAAAATCACCCCATGAACATTCAAGAAAGTCTAAAACATTTTTAATGATGGTTGTTCACATTCCATGATTATGGAAACCTAAGGGATGTCCAAGGCTGACAAAAAAGGTATAAAATATGAGATTTATAGAAACATCAAAAAACATTGAAAAATAATTAATAATTAAGGAGAAGATTAGGTGTTACATAACAAAATTGAATTGTTGCAGAATAAAACATTATTGTCATGATATAGAATAGAATTTCCATTTAATGAAACATATTCATTTGAAGGAGCGAGTGGCTTTATAGATGAACTTAAAAATTGATAGCATGTTGTTCTTATAGAAACTTGTAGGTTGAGTTGTTAGACTGATCTAATTTAGGCTCAAAAGAGCACTTGCATAATACATGTTGTGTGAAGATAATTTGGGGATGGTGTATTTGATGAATAAATAAGTCTTTTTCATGCTCTAAATCTTGTGTGCATCTAATTAATATATTTTTTATGAAAATACCTAAGTGAGGTTGGTCCTAGGAATCTGATAATTGTATAAAATGTGAAACCAATCCATAAGTATATTATCCATCTATTTGTTTGCATCTATTCAGTTGTTTACCTATGTCAATTAGTATCAAAATATTGTTGACATTTTTACCACATTATTGTGGGTAGAAATCAAGAGATGGAATCTTTCAATAGAGAAGAGGTGTTGGGTATAAGGTGTCAGAAGATACATTACAACTAGAGTGATTTTGTTGCATATGTGAGAGAAGTCTTGCAAGTGTATTTAAAGTGAAATAGACTCTTGTATGAGTTTATTATAGGTTATGAAAGAGAATATCTATTTAGTAAAGCACATTGTGGAAGAGAATATTTTTTGTGGATAATAAATGAAAAACAAAATTAGACAAGGAAGACTTGACGCAGATGGTGAAGGAAATCCACCTAAGATTGGATATGATAGAGACTACACAAAGTGGATAAGTTTTTGTATCTATGATTGAAGATGAAGAATAATAGATTATTATGGGGCCTTTTTCCTTACAATAAAGGTTATATGCTTTGGAGAGAATCCAAACAAGAAAAATCAAGAGACTAGCAGAGGTTAAGGTGAAAGGAAAAGGTAATCCCACTAACAATGTTATTTTTTTGTGGTAAATAGCGCTGAGAGGAGTTCATGAAATGGGTAATTATGTTAGATAGTATATTTTAATATTGAAATGTATATAATACCATGAAGGTAAAGATTTAAAAAAAGAGGCTGTGGAAATGTAGTTGTGTATTGGAGACATTTTAAAGAGAAGATACTAAATAAAGGAAAGAATAAAGTGAGAAGTTAAGAACATATCGTGTCTAATTTGATGGGTATAATTGTGCACCCAATAATTCAAATAGAGTGGTTGAATAATATCCATGTCTTGATATTTGAGAGAGAGGAGAAAAATATTTATTTGAGAGGTTATCGGAGAGGGAAGTTATGATCTGATCATCTCAAAGTTATTTTGAGAAATATAAAGGAGAAGGATATGAGGGAAGAGAAGAGGATTTACTTAAGATGAAATAAGAGCATGAGGTGTCTATGTGAGAAGTCCAAGTATATTTTCATAAATAATGAGGAGAAGGAAATATTTGAGTAGCCCATAGAGGAAGGAATCCTCATGAAAGAGGATGTGGAGGTGATAGATTGTTCACTAAAGCAAACCTATTATTAGATGGTGGGAGAGAGTTTTTGATATCCCATAAGTGGGAAGATGTATAATTATCCTTGGTAAATGAATTAAATGCATCTATTATTTCTATTTTATAGGGAAGAAATGTTGAGAACAATAAATAAGAGTTTTAGGTTTCCATGATGGAAACAATAGAGGTGGCTAAAGTTAAAAATAATGCACGTGAGAAGAGTATGGTTAATTACTATCCATGTGAATATAAATCAAATCAAGTGAAGAATAAAGAGAAAAAATCCATGAATGTTGTTGAGAATGACCCTTTTGGAGTCCATCATGAGAGTAAAATCAGTGAGGAAAATGTGAGAATAGGGAAGAGTTAGATAGCATGTCCTTGAGGCATGATGAAGAGCTGAAAAAAGTGTTTTTTGAAACTCTTGATTCCCTTAATGTGTTTGATTAATGTGCAGTTCTGTCAATGAATGAGATGGAGATGGTGGACATGGTTCTACCAAAAATATTTAAGGATGCCATTGGTATGGAACATGAGGGAACATACCACATACATGTTGGATGAGAGACTCTTATGAGTTAAAGATTGCCTTGTTATCACAGAGGCAAAAAGAGTGCAAGTTAATTTACACATGGCATACTTGGGATGCCAAATAAGGATAAGGAAAGATAATGAAAATATCACATTGTTGATAAAATAAGGTGAAGAAGAAAGAGAAGAAGAAAAATAATAAATAAAGTAGCTAATTTTTTAATTAGCTAATGAAATATTATAATAAAATAAACAAGAGATTATTATTATATCAGCTAATGAAATTATAAAGATGTAAGAAGCACCTAAGAATATTCTTAAGTTTCATGTTTTTAAACATATTTTGTGACTGTATTCAATGTGAATATGAAGAATTTAAAGAGGCATTCCAAGATGAAGAGAGTGAACCACTTGATTTCACAAGATGTGAAGAGGAGTAGTTGATTTATATATAATCTGAAGCATGTGAATAAGTGTAAAAATAATAAGAGTATTTTAAGACTTGTTAATAAATAATCCACAAGTGAGGTGGTAGTGGCAAGGAAAAAGTAGAGAAAGATATTGTAGCCAAGAGAAAAGAGGAGCTAAAAATATATAAGAGTGATAGAAAAATGAATCCAATAGTAGGTTGGATATTTGATGAACAAATCCATGAAGGATTTTATAGGAGGTGGTAAGACAATAGTGGGTATAGGTCACAAAATGTAGTAATATGTAGGAAGGAGCATCTTTGTGTGGTTGGATGAAGGTGGGTTTCATTCCACAAGAAAATGGAAAATGAAGAAAAGAAGCATTTGGTGGAGATGGTCAGACAATGGTGGGTCTAATCCTACAAAGGATGAAATAAAGAGAAAATAAAAATAGAGGATGAAGGGTTTGAAACTAACCAGTAGGTAGAAGTGGAAGAAGAAAAGATAAAATTAGCTGAGATATTTGGTGTGCTAGAAAGGAATGTCATGATCATCAATCTTAGTGGCCAAAAGAGTGGGTTTTCTACTTATTACATGCATGTGAGAAGGATTTCACATTTTAATTACCTTAAATGTCTAATTTATAAGCATCTAAGTTAAAAAAGAAACTTTACATTGCCAAAAAAATAAAATAAATAGTTATTTAACTTTTAGTTGCATTTTCTCTTGTTGGCATTTCATCAAACACTTAGCACACGAAACATGTTGGTTGAAATTCATTAGGCACCTCAATGAAAACAATCATATGACATTTTTTGGTTTTATAAGGACATGGTGTAGCCAGAACCATTTGGAAAAATAAGGCCTGGGTTGGAAGTTACAAGCATAGGAAAATTAAGCCATGAACATTCAAGAAAGAGCTAAACATATTTTTATTGATGGTTGTTCACATTCCATGATTTGATGAGTCTAAGGGATGCCCAAGTCTGATATAAAAAGGAAACAAAGAATATATTTGAGGGAAGAAGAAAAAAGGATTAAAAATAATAAAAAAACAAGGAGATGGGGCACTGCTAAACTGCTATGGAATAAAATATAACTACTGCATAATAGATCCTAGAAAAAAATTGCTATAGAGCGAATGGGTTCATAAATAAACTTAGAAATTGGTATCATGTTGTTTTTGTAGTATCTAGCTAAATATATTTTAGTCTCAAAAGAGTGCTTGTATAATGTATGTAGTGTGCTGAAATTTTTTGGCTAGAGTATTTGATGAGTAAAGAAGGGTGTTGTGTGCTCTGAATATTGTGTGCATCTAATTTATGTAATTTATGTATAAATACCTAGTTAAGGCTAGTCTTATGACTCTTATAATTATGGAAAACATGAAACCAATCCATAAGTGGAATATATATATATATATATATATATATTGCATCCATCAAGCTATTGATCCATCAAACGCACATAAGCAATCACAAAAATGCAAAAAGAGTGACACAATGAATACCCAATGTCACACAAGTCATAAATAATAGATAATAAATCACATAATACAATAAAAAATAAATAATTACACCATGTATCCCACAATACCATCAATCATGCATAGAATAAGCAAGGTTAATCTATGCAATCAATGTAAGTTATCATCACATATAGAAAAATATAGTATCTAGTGAAATAATAGTAATAAATAGTATGATTAAACACAAGCCATGTGTAATAAATGTAAAATAGTTCAATTTGATCAATGTAAAAAGCCATAGAAATATATAACCTATGTAAATTGTACCATGATGCCAGTACTAAAAGCATTCCCTATGTGTAGGTACATAGCTTTTAGGTGTAGGAAAGTTCTACATCTATGTTTCCATGTCTTATAAAACTTGTATGTTTTTAATATCATTCATGTGTATTGTGAAATGAATGTGCATATAATTCTACCATATGTTATAAATCATGTAAACTACTGATATATGTCATTCGTAGATCCTGGTTTTTTATTTTTTGAATATTTTATTTTTTTTGTATTATTATATTTTTTAATTTTTTATATTAAATGTTTGAAATTATGTGAAGCTAACTAATGATCCCATCAACATGACACTAATATCTATGTAATGTGTAATCATATTTAATGTAGCATGTCATGTGTGAGGAATAATATATTTATTTGTCTCAAAATCTAAGAAATAATTGCTTGTCATGACATAACCATCATGATCATCATAAAGCATGTTATCTTGTGTACATTGTGTAACTCTAGTGACCATAGTATTGTGTAGAGTCTGATATGTAGAATGAGATTGTGCTTGCATTTGTTGTGGAAAACATGGAGTTTTTATAATTATCTTAGAGATTTATGGATTGGGTGATATTTGATGTGTTGGAATAAACCTTTGATGTAATGGATGTTGGAGTAAAATTATCTAAGAAATTCAATTACCTTCCTCTAAATTGTTTGTTTATAATGAACCTGAATAGGTTATACAACTAATTTTGATAGTGGTGGGGGTGGATGAATAAATATTTTTGGATGATAGGATATCATATGGAATACCTAGAACTACAATCGGCTTGTACCATGTATATAATTTAGATTATGTATTGAATATGAAACTCCACACATCTAATGTATTCAAGATCATCCTAATAGCATGTCAAATGCCTTTGTATTGGGTATAACCAAGAATGAAATAGAAACTATAACAAGACCCATCTTAAGTGGTAGTGTAATGTTTCCAATAAATTATGTCTATTTCCATCGAATCCTTTTACCATCTTGGTTGCAGTGATCAAATATTATTGTGTATATTTCAGACAAGTAAGGAGTGTCATAGTGAAAGCATTTTCACTTGAACCATTATCTACCATGACACTATGTATATATTGTGAATCAATATAGAGGCATAAAAACAATATTTCATCAAAAGTGTCTTCATCAAAAACCACATGCTCATCAAATGTGATAGGAGCCTATGTGTGTGTATACTCTAAGTGTGGCAATAATTATCTAGAGGATATACTTCCTCAGTCATAGAAGTGAAATAATTTGGAAGAGGTTGTGCATTATAAGTCATATGCATCTTAGGCTTAGTGTTAGTATCTTGTGCCATAATATTTGGAAAGGGGTCATGAATTATTTTCAACTTAGTATTCCCATTAGGTTGTGTCCTTGAATCATTTGTCTATGAATTAAGTTAAATAATATTATCATCTATCGAATCATATATCTTATGATGCAAATAGATAACTCTATATTTGAATGTCATGTGCATCTATGATAATCACAATATGCATTATTATGAAATCCCTTAGCCAGAGTCTTGCTTGTGTCAACTTTTTTTCATGATGGACAGATATGGGTTTGCACTTGAGTAACTTGTGTGATATCTTATGATGAGATTCACATAACTATGAAAATTATCTCCTCTAAGGAGATAATAAGTCAATTCATTGGATGTGATACTACATTAACTTTTGTTTTTGCATCATTATTAACATCATTTTATTTGGATTTTAAACTTTGTTTACCTATAAAATTTTCACCAGAAGTGGTTGGAGGGTTAGACCGATATTTTAGTTTATTTGTAACAAGAAGTTTAACTTTGAAATCCTTGATCATGTCGCATAAATCATCAAAATATTAGAAGTGTATAAACATAATGGACTCATCTAATGGGGCAAGCACTATTATCTTTAATATATCTTGTAACTCAATTTATACCATCAGATTTGTCATCTTAGAGAGCATAATCTTGTTACAAGGCACATTATCACTAATGGGCTCATTATCTCCTTATTTAATCTTTGCAATCTAAACATAAGACATCTACTCAATAATGTTAATTTAAAAATGTGTTGGTAATTGATCATACAAGGGATTGAAATCATGAACTAATTAAAAAGGTAGGTCATAAAACCAATGCAAAATTTGTCCATAAAACTCTATGAAAACAATTTATTCAATAACTTATCATTGGATGCATAGTCCAAACATAATGTGTGAAATGCTTTATGGTGTTATTCTAGATCATCATTATCATCATATAATATATTTTTAGGTGACCCAAAACTTGTAGTTAAGGTATAAAATAAGATATCAAATGATAATGTATTATGTAATAATGCATGAGATATAGTGGCATGGCCCACTCTAGAAGAAACCTATTATAATTTTAAAATATTATTTTGAAGATTGAGAATTGTTTGCATAAGGGTTTGAACATTTGGAATAGAAAACTTTATAGTAGTGCATGGTGTGACATGAGTAGAAACCCTAGAAGGTATGGTAGTATTTTGTGTAGGGATAGTCATAGTAATCAAAGGATAACCTTATGTTTCCTACACACTATGGGTGGGAATCACATGTGTAACCATTAGTGTAGACATAAGAATAGTATCAGTCTAAAAAATTATAATATAACCAATATGTCTAAAAAATATATTAGTATCATAGAAGATATTATGTTGTTATTCTTCAAATGTGACAACTTAAGCATGCTTTTTTAGTTCATCTCTAGTTACATGTAACAATGCATCATACAAGTGTGGATTCATATGAAGATATTTAATTATTATTATTTTATCTATATCATCAAATATACAATCCACATGATGTGATTATTTTATGTATATTATGTGAATAATGTAAAATCCAAAATTAGGTCTAAAAATTAGATTGAAATACTAAGATCTAAAACCTTAGGAAAAAGGAATGAAAATATAGGGTTTTGTAATGCTCAAAACAAGAAATGTGTTCACCAATATGTTTTATCTTCTTTTATATGTCAATTATCTAATTAAGACAAAACTATAAAATATTCATATTTCATGAAATATAGTAATTCACATAGAAATATAAGTATAACAAGCATAATATTACTAATTGATTACAATTTACTGATTATGGAAACCATAAAGAAATTACGTACATAGTTTGTTTAGGTTATGTTTTGATCTATGAGAGGGTATAGTTGTTAGCAAATGTCTAAAAACAAAGTGCATGAACTTGCTAAGAAGAGTCTAATTCTTCTTGGATGTGTGTGGTATGATGAAATTATCTAAGTTGGGAAGGAAATATCTTGAAAGCATGCGTTGATCTATGATAATTTCAATCATTTCACCTATGTCTGACAATGCCTCTTGTGTCTTTAGATATCCTTGATCATTTGCATATAAATATATTTTCCTTATTATTATTTTAAAACCTTATCTTATGCTTTTGAGACTAATATGACCTATAAAAATTGGGTAGTTGATTAGCTTGAGCTAACCTCAATAACTACCTGTTGAGTGGATAAACACTATATACATTCCAAAACTTTGAAGATGGATCAAATTACACGTGATTCTCTCACCTAGTTGAATGTGTATAATCAGTGTAATACTAGCATGCAATGCAATCTTGAGTATGGCTTTTGACTCTTGAAAACCTAAAATTTTGACCTTGTAATAGTATTGAAACTTGGCTTAGAGCTTGCTCCTTTAATGGTTTTAGATTTGGAATTAATAGGGTAGTTCTTTTCAATGTGTAGATGAATAATATATGTGTTCTTGATAAATGGTAGATAGGAATAGGCCTAGGCTTGATTTGTATAGTTAGATTACTCTTTGGAAAATTTACCTCTAAATTAATGTGCAAAATGTAAGCGCTGACCCATAAGAAGGATTTTTTATTTTTTTTATTAAATCATGCATCATATTTAAAATAAGAAAACATAATACACGTACAATAAAAAATATGGGTAGTATGGCACCACACCTCCAAACCAGAGCACACCGATAGAATCTAAGAAACCAAAATTACCAAAGGTTTATTACATAAAATCTGGCATTAGCAACACAAGAGATAAAAGATAATAAAACCACACAGTAAGCACCAATAACCAATAACCCCATAGGTGGAGGAGGTAGAAGAGGATTATCCAGTTTATCTCCCTAGCCTCCCTAGTGGGAGGGAAGTATTAGGTATGGTCCATCCATCATCTATTTTTCTTCTTCTTTATTCTCTTCTTCAACTTCTTCATTAGGAACATAGCAAGGGGAGATGGCCAAAGATAGTCGAGGAAACTTTCCTTATCCATTATTGCTTGGAGGAGAAATTATTACATGATCAATATTAGTGTTAGGTGATAACCACCCTCTAAATCCTCCTAAGGGAGAGAATTTATGCTTTAATGGAGGGGAGGGGTGGAAAAACAAAGAATTATTGAGACCTATGATGACCATAGATCTGAGACCACCATAAAACCATCAATCTTGATCTTTGTTTTGATAGCCATTTCAAGAATCTTCCAACAGAACTTGATTGACTATACATGGGGTGTTGCCCCAATAGTCCAATAGAGTGTGAATATGCCTAACCTCCATTTCCACTTTGTCAGTTTGAACTTGAATCTAAAGTAGGACATTAGACAAGATAGAGACTCTATTAGAAATAGAAAAATATTTATCTAAGCTTTATTTATTAAAAGTAACAACATTCATGACTTTCCATAGAATAAAAAATATTTTAATGTGAAAGATATGTTATATTTTTTTGTACTTCTCAGGGAGGTGGCTAGAATCTCCTAAAAGGATGATGTTCCAAGTGAATGTTTTAGGGTTAAATGGTTGGGAAAAAGAATGAATCCAATTCCAACCATCCTAAGCTCTAACACAAAATCAAAAAAATGTTTTTAAGGGACTCAATATGACCACATATAGGACATCTGAGTGGAGGAATCCCCATGTGAATTAGTCTTATGCCACAAGGACCCCTTGGTATAATGGAAACCAAGCAAAAATGGCTTTTCGGGCTTCAACAATAGTACACCAAACTAAAATAAATCTCCTAATCCATATAAAGGGAGAACTACTAATATTCCATCATTCATTGAGCATTTACCAATGGGTGGTGAGAGCCACTTATAACCAAATTGAGGTTGGCATAGGAGCATAATAGTGGAGGTAGGCCAATGCTAGTCTTTCCACCATTTAAGAGAACTAGTAACACCATTTTTTTACAAATCATAATCAAGCACAACTATCTAAATCTTAGAAATTGACTCAAAATCTTGAGCATTAAGCCTAAATTTGGATTTTAGGTTATTTCAAGTGAGCCAAAATTTGGTACGATTATCAAAAATATCCCCTAAAACCTTATTTTACACATTGAAATAGCCTCAACACTTTAATCTTGGGAGCTTATGCCAATGTATTATCATTGAGAGAGATAGCAAGAGACCACCATAGGGAATGAGAGTTAATAGATAGGCTATATCTAAATCTATCCCCTTTCCAAATCAGCTAGGGTTTGATAGTTTCCCATGCCTTTTAGATACTTTTGATAACAAATTTTCTAGTAATATTAGAAGTATTTTGGGAGATAAGTAGGGTTTGAAATCTTAAATTACTTTAGGCCTTCCTATTTTAGCAACACCCTAAAGAAATGTAATTTCTAATAAAAATATTTCAAGACTCATGGACTTTAATGGACCTAATAATCCACTTGGCATTAAGGGCCAGCCCTTGTTTAGCAATGTTGATCAATCCAAGGCTTACTATTTCTCTGGGCTGACATCAAATGTCCCAGGCAAATCTATGAAAGCCTTTGTTGCCTTTAGAGTTAGCCCATATAAAATCAATGAGAAATTTTTCCAACTTCTTATACCTTGATTTTGAGGGGGCTCAACAAGAATAATACACATGAGTGATAGCTAGGACTTTAGATCAAATTTTAAATTTACTAGCTAGAGAGAGAGGCTTGGTGAACCAATAGGATATGTTTTTATCAACCCTAAGGACAACATAATTCCATATGTCCATAGGATATTCTTGAAAATAAAATGGGATGCCCAGGAATTCAAACATTTCTTCATGAATAATCTAATTCCATTGGTAATCTCCAAGTCCACTATGTAAAGATCCATAACTCTATTTAAAACACTGAGTCATGGCCCACTAGATGTTAGACCCAAAAGCTAGTAAAAAGGTGTGAAGGCATTCTATGGAATTCTAGATAACTTTCTCATTCTCTTAAAGGGTGAGAAAGGATTCACTAACAAAATGACTAATAACAACTTAGTTTTGAAGAGTAGTCAGGAGACATGCCTTTGATAATACCTCTAGAAGTGAAGTCTCTAAACATGTAGCAAAATCTTTCAACCATGAGGATATAAAAAGATGAATCAAGAGGGCAGCCTTTTCAAATATATTTAAATAATCCAAAACTCTCATATTGATGGCCATTTCTAATAAGGCAAGCAGAAACCTACTGAAAGAGGATTTGAACAAAAAGAAGGAACATGAGACCAAACCCAAAATCTTGAAGCCTAGATAAGATGAAGGTCCATTCTATCCTATCACAAGCCTTTTCAAAATCAATTTTGATGTAGAGATCTTTCTACTTGTATGTGTGATCACATTCCATATATTTTGAAACTGTTAGGATGTTGTCCAAAATGTAACAACCCTTAATGATCCCAATTTGCTCAAAATGGATAATTAAGGGAAGAAAATATATAATCCTAAGAGTTAGAACCTTTTGTAAAATCTTGTAGGAAACATTCAAATTATTAATAGGCCTCAAATTTGGAGATAATCTCAGGATCCCCAGCCTTGGGAATAAATTTAATATTCCCTTGTTGATAAGCATCCCCAAATAACCTTGAGCAAGAGCTTCTAAATAGACTTTGTGCAAATCAGTTCCAACACAATTCCAGAGATATTGTTAGAATTCATAGGAAATACCATCAATGTTTATGGCTTTATATTGATCCATTCCCATCAAAACTTGATGAAGATCCCCTATGGATAACGGTTTTCCAATAACTACCCTTTGACTTGGGGAGAGCTTTTAAATAAAAACATCAAGGCATTTTTTCAAAGCCATTATTTGAACCTTTATGGATGGTTAAGCCTCAAAATATATTTATGAAAGCTTTAAATATCTACGAGAGGTTAGTTAATTTCTACCCAACATCCTTAATAATTTTTATTTATGTAGAAAAAATGTGAGCTCTAAACTTACTAAACAATTCCTTGGAGACTCTATCCCTAATTTTGAGCTAATGAATGTGTAATCATACTTCTCATGACCCTACTCCTCCCTATGATTATGCATTATCTCAAATGAAAACTACCAACCCAAGTGATCTTATTTGAGACATTTCTTTCTTTCATAGACGCTCTCATGCTATGCATATTGATACCCTTCACTTCACTAGCTTCTTCGCACGCCCATAGACCCTCCAAACACCACCTAGAGCCCTTTTGGGCTCCCATTGACCACTCAGAAGGGGATATTGACCCAAGCCATAGCTTTTATAAGAAACCCATGACCTAGGCCACATGTTTCTTTCATAAAATCTATGGCCTAGATCATATCCCAACTTGAACACATTTTTTTGGCCTCTAATCACCAAAAATGACTAATTTTTAGTCTTTTACGAATTAGGGGAGGCATATATCACTCCATTTGTTCCATTTTTCTTAGGATGATCCATTATCCTTCCCTCTCTTGACTCTCATGCCTTCTTGAATCCATGTTGATTCATTCTTGGCACTCTTGAGCTTGATTGTTGATAAATGATCCCATATACTACTACACATTGACTTGGGGACTTTGTTGTTGCTTCTAGATGTTCTTGCTTCCTTGTGGATTGTTATTAGCTTCCAAATTTGGCATTTCACCTAATTTGAGCACTTGCTTGTAACTCTTACATCCTTGTAAATTCTCACTTCACCTCTTCTTAGTTATTTGGACATTGGTTTGGACTCGGTTCTACACTGTAACCCTATCTTCCTCCATTGTTATCTCAAACTTGGATTCTTGGTTGGTAGAACATTTGCACAATATTTTTGAGCTTGATCTAAGGGCACATTTTTATGTAAATTGAAAGTCCTTTGTTAGTGTAGCATATATGCTAGTTTTTACCATTTGTGTGCTAGTTTAGCTCATTTTAAACATGTTTCAAAGTAGTTTTTGAAGTTTATGCATTCTCTTAAACCTAAAAACATATTTCCCTTTGAAAATGTCTTTCATTGCTTAAATGTTTTGGTTGTGTATTATTAAATTACTTGGTATATTCCCTCATGTTCAAATAGATTAGTTTTCTTGACTCAAATGTCATTCCCTCACTCATTCACATGCTAGAGATAGTTTCATTTGGACAAAGGCATTATCTTAAGTTTCTAAAATTGTATTCTCTCCCTAACTCTTTATCTCTATTGAAAATATCATTTCCTTTCTAAAATCATATTTTAATTCATAGGATTGCATTTTTATAAAGTGTATTTCATGTTTGGTAGTGTTATCTTGTTCAAATAAATTATTTTCTCATTCTTTATGCATTGAATATTACCCCCTTATTGTTTTATTTATTATGGTTATACCCATTAGAGATACCTACATCCTTTGTGTGCTTGATCACACTAGCCCTAATTTCATTTATGAGTTTGCCTATAGTTTGGTGCAAGCTAAAAAACTAGATAGACTCTATAGGTCACAAGTATCCCATAGCATCCCTAAGCCAATTATCCTTCTAGGTGTTTTGACAAGTACCCTGTGAACCCCTCTTCCAAAATCTAGTGGTTTTGTTTGGATTCTTGGAGCTACAGAATGTGATCTAAAATTTGAGCTCTATAGTCTTAGTGAAGATTGGCAAGTTTGATTTGATGCCTTAACTTGACCACTTGGGTTTGTAAAGACACATCTAGGGAGGATTGTTCAATCACGTGAGAAAAATGGTTGAATTATTTCCTAGTGACTGAACTCACCTTCTATCTAATGGATGCCAATTGTTTTCCAAAATATGAAGAAAGGTGACAACATGGGATATGGTTTCTTCCCACCAATCAATCCACCTGATGTCCCCATAAGGATGAAGAGTGAGGTTTCTAACTCTCTTACTATGGGAAAGGGTTTGAAGATGCTATAGATGGTAATTTCATATTTTGATAAAACTAATTGTTATAGATTTTGGTTTGTAGGGAAGACCATTCCATAAAAAATTTAATAGGCTAGTGATCTGATAGAAGGATATTTGGGATTACACTCATATGTTGATCAAAATTTTGAGCAAAATAGAAGATATTCTGGGTAGAAATAAGGAATATGTCAAGTCCCCTAAGAACTTTCTTATTTCCTTGGCAAAATTTTTACCAATTGAATCAAGTTTTAGGATAGGAATGTCTATGGTGGTGATTCAGATCAAAAACTCTAAGTTTATTACATCGGTAAAACTAGTATTCTCATTCACTAGCATGTTGAAGTATCAATAGGACCCCTTCCTTATCCTCTTAAGATTAAACCATATTAAATTTCCCACATAAAATCTAGTGGAACATAGGAAGTGATTCTGGTAACTGTTATTAGTGAAGTCACTATTTATAGTCACTATTCATGAATCAATATTCATAGTCACTATTCATGGTGATGTGGCATGTTGGTGATGTGGATAGATAGTGATGTGGATAGTTGGTGATGTGGCATGGCCCACAGTGGGTGTTATGGCCCATAAAGCATCTTTCATGTTGAAAAGATGAGGAGAGAGAAATGGGTCACATTTATCCACTTTATCACATGGGTTAGATTTTGTGGATGCATGTGAGGACATGATGATAGTAGATCTCATGATTCCATTTAGTCATGTGTTTGTGGGGTGTAGTTTTTCTATGGGATCCTATTGGTTGAGGTCAAAAGTTGGAAATATTTTAAATCATATAAATGTACATGGAAAAGTGAGGGACATGGATCACTATGCTAGATTGAGGTCACATGCAAAGTGGGGCATATCACTTTAGAGTGCACATGGAGTGGTCAAGGGGGTATCATGAGATTCCATTCAAGGATTGACTTAGAACATGGGGGAGACATGGTTCCTTATTCATGAATAGTGTTCCCCACTATAGGATGGTGCATTTTATCCTTCCTTATATTTCTTTCTCTTATTCTCTTATATGTTTTAAATTATATAAAACATGAAGTTCTCCCATTATATTACTCATCCTATTAGAGGATCCATTTAAGCTTATGATTTCATGTTTGAGGATGGATCCTAGAGGTATTATTATGCTTGGTTCATAAATTTAATGCTTCAAGTATAAGCAATGAGTGTTTGGTTCTAAGCATTGAAGGAGTTGTTGGATGAGCTATTGTAGAAGAATGTTGATGTTGATATTAATATGAAGTTTGAAGCGGCCTTGCCCATGTTTTTTTCTTTGCTTGTTTACAAGGGTTTTCCACATAATTTTTTGTGTAATGTGCTTTACTTCTTTTCTATGATTTTGTAGCTTGTTTATTCCAATTTAATTACTTTCACTATAGAAGCTTCTATTCCTAACATCTGGTATTAGATCTTTTCTTCCTAACAATTGGTATCAAATCCATGGTAAAAAAAAACTCTATTTTCAAGTGTTTTTTATTATTGGTTGGTTTATGCAAGTTGAAGCTACTACAATAAGAGGACAGACAAAGTTTAAGAGAAAAATAAAAAAAAAGTTTTATCATAGGAAGTTCTCTCTATGGAACTATGGAGGATATCTTGGTGAAGATCTTGTTCTCTTCATGTTTTCGAGGAGAAGCCCATAAGAGAGTATTGAAGAAGCTACAAAAAAATTTGTCAAATAAGTCAGCAGCCTACAGACTATTCCTATTAAATAAGAAGCAATTTTACAACTTGAGGAATAAGATAGTCTCCTTTGGAGGAGGATGAGGATTAGGCATGAACTTGTTATTGTTCTTGGAAATAAAGAAGGGGTGTATGATTTTTTTTACCATTTTTGGTCTAATAGGCTCAGTCTCCTTCTTTCCCTATTGTTCTGAGCCAGTTCATTTTTTGATTTTGCACAAATCTTGATTTCTACGGACTCTGCAGGCTATTTCTATGGACTCTGCAGGAAATTTCTACGAACTCTATAGGCTATTTATATGGACTCTGTAAGAAATTTCTACAGACTCTATAGGAAATTTCTATAGACTCTGCAGGCTATTTCTACGAACTCTATAAGAAAGAAACAAGTTCTCGACACTTATGTGCAAAATGTACCATTCCAAGTGCCCTTGCAGAGGGCAGGGAACACTTGCAAAGGGATCAAAGAGAAGGCTGAAAGGGTTGGAAATCCTTCAAAAAAGTGCACAAGGCAAGTTGGAATTGCTTTAGAAAAGTGAACAAGAGAATTTATTCGAACAAAATGTCCAAATGAATTCCTTCAGACATTTTGTCCGAACAAATCCTTCAGAAGAAAATCCCACAAAAATGAACAGATGAAGGCAAAATCATAAAATGATTTCTTTCAGACTTTTTTCTGAAGGAATTCCTTTAGACAAAAAGTCTGAAGAAATTTAGGAAGAGCTGCGGGGAAAAAACCTAAATAAATTTTTTGAAGGACAAAGTGATCGAGACAATTCTTGCAAACATTTTGTCCACGAGAAAAATAGCTAGGAGAAAAGCCTGAATGAAGGCAAGACACAAGGAAAGATATCCTTCAGACTTTTTATCTAAAGGATTTCCTTCGGATAAAAGTCTGAAGAAATTTGGCCACCAAAACAATGAGGACCCGACTAGGACAAAAGCCTGACCAGAGCAAAAAAAGCCAAAGGAAAGGAAAAGGCTGAAGAAATTCAAAGGGTGACGGGCCTGAAGACGTCAAAATTGAGCATGGTGAACTAGCCATTGGAGGTTCAAATTCCCAGTGACAGGTGCACAGACATCAAATTTAAGGCGGTGAAATAGCCAATGATTTTGAAAAAAGCTTAACCACAGGTTGTGAGTGAACTTAGTGACCTGTTGAAAATATAGCCCCTGAGGGCCAAAGGAGATAGAAAAGACAAAGCCAAGAAGAGACAAAAGATCCAAGTGAATAAATGGACAACATAGCCTAGGTGGCAAAGGCGAGGTGAGTTATTCTAGTGGTTGACATAGTGTCCACCAAGTGGTCATCAAGGAGTGCAAATAGTGAACGGTGTGACCTATTTTCTCCACTTTGCATTTACGAGCAGACAAACTGCATGAATATCTTGAAGGAGCAGTCTTGTTTTCAGAAAAAGAGGCATGGCCCATGCTTTCACATTAATGTTTGAATGCCAAAGTCAAGACTGATAGCCAACATGGCATTCTCTTTCAATGTTTTCCCTTCCCGATGCTCTCAATGCACATGGGCCACTTGTAAAAAAGGGTGCCAAAGTCTTTTCCAAAAAGTGCCAAAGTCTTTTTCTCTTCTCTCTATATATTTTAAACTTCTCATTTTGAGAAGGGATCTCTTAGCTTGGAAGGCAAAGCTCTGACCAAAAATCTATGGGTTTGTAAGGTGAAACTCTGCCAGATTTTACCTTGAATCAAGACTTAGCAATTTTTTACCTCCATTTGAACTTTCACTCATGCATATGTCTATGTTTTCATTTTGTGTTAAGTCATTTTATTTTATGCTTTCAAAGAATGATTCCAACATGTCCAGTGCATTTTGAAGTTTCTCCTTTTTCAAGTCTACCAGAAGTGTCTGTAGCAGGAATATAGGCACATGTGAATAGGCTTCCATAGTGTGTCTCAAAACACCTTTGATAGTTCTTCCTCCCTATATCTCCACAGACCCTTGACTCACTGATACAGAAGAGTTCCCCATATCAAATGATGTGTATGCCAGCTTATTCTTGGTGAAAAGTGTATGTTTGAGCTAGGTAGATCAAACTTTTTTGGTGTATCACATTTTAGTTTAGGTTTAGGTTCTATTTTCAGCATCCTTCTCCCTTTTCAACCTCCCCCTTTTTTTCATTTATTCATTAGCAGTAGGAAATCTAGGACCTAAAAGATACATCAAAGGGAGCTAGACCTTATCTAGAGACTCTCCCCCCAATTTTTCTAGGCCCACATGCAAGAGGGGAGTTTCCATTTTGATGCATGGAAGGTAGGAGCTCAGCCTCCTGTCAAGGGTGCAATCCACTGCATCAACAGATGTTTTATCCTAGTGACCACATGTTGTTAGTCGATATACTGAAGACAAAAATCCATGAAAAAGGAGGTATAAATAAACTTGAAGTTGTATCTATTTTTAAGTAGTTAAGGATGAGGAAGATGAAGATACAAATAAAAAAGTGAAACCTAGTGTTCCCAGAAGGATAAGGTCATGTGTTTGGACATACGGTAAAGTAGTGATGCATTTTGGATGCATTTTTTAGGCTCAAAAACTTGGTAGGGGCATTGGTTTAATTAGTAGTGTAATGACTTCCTTGGAGCTATGGTTGGTCCATGTGTGTCATGTTTGGCATGATTGGTAGTTGAAGGCTACATGAAGAAGAAAAACTAAGACTTGGTGTTCCTTAAAGGAGAAGGCTGATGTTGACCATATAACTCAGAGTGTTAGAGTGTTATGCATAAATTTTTGATGTTGGCTAGGTAGAACAACATATGGAGTAACACTGGAGGTATATGAGTTGTTATTTTGGAAACAATCAGTAGAGCAGGATGCATTTTGGATGTGGGTTTGAAAACTCAGTAGGTGTAGTGATACACCGAGTAGCATGATGACTTCCTAGGAGTTGTGATTGGTCTAGTGAACTTTACCATGTTAATAGCTTTGAAGGTTATGTGGATAAGTCTAGTTTTGAATTATATGAGATATTATCTCCTCACTACTATCAAGAGTGCTATATTCACTTGTTATTATTTAAGGAGTTGTATCAGAGTGATTCCTACATGGTGATCTCTCTTAGAGAGAAAAAGATAGATGGATGAGGAAAAAGTGTTATTGGTTTGCATATTGAAGAAGTCATTATACGTGTTTCCATCAGATGTGCTAAGGGATTACAGGATATATATTACCTTCATGGAGAGATAAAATATTTAACATAAGTTATTGTGTTTTTGACATATTAGATGTAGTCCCCAACATGATCAATGTTGTGATGGCTCAATTATCAAGGACACATGAAATGAAGGTGGTATGGAGGAACAAACCAAGGATGGAGATACACAAGGATGGGAAAGGAAGTACCCCACTCTTTGAATCATGAGTTGTCTTTCCAAAAATGTCTTATAATAGTGGAGAATATATCATGTGTTTTATGTATTAGATTCATCAGGAGTAGGAAGCCTCATGATGCCATGGTGAGCACTGGACTGGATAGTTCCAAGTAGTGGGAATTGTGAGTAGTTCATGGAAGAATACTGATAGGAGGATTGGTCTATGTTATGGAAAAGTATTTTGTCACTTCAGTGTTTCAATATGCTATGGAGGATTAGATGTTGACAAATCTGATCAATGTAAAGAATATTTAGTAGTGTAAAAACTTTTACTAGGTTTGTGTTAGGGTAACAATGGGTATAGATTGATAACTAGTTGTAGAATACTCAGGTGTGGTAAAAGCTTCTATATATTGAATTTAAGTGGGAGTATGTTCGGTGTGAAGTCACTATTCATAGTCACTATTCATGATTAACTATTCACAATCACTATTCATGGTGATTCAGTGTGTTGTTGATGTGGATGGTTAGTGATGTGGCTAGTTGGTGATATGGCATGGCCCATGATAGGTGGTTTGGCCCATAGAGCATATTTCATGTTGAAAATATGAGGAGAGATAAATGGGGTGCATTTATCCACTTAGTCACATGGGTTGGCTTTTGTGGATGTAAGTGAGGACATGATGATAGTGGATCTCATGATTCCATTTAGGCATCTACTTGTAGGGTACAATTTATCTATGAGATCCTATTGGTTGAGGTCAAAATTTGGGAATCTTTTGAATCATATGAATGCACATGGTAAATTGGGGGAAATGGATCACTATTATATATTTAGGTCACATTCAAAGTGGGGCATAGCACTTTAGAGTGCACATGGAGTGGTTAAGGGGGCATCATGATATGCCAATCAAGGCTTGACTCTGCACATGGGGGAGACATGGTTCCCTATTCATGAATAGTTCTCCCCACTATAAGATGGCATATTTTCTCCTTCCTTATATTTATTTCTATTATTTTATTATATTTTGTAAATTATATAAAGCATGAAACTCTCTCATCATATTACTCATCATGTTAGAGGATACATGCAAACTTGTGCTTTCATGCTTGGAGGTTGGATCTTAGAGGCATTTTTATGCTTGGTTCACAACCTAAATGCTTTAGTTGTAATTATTGAGTGCTTGGTTGTAAGCACTGAAGGAGTTATTGAAGGAGTTTTTGTAGAAGAGTGTTGATGCTGAGATTAATATGAAGTCTAAAGCTACCATTTTTCTCATGGTTTTTCCTTTGCTTATGTTCAAGGGTTTTCCACATAATCTACATGTAATGTGCTTTCTCTCTTGTCTATGATTTTCTAGTTTGTATATTCCACTTTAATTACTTACATTGTATGAGCTTTTATTCTTAATATATAGTATCAAAGCTTATTCCTAACCCTAGCCACCTCCAAATAGTTATCTTTTCAACCACATCATTAGAGGGATAAATATTCATAAGACCAAGAATCCTCTCATCAAAATTAAAAACCATCCAAATAATATGGCTAGTCAAATCCACTCCCTAATTTATCACAAAATGAGCATAGAGTGGCAAAATCATAGTGATTAAACCACTTTGCTCCATCTGATGTCTATAAATATGATAAGTAGCACTGGTTTAAATGACTTTCCCTACCATTTGGATATCAAAACCACTTATTTTAACTTCCTATAGGTACAACATATGCACATCTAATAATTTATGATAATTACCTTACACTAATTACTTGTGTTGGGTTAGTTAAACCATGAACAATCTAAGATAAAACATCAATTGGAAACCATCAAGGTCCATGGTTTCGCCCTCTTAGCCTTCTAGTGCTGCAGAATGGTTACTTAATAAATAATGCTTATGACTTTTAACAAGAAAATCCACAAGCACAACAAGCCATCTCTTAGGGTGAGAAAACTCAGTTTTTTCATTGCTATGAGAGGGAATCCTAAAATTAATAGTTGATTTTTAGTGTGGAGAATGAAGGTTTTCTCATAGGTTTATTTCCAAGATAATAATTGTTTGCATCTATGTCTTGTGTATGAAATAAAGATAACCTAGGAAATATGGATTCTTATGGTTTTAGAACCACATTGACAACATAGGAAGAACTTATCATAGATGAAATTGAGGTTGAGAATTATAGTTTATGCAGGTTGAGTTGGAGGTGGTAGGTTGCTTATATTAGGAGAAAGAGAAGGCTTTTTATTTCTAATAAAGGCTTTGAAATTCTAGTTATTCTAATTGTTTCTTTGACCCACCACATGCTAACCATCATTAACCCTCACTGTAAGGTGAGAGGCTTTTATATCTACTTTGGGTGCAATGTTTGAGAAAACCATCAAACCTATTCTTTAATAATGTGGTGTAAGGCTTGGCATCGAAAATAGGTATTAGGTAGGGTAATGTATAAAAACTTCTTCGTGAAATCTTGATCACCTATCTAAATATTGATGGTTTCAAAAAGGTCTTGAGATAGGTCAACCTAGAATAAATGCATTATAGAGAGAAACCAAAAAAAAAAATTAGACTCAAAGCAAATAATATATCTTAAGTGTTTGACCAATTTTTATAAAAAAATACAAAAGGCATCGATAAGCCTGGAAATTACATGTAGAATCAAACATTAAGCTTTAATTTTTATGAGATGAAAAAACCTAAGTCTAAAAGGAAAAGATAAGTATGGGGTTCCTCACATAGACTAGGCCATGCTTATGAATGGAAACATAATGAGTAGGATTATCAAACCTAAAAACAAAGAATCCCTTGGTCAAGTTTTGAAACCCCAAAAGCTTGATGTCATGGGGTAGCCAATTTGTTTGCACCTCATTTCTAATCATGGATTTATCCAAGATGCAACCCAAATATTACCTTATAAGAGTATGGGTTTCAATACATTATAAAATACTATCAAAATCAAGCATATCCAATAAAACATTGGGAGGATAATCCTAATTCAAGGGTGTCTTACTTCATGGTATACCTTTGGGACAAACTTACATGCTCACTTCAACACCATGGTTATTCCATCCTAGTTGAGCTACATAAAATGATGCAATATATTTAGGAGAACCCATTAAATAAGTAGAATACCTCCCAAAGGGTGGAATCCCAAGGTGAAAAATCAATAAATGTAGAGGAAATTTAATAGTCTCATAGATCTGAGACAATTGGTGATGGTATGATAGGGGAAACAATAATAAAGAATAGACATGACAAACACTCTATCAAGGATGTTTTTAGTTATACTTTCCCATAAAATTAATTTAATTATGATAGGAAGGATTTTAATATAGGAAAATATTCATTAAATAGTGCATCAATAGTTCTAGCTAGGTGGAAAAATCTCTTAGAGCAAAGACATTTGAAAAGGACCAACATTGTCAAAAAAATAGAAAACTATGATCTAAGATATTGAAATAGTTTAAATAAGATAATAAGTTTTTCACGTAGACACTAGGGAAATATTGTACAACAGTAACTAAAATTTTGGGAAGGTCGGGCTTGTAGATGAGAGAATGGCTAAGAGATGATGTGAACAAAACTATGGTATGTGCATGCAAGTCAAGTATATAAAGACTTAATCAAAACTAACATTATCAAACATCTAATACCAAACATGAGTGTCTACAAAAAGAGATTAAGATCTTATCTCCAACATGCATGTGCCTCAAGTGAAATACATTAAGGGGGAAGATGACGATTATCCCCTTTTTCTATTATAAATCACTTAGAATTATGGAATCATCTTGTACAAAGAATATTGACATTAAAATGGTGATGTCACAATCAAGAGAGATCCACAATAAATAAAGGAGACAACTTATTTATTTCAAGGATTTATTATAAATCCCTTTTCAACCCCATATTTCTCATAATGATATTTAACCCAAGTGTCCATCAAAGGAAAGATAATAAAGGGAAAGATGAGAGTTGTGAAGAGGTTGTAAATATGTAAAGTGATATGATTAAGGTATGCCAGTAGTTGACCATGACAAGGTAGGTTTTATTTAAAAAAATAATGGGGATAAATGGATTTATAAGTACATGTTAATGTGCATCAAAACACATAATAATTATATGAGGATGGAGGCAAGCCCATGAGGGAAGATAATAATTAAGGAAAAGGGTTGTAAAGATAGATCATGTAAAACCTATAATAGGTCTAGAAAAAGAAATGATATATTTATGACCCAAGAGGGGAGATATATAAGTGAGATAAACCCAAGAGGGGAAGCATGAAAATTAAATCACTAAAGGATCACAAGGATGTAATAGCTAGATAAACCTAAGAGGGCAAGATGCAATAAAGATAAATTATGAAAGGATCACAAGGACGTAATTTTGAAATAAGCCCAAGATGAAGTATGCAAATAAAATTCAATTACCAAAGGATCACAAGGACACAATGGTTGGATAAAACTAAGAGGGATGATGCAAATAAAATTATATTACATAAGGATCACAAGGATGAAATGTCTAGATAAACCCAAGAGGGAGAGTGCAAAAAAAAATTAAGTACTTGATACATAAAAAATAAGGAGCAATAAATTGTAAGTGTTAAAATTAAGTAACATAATATTTAAAACATGATAATATATAAGATACAATATATGGCAGCTTCTCAATTTTTTTAAAATATCATTACACACTACATCAACAACATCATAAATCTCTCTTTGTAATTGGTAACATGTTTGAAACATAGTTTCCTCTACTCTCTTTGAGATCCTCACAAAGAAGGCCTTGTTAATAACCTCGATATAGAAATTAGGCATGGTATAAATGGAAGTATTTTGATCCTCTGACTATGGATAGGATACATGGGGAAAAAATCTTTTGGCTAAAGAGGTTGTTCTAGCTTTAGGGAAGGTTATTCCTCCATCTGATGAAAATATTGTTGTTCTTTTAAGGAAGTGACTACTCCGACATTTAAAAACTTTAAATATATTTTTAATATTCTTATGACTCATTACTAGAGTGAGAAAAATACTCATGGAAAAGACAACAATGGTCCCATTTCTTGGAGAATGTATGCTATTTTTTTCTCTAGAGACTATTTATCCTTGGTGAGATAATGAAGGTGACTAGATATATTGGGTATGAAAGGACTTTAATTTTTTTAGATAGGCTAAAAAATTGTATTAAAGTGAGTAGTAGTGTTGTGAAACTTACAAAAGTGCCTATGTGGGGAAGGAAAGTGTGTTTGTTGACTATCCACTGTAAAGGCTTGTGTTTAAAATTTTAACTACTATAAATGCATCTTATCTGCTCAATAGTTTCAAACTAGATGCCCATAGGTCTTGTGCCATGTGTAATACTTAGTTGGTTGATAATGTCTTATAAATTGCATTGAATAATTTGGTATTTATGGGTGGCATTTTGAATCCAACATTAAATACATAATTATATACTCTATAGTATGATAACTAACATAAGGTACCAAATTAGTGTTAGAATATTCAAATACATCACTAAGAATATCACAAGAAAGTAAATCATCATGCATGTTGATAATAGTTTTAAAAGAGGTTGTTCTTATGTTTTTTCAAGGGAGGTTTGGTAACATATATGTCAGGAATCTAGAACAACAAACATGCTCTGATATCACTCATTAGGATCTTGCTCCTCAGAAAGAGTATAGTATGATTACCAAATATAAGCAATTGAATATGCGGAAATAACCAGAAACACAAGTAACTAGAATTCACCAATAGCACAGAATATGAGAGACAATACACTATCTTGTATTAACACCATATAGAAAAGAATACATCAAAGAGCCGCCACACTCTTTCACCTTATAGAGATTCACCACACCTCAAGTGTACAGTAATTCTTCTCACACACACTCTCCTACACAAAAACGGTCCCAACAACCAACTCACACATAGAATTGGTGTTCACCTCACCAACCAGTTAGTAATAACCCTGCCGGTACACCAAGCACTCTATAGCACTTCAAGCTGATCTCTCATGAACTTGCAACCTACAATTCAAAGACCAAACTTACATGTAGATCCCCAATGAGCTTGCAACAACCTGCAACTCACAGATCTTACAACTAGAAGGAACTCTTCCTTTCTATCTCATGCCTTAAACAATACATGCCAATGGGTCTATAAATAGATCCCTAACTCAAACAATAACTTAGACTCTTAATTTAGACAATTATCCTCACAGCCCAAGACTCTGGGTGGTCTTAACATGCAAACTCATCGTTCACTTAACTAACTGTCCGTGAAACGAACACTTCAAGAACACACAGGCGACCAACGCCGGTCCCTGCTAGTCTGGTTCTGCCGACGTCGGCCGACTTCCTGCCGTCACCGGTGGCCTTCTGCACTGGACTCTGCCGACGTCGGTCCTGCTGCCGACGCTGGTTCCTGTAGAACTCAGCAACCATCTGTTCCTCAGTTTGCAAAGGTTGAAGCTTTTAGCTCCACAACCTAACAATCTCCCACTTGGAGATAAACAGCTGCAACCTGTACCTGTACCTGTACACCGTCTAGTTTGTTTCCTTGGCTTTGTATCCCTCCTCAAGATCACTCTTGAAGACCAACCACCACAAAATCTGTGATGCAAAATCTGTCATCCAAATTACCTGCCACATCCGCATCTACAACCATGTAGAAAAAGAACTTGACCCTGCATAGCATGTGCACCTGCTGCTGGTCCCACTGAACTGCCCTTCAATATTACTCTCCCGGATTGACTCCAAACTTGTGACAACTCCCACTGCTTGGGAAAACTCAGGTTTAGTACATACCATGCACTCAACCTCATTATGTGAATCAAGACACCTGTTCTATGAACTGTCTAACCATCGGCGTGCTAACCGGTTTCACACAATCATCCTGAAACAAAGTCAACAAGACCTCCATGTCTCTAGAACACACTCATGCCAAAGAATCTTGCTGCTCCCAGATTCTCCATGACATACACCTGAACTAGCTTTACCTTTAGTTCAGCAATACCTGTATATGTAACCCTACAACAAGCACATCATACAAAAAATAGGATAATGTAGCTAATATTATCCAGCCTGGTAAAGAGAAACACAATGATCAAACCTCCATTGCCCTGCAGCTAAAACAAGATCATATACCCTGATCTTCCATCTCATGTATCCATTTCCGCTCTTCTTCATCCTCCACATCCATTCGTCTCTCAGTGCTTACTTCCAGATGGCAACTCTACCCAAAACACCTGTTTGGTTCTCCTCCAAGGAATCACATCCTCATCCATGCCAAGCTCCCACTATTTCCTGGATCTACCTGTTCTGCTTCTTCAATAACTTCCTGGTCCTATGCCATAAGTGAGCAACAAGTAGTGTAAAGAAGGGAAATGATGAATTTAAGAACTTACTTACACCTTCAGTCCTCCATATGGGCGCTTGAGACTCCATGACAACTCACTGTCCACCCAAAATTCATCTCAGTAACCGATGCCGGTCACATCTCAGTCTACAGCCGACCGATGTCGATTCCCTGCGACTGCCTCCTTGCCAACGTCGGTTTCCCCTGGCCGATGCCGGTCTCTTTTCTGCCCCGAGTCACCGACGTCGGGCTGCACATAGCCGACGTCGGTCCCTGTCTGGACACCGACGCCGGTTTTCCTGCCGACGTCGGTCTCTGTGTTTTTCTTGTGAGACCTGACTTTTTCCCACGAGCTCTTTTTGGATCAAAACCTTGTCCAAATCACCCTTGCTCTACTTAGAATTCCTTTGCACCTTATGCTGAACTCTGTCCGTCACTTTCTCCTTGAAAACCAAGGCTTTCCCGTTCTTGTCACTAACATCGGATTCCTCAAGAAACCTTACCTTCTTCTTCTACATACAGAAACCACGATCCATGCCTTCCAGATCCGAAAGCATATTCTTTGACTCAAGAACCAGCATCTCCTTCTTATCTATGTGACCAAGCCTATCAAGCCACATCTCTGAATCTACAGCTGAAGTAGATAACCCAGAAAGAGAATCAGTAAAACAAGTAGATAGATAAAGCGTACCTACTTTATTACCTCTAGCTATAACAAGTGTACCCTTGGTAACCTTCCAAGAGTCCGCTGTGAGAGTTACTGTGCAACCCTCTTCACCCAAACTTCTAACAGAAATCAGATTCTGCTTCAGAACTGGGACATGCATGACCTCCTTTAACACCCATGTGTCACCTGTCTGCAATTTCAGCTTCACTTTGCCTTTGCCAACAATCTGACAAGACTTACCATCCCCTACACAAATTTCTCCAAAGTCTCCCTGGACATACTCATGAAAAAATTCCCTATGTGGGGATGCATGAAAAGAGGCACCAGAATCTAATACCCAAGATTCTACTTTATCCAAAGAACATACCAGAGCATCCTGTGCAACGTAACCCGCAACATCTGCTTCTTCTCCATGTTCTTCATGGTGATCTTCACCCGATCTGCAATCTCTCTTTAAGTGCCCTTGCTTTCCACATTTCCAGCAGGTTATTCTGCCATACCTGGACTTGGATCTTTTGCCTATCTTCGACCTTGATCTCCCACGCTCTGTCCTCTCTCTTGGCCTTCCTCTTCCTTCAACACTCAAAGCATCTCCAGATGATTCACCTATGCTTTTCCTGCGTATCTCTTCATTCAAGATCACACTCACAACATCATCCACTTTTAAGACTTTTGAAGGAGACACAGTATTAGAAACTGCCATTACCAAACCTTCCCAACTTTCAGGTAATGAACACAAGATTAAGAGAGCTCTAAGTTCATCATCAAATACAATATTCACTGAACTTAACTGGTTTACCAAACCATGGAAATCACTAAGATGGCTATGAACAGATCCACCTTCCAACATTTGCAAATTAAATAAACGCTTCATAAGAAATACCTTATTAGAAGCCAAGGGTTTTTCATACAAATTTGCCAAAGATTTCATCAACTCCACCGTTGTCTTACACTGTGATAAGCTAGAAATCACAGATGAATCAAGACTCAATCTAACAGATCCCAGAGCCTTCCGATCAAGAACCTCCCATTCTTCATCTTTCATATCCAAGGGTTTGCTAGCAACCCCACCCAACGGTAAGTACAAATCTTTCTAATACAGATAGTCCTCAATTTGCATCCTCCATAATTGGTAGTTCTTGCCATTGAACTTTTCCATTCATAGTTGACTGTTTTCTGCCATTGCTCAACTCCCACTCAAACAGAAACCCTATGAGTAACCTGTAATCAAAACACACTACCCAGATCTACACCAATCTGTTAGTATCCCAACCAAAAGCTCTGATACCACTTGTCAGGAATCTAGAACAACAAACATGCTCTGATACCACTCGTTAGGATCTTGCTCCTCAGAAAGAGTACAGTATGATTACCAAATATAAGCAATTGAATATGCGGAAATAACCAAAAATACAAGTAACTAGAATTCACCAATAGCACAGAATATGAGAGACAATACACTATCTTGTATTAACACTATACAGAAAAGAATACATCAAAGAGCCGCCACACTCTTTCACCTTACAGAGATTCGCCACACCTCAAGTGTACAGTAATTCTTCTCACACACACTCTCCTACACAAAAACGGTCCCAACAACCAACTCACACACAGAATTGGTGTTCACCTCACCAACCAGTCAGTAATAACCCTGCCGGTACACCAAGCACTCTATAGCACTTCAAGCTGATCTCTCATGAACCTGCAACCTGCAATTCAAAGACCAAACTTACATGTAGATCCCCAATGAGCTTGCAACAACCTGCAACTCACAGATCTTACAACTAGAAGGAACTCTTCCTTTCTATCTCATGCCTTAAACAATACATGCCAATGGGTCTATAAATAGATCCCTAACTCAAACAATAACTTAGACTCTTAATTTAGACAATTATCCTCGCAGCCCAAGACTCTGGGTGGTCTTAACATGCAAACTCATCGTTCACTTAACTAACTGTCCATGAAACGAACACTTCGGGAACACACAGGCGACCGACGCCGGTCCCTGCTAGTCTGGTTCTGCCGACGTCGGCCGACTTCCTATCGTCGCCGGTGGCCTTCTGCACTGGACTCTGCCGACGTCGGTCCTGCTGCCGACGCCGGTTCCTGTAGAACTCAGCAACCATCTGTTCCTCAATTTTCAAAGGTTGAAGCTTTTAGCTCCACAACCTAACAATATATTTTTTGTGTTTTTTTTCTTAGGCATAACCAAATAAATTGGGATCATCTAATGTATATTTTTTATCATAATTAGGAGTGGTGAACTATGAGATCCACATGGAGGGATCAACCATGATGTCACTCATAGAATGAGTATCATTAGGGGATTTATTTTGGAATGTTTCAATAGTGAGGAATTAATCAATTTCCCTATAGAAATAATGAGGTCATAAGCTAGGAGTAAATTCAATTATGATATGGGTTGGAAGATCAAAGGTTTTCATTTTTAAGTTAATATCATTGGGCTCTTCATCATCATAATCGACAAGGTTTTGTAGGACTTTCACCACAAAAATGGGGTGGCCACTGTAACATTGAAATGAATAGAAAAAAATTTAGTAGTCCATGGTGTGACATGAGTAGCAACCCTAGAAGTTATGGTAGTATTTTGTGTAAGGTTATGTTCCCCCAAACTATGGGTGGGAATCACATGTGTAACCATCAATGTAGACATAATAATAGTAGCAGTATAAAAAACTAAAGTAGAACCAATACCTCTAAAAATTATATTAGTATCATTGAAGATATCATGTTGTTCCTCAAATGTGATAACTTAAGAATGCTTTTTTAGTTCATCTTTAATTACATGTAACAATGCATCATGCAAGTATGGATTCATATGAAGATATTTAATTATTTTTTTGATCTATCTCATCAAATCTAACATCCACATGATACGCTTATTCTATGTGTTAATTATGTGAATAATGGGAAATCAAAAATTAGGTCTAAAAATTAGGTTTAAATACAAAGATCTAAAACCTTAGGAAAAATGAATGAAAACATAGGGTTTTATAGTGCTCAAAATAAGGAACATGTTCACCATTAAGTTTTATCTGATTTTATATGTCAATGATTTAATTAAGATAAAACTATGGAATATTCATATTGCATAAGATATAGTAATTCACATAGAAATCTACGTATAATAAGCATAATATTACTAAATTTATTACAATTTATTGTTTATGGAAACTATAAAGGAATTGGGTACATAGTTTGTTTAGGTTATACATTGATTTATGAGATGGTACAATTGTCATAAAATGTCTATAAATAAGTTGCATGAACTTTCTAAGAATATTCTAACTCTTTTTGGATGTGTGTGGTATGATTAAATTATCTAAGTTGGGCATGAAATATCTTGAAGACATGCATTGATCTATGACAATTTCAATCATTGCACCTATGTTTGATAATGCCTCTTATGTATTTAGATATATTTGATCCTTTGCATATCAATGTAACCTAAAAATATGGGGTTTTGGGTTAGGTTGATCTAACCCTGGTCACTCCCTATTGAGTGGATAAGCATTGTGTTCATCCTAATACTTTGAAGATGGATCAAACTGCATGTGGTTCTCCCACCTAGTTGAATGTGTGTAATCAATGTAATAATCACATGTAGTACAATCCTAAGTATGGATTTTAACATTTGACAACTTATGATTTTGACCTTATGATAATATTAAAACTTATCTTGGAGCTTGATCCTTTAATGGTTTCAGATTTGAAAGTTTTAGGATAGTTCCTCTCAATCTGTAGATGAATAATATATGTGTTCTAGATAATTTGTAGATAGGAATAGACTTAGGCTTGATTTGTATAAACAGATTACTCTTTGGAAAATTTCCCTCCAAACTAACATTTGAAATGTAAGGGCTAACCCATAGGAAGGATGTTTTAATTTTTTTAATTAAAACATGCATCATATTTAAAATAAAAAAACATAATACATGTACAATCAAAAAGATAGGTGGTATAGAAACACACCTCAAAACCAAAACACATTAGGGGAATCTAGTAAACCAAAACTACCAAAGGTCTAGTACATCAAAGTTAACTTCAAAAACATAAGAGATAAAATATAATTAAACCACGTAGTAGGCAACAATAGCCACCAACCCCATAGATGGAAGAGGAGGAGTACTATACAGTTTGTCTCACTAGCCTCACTAGTGGGGGAGGTATCAGGTATGGTGCAACCATCATCTTATCATTAAGAACATGGTAGGGGGAGATTGCAAAATCTAGTAGAGGAAACTTTGCTCATCCATTAGTGTTTGGAAGGGAAATTGTTGTGTGACCAATATCGATGTTAGGCAATGGCCACCTTCCAAATCCTCTAGAGGGAGATAATCTCTACTTGGGAGGAGGGTAGGTATGGAAAAATTTTAGAATCATTGAGAATTACAATGACCATAATTTTAAGACCTACCATAGGCCCATTGATCTTATTCTTTTTGTTGATAGTCATGTGGATAATCCTCTGACAAAACTTGACTGGTTATATATGGGGTGTTACCCCAATGGTCCAGTAAAGTGTGAATATATCTAGCACCCATTTCCACTTAATCACCTTGAACTTGAATTTGAATTAGGACTTAGGCAATATAAATACTCTATTAAAAATATTAAAAACTTTACCTAAGCTTTTTTATTAAAAGTATCAACATTAATGACTTTCCATAGAATAAAAAGGATTTCAATGCGAAAGATATGCTAAATTTTCTTGTAATTCTCAAGGAGGTGGATGGAATATCCTAAAATGATGATGTTCCAAGTGAATACTTTAGGGTTAAATAGTTGGAAAAAAGAATGAATCCAATTCCAACCATCCTAAGCTCTAACACAAAACCAAAGATTGTATTTAAGGGACTCAGTATGACCATGAGAAAGACATCTGAGTGGAAGAATCCCCATGTGAATTAGTATTTATCCCAAAGGTTCCCTTGGTATAATGGACACCAATAAAAAATGGCATTTTTCTCTTCAACAATAGTAGACCAAACTAAAATAAATATCCTAATCCATATAAAGGGATAACTACTAATATTCCATCATTTATTGAGCATTTACCAAGGGGTGGTGAGAACCACTTATAACCAAGTTGAGGTTGGTATAGGAGCATAGGAGTGGAAGAGTGGAGGTAGGCTAATGATAGTCTTTCCACCATTAGGGAAAAATAGTAACACCATTTTTTTACAAATCATAATCGGGCACAACTATCTAAATCTCATAAATTAACTCAAAATCTTGAGCATTAATCCTAAATTTGGATTTCAGTTTATCCTAGGTGAGCCAAGATCTGGTATGTTCATCAAAAATATCCATTGAAACTTTATTTTCCATGTTGAAAGAGATTTAACACTTTAATCTTGGGATCTTCTACCAATGGATTCTCATTGAGAGAGATAGTAGGAGACCACCATAGGGAATGAGAATTAATAGATAGGCTAGATCTAAATCCATCCCCTTTCCAAATTAGTTATGGTTTGATAGTTTCCTATGCCTTTTAGATACGTTTGATGACAAATGATCCAGTAATATTAGTTCTAATTTGGGTGATAAGTAGGGTTTGAAATCCTAAATTCCTTCAAGCCTTCCTATTTTAGGGACACCCTACATAAATGTAATTCCTAAGAAAAAGTTTCCAAAACTCTTAGCCTTTAATGGGCCTGATAATCAACTTCACATAAAGGGCCAATCATTGTTTTCCCTATTTATTAATCCAAGGCCTCTTTTTTCTTTGAACTAATAACAAATGTCCCAGGAATATCTATGAAAGCCTTCATTACCTTCAGAGTTGGCCCATATAAAATCTATGAGCAATTTTTCCATCTTCTTATACCTTGATTTTGAGGGAGGGGAACAAGAAGAGTAGTATAAATGAGTGGCATCTAGGACTTTAGATCAAATTTTAAATTAACTAGCTAGAGGGAGAGGCTTGGTGACCCAATAGGACATATTCTTCTCAACCTTGAGGACAACATAATTCCATAGGTCCTTAAGAGAGGCTTGAAAATAAAATGGGATGCCTTGGAAATTGAACATTTCTTAATGAGTAATCCACTTCCATTGGTGATCTTAAATTCCACTAGGTAAAATTCCATAACTCAGTCTAAGACACTAAGTCTTGGCCCACTGGGTGCTAGACCCAAAAGCTAGGAAAAAGGTGTGAAGGCATTCCATGGAATTCTAGAAAACTTCCTCATTCTCTTGAAGGGTGAGAAATGAGTCACTAGAAAAATGATTATCAAAAAGTTAGTTCTAAAGAGCAATCAAGATACTTATGCCTTTGATAATCCCTCTAAGTCTATAAACATGTGGCCAAATCCTTCAACTACAAGGATATAAATATATGAAGCAAGAGGGAAACCTTTTAAAATAGATTGAAACAAGCCAAAGCTCTCATATTGATGGCCAATTATAATAAGGCAAGTAAAAGTGTACTGAAAGAGGTTTTGAATAAAATAAAAGAACCTGAGACCAAACTCAAAATCTTGAAGCATGGCTAAGATGAAGGTTTATTCTATCCTATCACAAGCCTTTTCAAAATCAATATTGATGAAGAGAGATTTCTTCTTGTAGTTTTTATCCCATTCCATATCTTTTCAAACTATGAGGATGTTGTCCAAAATGTAATAGCCCTTAATGATCCCAATTTGTTCAAAATGGACAATTAAGTGACGAAAATATATAATACTAAGAGATAGAACCTTTTCTAAAATCTTGTAGGAAACATTCAAAATATTAATAGGCCTCCAATTTGGAGATAATCTCAAGATCCCAAACCTTGGGAATAAATGTAATATTTCCCTTGTTGATGAGCATCCCTAAAAAACCTTGAGTAAGAGCTTCTAAATAGACTTTGTGTGAATTAGGTCCAACACAATCCTAGAGATATTGGTAGAATTCATAGGGAAGACAGTCAATGTCTTTGGCTTTATCTTGATCCATACCCATCACATATTAATGAATATCCCCTCTAGATAAGGTTTTTTCAATAACTAACCTTTGACTTGGGGAGAGCTTGCAAGGAAAAACATCAAGGCATTTTTTCAAAGCCATTCTTTGAGCCTTTATGGGTGGCTAAGCCTCAAAATCTATTTGTAATGTTTTACGAAAGCTTGAAATATCTATGAGAGGTTAGTTAATTGTGCCCCAGCATCATTAATAGATTTTATTTATGTATAAAAAATGTGAGATCCAAACTTACTAAACAATTCCTTAGAGACTCTATCACCAATTTTGATCCAATAAATGTGATCTCAAATTTGAGCTCTATGAGGTTGGTGAAGATCAACAAGTTTCATTTGATGCCTTAACTTAGCCACTTATGTTTTTAGAGACTCATCTTCAGGGGATCATTCAAGCACCTAAGATAGATGGCTAAATTATTTCATAGTGATTGAATTCACCCGCTATCTGATGGATGCCAATTATTTTCCAAGAAATGAAGAAAGGTGATAATGTAGGAGATGGTTACTTCCCACTAATCAATCCACTTGGTGTCTCCAAAAGGATGACAAGTGAAATTCATAAATCTCTTAATGTGGGCAAGGGTTTGAGAATTCTTTAAATAGGAATTTCATATTCTAATAAAACTAATTATTATATATTTTGGTTGGTGGGGCAGACCATTCCATAGAGAATTTAATAGGTCAGTGATCTGACAGAAGGATATCTAGGATTACACTCAGGCCAATCAAAATTTGGCCAAAAGAGCAAATATTATAGGTAGAAATAATGGCTCTATCAAGTATCCAAATAACTCACTTATTTCCTTGGTGAAATTTTTACCAAGTGAATTAGGTTGTAAGATAGAAATGTCTATGGTAGTGATTAGGATCAAAAAATCCAAATTTTTTGCATAGGTAAAACTAGGATTCTCATTCACCAGCACACCAATGCATCAAGAGGACCCCTTTCTTGTCCTCTTAATATTAAACCATATTAAATTCCCCACAAGAAATCTAGTGGGCCATATAAGTGATATTTCTAGGCACCTCCAAATAGTTGTCCTTTCAATCGCATTATTGGAGGAATAAATATGCATAATACCAACAATCCTCTCATCAAAATTAAAAACAATCCAAAGAGCATGGTAGGTTAGGTCCACTCCCCAATTTTCCACAAAATGAGCATAAAGTGACACAATCATAGTGATTCCACCATTGTGCCTCACCTCATGTATTTAAATATGATAAGTAGCATTGGGCCAAAAGAATTTCACTACCATTTGGATGGTAAAACTATTTATTTGAACTTCCTATAGGCACAACATATGAATATCTGATAATTTATGATAATTATCCTAAACTAATTACTTATGTTTGGTTAGTTATACCATGAACTTTAAAAAGAAAACATTCACTAGAAACCATCAAGGTTCATGGTTTCACCTTCTTGGCCTTCTAGCACCACAAAGCACTTACACAAAAAATAATGATTATAACTTGTCGTAATAAAATACACAATCACAAAAGGCCATCTCTCAAGCTAAGAAAACTCATTTTATTCATTACTATGAGAGGGAATCCTTGAATGACTAATTGATTTTCTTCATGGAAAAGGAATGTTTTTCTCATATGTTTGTAGCCAAGACAATAGTTGTTTGCATCTGTGTGTCTTGTGTATGAAATAAAGAGAAACTAGGAAACATGGATTCTTAAGGTTTTAGAATCACATTAACAACCTAGGGAGCACTTATCATAGATGAAACTAAGGTTGGGAAGTGTAGTTTATGTAGGTTGAGGTGGACATGGCGGGATGACCATATTAGCAGAAGCAGTAGGCCTATTATTTCCAAAAAGGGATTTGAAAGTCTAGTTATTCTAATTATTTCATCGACCCACCACCTTTCAACCATCATTCACCCATGTCGTAAGGTGAGAGGGTTTTAGATCTGATTTAGGTGGAGCATTCAAGATATCCATCAAATGTATTCTTTAATCATGTGGTCTAAGGCTTGGCACTGAAAACAAGTATTAATCCTCTTTGTGAAATGTTGACCACCTATTTGAATATTTATGGTCTCATAGAGATCTTGAGATAAGTCAACCTCAACATAGATGCATTGTTAAGGGAAAGTAACAAAAAAATGCTATACTCAAAAAAATTTGTCCTAAGGGTTTGACCAATTTTTTTTTAAAAGTGCAAAAGGCATAGGTAATCCTAGAAATTATATTCAGACTAGAACTTTAAGATTTGTTTTTTATGAGTCAAAAAAATCCTAAGTATAGAGGTTAAAGACAAGTAGGAATCTCCTCACACATACTAGGATATGCTTATGAATGGTGACACAATGAGAAGAATTCTCAAACCTAAAAATGAAGAATCCCTTGGTCAAGTTTTGAATACCCAAAATCTTGAAACCATGGGGTAGACAATTTATTTGCACTTATCTTCTGATCATGGATTCAACTAGGATGCAACCCATAAATTACCTTATAAGAGTATGGGTTTTTATATTTTATAAAGTACTATCAAAATTAGGCATATCCAATAAAACATTAGGAGGATAATCCTAAGTCAAGGGTGTCTTACCTGATGGTATATCTCTAGGACAAACTTACATGCTCACTTTGATGCCATGGTTATTTCCTCCTAGTTGAGTTGCATAAAATGATGCAAGATATTAAGGAGAGGACATTAAATAATGAAAATACCTCCTAAATGGTGGAATTCCAAGGTGAAAAATCAATAAATGTAGAGGAAATTAAATAGTCTCATGAGCTAAGACAATTGGTGATGGTATGATAAAGGAAATAGTAATCAAGGCTAGACATGACAATCACTGAAGCACTCTATCAAGGATGTTTTTAGTTGGACTTTCCCATCAAATTAATTTCATTATAATAGGAAGGATTTTAATTTAGTAAAATATTATTTAAACAGTGAGTGGATAGTTGTGGCTAGGTGGGAAAATATGTTAGATCAAAGGCATATGAAAAGGATCAAAATTGTCTAAAAAATAGAAAACTATGATCTAAGATCATGAAATAGTTTGAATAAGATAATAGGTTTTTCAATAAAATACTAGGGAAATCTTTTATAACAAATAACTAAAATTTTGGGAAGGTCGGACTTGTAGATGAGAGAATGGCTAAGAGAGGATGTGAGCAAAACTATGTTATGTTCATGCAAGTCAAGTATATAAAGGATTGGTCAAAACTAAAATTATCAAGCATCTAATACCAAACATGAGTGTCTACAAGAAGAGATTCAGATCTTATCTCTAACCTAAGTGTGCCTCAAGTGAAATACAAGAATGGGGAAGATGAGGATTGTCCCCTATTTTTAGTATAAATCACTTAGAATTATGGCATCATCATGTCCAAAGAATATTGAATTTAAAATTATGATGTCATAATCAAAAGAGAATTACATTAAATAAAGGATACAACTTCTTTATTTCAAGGATTTATTATAAATCCCTTTTCAACCCCATAGTTCTCATAATGATACTTAACCCAAGTGTCCATCAAATGAAATATAAGAAAGGGAAAGATGAGGCTTGTGAGGAGGATTTAAATATGTAAAGTGATATGATGAAGGTAAGCTAGTAGTTGACCATGAGAGGGGGGATTTTATTTAAAATAATAATAGGAATAAATGGATTTTAAAGTACGTGTGGATGTGCATCTAAACACATAATAAGTATATGAGGAGGGAGATAATCCCATGAGGGGAGATGATAATTAAGGAAAAGGGTAGTAATCTCACTAGCTAGATCATGTAAAACCTATAATAGGTATAGCACAATAAATGATAGAGTTATGACCCAAGATGGGATATATATAAGTGAGATAAACCCAAGAGGGAAAGCATGAAAATTAAATTACTAAAGGATCACAAGGATGCAATAGCTAGATAAACCCAAGAGGGAAGGATGAAATAAAAATAAATTATGAAAGGATCACAAGGATGTAATTTCCAAATAATCCCAAGATGAAGTATGCAAATAAAAGTCAATTACCAAAGGATCACAAGGACATAATGGTTAGATAAACCTAAGAGGGAGGAGGCAGATAAAATTAAATTACTGAAGGATCACAAGGATGAAATGGTTGGACAAACCCAAGAGGGTGAGTGTAAAGAAAGTTAAGTACTTGATACATGAAAAATAAAGAGCAATAAATTATAAGTAATAAAATAAAGTAACACAATATTTAAAACTTGATAAGATATGAGATAAAATATATGGTAGCTTCTCAAAAAAAATAGAATATCATTACACACCTACATCAACATCATAAATCTCTCTCTACAATTGGTAACAAGTTTTAATCATAGTTTTCTCTACTCTCTTTGAGATCCTCACAAGGAAGGATTTGTGAATAACCTTGATAGAGAAAGTAGGCATGGTAGAAAGGGAAGTATGTTGATCCTCTAACTATGGATAGGATACATGGGGAAAAAATCTTCTAGCTAAAGAGGTTATAATAGATTTAGGGGAGGTTATTCCTCCATCTAATGAAAATATTATTATTTTTTAAGGAGGTGACTAGTCTGACCTTTAAAAACTTTAGATATATTGTTAATGTGCTCAGCACTGATTACTATAATGGGAAAAACACTCATGCCAAAGACAATAAAAGTCCCATTTCTTGGAGAATGTATGCTAAATGTTTCTTTGGAGACTAGTTATCCTTGGTGAAACAATGAAGGTGACTAGCTCTATTAGGTATGGAGGCACTTTAATTTTTTTTATAGGCTTAAAAATTGTCTTAAAGTGAGTAGTAGTGTTGTGAAACTTACAAAAATTCCTAGGTTGGGAACGAAAGCATGGTTGTCAACTACCCATCATAAAGGCTTGTGTTTTTTTATTTTTACTACCATAAATGTAACTTATTTACTCAACAATTTCAAACTAGATGCCCATAGGCCTTGTGCCATGTGCAATACTTACGTGATTGATGACATCTTATATCTCGCATTGAATGTTTTGGTATTTATGGATGTGGGTTTGAATCCAACATTAAATAGATAATTTTATACACTATAGTATGATAGTGAACATAAGGGATGAAATAGGTGTTAGAATCTTCAGATACATCACTAAGAATATCATAAAAAAGTAAATCATCATGTATTTTGATAATAATTTTGAAAGAGGATTATTCTTGTGTTTTTTGAAGGGAAATTTGGTAACATATAATTTTTGTGTTTTTTTCTTAGGCATATCCAAATAAATAGGGATCATCTAATGCATATTTTTTGTCATAATCAGGAGTGGCAAATTGTGAGATACACATAAAGGGATTAAACCATGACATAAATCATAGAATGAGTATCAGAAGGGGAGTTGTTTTGGAATGTTTCAATAGTGTGGAATTCATCAATTTTCCTCTAACAATAATGAGGTCATAAGCTGGGAGTAAATTCAGCTATGATATGAGTTGGAAGATCAAAGGTTTTGATTTTTAGGTTAATCCATTGGTCTCTTCATCATTAGAATCAAGAAAGTTTTATAGTACTTTCCCCACAATCTCAAGGTGGACACTATAAATTTGAAATGAATCCATGATAGTTAATGCATTGATACTTGTGAATGGGGATACTTGGAAGCTCTTAGAGGGAGGGTATTTTGAAAACACCACATTGTTGGGCTTGCTCAAATTTCCAAGGATTAGTATTATCTTAGACCTTGTAAATAATTCCTAAGTGGTAAAAATTGATGCATTGATATATAGAATAATATATGGCCCTAATTTTATGTTTCTGAGGGAAACCAACAAATATTTTATAGGAAAGGGGAAATTTGAAGATCATGATCTTCACCCTAACTATTTTATGAGGTACCATGATAGGAAGCCAAATGCACCCCATGGAAGACTTTTTTATTTGGTCATATCCTTCACATGTGCTATAGGTGGTCTTAATATTTATTGTGGAATATCCTACAGATTTGATAAAGTATAAAGATCCACCAAAATTGTTGGAACATATGTCAATGAAATGTCTCTTGACTTGGATATCACTATTCAATCATTAATGAAAAGAGGGGGATCATCCATATTGAATAGGATTTTGTTAGGAATCATGAAATGTATTTTAAAAGTAAGAGATAGGTCTTGGTTATTTATTTGATAAATTTATTATAAGACTCTTCGCACTATTGTATGGCACTCTCATCAAAATCGTGCAATGGGATTTTTTCCCCATAGCAGGTGGTTGAAGAATGTTCATGTCAAATATTGTTTGCATTAATTTTTTTAGTGTTTAGAATAAATTCACATGAGTTTGAGGAAAGGAACCTTGCTTGGAATTTATAGAGTTCCTCAATGGAATCCCACTCTTCGAAAATAGGTTATGTTGAAACTAGATTTAACTGAGAAACAAAATGTTGAATGATATCATATTTGGCATTAGGAGAGGCTAAACATGTGTTTTGATTTTTTTATTTTTGTTTGATATCATCATTTATGTTGATTAGGTATGCATAATCAAACAACATCATCATAATTGTTGACAATGTTGGAGGAGATATAGGAAAAATCATAATCCAATAAAACATTCATAATTCAGAACATCATCAGCTTGTTTGATAATGTTAAATTTTTTAATTGTTATGATTTTGATGTTTCTAATGGGATTGTAATAGAATTATGACCTAAAGGACAAACCTTAATAATTTTTTAAATTTTTTAGGTGGATTTAGGAGTATGTTGAGTGTTAATTTTATAATCAATACAAGTTGTGATGTGCTTCATACCATTCATAATAACTATGTTTTCCACATGGGTTGAGGAATTAGGATTAACCATAGGCTTTATGATGTTGAAGGATGGAGATAAGTTTTGAGAGTTTTAATGTTAGATAGGGTTGATACTATTTTTATATGTATCATTTTATCTTTGGAGTGATTTGGTAGGGGATTAATATAGATATGTTCATGATAATTAGCATAGATAATTGCTTCACACTTGTTGAGACTTTCATGATGTTTGAAAACTTAAAATAAATCTAGATATCATTGCCTTACCATATTTTCAGGGTCAAAAAAATCCAAGTATTAAATTTTATGCTAAGGTACAAAAGGAATGAAAATTATAATTTGAAGAGTGAAACTAACAAAAAAAATTGTATATCATACCATTGAGGTGTTGTGTACAAAATATCAACCTCTTTTTTTTGAGGCATGGGAAGTCTCGTTCAAAGATATTTAATGCTTAGGGGCTGATGAGTGTAACTATCAAAAGGAGGAAGTGGTTAAAAAGGATTTCCTACAAGTGGTTGAGAGAGATCCATGTTTTAATAACCACCTAGCATGATTGCATGAATATTTCACTTAGAATCAAATCTATGATCATAGGTATTGGTAACAACATCATCGGTAGCATGCTTATTTTTATTAGGTCAAATAATAAATTAAGTCTTTTATTTGGATTGATGAATCTCAAATTTTCTCATGAGATGATCATGTATTTTGGCTTGGTTGAAGGCTTATTCCAATGTCTTAGCAAAGAATGACCTAACTTTGTATTGAAATTTTAATTCTAAGGAAGTTGTTAAAATTTAAAAAAACTATTTTGTCATGTTGTGGTTGGATTCATGGGCCAAATTATGGGTTATTTCATGATCATATTGTTTTAAATTGATGAATTCACCTAATTTCTCATTTATTAAGTCATGATATTGTAATTCTTAAACTAATGTATTAACTAGGCATTCTAATTCAACAATAAATTTGGGCTTGAATTGATTTTACTATTATAAAGCCTCACCTATGAGGGTTTGGATGATAGTTTGGTATGTGAAGAGATATTAAATGTGAGCCAATATTTTTATAGGTTCCCAAAGGCATTAAGATGCAAGGCAGGATTTATAGACCTATCATGAGAGATGGAGGGGGTTATTCCCCCAATACTTATAGTAGCAATATGAGGGGGTAAGGGTTCATTTTTTAAAATTGGAGAACTTGTTTATGAATATTTGATTGTGGGATTGGGTTCCTAAGATCATTTTTAAGGGAGGGATAAGAGAAACATAGACTTATAATTGCCCCACTAAATTTTTGGAGGTCTATTAGACATTTGCATGAATTGAGTGGTACTAAATGTTTGCATGTGGTTCATTTGGTCTAATATTTTTACAATAATCTAAGTGGGGTTAGTTGAATCATTTTTATTTGAATGGAATGCTCAAGTGGTGTATTTGTTTTATTGATATGTTTGAATATGATGTGATGGGAAAGAGATGTACTATTATATTTATAAAATAAGGTTAACATGAATTTGACCCAATTAGGGGTGAATTAAGATTCATGTTGTGTTCACAAAAATGTATGTAGGCTAAGAATGGTCAATAATATAAGAATTATCAAATATAGGAAAAGGTATAAGACCATACTATATCTAACACACATACAAGATTCCAACCCATAAAATGGTATAGATCTATAGACAAAGGTCATGTACAAACAAGGTTTTAAGGGATATAATAGAGAAATCTACACATAGGATAGTAAATTGAGGCCTAACTAAATCTAAGGTATCATTAGATAGTAACCAATAGATGTAAAAAAATGTGATAGAAGGAAACACAATTCCATTAGGTGGTAACCATGAGGTGTAAATAAATAAATAAAGCATGTAAAGATAATAATATATTAACAAGCATAAACTAATATAAACATGGAAGATGAAAACATAACAATATAATGTAACCACCAAAATAATAAAACAAAGAGTATAAAATTAGGCACACTTACCTTAGGTTGACTTGGTAGTACATCACTATCCCCCTAGGCTCAAGTAGTATTTTTTGAGATATGGTTGTAGGTGAAGTCAAAAAGGAAATACGACATATATATCCTTAGTTGAAGACTCCAAAGACCAGGTTTACCTTGTTGGTTTAGCTTATTTTGTTGATAACTTCTAGTCCTTGTGTAAACTAATTTTCCTCAAGTGTAAGCTCCTTAGTTGTAATTCATCTTTTTCTTACTAATGTGGATTTGCATATGTGAATATAACATATTCGATGTTTTTATTATGATAAATGACAAAGGGGAACCATATAAATATAACTCAAAACAAACAAATATAAATCTCAAATTTAGTCAATGTTTTTGCTAAGAAGAAAATGTATCAACAGATATAATAATTCATCAATCTGGTTGATAATGTCAACCAATGGGAGAGCATTATAAAATGTCATCAGCTAGGTCAATGACATCGAGGATAAACATGCAAATAAAAAGAAGAGGATCATAAAGGGTGAATGGGAACCATCGAGGATAAAAATGTTGATGATGTGGCATGAATGAATGAGGTAGTGATAATGACAGTCATCTAGGAGACTCTTACAAAGCATTACAAATTATCCCACCTAGATCCTAGTGTACTCCTTATGATGTACACTTAGGGATATTGATGCATTAATGACTCCTATAAGAGATATTGTTATTAATAAAAAATAAGTTTTATAAAAATCCTATGGCCAAAACCGAACATTAGTTTAAGGACATTGATAACACAATTTTTGACATTTTCATAATCGATTCATTTGATTTATGCCATTTTTTTACCTCTCTAATCTATACCAGATTTATGGATTTGCTCTGTGGTTACTTTTAAACTAGTTTTCAGTCACCTTAAACCTTAGATAGTGTAAAATTAAGTTATAATCTAGGTATTTCTCAAAGAATCCCTCTTCAAATTCTAATAAAAATAATCCTTTGTTTTGTGTATTTCAGATCTTTTTTATTGTTGTATTTATGTCAAATTTGTCTTGTGTAACTTGTTTAAGGATTTTAGTGTAACTTTGTTATCCTATAACCTCATTTTTGCACTTTCTATAAAAATAATCCCTTGTTCTTTTATCGTTTATTGTATTATGGATACATAGGGTGGGTATGAACCAACATTGTTTGATGCTATCATTTTTCCCCTCTCACTATAATAGTTCATAGTAAAGGTTGCATGATTTGGGTCAGGTTTGCATTTCCAAATAATTTTCTCACCCCCTCCCCATAAAATCCAATATCAACACTACCTATTAGCACAAATATGATGCTAGTTGCACTGAGATTACATCACTAAATTATTTATGCAAGACACAAGACAATATTTTTATCACATTTAAATTTATATAACTAGCCATTTTCACTCATATAACTTATTTCCAAAAGAATAAGGGCAAGAGAAAGAATTGAACATTAAGGGAGAAGGATCGTGGTGTCATTTTATGTGAAGAAGAATGTAATTTTTTTTAGTAGTTAAATATTTTTAGAGAGAAAGTAGTTAGTTATTTTATTTTTTTATTTTTTTCTTATTGTTCTTAAAATATATTTTAAAGGTCAATCTTAATGTATATATATTTTGTTTATTATATGTCAATATCATATAAATAAGCTTATTATTTTTCACTAGCATTATCTATTACAAAGGACTTTGAGTACTGTTATAATATGTATGATGTTAAGGGTAAGTACAAATCCATTGACTAAGAGGTCCAAAGTAGCTATACTAGATGAAGTATCTAGATTTCACCAGTTTTGAATACATTTATTGAAGATAAGGGGAGGGTTAATTTTAAAATATGTGATAAAGAGTTAAAAGGTGATCAACAACTTATTGATAGGCTATTGAGCATATATAAGTCTAATTTTCGTACTTGTGGGATGTGATCAATGGATAAGGTGATACCACCCCCTTATGAGGTATTTAAATTTTGGAGGAAAAATTGTGTGATAACCCTCCCATTAATTATCCAAGATGTAGGTTTTAGATCATTCACTTTGACTACAATCAAAGTTGGGTCTGCTACTCCACGTCAATCAAGCATCCCAATATAGACTTTTTACATCCCAATGTATAGATTTTCAAGCTAGAATAAATTGGTCAGGTTCAAATTTAGTAGGTATAGATATTGTATGTGTTCAAATGCAACAAATATGGAAGAGAAAATCCATGATGGCCCACAAAATCCCCATAAGATGGACAATCTATATTGATGGTCATCCCAATGTATTTTAAAAAATTAATATTTCACACTTCATTATGCCATGTTGGAATAAACTGACAATATAAGTGTTAGTGAAGAACTTATTATTGATTACTTGTTCAAATGGAAAAATCAATTATTCTTTTGGAAAAAAATAAATGTACCTCAGGTTGATTAGTAATGTTGTATTTTGTATAAAATATATTTAATTTTCTATAGTATCTTATATATATATAGACATGCACACACGCACGCACGCATGCACGCACATGCACGTGCATGCATGCGCACACACACACACAAAAGTTATTATTTTCAATTTTTTTTAAAATACATTTAAGTATTATATATTTTTTATTTTACAACATATGGAAGTTACAATTGAATTTAAATTATATGTAAAATTAAATTAAATTAAAAATAATATTTTTTTGTACAATTGATTAACAAGATAAAATTTATCAAAATATTGAAGAATTGTTTCCTTTGTAGCACATCATCACTTCCTCTTCATGATGATCATGACACTATTCAAAATTCAGTTTCACCACCACACAAATGGCATGGTTAAATATTTTAAGCTCGTGGTTGTCAAATATCAACTAGAACACTACATGACCCTATTGAAACATCTAATCTTCTACTAAGACATTGATATTCAAGACCATTGACATCATGTTCTCCTCTAATTTATTTTGATTATATTATTATTATTTTTTTATCTTAGAGAAAGACATTCATGTACATACTTCCTTGCATAGAAATGAAAGGAATACATCCACATTTTCCTCAATTGGGTGAAGACCATGTTTGTAATATTATGTTTTATACTAAATATGGTTCAAGGTAAATTAAGCTAAGAACAATTAAACAATACGATTACACAAGAAAAATATATAATATAACAGTCTAAAAGAGTAAATTAGATCTATCCTAAGTGCTGAAAATAGTAAATAAATGTAAAATAAAATTTTAATAAGTACTTAAAAATAAATAACAAAAGTTATGAAATAGCCATGCCTAGGAAAAATCTTAGAATTTTAAGTTTAGCAATGGTCTAGAAAGGATGAATTAGATCTATGTGAAATTGAGACTAGTCACTATCAAAGGACATATTTAGTGCATATTCAAGTACCAAATAATCTATTTATGGAATATTTGTCTATCAAATTGGTTCATGTTCTATGGCTGAAGAATCTATGTTGTAGCCTTAAATCCTTACTAAACATGTTTTTGGATTGTAGATTTTTTTTGCAAGTTTACCTTATGATGTCATATAGTATGTGCTTACACTTCTCCAAATTAACATGAATAATGTCTAAATTTATGTCTTCTTATTATTTTGACCTATTCACCATAACACATAAGCAAATAAATGGAATAAAAGTAGTAGGGTCAAGAAAACTCAAGGGAGTTGTAGCTATGTATCTTGCATGGTAGAATCAAACCCCATGTAGCTCTTATACAATGTAAATAGAATTTTGAACAAGGTTTCAACCTCATATTCCCTATAAATGATGATGGAACTATAGTAAAATTCATCTAAACCTTCATTCAATATTATTGGATGTTGTGTCAATAGATTGAAGTAAACAATGACCAAGGGTGGCTCAATGTGTAAGTTGCTTCTCAATTGTATCAAAGTAATTTAATCACTAAAATTATCTAACTTATGGATGACTCTCCATCTAATTATTACTTGGTAAATGAAAATGATTGGTATATATATAGGTATCTCTAATACATGACACACACAATGTTTGACCATGAAAAATGGTGATATGTGAAATAAAAGGCATGGAAAATAAGGTCATGCTAGAAGGACCCACAAAGACATAGAGGACAAATTTATTGGCTCACAAAATCTCCACAAAGCACATTTGATGGTATGTCTATAGCTATGAAATTTGTCTTAGAAGGGATATATGGATTGAAAGGTCCAAGAAACTTATAAGAGAGTCAAATGAATCTCAAAAGATGAAATTTATGAATACTAAAGACATAGAATAGGCAAAAGGTTAGAGAGAAGTAGTGTGGGATAGGGAGTATCCTAAAAATAATTAAATATACACAAGTGGACCAAGTGTAAAAAAATAGGAAAAATATGTTATGGACAAGGAATTTGTATCAAAATTAGGTGTATACATAATGCCCCTAAATTGATGTGCATATGTTAGTGAATGCATGCTTACATCAAATTATGAAAATCATCAATTGAAGCATGTGCCCTGATGTACCTAGGGAAGGAAAGATGAATCAAGTGATACTTGAGATAGGCTTCATCTGCACATATTTATCTCATGTATAAATCAAAAATGTGGCCAATTGCAATTAGTTAATGTCATATCAATTTGAAAATGTAGTAATTTGAAAAACATAAAATGAAAAGGAGCATAGGAATGACTACACCTAGTGGTATTCAAACCATGTTTTTCAAAATGAAACTATATTTCTATAAGAAAAAATTATAAATCCTAGACATAGCTAGTACTTCTATGAGTTTTACAACCCAATCCACTTCTTGATCAAGGAAGTAGGTAATTGGACCATTTTCAATGTTCTCAATTCACTCAATTTTTTCAATCGCATTTACTTAATTTTTGAAAATATGCATAAAATATATAGATACATGCCCCATTTTTTAGGTGAGGGATTGAAAAATAAATATCACTTAAATTACTTGTCTCAAAAGATAGTTAAATATTTCATGTTTTATAAAATGTATATAATTGAAGCATCAAAATGTGTGGGAAATCATATAAACTACATATAACCATTGTATAATATAATCATATAAAACTCTATAAAATTCATGTGTAAGGTTATCATAAAATATCATCACGAAAAGCTCAATATAAAGTTGCACATCCTTGCATGAGAGTGAAATATTGGAGGAGATGGTGTAACAACACGCGCATACATAGTGGAAATAGGATAAATGGACAACTAATATGTCCATATATAACCATTTATGATGTCTAAAATCATGTAATTCTTAATATATGAGAGTGTATGTCCCCATATGAGGATGAAATAGATGAGAGAGAATAATATGCCCTGATGAATGCTTTGTATCCATAATAAATATAAAATAATATTAACTTGAGGAGATATGGAATGGTAAGACGCCCCTAAAAATTAAGGTAGGGAAAAATGGCATGTCCCAATGTAGCCATTATGCCCCTAGTAGGTATGATAAAGCATTGAATCTCACACAAATAGTGTGCCCCCATAGATGCATAATAACATTATAAATAGTAATAGGCATAGGTAAGATCATGGTAACCAACATTGTATATGCATCATATAAATCATTGAAATAATCATATAATATCACATAAATCACATTCAAGCATGTAGATACATATATGAAGCTGTCACACAAGAGCATATGTTGTATAAGACATGATGACACAACATGTCAACAATAGGATCCTCTATGGACAAGGATGAAATAAGAAATCAAAAAAAACATGTGCAAGCATACCATGCAATAAATTGACCAAACATAGGCATGTACACAAAGTAATAATGCAACAATCACAATGTAACCATGCGATCTATATATATGTTTAACACACAAGATGTAGGTACTAATAAGATGTAATATAATCAATTTAAAATTTCTCAATATGATAAGTCAAAAGCAATAAATACATCACTATAAAATTTTATTGTATATAGATGCCCCTAAGGTATGGCATGCTACCAATGTGATCATGTGCCCTAAGGTGTGGGTAAGAGAATATACACATAGTATTTGATAGTCCATAGTCATATATATCTTGTATAACCTCCATCTCACCCACCCAAATAATACCATGAAAGGTGCACATATAAAACATGAATATGGAAAACTTATAACATATGCATATAAGTATGATAAGTATCCATAGACAAAGATAAAGGAAAAAATATTTTGATTTTTGTATTTTCTTATGTTTTTAAGTTTTGTAATTTTTTGGAAGAAATGGTAAAATAAGTAAGTCAAGGGCTGCACAAAATAAGAATCAAGTGAAGCTAACTCTAACAAAAAAAGAAGCCAAATGGAACAATCAATAAATAATAATAAAATGTGTAGGCCAAAGGGCACAAAAAATGATGATAAGAATAGGAAGATTCCAAACATCCTATAACATCCCTCATAAATCAATGCATTCTAGGATCGAATGTCTCAATATATATGTTGTCATCTTCAATAAATCTACACAAGTGTTTAGAATGGGACCAACAATCAAAGTGGAAAGGTCCAATTCAACATATAAAAAAATGAAAAACCAAGTGTCGTGAAGAATGTTGGGGTAAAATATAAGTGCCAATATGCCAAATTTAGAAGAATAGAAGGAATACAATCAAACTCGAGGAAGTAAATCACATGAAATATATGGCATATAGAAGAAAGAAGCTATGCACAAGAAGAAAACTATAGTATAATAATGACATATGAATGAAGCACAAGATGTGGGTTAACATGGTTAACTTATGGTCTAATCTATATGTGATAATCTAAAATAATGAAGTTGAATGTGTCACTAAAAGTATCAAAAAATTAGTCACAATATGCATAATAAGTGCAATCATCATCCAAGGAGAGATATGTGGAGAGTTATTTGGAAGAGTTGTTGGAACCTACGTAGGAGAATGCATAGAGATGTGTCATCATAAAGTAGATGTGTGTAAATGATTTGTAGTAAGAGGTTATAAAGCAATCTTGGGATGTGGATGGATATGAACTATAGGAATTGAAGGTGCAACTTTATGAATTGAAGCTCAAGGAGCTTGTACATAAGTTGGTAGAAGTGTCAATGCCACAAATATAGTAGGAAATAGAACTAGTGGCACTAAGATAGTATCAAGTATCACACTAGGTTGAATTGTTTGATCCTCATGAAGCACATTAGATGATCTCATGTATGATTTTAGAGGTAGGATAGTAAGTTTCAAGGAGTGGCATGAATGGTGTGTACTTTTTAATCATGCACAAAATTTAGACAATGGTGTAATTTAGAAGGTATCACCCTCATTTGATTAAGCTCTAGGATGGCATAAAACTAAACTATAAAGGTCCTTACATCAATTGTAATTAGGAGTGTAATACCACCATGTTTCATGTGTGTAATTTAATCATAACTATGAATTACCATAGTCATTCTAAGTAAATCTCATTAATTTTAGCCTTGACTAGATAAGAACAACATGGTAATAATATTTTTTATATAATCATTGTCAATCATTATGTCATGTGTACTCATATGATGGTGGGGAAACAAATGTGTGGATTTATAGAGGATCATTATTTGTTTTTTAGGTATCTTGTGGTCATATAATTTAATGGAAGACACTTTCCATTGGGAAGTTGAAACCATGCCAATTATGTTATCAATCTCTAGTTCATGTGGAATAATAGAATGATGTATAGATGTTTCCATATGCACATTGTCTTGCTTTTTAGTGTCATCATTTAGTAATGGTTTGATAAATATTTTCAAGTGTTTATTAGGCACTATGATAGATTCATTCTAGTTTAGAATTATGTCTTTCAAATTTGGATAATGTTGTCATCGATGAGATCTTGAATATTTTGTCTTTAATTAAGACATCAATTAGTTGAATGGAGAGAAGCTCGTGATAATCATAATATAGGCTTGTGTTATACACTTTAGGTAATGCTTGAGTAGTATATAATTCATATGGCTCAGGTAAAGTAATAAAATTACACTCAATAAATCATTTAAATTGTTTGTGAGGTGGGTCTTGTAATGTCATAAATTAGAAAGTGTTCCTATAAGTGGGAAAGATAAGTCTATCAATGGTTTTTGAAACTAATTTTGTAGTTTTGGCCTCATTCTTATTTTTAAAATTAGGTGCATCATTAGTCTTAGGTTTGAATATTATCATCTATTGATATTTATAGGTAATGGGTGTAGAATCAATAGTTGTACACTTTAACATAATGACATCCATAATTTTAATCTTAGTTTGTGTAGTGCATGGCAAATCTCATCAAAATATTTCCATGTGTTAAACATAACTCTCTCATTAAGAAGTGAGAGAAAACTATTTGAGAATATAATTTAAAGCTCAATATTAGGAATTTGATGTGACATTTTCATAAGCATGATTTTAAATTTAAGAACATAGTCAACAAGGCATTCATTAGGTCTTTGTTTGATTTGAGAAATTTGAAAAAAATTAACCTTTTTAGTTATGTTTATGGATAATTTTCAATAAAAACATATCAGTGAAATCATTAAATTTATGCACAAAACCCACAAGAAGGGTGTAGAACCAATCTAAAGCATAATCAATAAGACTTCTAGGAAATAGATTGGTCATAAGTAAATCATCATGGTCAAAACCAAAGAAAGATGAAAAATAAGCACTAGTATGATGTGAAGGATCCCCTTCGCCACTATATAATGTAAATTTAGGCACTTTAAACAAAGTTGATAAGGGGAGAACTTGAACTTCTATAGTCAAAGGGTTGTGTAATATACCATAAGATGAAATCACATGGCTAGGTTTGTTATATTATTTAGATAGTTATGCAAGTTATAATTGCATGTTGTCAAAAAACATTGTATTATAGGATCGATAGATGTACCACTAAGTGAATGAGTAGTATCGATATGTGTATATGTAGGGATGGGTGCCTTCTTATGATTAACATTCGTTACAATGGAGGCATGATTTTTATTTTGACTATGTACAATACCAAAGGATATAATATAAGAATGTGATCATAAAGGCACATTAGTTGTTGGATTGGTAGTAGGAGAAATCAAAGAAGCCTTAGGCTATATAGCAATAGAAGGATGTACCTGAATAAGGTGTATAACATTACAAGGAGGCATATAAATTTAAATGGTAACATGAGTAGTACTAGTCTCACTATCTAATGTAGATTTAGAGCCTCTAAAAGGTGGATTAGTATCATGCAATGGATATTTAGGGCCTCGCTCATGAAAATTTTCCTTATTCTTAATTATTTTATGTCCATGATTAATAACCAAAAAAATCATAACATAAAGTTCCTTAAGGGCAGTTGCAACATAGGCATCAAAATATTTTTTATTCATGCCCTAGAATTTTGGAATATGAGTAGAAATAAAAGGCATATCAAAAATGATTGGAATTTTGAAAACATGAGTGGTATAAAAATATATTTGTTTCAAATCACAATTAGCACCACTTGATACATCATTGCATCTAGCAGGATGTGTAGGTATAATATTCCTAGTAATAATAATCAACCATGAACAATATGAAGAGAGGAATCCAATGTAGTAAACATGAGTAGAATGCCAATATAAAAAAATAAATTTAAAAATGGAGAGCACCATACTATAGAAAACATCAAAATATATGTGCAGTGAAGGAACAAAGGAAAATGCATCAAATTTTAAAATATGTATGCAAACATATAGCAAAAGGAGGTGAGAATCAAGCTACATTTTGATAAAGGTATGTGAAAATAAAATGTAGATGTAAATTTATATCCAAAAAATTAAAAAAATCAGTCACAAAACACTAAGAGGAATCCTCAAAAGGTAAAAATCTTCGAATAATGCAGGGATTTGCTAAAATATTTTATGTGATATGTGGTTTGAGATAAATTAACCTAAGCACAAATAACAAAATGATTTCACATGGAATATATAGAATATAATAGTCTAAACAATAAATCAAATATGTCTTAAGTGTTAAAAATAATAAAGAAGTGTAAAAGTGACAACTAAAAAAGTAATGACCAAAATAAATAACTAAAGTTATAAACCAGTCACATGGGTAGATTCTTGGGATTATGACAATGTAGTAGTGGTCTAGAAGTGATGAATTGTCACTATGTAAAACCTGGAATGCTCACTACCAAAAGATAGATTTGGCACTTAAGTACCAATGAATCTGTTTAGGGAGGATTCAATAACCAGATTGTTTCTCGTTCAATGACCAACAAATCTATTCTAGTGTCAAATATGTACTACACACCTTTCTAGATTATGGATTTTTCTTTGCAAGTTTTCCTCCTTGTGTCATACATTCTTGTGATTTCACTTTTCCAAATTGGAAAGAAAATTTATGAGTTGATGTCTTCTTCTTATATAAACCTAATTCACCATAACACATATGAAAAAGAGAAGGGATATAAGTAGTTGGGTAGGTAAACCTCAATGGAATTTAAACTATGTAACTTGCATGCTATAATTAGGCCCCATGTAGTTTTTGTTTAGTGTAAATAGAATCTCAAGAAAGGGTTTCAACCTCCTTTTCCTAGAAGTGAAGATGCAACTACATGAACATTCACTTAAACCCTCCTTTGGTACAATTGGATGATGTCATTGTTGTCAAAAAAAGTTATACCCTTGAGGAGGTTATTCAAACCTCCTCACTTAAAGTGATATCATGGGGACACATATAGGCTATGGGTGGCCTAATAAATGAGGTGAGTATCTAGATAGGGCTAGGTCCCTTAATGTTATCACCTTAAAACTAATATAGGACTTATTACTTGAAAAATAAAAGGGTAAGATAACTAAAAGTAACCAAACTAAGGAGGTGATGCACCAAACTAATTGATCACTACCAACCAACTTCATGTGCACATGTAGACTATGAGACTAATCTAAACATACACTACTCCCAATCTGAATCTCTTACAATAGCATTTCAATGTGGAGGTTATGATAGATGATTAGGCTAGGAGGACTAATCAAGAGGTTTGAAATGACACTAGTGAATAGGTAAAAACACTCAATCCTTAAACTTCAATTGAACACTTCAAATGACACATAAGAGAAACTTTAAAAATGCATATAGGTGTTAGAATAGGACAACATGTCAAGCAAGACTTAACAAATTACTTAACAAGATCAACTATCGATACATGCACATTAAGTAAAGTCATATAACAAGGTAAAACCAATAGTATTATTGATCAAATGCATACAAATGAGAAGATATTTTCCATACTCAGATGGAGGATACATACAAAGCCACACTAGGTAGCATATATAGGAGAAAATAAAGGAGAGAGAGAAGAGAGGCATAGGAATAACTCCAATGACAACTATCACTCCATCCAAGTCAGTTATAGTTAAATATGGAAGTCTAAGATCATTTTTATCCTTCTCTTTGTCATGTGTTAGTTGCTTGGTGATGAGATTCTAGAGGAAAGGCATAGAAGATACTCTTCAACTCCCTAGATGACTCATTAACCTTGTTTGAAATTGCCTATTCTTGGCCAAAGAGGAGTTAAAAGTGTGTGTTTGACACTTGGCATTCTTAGTCAAGATTCCTTGAGATCTCCAACACCATTCTAGGCCAAGTCCATGTATTTTCCATCCTAGGAGAGAAACAGAATTGATTTTCAACCTTGTTCATGTTGCCAAGAATCTACAATTCAACCCTCTTGGTGCAAGACTAATCACCTTTATTCTCTCAAAATTAGTTAACCACTTTAAGACTATAATATCAACATTAAAACATCTAAAATTAATTTTTAAGTGCCATAATACTTGTATTTTGTCTCAATAATTCTCTAAAAATGGTTAGGAAGGCTTTCAAGCCTCAAAACCCTACAAATTAGCTCTAAAATATAATTTTTTGGCCATATATCCATACATCACCTCCCACATGTGTGAATTAGTGACTCATTCAAGTTTTATTAGGTTTATATAGGTCACTAAATTAGTTTTTAGGCCATTCCATGGATTTGGATTAGTTAGGAATCTAAATTCCTCCATCAGGTCCTATGCAAGGTTTAAGAAGGGTTTAAAGTGGCTTATCATCTTAATGATGATTCATAAAGGTGAGGGAACTAATACATAAACAAATTCCACAATATTTTATCATATAGGGTTCCACTTCCATGGTTAATATATTTAGGTCCCATTCAAATTCTCCTACAATATCCAAGCACAAAATTGAGCCCTTTCGAGTTCTTCACAATGCAAAACAAGGTTTTGGACTACCCCTCCTTAAGGATTGTTCATATCATGTAGGGCCTTAATAAATAAACCAATTCCATTTATTATAATTTTTATAACCGCCTGACTTATCCAAAATCCATTTTCCACCATGAAGTTCTAAGCCTTTCAAGACTGCCTCTCAAGCATGCAAGACTGTGTGTGAGAACAAGAGAGAGCAAATTTGGCCCAAAACCTTTAAAAGTGTATTTTATTATTTTAAATACCTTAAATAGGTATAATCCAACCTATAATATGTTTTTTCATGACATCCAATGGGAATTTTCCTTCCAAAAGGCTTTGTAACCTTATTTTCATATTTTGAGGGTTTGTAGGCCATTAGGCCAGTCTAACTCTAATGGCCTAGTTTGAGGTTTACTTTAAATATCCCAAGGTACCATTATTTATTAAAACCCCTAGTAATACTCTTCATTCCCTTCCTAAACATTTGGAACCAACTCAAAACACTTTAAACCTATATATTTATTTATATTCATACAATCAAACTTGTGGGTGATGATTTAGGCTTTTAAGCCTAACTCAACTTTATGACCTTTACACCTTCAATCAAACCTATAAGTGATTATATAGGCTTTTAGGCCTAACTTAATTTTTTTAACTTTACACCAAATTAATACACACAACATTTGTGCTACAAAGTGCCTAGGGAAAACAAAAACACAAGAACACTTCTGAAAACAACTAACCTTGAGACATTTTCCTCCTGGATCAAAAGGAAACTTTTTGTAAACTCTTCGTCCATGAGATAAGAAATGATGTAGATAAAGTTTCCCTCTAGACATGATGTTTGGTGGAGTATTATTCCTACTTATTGATTCATTTAGCATACTCTCATGTGAATTATCATCAGTAAATATGTTTCTAATGAAAATATATTCATTTTGTAGCCCAAGACTATTCTCATGATGCTTCTTGATGTTTGAACCCACCTCAAACATGACTACATATTTACTCATAGGGAAAAAATCATCTTTAGTTTAAATAGGTCCCATGAAATGATTTTTTTGATCTTGGATGACTTCTTATGGATTCCCACATTGTTTCTCAAGAAAGAGAGCAACCTCAAAAGCATCCTCAATCTATTCAATAAGAGGTATAGGCCATTTAATAGCCTCAAATTCATTACAAATATCTAAATATTTCTACCACATATCATCTTATAAATCTTCATGTTGATTTGAGAAGGCATGATTCATATGATTATCCTCTTGATGATGTGTCTCCATCACATTTTTAGCTACTGTCATATGACCCTAAATTTCATGATGATTGCTTGGGAGAAATACAACCTCAATGGAAAATCTACTTTGTTATTCAAAGGTGATTGGTTCATGCTAATTTGTGGTGATTTATTCATGCTCATTAAAGGTGATTGATTCATGCTCATTAAATACCATTTTAAACCTACTCAATTATTCATTTTATTTACTTGGGATCTCTTCTACATCAAGATCAACTACAACTTATCCATGGAGACTTTCTATGCAAACATTTCCTTGAGATCCATCCTTATCAACCTAACCACCTCCTCTTTGTGACAAGATGGAAGAAAAACACTTTCAATCAAAGGAGGGGGTTAAAATAGACTATTACCTCTTCTAGGATACTTGAGACATCTTGTAAGGTATCCAAATGCATCTTAATTACTTCTAGCTTCTCCAATTTGTCAAGAGGCTCTAACAGCTATTGTTCTTGACCATCCATGGTCTCAATAAGATGACTAGCTAATTGGACTACTATTTTTTCCCCCTTAATTTGGATATGCTCATCTTCAATAATGTTATCTCCCTTAAATTCTAATGTTACATGATGAAGATCACCTTCTCCTTCATTGCCAAAGACTGATTTGTTTTTTCTTCACCAAGGGGAGTGCCAATGATGAGTTTTTCTTCATGTTCACTTGAAGATTCTTATTCATAGACTTAATTATGCTCACTTACAGTTTCAAATTTACCTTCATTAGTCTCCAATAGAATATTTTCTTCCTCAATGATGGGTTGTTCAATCTCAAAAATAGGCTTTGGGCTCTCATGATCAATGAGTGTATCCTTCTCTCTCCATTCACCAACTAATCCCTCAAACCTTGATATGATATGATCTTAAGCTTTCTCAACATGGACCTCCTTATTCATTTGAAATATCTCTTGGATTAACTTCCATGATGGGAAATTTTTAATTTCTTAAGGAGGGAGGGGTGGGGTTTGAATAGGTTCATGAATTAGCTTGAAGATTGATACCTCTCTCTTATTTTGGATGCCCTCTTAAATATACTTCCATAATGGGAAGGTTTGGGACTATTGAGGAGAGGTAAATGGTTCTTGAATAGGCACAAGTTCCTTTTTGGTCTCAACTTCTTGATTTAGGAATGGCTCGTCTTTCTTTCCCCATGACTCTACTACTTACTTCCAACTTGGGGTCTTGGACTTAGGATCATCCTCTTGATGGTGTGTTTCAACTTGAGGGGTGAAATAAGGATTAGATAAGTGTAAAATTTGTCTTGGAAACTCATCAATTTTTTTATTTTGGAAGGGAATATGATAAGCTTCATGAGGGAGAGCAGGTTGAGTTTGGGGAACAATGAGTGAGGCCTTCATAGAATCAATCTATTTTTTATGGCTTATTTCAAGTTGGAGAAAATTAGAAACACAAGAGGATTGATTTTGGATTGGAGAGGGTGATTTAGGATGAATAAACTTTAATTCTTTTTCTTCCCATATTACTAATCTATCCTCCATACATTGGTTCAAATCTCTAATTTCTAGCTTTTCAATGGTTAGGACATGATTATTTTCCCTCTCAAAAGGCTTCCCACTCACTTCTTAAAAACTATAATGAGTCCCTTAGCTTTTGAATGAGATGACTAGGGATAACTTGGACAAATTATACATTCCCATATATCTTTATCATCACCATTTCATTCTTATACATATTCATGAGCAGCTGAGAATATTGTTCTTTCTTAGCTTGGATTTTCATAACTATACACTCTTTATACCTTAAATTTGGTTGATGGTAAGATTGATATGATTGATATGAAGGCTAAAAACCTTGGTAAAGTTGATGAGTAAATGAGGGAGAATAGTGCTCTTGGTATCAAGGCTACTCACATTGATAGTTAGGGTCATAAGGAGTGTAAGTAGAGTCATTATAAGGTTGGTATGGATCAACATAGGACTGACATGGTTCATTAGGTTGTTGATAAGGACCAATATTCTACTAATAGGGCTCACCAAATTTGGTAAAATCTAAGTCTACTCCATATTTATCCATGAAACCTCATGAGAAATACAAAAATATCACTTGCTTATAAAAATACTTAGCATACTTAAACCAATTAATTGTGCTCAAAGTTGCCATTGGTGTTTGTGTTCATGCCTTCAAAGGTTGATTCGTTAAAAAGCACACTAATCAATCTTCAATGGATGAATTCTCTTGTCCCATTAGGCATGAAAAAATGGTTATCAATAAAATTTTCACCTTTGAGGAGGTTTTTCAAGCCTCCTCACTTAAGTGAGAGCATGAAGACACCTATAGGTTGTGGGTGTCCTAATAAATGAGGTGAATCTCTAGATAGGGCTAGCTCCCTTGATGATATCACCTTAAAACCACTACTAGATCTATTTATTTTTTTATTTTATTTTTTTGTAAAAGAACTGAAAGTAACCTAACTAAGGAGTTGATGCACCAAACTAATTGATCACTACCAACTAACTGCATGTGCACATATAGACCATGAGACTAATCTTAACATACACTACTTCCAATCTAAATCTCTTACATTAGCATTTCACTGTGGAGGTTGTAATAAATGCTTAGGATAGGAGGACTAATCAAGAGGTTTAAAATAACACTAGTAAATAGTTAAACACACTCAACTATTACACTTCACTTGAACACTTCAAATGACCTACAAGAGAAGATTTTAGACTATATATAGGTGTTAGAATAGGACAACATGTCAATGAAGACTAAGAAAATAACTTAACAGGATCAACTATCCATACATACACATTAAACACAATCATAGGAAGTAAAACTAGTAGTATTATTGATCAAAGGCATAAAAATGAGTAGGGATTCAACATACTCAGGTGGAGGATCCATACAAAGCCACAATAGGTATCATATATAAGAGAAAAAGGAGAGAGAGAGAGAGAGAAGAGAGGTATATGAGTGACTCCAATGAAAAGTGTCACTCCATCCAAGTCAATTATAGTTCAAGAAGAGATTCTAATATTAGTTATATCCTTCTCTTTGGCATGTTTTAGCCACTTGATGATGATATTGTAGATGAAAGGCATAGAAGAGACTCTTCAACTCCCTAGATGACTCATCAAACTTGTTTGAAACTACATATTATTGGCCAAAGAGGAGTTACAAGCTTGTGTTTGACACTTTAAATTCTTGATCAGGCTTACTTGAGATATATAATTCCATTATAGGATAATTACAAGTCTTTTCCATCTTGGGAGAGAATGAGAATTAATTTTTAACCTTGTTCATGTTGCCAAGAACCTACAATTCAACCCTCTTGGTTCAAGACTAATCATCTTTCTTCTCTTAGGCCTATTTAGTCACTTTTAGACTATACTATCATCATGAATACCTCTCAAATTAATTTTTAAGTGCCAAAATACATATATTTTGGCTCAAAAACACTTTTAAAAATGGTTAGGAAGGTTTGCAGACCTCAAAACCCTATAAATTAGCTCTAAAAGGCAATTCTTTGGCCATATATCCATTCATATCCTCTAACACATGTGATTTAGTGACTCATGCAGGTCTTATTAGGTGTGTCTAGGTCATTAAATCATTTTTTAGTCTATTTAAGGCATTTGGATTAGTTAGGAATCCATATTCTTCCATCGGGTCCTATGCAGGGTTTAAGAAGGGTTTAAAGCAACTTATCATCTTAACGATGATTAATAGATGTGAGGGACCTAATACCTAAAGAAATTCCATAATATTTTATCACATAAGGGTACCATTCAATTTTTAATAGCTTTAAGTCCTATTCAAATGCTCCTGCAAGATCCAAGCACAAAATTGAGCCCTTTCAAGTTCTTCACAGTGCAAAATAGGGTTTTGGACTACCCCTCCTTAAGGATTGTTCATAGCATGTAGGACATTAATAATCAAAAAAAATCCATGGAATATAAGTGGTATACCACCCACCCTAACTTATCTAACATAAATTTTCCACCATGCATCTTCTCCATGAAGTTTTGAGCTTTTTAAGATTGCCTCTCAGGCTTGCAGGACTATGTGTGAGAACAAGAGAGAGTGATTTTGGCCTAAAACCTTTCAAAGTGTATTTTATTATTTTAAATAAATTTAATAGGTATATTAAAACCTATAATATTTTTCTTCATAACTTCAAATGGTAATTTTCCTTCTAAAGGGATCTGTAACCTAATTTTCATATTTTGAGGATTTATAGGCCATTAGGCTAGTCTAACCCTAATGGCCTAGTTTGAGACCTGGTTTCAATATCCCAAGGTTAAATTATTTATGAAAACCCATATTAATACTCTTAATTCAATTATTAACCATTTATAACCAATTCACAAAACACTTTAGACCTACAAGTTTATTTATCTTCATATAATCAAACCTATAGGTGATGATTTAGGCTTTTAGGCCTAACTCAACGTTCTGACCTTTACACCTTCAATCATCTTGAAAATTTATAAGGAAATTTTCATGTCTTCTATGTCTCTTTTTGTCCTTAAACTTCATTCAAAACCATGTATATCCCATCTCCTTGAAAATGGAGACCAACAGGTCTGCAAACATGTAGGTCTACATTTTCATTGTTTTAAGCCTTTAATGATGCATGATTAGATCATATTATCATTAAAAACATGTTTAAATTGACTTATAATATTCCTCATTAGTTTATGACCCTCACACTCCATTGGCAATGCAAGTTTTATCTCTTGAGTTCATTCTTATGCAAGGAGACATCTACATAGTCTCAAGCAAAAGTTTATTGTAGGCTTGCCTTGGAATATTTGATGTTGAGGTAAATTAAAAAAATTAATTTATTTAATTCCTATAATACTATTTAAATTCATCTAAAACCAATTCTTTCATTTGTTTCTTGAGGTTTACAACCAAAGCCATGTTGACTCATACACTTGCAATCTACACACAGTCATGTTAATGAACATGAGAATATTAGTTGCTTCAATTTTTGGCTCTAAAAATGATTTGAGAATGTCTATATGGGTTAAATATGCCAACCATACCAAAACAAACTACTTCTTTCTCCTTTTATGTAATGGAGGCTCTCATGCATTAAGATTATGCCTCCAAACTACTGAAGTCTGCAACTTGGTTCAAAACTAGCATTCTTTCACTATTTTATCTTGGTTTATGCTTGATAAATAATTTAAGAGGATGTAAATAAGAGTGAGGGGATGATATATGTTTTTTTTAAATAAATTGGGTTGAGAAGAGAATTAAAACAAGCAAAACCCAGCCTACAACCTCTGTCTTCTTCCTGCAACTTACCATAAATGGAGTTGTTTGCCTCCTTGAGCTTACACATGCCAAATTAAACTTGAAATATTATATGTAAGGATATCATATACCCCCTATATCCTCTAAAATTTCATTCATTCTTCCAATGAGCTTCAAACTTCCATTTCCAAGGTAAAACTGAGCTAGTGGGGTTTTCATAGGGTTTTAGATCACCCTACCTTCTTAGCATATGTTCGTAAAGCCTATCCCATGGAAATCTATAATATTTCATGTAAATTCGAGGTCATTAAGTCCCCCATTTTTTTTCAAGATATTTAAACCTAACCTTCTCTCTCATATATGTACCAAACATTTGAAAATAACCATTGTGAGCTTGTTAAGAACTCGATGAAAGAAAGGAAGTGTTTTTTGCATGATTTAGACCTGTAAAAGCTTCTTGAGTGTGGATTTGACCTGGGGAAGATGAAGAGACACATTTTGAATCATTTATACCTGAAAATGAGTTCTCCAAACCCGTACAAGTGACTAAACTACCTTCTTTTGGCATTGAAACTGTAATAACTAACCATTTTTTGATTTGGAACTGGCATATCATGAAATGTGTATACCAACCTCATGTTATAAAACCTCTCACAAGTCATTTACAAGTACCTTTATACATTATTTCCACCTTTTGGGGTTTTAAAATGGTCTTTGACAAGTTTACACATGTTAGTGGCATATAAAGAATTTTCAAAATGACTTATTGATCTTGGATACAACATGAAACCTATAAGACATCAAAGACCCTATATAACATATTAAGAACTCACAAAATAACCCCTTTCATATTATCCTTAATGACTTGTGTAAGTAAAAGGCACTAGAAGGCTTAAACAACCTAGAAACATTTTTACTTTAACTTTTCCAAAAGACCCTTAAACAATGCTAAACACAAAAGGGATACCACCCTAAAAGACTATTTGAAGACCCTACGTGGCTATCAATAAAGTTAAAATGAGCTAGCTACAAATTTTTTTATGAAATTGATCTATGTAGACAAAATTTGGCTAACAATCACAATAACTTGAAGTAAATAATTACCAAAATTATTATTAGATGTGTGATAACAAAGTAAAATTTTGGATCCTTTTGTAGCATAGTTTATAGCCCACTCCTCGACAAGGGGGGTATGGGGGGTTTATATCCCATTACTTGTAGTTTATATCCCAATTCAAGGATTCAAACCCCTATTTCTAGGAAGATGAATTCTACCAAATTATTTTTTTTAGAAGGAAAGTCCCAATGGCATTTTTCTACTCTATTTTTAGGAGGAGGAATCCTAACAATGTTTTGCCAATTAGTCATATTTATATTTGTGGATTTTGCATGTAATCTACACAACAAATTTGCATGTAATTTTTTCAACTTGGAATTAATAGAAGCTTGATATCTTGCACCCTGGATGTTTCCTTATCTTTGCCAAGGTTTTACATTGTAAATCATGTGTTTTGTCTCATGCATGTTGGGTGTTTTATTTGTTTAATTATCTTTGTAAGAAGAAATTATTGTCAAGGTGGAGATTGTTAGATATGTGACAACAAAGTTAAATTTTGGATCCTTTTACGATGCAATTTATATCCCACTCCTCGATAGAGGGGTGTGGGTGTATTTATATCCTACTCCTCATGGTTTATATCCCAATTCAAGGATTCAAACCCCTACTTCTAGAAAGATGAATTACACCATATTCTATTTTTAGAAGGAAAGTTCTAATGGCATTTTTTCACTCTATTTTTAGGAGGAGGAATCCTAATAGTGCTTTGCCAATTAGGTGTATTTATCTTTTTAGAGTTTGTATGTAATCTACATAATGATTCGGCATGTAATTTGTTCATCATGGAATTAATAAATCTTGATATCTTTCAACATGGATGTTTCCTTACCATGTAAATCATGTGTTTTCTCAATCATGTTGGGTATTTTGTCTATTTAATAATCTTTGTTATTACATTCTAATATTTTTTTGTTGTTGTAGATTGCATCATTTCTAACAAGTGGTATTTGATCAAGGTTAATCTTATTTTACAACAACTATGTTCTATATTTGGTGTTGTTTTCTCTAGCATCAAATGAAAAAAGTTATGAATGCAAAGTCTGAGGTGGAGAAGTTTAACGTCAAGAACAACTTTGATTTATGGAAACTCAAAGCACATGATGTGTTCGTGCAACAAGGGTTACACAAATCCCTAGATATAAATGCAAATAAAATTTTGACGATGAATGATGATGACTAGGAAGAGAAGGATACAAAATCTCTTAGTATAGTATGATTATGTTTAGAAGATGAGGTTCTTTTTAATATAGCTAGAGAAAATACTGTGATAGACTTATGGACCAAATTAGAAGACCTATACATGACAAAATGTATAACAATTTTTATTTAATTGAATAGGCAGTTGTATACATTTTGAATGAAATAATGTATGAAAATTATTGATATTTAAATATTTTCATTACTGTATTATGTCAGTTGACTAGTGTTGGTGTTAAAGTTGATGAAGACAATGCAATCACCTTGTTATGTACATTGTTGGATTCTTGGGATCATTTAGTAAATTCTATTAGCTTTAGTACTGTTGATGATCTTGAAAATGATTCTTTTGTTGGAGGATTGTTGGCTGAAGTGATGAGGAGAAAATCTAGTCTGAAGACTTCTATGCATGAAGCTATGGTTGTTAGGAGAAGATCTAGAGAAAGAGGGAAAAGCTCCAAAGGCATGTATAGCTCTAAGTTACGATCCAAGAAGATTAAGGCAAAGTGATGGAACTACAGTAAATCAAGACATCTTAAAAAGGATTTTTGGAAGAAGAAAGAAGGTGAAAAGAAGGAAGAATCCACCAAGGAAGCAAATCAGATAGAAATAAGTGAAGGTATGAGTGATGAAGTTTTATTTGTTTGTAATGTTTCCTCTTATCATCATGAATGGTTATTGGATTAGAGTTCTACACATCACATGTGTCTATATAGGAGTTGGTTTTCTTCTTACCAAACCCTTGATGGAAGTTCTTTTCTTTTGGAAAATAATCTTTCGTGTAAGACTGCATGGATAGGTAGCATTAAGATAAAAATGTTTGATGGTTTAGTAAGGACTCTGACAAAATTAAGACATGTACTAGAACTTAAAAGAAATTTTATTTATTTGATTGAATTATATTTATACAATTATAAGTTCACAAGTCAAGGTGGAGCTCTTAAAGTGTCTAAGGGTGCCTTAGTTTTAATGAAGACTCTAAAAGTTGGGAACGTTTACATATTACAAGGGAGTGCAAATATCAGTCAAGCAGCTATGGTACCTAAACTAAAAAAATATCCTACTCATATATGGCATATATGTTCGGTTGACATTGGTGATAAAGGTTTAAAGGTACTAAAAAATCATGAGTTGTTTCATGGTTTAAAATATTTAGATTTGGATTTCTGTAAGCGCTATGTTTTCAGAAAACAATCTAGATGGAAGTTTAGTGCATGAATTCATGTAATTAAATGTATTCTTGAATATACTCACTTTTTTGTGTGGTGTCCAATCACTATAATTTAGTATGGAGGATCATTTTATTTTATTACATTTATAGGTGATTACTCTAGAAAAGTATGGGTCTAATATCTAAAAAGAAAGTCTGATGTTTTAAGTGCATTTAAACAATTTAGAGCATTGGTTGAGAAGAAAATTGGTAGGTTAATAAAATGTTTAAGAACAAACAAGGGAGGTGAGTTAAAATCCTTGGATTTTCATAACTATTACAAGGAAGTTGCAATTACAAGGCATAAAACCACTAGTTACACAACACAACAAAATGGGCTTGTTGAACACATTAATTATTGAGCATGGTCATTGATGTCTTAGATTGTCACTGATGTCAAAGAAAGCATGTGGTACTAATGCATTAATGACTAAGTGATCATATGGATAGCTTGGATAGATATGGAAATTATGCAGGTTTGTAACGATAAAGAAGAGGTTTTGAGGCATCTATAGATATCTTTACAAAGCTCTAGTTTGTTTTGTGAGCATTTGGAAAGAAGAATATACATATTTTAGCTTAAGATAAGCCAGACCATCACTACACATCATGTAGATATGTATGAACCAGTAATTTTGTGTATTAAATTCAAGTATAAATAAATTTAAAAATGGTAAAAATTTTACATGGAGATGTTGTCTATAGTACCAATAAGCTACACTAAAAAATTAGAGTCTTGAAGTGATTTCTAGCTCAAGTTATAAAGCTTTAAAGCTGATCTAGTAGTCTGTGATGGGCTAGAGATCATCAATTTTAATCACGTTGAAGTCTAAGGTAATTGGTCTCAAATATATAATTGTGAGCTCTTTATCATACATATCGAGATCAATGGTGCATATAAAGTCAACATGTCAAAGGTTGCATGCATTGGTGACAAGTGTTACTAGCTCGCTAATTTGATAAAAAGATCAATGGTGAGTGACAATTCATACTTATGAAGATCAATTCTGTAGGACAATTCAAATATTAAACAAATCATGTGGGACTACTAAGTGGCACAAGTGCATGGATTGATACCAAAGTGTTCAGAAGGCACGTGAGGGTGCCAAGTGCCATAATCATGGAAGTTCTAATCAATATCTAATAATGAGTGTTAAAAGATAAAGACCTGGTTGATCCAAGGAGATAGATGATGTGTATTTGATCAATATTTCAAGGGTTCATGAGATGAAGTCAATATGTTTGAAGTTTAATAGTTGCTCACTAACTGTTGGAATTCAACTATTTGAATTTATGAGGGAAAATTAATCTGTAGTTTTTATGCTATAACTTTTGATATATGAAAAATTTGACCATGGTGTAAAAAGAAAAGCTATAGAGGACTTCAAGTTTCTTCCATCAATATTTATTTTAATATCTAAATGTTTTTAAAATAAAATTTATTGATCTTCAAATTTGACTACATATGTGTTCATGCTCTGCAAGTAACCCGAGAAGGGTAATTGAGTTATTCTTGATGGTATTTTGATGTTTTACGACAAACTGAGTGTTGGATCATGTTTTAAACTTCATGATGACCATATGTGTGGATTATGGAGGTTTGATCAATCCATATTCAATATGATCAAAGGGTTAGAAATTGACTGTGTTTATTTTTTGTGACCGTATAAATAGAATGATGTTTGGGCTAATTGTGTTGTAGTGAAAGGGTTTTTTGATGGATGTTTTCACTTAAGGTGGACCTATATATTGTATGTCATGGTTATATGTATTTTTAAAGTGTTATTTTGTTCTAATTTTTCTTGGAGAAGTGTCAAAGATGTGAATGGGTCTCCATAGGACCTAAAAGGACACTTACGCCTGTTTGAAAGAGGGTATTGCTTAAAGGTGGCCCATGTAGATACCTTAAGAGTGAAGTCATGTGTTTTGGATGACAAGGAATGTTGTGAATATGATATTCATTAAGACTCTATAAAAAGTGAAGCCAAATATGATGGTTTCTAGACTTATGTAATATGTGTTGAGAGACTAGTAGAGACATGTGTGAGTAGAGCATGTGTTGAGAGTGCAGAAGATAGCGAAAAGAGGTAGGTCAAAGTGAGAACTATGTGTATGACCTTTTATTCATATATCTATTGTGATTATAGAGTTTTTATAGGTTTTTGGTTGAGGATGAGTGAAGAAGCTTAGGGTGATCCAAAAGGGTGCTTTAGTGCATTGCTTGTGTGAGCAAGGTTAAGAAAGTGTGAAGGGTGAAAGAGAGGTGGTATACATTATGTTTCCATCAGATTGAAGTGTAATCAAATTTATAAAGTTTTTGATTTCATAAGTTTTGTGTGAGTACTCAACATCTAGAGTAAGTGGGTGTTTATTCATACTTAGGGGTGGGTGATCCTTGTGAAGTGAGTGTTTCACTAAAAGGGTCTCTTGTTTGTGATTATCTTATAGGAAAAGTAGTCCATGTGTTTGTAGGATTGAGAGTGGTTTTTACTCCCTATGAGGGTTTCCCATAGGAATCATGTGTTATGTGTTTGATCTTGTGTATGCTTTGAATGTATGAGCTCTCTTATTTATGTTGTTTGGTCAAGTTGATATATGATATTTGATTAAGAGTTTGAAAGGATCTAAATTAAAGATTGAAATATTTGGCATCACTAATTCACCCCCTCTTCAGTGATTGTACCTCCAAAAATTGGTATCAAAGTATGACCTTCATTGCAATTTTAACCACTTGACGGTGATCCAAGGTACAATATGGCAAGTCAACAGATGCAGGATTTTTCTACAAAGCAATCACCAATAATCAATGGGTCAAATTATATTTTTTGGAGTACAAGGGTGATTACCTACATCATGTAAATAGGGTTTGACATTTGGAAATCCATTGTGGATGGATATTCATCTCCCCAACCCCTCCAACTAATGCAGTTGATAAGAAGTTGTGTGAGAACAATTCCAAGGCAATGAATGCCATCACCTATGGACTTTCAGAGACTGCGTACACCAAGATAATTCATTGCAAATATGCTAAAGAGATATGGGATAAATTTTATATCATATGTTAAGGGGATTCAAAGGTTAATTTCGCTATGTTTTAGACTCACGAAAGATAATTTGAGAGTCTCAAGATGAAGGAAGAAGATTTTGTGTCATCCTTTTTGCAGAGAGTTGATGAGATTGTGAACATTATCAGAGGTCTTGGAGAGAATCTTAAATAATATACCATAGTACAAAGGGTATTAAGGTATCTCTCCCTCAAGTTTGATTCCAAAGTGTATGCTATAGAAGAAAGTCATGATCTTACTCAAATGAAGATGGATGAATTTCATGGCATCCTTATTGCTTATGAGATGAGAGTCAATGATGACAAATTACCAATGAAGGAAGCAGCTTTCAAGATAGAAATGAAACCAAATAAGAAGAAAACTCAAAGTATGGAAGTCAAGTATGATGAATTATATGATGATGAACTAATATCTTTGTTTATAAGAAAATTGAAAATAGGCTCAAGGAAGTATAAGGGTCAACTACATTTCAAATGTTTCAATTGTGGAGAAGTAGGACACTTTGATAACAAGTGCCCTCATAAGCATAAAAAGAATGATGATGAATAGCATGGAGAAATCCAAGATGAGGGAAAGAAGATATTCAAGTCTGAGAAGGGGAAGAAAGGATTCATAAAGTATGACAACAAGAAGAAATCAGCTTTATGTGATAATGTAGCAGTGAAAACATAGCGAAAGAAAACGTAATAGGATAAAATGTAGCAGAGACATAATGTTGCAGGAGAAAATCTAGCAAGTAAAAAACATGGAAAAATTGAGAATATAGAACAAATGTAGCGAGAATCATAATACACCAAATTTGCAAAAAATAAATAGATAAAAAATAAATTTCATGAATTTAGAGTTGTAATTGAAATTTATGTATGATGCCTCGCAAATATTCCAAGTGGTTATCTGGTGAATAACTTGCTACTCCTCTTTTTATTTTCATGATAGTGTCCTTGTATTTTTTATTTTGTGGGGGTCCTTCAAATCCTGCTATGTTGTTCTATGGTGACATCGGTGAGGCTTTATTCCTCTTGTAGAGCTTTTATGAATTTCTTGAGTGTTGGGTGTTGGCATGTATGGATTTGGTTGAATCCTTTATGCCACCCTTCTATAGAATTTTTAGTGCGGGGTAGACCGGTGGCAATGGCTTCATAACATTTCTATAGGTCAATTTCAAATTTGCCTCATCTTTGGTTTGTACAACAAATTTTTTGACCAATCCAAGTGTTCTCGCAGTACTCTATAGCTTCTTGAAGCTCACTTTTTATTTCTCCATCTATCCCATTAGGTTTATATTATGGAGAGTTGCATAATTCTTGAAATGATTTGGGCACATTCTCTACTAAAATGTATGCTAGTGCAGCTAACTGATAGACTTAGAATGCAAAATTTGAATCTCTTTCATATAGTTTTTCGAACCCTTCTACTTGAATTTTTTGCCAAAGGCATTGAGTAAGGTGGAAGAAATATTCTCTTTGAATACTATTAGGGAAGGTAAATTGAAATGCTTTAATTGTAATTATTTCAAAGTCTATCATGAGAGTTGTTGGTTGTAGGGAGTTGTTGACGTCTATCAATGCTTTGAAAACTCTCTTGTATGTTTTATTTTTTCAATTTGGCATTAGAGTGTATATCACAGGTATCATTATATGATTCTTAAAAATATGGATGGTGTATAGTTGATCGAATTATGGTAGAGTACATTTGAATGTGCCATCTGTAAACCAATCTGAAATGATAGCCATTATTTCTAGCATTTTTTGTGTACCAAAAATTATGATACGATATATTTTAGGGCCACTATCAAACAACAACAAAATTCTTCAACAGCCACAGTTTTCTTGAAATGCTCTAGTATTTCTATTGTTTCTAGACATGATGAATTAAGAGTTATTTTTTCTCTTCTGGTATGACAAATTATTCTTTTAATATTTATAATTAGAGGGAGTTGAATTGCAATGACATTTGATGCCATGGCCATATTTTCAACAACAATATGTTTTGAGCTTTCAACACTTACAAATTCTTGCTCTTTCATATTTATAATTAATTGCTTGGCTTCTACCTTTGCAATGTTTGCAATGTGGTTGTGTAATTGGTGATTGTAACATTATCTAGCTCTATATGGGCATGTCCTCTATATTTTTTTGTCTATTTGGTGTATTCCATACATCTCCAGATGCATTTTATCTAAGTATTGTGTTCTAATGTATATGTGTGGCCTTCGTAAAGTAATAATTGTTTCCCTTTTTGACTTTCCACAAAATCCAATGGCATGATTTATATAAACTGGGTCCCTCTACTATGTTTTGAATGATATTTGTTGGGACTGCACTTTAAAATAATAGGTTGTGTTCCATAATTTGTACTATAGATAAATAAATTGAAAATAACTTATAAGTTAGATTGCATTTTCTATAATTTGGATTGCAAACTATTCCCTTTATATATTTGTTAGGCCTGCATTATGGAATATTATCTTGTTGATAAATATTTCATAAACATTTCTACATTTTTATTTTGCTATTTTCTTGTTTATATTCCATTCTGAATATGGTGATCTGATATTTTTGGGTATATCATCTACAGAGCAATCTGTTGAGCTTTACTTACACAAATGGTTGTCTACAAAATCTTATCTACCAAATGGTGAAAGATGACTTTATTGCATACTACATTATTAACCAACTACCATATATAACCGTTATCTTATCTACCATGAATATATGTTAGCTACTAAATCAACTACAATGTTATCTACTGCTAGCATTCCACTGGGTAACAAGAAATCCTTAAAGAACAAGAAAAGTATCTACACCAATAAAGATTGTAGCTCATCAGATAAGAGTGAAGATAGTGATTCTGAGTTTGATAATGAAGATGATGATCCTATTGAAGATGAATTTATTTTCATGGAAAGAGAATGAAGTTGCTCATATCAAGAAGATTCTACTTAGAGTGATATAGATGTTGAAGAAAATAGGGAGGATTGTGAGACTAAGTTGATGAATGCCCTTGAAGATCTGAAGATTGAGAAGAAGACTAAGATAATGAATTATCAAATAAAGGACTATGAAGATAAATTCATTATGTTTGAGGCATGAATTAATGAAGACACCAAGGAGCATGAAGATATAGTCAAGCATCTCAGTTGTCAATTGGAAATCCTATCCACACGTTTGAAAGCTAAGTGTTCAAGGTATGAGATTGAAAATGAGTCATTGAAAGTTGAGTTAGAAACGACATCTAGTAAGATGAAGTCATATGTGATGTTTGAAAAGAGCTCAAGTGATCTAGACAACATTCTAAATAGTCAAAATCATGATAGTGATAAAACTAGACTTGGTTACAAAAAAGAACAAGAGAATGTAACTCAAGATAAAATAAAGACCAATGTGAACAAGGACAATCAGACCTTGAAGATCAATCATCAGTCAAAGAATGAAGGTGTTGGTAAAATGATGACAAATCATATTAGACAATCAAATGCCATGAGGTATGAAAATTTCAATGGTTTTTGTTATACATGTAATCAATTTGGTCATAGGGCTAGAGAGTGTAGAAGATCTACTAAGAATGAATGGAATTATAAATCAAATAACATAAGTAAGGTTGAATGCATCAAATGTCAGGATGTGGGACACTTTACAAAATATTGTCCAAATAATGTAAGGCAAGTCGAGTTTCCCTCAAGAAGAATGGTTTGATACAACTATAAGAGTGGTTTGTTAGGTTCTGCAAGCAAAGGCCATCAAGTAATAATTTCAATCAAACTCCTAGAGTGCAAGAAAGAAGACAATTTAACTTATGGAAACCAAAGTTGAAAAGTATGAGTCATAATGATTCTACATGTCCAAGTGGTCTATTTTTTGAAGTGGAGAATGCAATAGAGGTTGAATAGAATCAAGAGATCCCATTGCCTGCTCTTATTGAGAATGAAGAGACCAAGCTCGAGGAAAAGACCAAGGTGCTAGTTGAGACTAGTTGTGAGGTGTGTATGGATACAATTGAATATCTTGTTGTTGTTGAGCATGCTTTATGAAAATAACATCAATTGTAAATATCCAATGATAAGGTTATTTTTCCAATTGAGAAGGTATGTCATGAATACTTGTCTCCACGTATTATCAAATCAAGCTTGAAAGATAAATACAATATTATAGTTGATGAGCATGTTGCTTATCTTAAGCCTAAGATGAAAAATAATAACTATCAGTATCAAATGAACAAGGAGGAGAAGGATTATGAGGAATTGTGGAAAAATCATGGTTTCACATTGTTCTAGGATACTATGAGTTAGGGTATCTCTATCTAGGCTTCAAGGAAACACTTGACAAGCAAGAGGAAGCATGGTGGATGGCAGTTGAGATTTGGTTGATGTTACAAGACACTAATATCATTTGAAGATATGCTTGGATAAGGGGGAGAAATGAGTCTTATAAATCTTCTCCAAGATGTTGTGATAGAATGAAGCTATGTGTGCAAGGTCTACAAGCTAGGTATGGAGATATCTAGGTGTCATTACAAGTTTTCAAGGTGTCTTAATGGCATAAAAAGGTGTGATGAATTTATTCAGATGTTTTCTAAGTAATTTAAATATTGGAAAATCTTTTATGTTCAATTCAAGAATTTTTGTTTGCTCTCAAGTTTCCTAGTTTATGCTTAAGGGTATGCAGGTCAAAAACCAGGGTATAGGAAGTATGGGATCCCAAATTATTCTAAGCTCAAAATTTGGTCCCTAAGTATGTATTGATGAACTCCAACTATGAAAAAATATCAAAGTTGGGCTTTGAACATAAGATGGTGTGTTGACCAAGTTTCTCTTATAAACCTAATGTTTTGATCTTTGTTGGAAAAGTGATTTTCCTAATGAATTGAGGTATGATTTTGCTTAATTAGTTGAAATGGCCAAATGGGTGCTCAAAAATTCTTTCATATAATTCTGTAAGTGCATGGTTGGTTCCATAAAGGAGGATTTGTGCAAGTAGAGGGCTAATTGTCTAGTAGGTTTGTGAAGTATGTCACAGAGGAAGAGCTGAGTATTTATTTTTTACATGTTTGAGTGGGCATATGAGTGTACTATAGCCATGAAATTTCATACACAAAAATTTATGGGTTATGCAAGGTTTAGATAGGGCTACAAGGCCTCTAAGCAAGGCTAGTATGAAGAAGTGGACTTTTTGGTCGTTTTCTCCAAAATACCAAGATGGTCTGAAGATTCTCAAGGGGTGATCAAAATTAGATGACCTAGGGTAAGTCCCTTTCAGTGTTCTCAAGGTGAGTTCAAGCATTTTTTTTTATATGTTTTATCTTCATAAAAGTAGAGTATGATCAAAGAAGAGTGTAGTCATGGAGCATGTTTGAGAAGTTCAAAGTAAGAATAGGTATGCATAGTGTTATATGGAGTTTGTATAATCTCTCAAAGGTGGTCATTTCCTTTTGTTGGTCTTGAAATCCTTTTCAGGTCCTCAGGATCAGATGATAGGCCCTTTTGTCATTAATGTCAAAGGGGAGAAAGATCAGAATGAAGATTGATCAGGATGTTCAAATATTAAGAAGATAATCTAAGGGTGTTTTTCCATCAATAACAAAGGGAGATATTTTTGAGCATGGTCATTAATGTCTTAGATTGTTATTGATGTCAAAGAGAGCATGTGGTACTAATGCATTAATGATAAAGTGATCAGATGGATAACTTGGAGAGATATGGCACTTATGTAGGTCTGTAAGGATAAATAAGAGGTTGTGAGGCATCCATAGATATCTTGATAAATCTCTAGTTTATTTTTTGAGCATTTGGAAAGAAAAACATGCATATTCTAGCTTAAGAGAAGCCAGATCATCATTGCACGTCATGCAGATATGTATGAACTAATAAGTTTATGTATTTAATTTAGGTGTGAAAAAATTCAATAATGATAAAAATTTTGCATGGAGATGTTGTCTATAGTGCCAAGAAACCACCCTAAAAATTTGGAGTCTTGAAGTAATTTCTAGCTCAAGTTATAAAGCTTCAAAGTTGCTCTAGTAGTCTGTCATGGGCTAGAGACTATCAAGTTTAATCACATTGAAGTCTAAGGTCATTGGTCTAGAAGATCCAATGGTGAGCACTTAATCATACATATTGAGATCAATGGTGCATATGAATTCAACATGTCAAAGGTTACATGCATTGGTGACAAGTGTCAAAATCTCGCTAATTTGATAAAAGATCAAAAGTGAGTAGTGGTTCATATTTATGAAGATCAATGGTTTGGGATAAGTTAAAGAGTCAACTTAGCATGCGGGACTGCCAAGTGGCACAAGCGCATAGACTGACAACAAAGTGTTCAAAAGGCATGTGAGGGTTTCAAGTGTCATAATCACAAGAGTTATGATCAAGATATAATGGTGAGCATTGTAAGATAAAGAACTGATTGATCCAAGGAGATTGATGGTGCGTACTTGGTCAATATTGGAAGGGTACACAAGATGAGTTCAACATGTTTAAAGTTTAACAATTTTTTAGTGACCATTAGAATTCAAATATTTGAATTTGTGAGGGAAGACCAATGTGTATTTTTTGTACTATAAGTTTTGATATACTCAAAATTTGACCATGTTAAAATCAAAGTTGTAAAGGACTTTAAGGCACTTCTAGTAATATTTATTTAAAGGTCTAAAAAATTTTAAATTTAAAGTTATTGAACTCTAAAGTTGACTGTGTATGTGTTCATGCTCTGCAAGTAACTCGAGAAGGGTAATTGAGTTGTTCTTGATGGTATTTTGATGTTTTAAGATGAACTAAGTGTTGGACCATGTTGTATACTTCATGAGGACCATATATGTGGATTATGGAGGTTTGATCAATCTAGATTTTATATGATCAAAGGCTTAGAAGTTGATTATGTGTTCATTCTTGGTGATTGTATGTATAGAATGATGTTTGGGCTAATTATGTTGTATCAAAATGTTAGGAACCCATGCCTTACCTGTATTAGTGTAATAATTGCTATGGACGCATATGCTTTGTAAGTCATCCCTTAAAGCTTATTTGAATTATCCCACATACAAGGGAAGTAGTAGTTGTTAGAATAGAGTTAGTATATAAGTAAGTGTTGAGGCCCAATGAAGGCATCCACGAATTCATTGTATTGAGCTTGCTTAAAGGAGGTTGCCCCCTCGAAGTGGCCTGTGATCAATATAAGCTTTATGTGTTTCTGTTATTGGTAAGAGTTATTTTTTTTCGCATATTTTGATTAAATATGTTGTAGGAGGTAATATGTTGTAGGAGGTTCATCACATCTAGTATCAGAGCGCTTTCTTGGCTTTATGGGTAGATTTGGAGCAAAAAAAAATTTCAAAGCAGGGCTTTATAGGAGCTGCGCCATTTCTGGCAAGAAATTTTTTCATTGCAGGTTCTGTCATTTCAGATTGGGTAAATCCCTATCTACTTAATTGTGGGAAGTGCTTGGGCATAAGCCCTAAAACTCATTATGAGGAGTACCACAGGAACCCCGAAGTAGTTGGCCCATTGAGAGGACCTGCCAGCAAAAAGGGCAACGACCCCATCCTGATTGACTAGTTCCCACCCGTGAGGTAAACCAAAATCTATCGTTAAGGGGTAAACCCGTGGCCAAAATTTTTTGGAGAGTGGTACTCGATCAAACAGCTTTGGTGGCCAGAGAGAATTTAAAAATCTTTTAGGCAGCCAAACAAACCTGGGGTCCATATCCAACTTATCAGGTTCAGAGAGCAAACAATAGCATATCCACAGTTGAGGATATTTCCAACCATACAGTTGCAGACAATCCGTTTCTGAAGCAACAGTAAAAAAAATAGCCGCAAAAAAAAAAGTCCAAAAAAAAAAATTTAACGCGAAGGATCCCCAGCTATTAACAACTGGTTATGGTCACCACTCGTGCAGGAACAAAAATCATGGAGGATGAAATTTCCACATTGAAATCTTAGGTTACAGAGTTAACTAATATGATGCGTGGCTTGAATCAATAGAATAGCATCTTGCTCAACAGAATGCAGAAGGAGGAGTCTTCTTCAGAGCATCGCTCCTTTGCTTCCAACTTCTCCCATGAACCTAAGCTAGACTTGCCACAGTTCAATGGTACAGATCCTACAAGATGGATATATCAAGCTGAATAATTCTTCAACCTCCACAATACTTATTCTGCAAACAAAGTCCCAATTGCTTCTTTTCATCTGGAACAAGAAGCACTTCAGTGTACCGTTGGTATCTCAAGATAAATGATGAACCTGATTGGTCAAATTTTACATCCTTAATTCTGGGTAGGTTTGGTCCCTCAACATTAGAGGATTTCATAGGAGCTCTCACCAAACTCCATCAAACAAGTACTATTCATGAATATCAGATTGAATTTGAAAAACTTGCTAATCACATTGAAGGATTGTCAGATGACTTCTTCAAAAGTTGCTTTGTTAGTGGCCTCAGAGAACCGATCCACTCAAAGGTAAAAATGTTTTGACCTGAAAATATGATGGATGATTTGGGTCTGGCTAAGTTAGCAGAAGATAAACTCTCCACCAAGCATCGACCTCCCACCTTTTTACCAGCAAAAAACACAATGAATCAGCAGACAACCATAACCACACCAATCAAGCGCCTGACTGAGGTAGAGATGTGGGCTCACAAAGAGAAAGGATTATGTTACAACTATGATGATAAATGGGTTAAGGGTCACAGGTGCATCCAACAAAAACTTTACTTGCTAGATGTGGAGTCACCACCAGAGCAGGACAGCAAGCCTGATATTCCAAAATTTCAAGATGCTCAAGAAGAACCTGACACTGAAGACGACCCAGTGGTTCAAGAGACTCAACCTAAGATCTCAGTGCATGCACTAGCAGGTGTCACCACTCCCCAAACCATGAAGGTCAAAGGGTGATTCAAAAAGATCCCCCTCACAATCCTCATTGACTCGGGCAGTACTCACAATTTCATCAATCCTCGCATTGCTAAGTCGGCAAACTGCTTTATATACCCTTGTTCTAGCTTTGAAGTCATGATTGCTAACAGGGGCACATTGCCATGTACAGGGAAGTGTCAAAATGTGTGTATTGCAATCGGTGATTATAATTATCACTCTGATATGTTTGCCCTACCCTTAAGAGGGTGTGATGTGGTTTTAGGGGCACAGTGGCTTCACACATTAGCACCTATTTTATGGGACTTCTCTGAGCTTTGGATGCAGTTCATAGATAATGGTCAGAAGCACACCTTAAAAGGGTTATTACCAAGATCTACTAGCATCATCATTTCTCATCACATGGAAAAACTTTTGAAGAAAGGCCCACATGGGGTCATTACACAGTTGCATTCCATTCAACTCCAGCCCCTCACTGCTACTAACCACCCTACAGACTTACAAGCCATACTCAACAAGCATGCAACCATTTTTTTAGAACCAGTAGGTTTGCCCCCTTCACGCCCTGAAGATCACCGCATTCCTCTCCTTCAAAGAAGCATCCCACCCAACATTCGGCCATACCGTTACCCCCATCTACAAAAGACTAAAATTGAGAACTTAGTCTGGGAACTCCTCAAGTCTAGAGTTATTCACCCCATCACCAGCCCATATTCTTCCCCAGTGCTTCTTGTCCACAAAAAAGATGGGTCATGGTGTCTTTGCATTGACTTCTGAGCCCTTAACCACCTCACTATCAAGGATAAATTCCCAATTCCTGTCATCGATGAGCTTCTTGATGAGCTTCATGGGGCCAAATTCTTCTCCAAGTTGGATCTGTGTTCTGGCTATCATCAAATTCGAGTGCATCTTGATGGCATTCCCAAGACAGCCTTTCATAAACATGAGGGTCACTATGAGTTCCTTGTCATGCCATTTGGCCTTACAAATGCCCCTTCCACTTTTCAAGCACTCATGAATAAAATCTTTCGGCCTTTTCTCTGTCAATTTATTTTAGTTTTCTTTGATGACATTTTGATCTACAGCCACACATGGGCCAAGCATCTCCAACATATTGACAGGGCATTACAATTGTTAGTAGACAATCAATTATGTGCCAAGCAATCCAAGTGTTCATTCGATCAAGAGGAAATTGACTATTTGGGGCACATTGTTTCAGCCAATGGGGTTCGCGCGGACCCAAAAAAAATTAGTGCTATGCAGAATTGGCCTCAACCAATCACCCTCATGGGTTATGATTATGAGATCACCTATAAGAAGGGAAAAGACAATGTTGTCATTGATGCTCTCTCAAGAACCTTCAAGGACCAGCCTTCCCTCTCTGCCATCTCAATGCCCATTCCTAAATGGTTGGAATCTGTCCAACAAGGGTATGCAAATGATCCCTCCTTATGCCACCTCATTCATCAATTAGCCACTAACCCCTCTGTAGTACTGCATTATTCATGGGACGGTGCCTCTCTGTGATACAAGGGTCATCTGGTGCTTCCCCAAATTCCAGACCTACATCAAGCTGTCTTCTATGAAATCCATGCTTCCCCCTCAACAGGGCACTCAGGGTTTCTCAAAACCTATGAGCGAGCATGTCGACACTTCTTTTGGAAAGGCATGAAAGCCAAAATTAAATAGATGGTGGCTGAATGTGATACTTGCCAATGACACAAAGGTGATACCACATTGACTCCCAATTTGCTCACGCCCTTGCCCATTCCTACTAGGATTTGGACAGATATTTCCATGGATTTAATTGAGGGCCTCCCTAAATCTGGGGGAAAGACAGTGATCCTAGTCGTAGTCGATCGCCTCTCTAAATATAGTCATTTTTGTGCACTCAGCCACCCATACACATCCTCCACAGTTGCATAGGTTTTCTTGGATTAGATCTTTCGTCTTCATGGCATTCCTTCTTCAATTGTCTCAGATTGTGATGCCACTTTCACTAGCCATTTTTGGATGAAACTATTTTGTCGTACAGGCACACAGTTGAGAATGAGCTCTGGGTACCACCCATAAATAGATGGCCAAATAGAAATAGTCAAAAAATTCTTGGAGACCTTCCTTCGTTGCTTTGCTTCAGAACAACAACATCAATGGGCCAAGTGGCTTCCCCTAGTTGAATGGTGGTAAAATACCTCATACCACACTTCCATCAAAATGACTCCCTATGAAGCAGTTTATGGTCAAGCACTGCCACCACTTCTTCCATATAATCTCGGCAGCTCACCAATTCAGGCAGTTGACACTACTCTTCAAAACCGGGATCAGATTCTCTGCACCTTGCGAGATAATCTCCACATGGCACAGACCGAATGAAGCAGCAGGCTGATCAGCACCGCTCTGAGCATACCTTTCAACCTAGTGATATGGTCTTTCTTCGTCTGTAGCCATACAAGCAATCGTCATTAAAACTAAAAGGGCACCAAAAGCTTGCTCCAAATTTTTATGGGCCATAGAAGGTTCTCCAAAAGATTGGGTCAGTTGCTTACAAGTTAGAGCTTCGACCTTCCTCCCAAGTTCATCCCGTCTTTCATGTCTCCTATTTGAAACAAGTTCTTGGATCCAACATCCAAGTGTAGATAGTTTTATCAGCACTTGATAATGAAGGCTCCATCCTTCTCGAGCCAAAAGTAATTCTGGACAGGCGCACCCACCAATTTCGATCCCGCTCCATCACAGAGGTCTTAATCTAATGGCACGGCATGCAACCAAAAGATGCAACATGGGAACCACTCTTCCAGATTCAACAATAATTCCCACATCTGAAGATTTCAGGGCAAAGCTTTTTTTAAGAGGGAGGGGATGTTAGGAACCCGTGCCTTACCCGTATTAGTGTAATTATTGCTATGGACGCATATGCTTTGTAAGTCGTCCCTTAGAACTTATTTGAATTCTCCCACATACAAGGGAAGTAGTAGTTGTTAGAATAGAGTTAGCATATAAGTAAGTGTTGAGGCCCAATGAAGTCATCCACAAATTCATTGTATTGAGCTTGCTCAAAGGAGGTTGCCCCCTCGAAGTGGCTTGTGATCAATATAAGCTTTATGTGTTTCTGTTATTGGTAAGAGTTATTTTATTTTCGCATATTTTGATTAAATCTGTTGTAGGAGGTTCATCACACAAAAGGGTGCTATGATGGATGTTGTCACTTAAGGTGGACCTTTGGATCATATGGCATGAATTTATGTATTTTTAAAGTGTTCTTGTTTTTTAAGTTTTCTCGAATAAGTGTCAAAGAGGTGAATGGGTCTCCATAGGACCTAAAACGACACTTAGGCCTATTTGAAAGAGGTTATTACTTAAAGGTGACCATGTAGATGCCTTAGAGTGAAGGCATGTGTTGTGGCCAACAAGGAAGGTTGTGAATATGATATTCATGAAGACTCTATAAAAGGTGATACCAAATATGATGGTTTTTAGACTTATGGAATATATGTTGAGAGATTAGTGGAGACATGTGTGAGCAGAACATGTGTTGAGAGTGCAGAAGATAGAGAAAAGAGGCAGGTCAGAGTAAGGGCTATGTGTATGACCTTTTGGTCATGTATATGTTGTGATTACAGAGTTTTTGTAGGTTTGTGGTTGAGGATGAGCGAAGAAGCTTAAGATGATCCAAAAGGGTGCTTTGGATGTATTGCTTGTGTGATCAAGGTTGATAAAGTGTGAAGGGTGAAAGAGAGGTATTATACATTGTGTTTCCATCAAATTTAAGTGAAATCAAAGTTCTAGAGTTAATTATTTCATAGGTGTTGTGTGGGTGGTCAACATCTAGAGCAAGTGGGTGCTTTTTCATACTTAGGGGTGGGTGATCCTTGTGAAGTGGGTGCTTCACTAAAATGGTCTCTTCTTTGTTATCATCTTATAGGACAAGTAGTCTATATGTTTTCAGGCTTGAGAGTGGGTTTTATTCCCCATGAAGGTTTCCCACAAGAATCATGTGTTATGTGTTTGATCTTGTGTATGTTTTGAATGTATGAGCTCTCTTGTTTATGTTGCTTGATCAAGTTGATATATGATATTTGATTAAGAATTTGAAAGTATCTAAATTGAATATTGAAATATCTGGCATCACTGATTCACCCCCCTCTCAATGATTGTACCTCCAACATGACTATGACTCTTCTAGAAAGAGCAAGGAGCATGCTCAGTAATGCAAATTTGGATAAAAATTTATGGGTAGAAGCAGTTTATATAGCCTATTATTTGATAAATCATTCACCATTAGTTGAAATAGACTGTAATATTCCTAAATAGGTATGGACATGTCATCCATGTGATTATTCATACTTGTAATTTTTTGTTTGTAATACCAATGTTATTATTAATAAGAATCAACATTCAAAGTTAGACCCCAGATCAATTAATTACATCTTTGTTGGGTATGGTGAAGGAGATAGTGTTAAGGGATACATAGTGTGGGATATTACTGCCCACAAAATCATCATTAGCGGAGATGTATAATTTGATGAATCATCTTTTCTAAAATTAGATGTGGAAATGAAAGAAAAATAGGCACCAGAACATCTGTCAGGATCTTGCTCCAACAATAGAGCACATATGATTACTTCTTGTATTAGCAACTAAACACGGAATTTAACCAGAATCAATAAGTAACTAGAAATATGAAACAACACAGGAATATGAGAGACAATACACAATTGTATTAATAATCACTCAGAAGAAAATACAATAAGGAAGATGCCACTTCTTCCTCCACCTCAAAGGCTCGCCACACCTCAAGACCTTCTTCCCTCTCTCTCTCGGTCCCAACAATCAACCCCAATATAGAATTGATGTTCACCTCTCCAACCAGTCAGTAACACGCTGCTAGTACACCAAGTACGTAACCGTACTCCAAGTAGATCTCCTGCTCTCTGCTGCTACCTGCAAGTCACTAGACCTTACTCACCATTGTAGATCTCCAAAAGAAGCCATGCTACCCTACTGACTAAGATCATACAAATACGAAGAACCCTTCTGATTCTCCAAACCAGCACCCACTCTTGGTACTATGGCACTAGGAGGAACACACCATTGCTCACCTCACACACAGAAGGAGCTTATAATATTGCTCTCTTACTCTCTAGCTACACTTTTACAATACAGCCCATGAGTCCATATATAGATCTCATGCTTACAATAATTAGACTATCTTAATTACAATAATTAGACACGCAACTCAAGACTAAGACTAGCCTTTGACATGCAAACAAACAGTCCAAAAATAGACTCTCCAGGATCAACATGCAAACAGCATGTTCACGTACAGGCTGCCGACGCCGGCTCCTCCATGACCGATGTCGGCCAACTGGTAACCGACGCCGGTTGATTTTTCACTGCTATCTGATCGACGTCGGCTGATCAGACTGATGTCGGTTGCACTGCAACTAATTTTGCAACCTCTGCAAGCTCCGTGACTTCTTCTGTTTGCATCCTGGTGAAGCTTTTAGCTCCACAACCTAACAACATCAACATGTCAAGGTTGAAATCAAACCATCTTTAGATTCTAAAAATGAAAAAAATCAACCATTTTTTAATGGTGAAGATGTTGTAGATGTTGAAGATTCACAACAACTTGAGGAAACACCTCAGTAGTCCGAATGGAGGTCAGGACATGAGGAAACACCTCCACATCTAGTATGGAGATCTACACGGGTCAGGCATCCTCCTAATAAGTACAGTCCCAATATTTTAATTGCTTTGATTTCTAATGATGGGGTACCTAATTATTATCAAAAAGCATTGGAATATGAGGATGGTGCCAAATGAAAAAGGGCAATGCAGGAGGAAATGGATGTCTTGGATAAAAATAAGTCATGGGACCTAGTAAAACTTCCACAAGGCAAAAAACTAGTTGGTTAAAAATGGGTTTACAAATGAAAGATAGGTGTTGATGATAGAGTTGAAAGGTACTAGGCTAGATATGTGGAAAAATTATTTGCACGAAAAGAAGGTATTGATTACCATGAAATATTTTCACCAGTTGTTAAACTTGTTTCAATTTGAGTTGTCTTAGCCTTTACTTGATTTGGAGTTGGAGTAGTTATATATTATAACATCATTCTTGCATGGATATTTAGAAGAGGATATATATATATATATATATGGAATAACCTAAAGGTTTTGTATAGCATATAAAAAAGGGATTTGTTTACAAGCTCAAGAAAACATTGTATGCCCTGAAAAAGTGACCTAGGCAAAGGCACAAGAAGTTAGATTCCTTTATGGGGAGCCAAAATTTTGTTCAGAGTGAGTATGATCATTGTGTTTACTTTAAGTTTTTGGACAGTGGCTTATTCATTATATTGGCACTATATATTGATGATATGCTTGTAGCAATCAAAAACATGGCAAAATCAATAATTTAAAGGCTCATCTAGCTAGGACATTTGATAGGAAGGATCTAGGAGCAAAAAAACAAATCTTAGGCATGGAGAGACATAGAGACAAGAAAAATGGTAATATTTGGTTATCACAGCAAAGGTATTTGGAAAAGACACTAACCAGATGTAGTATGAAGTATGTGAAACTAGTTAGTATCCTTTTTGCTTTCCATTTCAAACTTTCTTCAAGTTTATGTCTTAGTAGTGATGAAGAAAAGTAGTAGATGTATCATGTAACATATACTAGTGCAGTAATAAGTTTAATGTATGTTATGGTATGAGGCGAACCTATGAATTGGATGTCGAAGCTCATCAACTACTAAAGCAGAATATGTGGTTGCCTATCATGCTAGTCAAGAGGCAATTTGGCTAAAGAGCTAATTGGGTGAGTTTGGAAGAGAGAAATACAAAATGAAGGTATTCTATGGTAGTCAGAGTGTAATTTATTTGGTCAAGAATCCAGCTTATCATAGTAGGCAAAGCATATTACGGTAAAGTATGATCTTGTCAAACAAGTGATTGATGAAGGAAAAGTAGCACTTAAAAAGGTTCATACAAAGGAAAATAGTGTTAATATGTTCACAAACCTAGTTTTATTAGAGAAGCTAAAATTGTGTTTGCCTTCTTTTGGCTTGCATAAAAGGTGATGAGTTGGTCAGCAAGATATTAGGTAGAAATTATTTTCAAGGTGGAGATTCTTAGATATATGACAACAAAGTTAAATTTTGAATCTTTTTGCGATGTGGTTATAGCCCACTCCTCGACAAGAGGGGTATGAGGGGTGTGGGGGGGTTTATAGCCCACTCTTCGCAGCTTGTAACCCAATTCAAGGAGTCAAACCTATGTTTCTAGGAAGACGAATTCCACCAGTTTTTATTTTTAGAAGGAAATTCCTAATGGCATTCTCCACTCTATTTTTAGGAGGAGGAATCCTAATGGTACTTTATCAATTATGCATATTTATCTTTGTGGAGTTCGTATGTAATCTACACAATGAGTTAACACATAATATGTTCATCTTAGAAATAATAAAGCTTGATATCTTGCACCATGGATGTTTCCTTAGATTTTCTAAGGTTCTACCACGTAAATTATGTGTTTTTGGTCATTCATGCAAGGTATTTTATCTGTTTGATTATCTTTGTTATTGTATTCTATTATTTTTTCATTGTTTGAGAGTGCATGGTTTATAACAAGTACTTAATGTGCAGGGTCTTTCTCAAGTATATCAAAGTATTTGTATCAATTGAAGTCTCTAAATTATGGAAGAATTTTTGTTTGATTCTTACTAGGTAAGGGCTAGGTATGATTTTTATATATAGGGATCTCTAGGACATGACACATGTAATGGTTGATGATGAAAAATAGTGTTATGTAAAATAAAAGGTGCAATAAATTAGGCCACGGTAGAAGGACCCATAAAAATATAAAGGATAGATTTTGTGACATATCAAATTTACACAAGGTAGATTCAATGATATGTCTATAGCTATCGACTCTTTCCCAAAAGAGACAGATGTCCAAAACGGGTACAAGCAATTTAAATTATTTTTAGATAAGGTTCAAAATCTGAAATAGATGAATATAGAATGTAGGAGGCCATAGAGAGAGTAGTGTAGGGCAAGTAGTGTCTTAAATATAGCCAAATATACACAAGTGTACTAAGTGTGCCAAAAAAGGTAAAAGATGCTAAAGAAAAGGGACTTGTACGAAAATTAGGTATCTAAATATTATGTATAAATAAATAAATAAATATAATTATATTGTATAATTATATTCATTTTACTTATGTAACATTCTTTTTAGCTAACTACATAATTTCTCCAAAATGCTCAAATTGTTCATACTTCCTTAATTTTCAAAAAAAAATCAAATTTCCATAAATTAACTTAATTTTTTTAATAATACCCCAAATGTACTTTATTAATTTCCCTAATTTTCTCATTTTATACTAATTCCCTTACTTTTTTTTCCAAATTTTCCCAATTTCACCAAATTTCTCCAATTTACCTAAATTCCTCAAATTTCTCAACTTTTCCCATATGAACCTAATTTTAAATAATTTCACCAAATTTCCTTTTACTAATTTCCTCAAATTATGTTAATTCCCTTACTAAATTTTTCAATTTCCCCAAATTACCTTATTCCCTTACTAATTTCACCAATTTCTTCAAATTCTCCAATTTTTCTAATTTCTCTAAAATTTTCCAATTTTTTTTTATTTGTAAATTTCTCAAATTTCCTAAAATTAACAAAAAAAAATGAATAATTTCCCCAAATTACCTTAATTCTTTTACTATTTTTTTCAATTTCCCCAAAATTTCACTTACTAATTTTTCCAAATTTCCTCGGTTTCTAAAATTTCTTGAAATTCCCAAAATTAACCTAATAATTTTCCCAAATTACCTTAATTCCCTTATTAATTTTTATAATTTCCCAATTTCTTCAAATTTTATCGATTTCCAAATTTCTCCAATTTCCCCAAATTTCTCAAATTTTTCAATTTCTTCAAACCAACCTTTCCAATTTTTCCAAACTTCCCCAAATTTCTCAATTTTTTCCAATTTCACCAAATTTATTATTTTTTTCACATTCCCACGATTTTGTCAAATTTTTGCAATTCCCTCAATTACTTTTAATAAGTTACCCAATTTCTCAAAAATTACCCTAAATCCCTTACTATTTTTCCAACTTTTCCCCAAATTTCCTTAATTTCTTTGAATTTCCCCAAATCTCTGAAAAGAAATAGATTGATAAACTAATACAATTAATACTATTAAAAAAATTAAGTTAAAAATAAAATAGGAAAAATGGCACACAAAAGATTACGCAATACACAATATAAAAGGGGGGAGGGCCCATCAACGCTTTGCACCATTATTTTTTGTTATTTTTTGGATAGGACACCAAGAAAAGAACAATGTTGTCAACAAGTTAATAGTGAAGCAAAAAAATAGAAAAGAAGAGGTCTCGTTCAACAATAAAAATATGTAAAAATTTATAGGAGAAAAGAGAAGGTTGGTTTCAGAAGAAGATGGATCTAAGTTTTCAAGAATAAAGTTATGGAGACAATGGTTACATATATTCAAGCATATCAACATCATTGAAGACAAAGAAGAGGAGGAATATGTGAAACCCCCCATAAATCAAAAGATAGCGGTATGGATTGTTATGTAATGAATTTCTACATTTATATGTATTTTAATTATTTGAAACATACACCAAAAAATAAATATATATTTGTAAAAACACTAAACAAACACCCAAAACTAAAACGCTAGTACAAACCAAGGAGAAAATAACTACCAAAACTTTATACACAAAAACCCTACCAAAAACTCTTGCCAAAGAACATAGGCAAAAATCCTACTAAAAACTATGAAAAAACTTATATGAAACCCTAATAGAGACCCTATTAGAAACTATAGATAAAAACCTCAACAAAAATATGAGGTAAAAACCTTGAAAGAAATCCTAGAAAAAACCCTCACATAGATCTTTCTTATTATAGATAAATAATTTTTATAAAAATTTTTAAAAATTTCTAATATTAAGGATGTCAAAAACTACAATCCTATGACTCGCATCAATTTTTTTTAAAGTGTGTTGCATAGTGTTAATTTTTACAACTTTGGTGTTTATGCACCCCCTCACAAACTCGTCGGCCATTCACATATTGAAATTTACAAGAGGAGGTCTACACCCCCTCACAGCGTCATCAATTATTCACACACTAAGAAATAAAGGAGAACTTCACTCCACAAGGGTGTTGATGTCTATAGGGGGTATGACACCGACCCACAGATATAATAATTTTAAAATTATATTTCTTTATTATTTCATATCATTTATATTTATTAATATAATTTTTCAATTTTGAGGACATGTTTTCTACCTATGTGGAACTACATAGAGATGAGATGGAGCAACATAATGAAATTTCAACCATTGATTGCTTCAAGGGAGCGATAGAGGTAATTTTTTATATTTTTGTAGTCATTTTTTTAAAAATAAATTTAATATTATTTAAAAATTTTGGTTTTTGACCTTATTTTTTAATTGCATATCATCTTTTGTGCTTCGTCGCAACCTCATTCTTGTACTCCTAAATCAAGTCGACTAGAGGCCCCCCAATAGCCTTGACAAAATTCTATCTTGAGGCTTGATGGGAGATGATGATGATGCACCTCCACCCAAGTCTGACAATGATTGACCATCTCGTCTCACAATAGACAAGTACAAACATCAAGTTTTAAGCATTCTTAAGATCAAATTGTATGTAAATGATCAAACACAAATTCTAAAAGATGTTCGAGGCAAGTAAGTATATTATCAAGAATCTTGTGTAATAATTTAAATTATTTTATTTCATTTATATTATTAGGTATCTTTTTTTTTTTTTTTAAATTGTTATAGGTACTTTTTTAAAAAATAATAGTTTTTAGAGTGAAAGTATTGTTTCAAGAAAATTGCCACCATAAATTCAATAAAATATCAGTTGGGTATAAATCTTCGTTGATTAATATAATTCAAAGAGGTTTTAGTAGATCCCACCTTGATGTAAAGATAATTGAAAAAAATACAAAAAACTACACTTAGGAAGATGAGGCATGTGTGGATAAGGCTACATCATTACTTGTATGTTTTTTTTATATATTTTTAGGTGCCTAAATTTTTTTAAGAAAAAATAATTTGCATAAAATATACATGAAAAATAGAGATGATGAGAGGCAAGGCTTCAAATTCTAGGAATGAATGTAACTATTTGGAACAGACTATGCAATGTTTGGTTAAAATAAATTAGAAAAAGGGATGCAAATAAATTTTTAAAATAAAACAATCATATTTCAATATTTGTTGTTTGTTTATATTGATTAATTAAATTTTTTTTTTTGTAAATTTTCAAATTAATATAGGGCTCAAAACCATCTTTGACAAGACCCACAAAGCTAAATTGAGTCAAGGAATGTTGATGACACATTATTTGGACCAAATAAGCATAGATTGGTTTGCATGTAAATTTGTAAGTTTATTTTAATATTCTAGCTACTTTGTAATTTTTAATTAAGATTCCAATTTAACATTTTTATTGTAATATAAATATTACTACTTAAGGGCCATTAAGGAATTTCAAGAGCACTTGAAATTCTTTGGATAGAACATTGATGCAATGAGTGAGCATATTATAAGGGCTCTGTGTCGTTAAGACATTACTCACTATTAAGTCATAATAAAAGTAGCATTCAATTCTTTATTTTATAAATATTTTAATTAGTTACTTAACATATTTTTAATCTCGAGTATTTTAATAAGTATTTAATTATGTTTTTGTAGGTCAATAATCAATATATGATACATGGTGGTCCTTTCTTTGAAGAAATGATGAAAATGATCTCGATTACGATACCCAGTCATTATATGAACGTAACAAAAACGATACACTGATACATGATGATCGTCATTATATCATGATAGATGATGATCTCCGTGATATCATGATAGATGATCATGACAATATGATGATAGATAAAGATCACAAAGACTACTAGGTTCTAGTAGATAGTCATAGCATTTTACATGATGCATGATTTTGGCTCTTCCCAATGTTATTGTAACAAGTGAAAATTCATTTATTTTTTTATCTTTGACATTATATCTTCATGTATGACAAACATTTATATATTTCTCATTTTGATGATGGATCACAAAGTGTGGTCTAAAATGTTGATCTAAAAAATCGCTCACAAAATTTTATTCAAAAACATTTTTCTTTAATCTTATGGGCTTTAAAAACATTACATTTCTTAATCATTTATATATCCATTTCCCAAGTAAAACCATATTTTTTTGGTTATATTGTAATATTTTATTTGAGAATGTTTAGATTTTATCAATATTTTTTTTTTGTGTTGATTGTTTTATATATAATAAATAAATAATAATAATAATCAAATATGTTATATAAAATATACATTTATAAATAATAAATAAATAAAATATATTTACTCTGAAATTGTGTCAATTCATTTTGCAAAGTTAGGAGATGGGGCCAAAACGTGGGCCCAATTACTGGGACAAATTTGGCACTAATGTGACCCAATTAACAATGCAAACTTGACACAAATAAAAATGTTTAGTCATGCTAACTTTGTGCTTCTAAATTCGATGCAAGGTTTTGAAACTTTTGGGGTATAAACCTCTAAAACCCATTGATTTTAAGTGCAATGTCAACCCAAATTGAGTAGTGAATTGCACTAAATGTAGTAGTGTTTGTTTCGACAAAAATTTCATGGAGGATCAAGCATAGACTTGCAAGATGCTCTCAAAATCTTTGAGTGAATCATGAATTGTAATAGTTGTTGTGTATGCACTAAGTTATTGTTTTGGTTTTTTCTGTTAAGGTTTTGTGTTGTTGCTCATCTTTTCTATAGTTGTCATGAAATGATATAACATTTATATTTAAGCTTCAATTTCATGTACAACCACTATCATTTTATTTGATTTTTAAATACTTTTAAAATGCAAATGTTGTTGATGTTGTGCATTGTTTTGCTAGTTAAAAAGGATAACCACCAACAATTTGTACTACAACAATGTTCAAAGAATTGTGCTAAACTCATATTGTCATTTTATTTGATTTTTAAATACTTTTAAAATGCAAATGTTGTTGATGTTGTGCATTGTTTTGCTAGTTGAAAAGGATAACCACCAACAATTTGTACTACAACAATGTTCAAAGAATTGTGCTAAACTCATATTGATAGCTCAAAAATTGAGGCATTTCATTTATGATATCTATGTTTTTGCATATTTGTGTTTGGCACTTTGCTATTTTCTTTCCTATGGTATTATGGATACAAAGGTTAGCTTATGGTTAGGGTGGGTATGGGCCACCATGGTTTGGTGCATGAGTTTGTACGCTTTTGTCTTGACAAAAGTTGCAAGCTCAAGATGATGCTTGCAAGATTCCATTAAACTACTTGACTGAATCATGGATTGCAATATTTGTTGAATATGAACAAAATTATTATTTTTTCTTACTTTTTGTTAAACTTTTATGTGTTGCAAGTCATCCTTGTTATAATCATGTTTTGCATATCATGTTATCATTGTATAACTAAATGAATGTAAAGTGAAAGTTTGTGGGCATGTCTACAAAAATGATTTTTTGGCATGTACTCTATTAACCTTCTATTAATTTGTTGATGCAGGTAAATATGAAAAAAAAAATCTTCACCGCCATCATTGGAGAGGAAATCTACAAAAGTTAGGGACACAAATCTCACTAGTTGCTTCTTGTACTTTCCGACACACCCACAATCTAGGGTGTTTTTAAAGTCTGCCTTACGCTGTTAAACATGTCGAATGGAATAAATATTATATTCATTAAAATTTTGTTGATATATGACAATTATTATAATTGAACCAAATGAACCATGCTTATTAGCGATTGACAATTTTTTGTCAATAATATTTACAATTTGGAAATAGATATTTACTTATTTTCAAGGATTTTTTTTTTTTCAACCTTGCTAACTACATCAACGAAACAATATTTACACTTTGAAGATAGATATTGATTTTTTTGCCATTTTGTGAATTACTTATACATTTTAATATACTTCCTTCAATAAGAAGTGTTTAAGTTCATAATTTTATATCAATGTTTAAAACTATATCATCCTTGGCTAAGGATCTCCAATACTTGTCAACATTTAATCTTGTGCCACAAATGTTGTTAGGAAAACTACAACATTTATATGGAATTGCATTGAAAATAACCTATACTAAATTCAATAATATATCATGCCATAATGTTAAGATTCTTGCCTATTCACCAAACACAATTAAATGTTGTAATGATATTGTGCATTCATATGAGGCAATTTATCAAATGCATTTTGACAAAATGTGCTCACATATGTTTCAATGATGGACTTAGGACATTCAATTATTTTTTGTCGTCATATTTTTTCATATACATGTCTATCAAGGATTTTCTACTACAATTTATGATAAATATTCACTTATAAACATGATTTGATGGTGTGTAGATACCCTCATGTAACAGGTCCTTCTTGGTTATGCTTTGAATAGAAAATGTATTCTATTGTTTATCACGACTTTACTAATGCTTGACAATTGTGGTTGCATGGATTGCGATGGTGAGATTAGGATAGTGGAGTGTGTTTTGCGAGTAAGAAAGGATCTTAGCACCAATTTTTGACATTTTGTGAATTATTTTTGCAATTTAATAAATTGATGTCAACATAAAGTGTTGGAATTTTAAAGCATCAATGTCAAAATATATATCATCATCAAGTAATAAACTCCAATACTTGTCAACATTTGGCCCTATGCAACATATTTTGTGTGGCTAACTACAACATTCATATGTCACTGTATTGAGAGAAGCATTTATAAAATCCAGTAACATATATGGCCATAACAATAAGATTGTTGCCTATTCATCAAACACATTTAAATGTCAGAATGATTTCATTTCTTCATTTTAAGGAATTTCCCAATTGCATTTTGATAAAATGTGGTCACATGCACTGTAGTGATGAACTTAGGACATTATTTTGTGTTGTGTGGTCACATTTTGTAATATATAAGTTTGTCAAGATGTTTTCTACTACAACATATGGCAAATATTTCCTTACAATCATGATTTGATGGAATTTTCATACCTTTATGTAACATGGCCTTATTAATTGTCCTCCCAAAAAAAAAAAAAAAAATTGTTTACCATGGCTTTGCTAATTGTTTGACAATTGTGATCACCTCGATTGCAATGGTGCGATTAGGGTATCTAAGTGTGTTTTATGAATAGAAAAGGATATTAACATTGAATTTTTTGACATATTTTCCAATTACTTTTGCATTGTAATATATTGCTTTAGTAATAAGTGTCGAAGTTTGAAAGTATCAATGCCTAAATATATATCGTCTGTCCTCAATTAAGAATCTCCAATATTTGTCAACATTTAGCTTTGTGCCATGAATTCTATTTAGAAAATTATAACATTGATATGCCATGGCATCGAAAGTAACATCTATGAAAGTCGGTCACATATATGGGCATATCAATAAGATCTGTATTCACCAAACACAAGTAATATTGTAAAGATCTTGTGCCTTCAAATTGGTTATGAAATTGAGGGAGTTTTTGAGTTGCATTTTAACAAAATGTGGTCGCATGGATTGCAATGATGGACTTAGGAAATTCAATTAAGTTTTGTGATCACATTTTGCAAGATAGCAAGATACATGTCTTTTAGGGTGTTTTGTTGCAACAGATGAAGAATATTTGCTTTTGATTATACTTTAATGGATGTGCATGTCCTTATGTAGCATTGTCTTCTTAGTTGTGCTTTGAATAGATTTTTTATTCTATTTTTTATTATCCTTTTACCGATTGTTTGACAATTGTGGTCACATTGTTTACAATGGTGAGATTAAGAAAATTAAGTGTGTTTTGTGAATGAGAAATGATCATAGCATTGTTTTTTGACATTTCATGAATTACTTCTACAATTTAATACATTGGTATTAGTTAGAAGTGTCGAAGTTCGAAAGTATCAATGCCAAAATATATATTGTTGTCAAGTAATAATCTTCAATACTTGTCCACATTAACCCATATGCCACAAATTATGTTTGGTGAACTGCAACATTCATGCAATTGCAGTGAAAACAACATCTACAAAACTCGGTAAAACATCAAGGCATAATGCTAATATCATTGCCTATTCACCAAGTGCAAATGTCGTAATGATTTCATGGCTTCACTTAAGGGAATTTCCCAATTGCAATTTGACATTATATGGTCACATGGACTACAGTAATGGACTTAGGACATACAATTGTGTTTTTTTTGTCACCTTTTGTGATATAAGTATCTGTCGAAAGTGTTTGCAACTACAACATGACAAATATCCACTTTTGATCATGCTTTGATGGATGTACATACTCTTATGTAACGACAATGAATTGTTTGACAAACTAATAAAATAGTTATGTCAAGATATCCTAATGCAATGAGTGAGTTGGCCCTAACGAAATCTTAATGACAATATGTGGTAGCATAGAGAAGATATATGAATTATTTGATAAACCAATGCAATAATTATTAAATATCATAATGCAACAACAATAATGGCTACTACTACAACATAGCCTTAACAGCTATACAAATATAGTTTTTTTTTTTAATATTGGATTGATGACGAAATTTCAATATGAACTACATTACCATGCAGATTTTGCATGCATGTGCATGCCACAAAAAATGACATCAAGTTGAAATTGATCCCCAACAAAGCAATCAACAAAATTGAAATTTCGATGTCATTACGTGGAATTTTGACATAAAACTCAACATGAAATTTCGATGTCAAATTTAATGCAAAACTTTTGTCCCTAGAGTTTCAATGTTCATTTCCACATTTTTCAGCCTCCAAAACCCCTAATTTTAATGTGTCGACATTGATATCCACATTTTTATTGTCAAATGTTGTAGTGCTATTAAGGCATGTTCAAGTGGTGAGATTTCAATTGAGGAAGGACCCCCACAATAGGCTCCTACTTCTAGGGAGAGGTTAGTCATTCTATGTAGGCAATTCAAACCCTTGAGGCAGCTGGGGGGGATAATTTTACAAGATGGAGGACCGGTACTGAAAAGCGGGTCAATTTTGCTCTTATGACTAAGATTATGGATGTTTGTGATCTTCAATCCTATAAGAAGGCCACGGTTAAAGTAGAGTGGGAGGATGCTCTGCTAGATGAGTACAATGTCTTGATGAAGAATAGACTTGTGAGCTTACACTTTATCCTAAAGGGATGACCATTGTGAAATACAAGTGGATTTACTAGACTAAGTTTAGTACATATGGTTCAATTGAGAGGTATATAGCGAGATTTATGGCAAAGTGATACTCTCATAGGGAGGGAATTGATTATTGGGGGACTTATTCTCTAACTGCCAGGATAAAATCCATATTTATTGTTCTTTCTCTATCATCCAAATTTGAATGAGGCACCCCAAATGGATGTGTACATTTCTCAATGGTGATCTTCAGGAGGAGACTTACATGAAGCGGCCACTAGGTTTAGAGCATCATGGTGATTATATGCATGTGTGTAGGTTTAAAAAGTCACTATATGAATTGAAGCAATCCCCCAAGCATGGTATGAGAAGATGAACATGGTATGAGAAGATTAATTAGTTCTTTGTCTAATGGCTTCCCCAAATGCGAATTTGACTATAATGCTATGTAAAGCATGTTGATGGTTATGCATTTAATGTGGGCCTTTATGTAGATGATTTAATTACCAATGGAGACAATACTTCTTTGATACACAATCTTAAGGATGAATTAAATAAGACTTTTGAGATGACCTACTTAGGCTTCTTGTATCACTTTTTTAATTACAAGTATTGTAGTTGAAGATAGAATGTTATCTTATAAACAAAGCATGCACTTGAATTGTTCTAGTAGTGAATGTATAAGTTCAAACCATCATCTACCTCTTATCAACTAGGAGTAAAGTTGATGACCCAATGTACCACACCACGAGTTGGTGCTACTTTGTACAAGTAGCTTTCATGGAGCCTTTAGTATATGACACATACTCACCCAGATCTTTCCTTTGCAATGGGACTTGTGGGTAGGTACATGGATGAGCCAATGGAAAGCAACCAAACTAAAATTGAGGCACATTCCAAGTACTAGTTATTTGGTGATTATGTCCTCTAGAGACAATGGGCACATGGTGGGATATACAAACTTGGATTCGGAAGGCATGATATAGACACATGAAAAACTACCCATAGATGTGTATAATCTTAAATTGAGTCTTATTTCAATATCCATCCATTAGAGTGATAATCCACTCTAATAAGACAACCAAGTCCTATTTTAATTATTGATAATGCAGTTAAGTGTACTATGATGAAGAATATTGAGGTTCATCAACAATATTTTTGACATTACATTCACGAGGGTGTGTTGGATCTTCAAATTGTACAAATTGATGATCAAATTACGAACATCTCCACAAAGCTACTTATCACCACATTGAGAAACTCTTTCACGATTTTGTAAGTTATCAATAGGGTGATGACAAATAAACGATTCCCTTCAAAGATGGTTTGATGAGTAAATGTCACGTTCCTCTAGGTGTGTTCAAATGGAGAAACATCTTACCGAGTCCAATGACTTACCAAAATGGTGGTACACCCTTGGGATTAATATCGTCATAGTAGGCCATGAAGTGTTCACTCTCCCTAAACTTTCTTAGGAATAGGCGTATTTCTACATATATGTAAACGGTCACCATATATTTGTCTTGCACTCCACGTGGAATATGACATTTGTAATGTAATACAGTGGTTCAATAACCAACCATTTCTACTAACATTCTAGAAATTTCTAGCATGTACTCATCTTCCTACCATATCTACCTAAACTTATCAGTTATATTTTATATAATGGAGGTATTAGTAGTACATTGGTGTAGCACGGAAAGTTGTATCCAAACCTATTGTTATTAGAGAGTTGTGAATATGATAAGGGTGCAATGGTACCCATTTTAAATTGTGTTGATGTGAATTTAGTTTGCTTTTTTTTAATCCTATATCAACTTCTTCACCACTATTTGAGACTTTTCGAAACATTTTGGGGAATCCTCATTTCAAGATGATAATGATCTTTGGCTAGATAGTATGTATCACAATTACAAAATGCAAACAAATTCCTGATCTTATCACCTTAATATTTATTATAATAATGATAAGTACGGATAAGGAAAATACACCAGCCACAAATACCATGCATACCACCCAAAAGAGGATCTAGACCAATCGTTACTAGATAATATCTATACAGAAGATAGTAAATGTTTTACAAATATAGACATCAATTCATATGGGCTTCAACAATGTTAAATACTGTTAACAATAGACTTCAATTTTCCTCTAAACTACTTTTGATTAGCCTAATTACATTAATCTTGATCTTCCAAAGATCGCTTTCGAGCTTTTAGATCAAGTTCAAGGCTATCAGGTAATGGATGTGATCTTCCTCGACGGAAGAAAACAGCCAAAGCCTTCATCTTGCGGCACAAATCAAATACCTGCAAAAAAACCAGCCAAATAAGCAACTATGGGTTGTACTGGGTTAATTAAATTGAGACAGTGAATGGGTACTGGAATTACTTTGATTATATTTTTCTAGTTGGCTTTAGCAATATGACATGTTAATTGCTTTTCTTGTAATACTTTTTGAATATGGATGTATATGCATCGATTTTCAATGGAAATAAACACACTAAGACAATATAAAACTTGAAAACATTCCCTATATTATAAATTAGCTTGTCGCAAAAACAAAACAATAAAATGGCATAAATAAGTTAAACGACCCCAACAAATACAAAATACTAGAAAATGAAAAAGTAACATAATCATAAAGTATAAACCTTGCAAATCTGCATTAAGACCAATAGAAGGTATCTTACAATCGTTATATACTTAAGAATATAAAGCAATAGTTATATGCCTAAAAATAGAAAGAAAACCATTAAAAATAATGAAGAGAACCCAAAATTACATGAAGCATGGTTGTGTTCAAGTTAAGCAAGGATCTCAAACGTTAGGATTTAGAGATACAATAATTTACATAGGTTTGAGTCTATATAAAATATATATGTATATGAACCAATAATTGTTTTCATGTAATATCTATAAAAATAAACATTATTTATATTGAAGAAGTGTCATATTAAGATACATATTCAAAATACATAGAATATAAGAATACATGCAACAAAAGGTGCATAGTAATACTAACATTTTATTAGAGGTGCATAACAATATACATAAAATAACATACTCAGTTGCAATCTACATTCTAGAACGTTTGTACAAGTTTTTGCCTCATTAATTTGTATTTCCTAGTTCCCAAGTCGCTTGATAGTCATCGACAATTCACCCACCGACCCACCCACTATATACACACACACACGGTAAACTAAAATGTCATCCAAGATTCATACTACTGAAATTTTTAAGGAACTCACGGAAAAAAAAAAATATATATATATATATATAGAAAGGGTGGCGAATCTTGTTGAATCAAAATTCATTGGGGTGGCAAATCTCGCAAAAATGGTCATTGTCCCTGTGGTGAAAATAGAAATAACATGAAATTTTGTTATAGATGTCAAGCGATTCATACTTAAGCTTTTGAAACTAGTAAAATATTTTGAAATATTTCAGTTGTCCTCTCCAGGGAAAATACAAAAACATTGTATAGAATATAAAATCATCGCAAAGCATACAAAGACATTACATAACATACAATCGCATAGAAAAAAAATCATCACTTCATACAAAAGCATCCCATAAAGATGAAGAAAAACTTGCACACAATTTTTATCCCAAAGCTTCTGTATAATTATCATGAGTTGTGAAAACATAAAAAATCTGAAAAAAATTATTGAAAAAAAATAAAAAAAAAAACTTAGCAAAGCATTGCAACGAATACAAACTTTGTGTTGTATTAAATAAACCACTGTAATGAATAAAAACTTCTCATAGTAATTAAAAAAACACCCAATTCCTAAACAATCATCATAGCCCTAAAAAAAAGCATTGCAAGGAATAAAAACTTCTTGTGGTATGTATATATAAACACACAATAAAGGAATTTTTTATTCTGGACATTCGCCTGCGATTGAGGAAACATTACATACAAACTAGTTCATCAAAGAGCACAACATTTTGGTTACCAAGACATTCCTAGCGAATCCATGGAAGCAATGACAGGGTCTTTCTCAACAAATGAATGATTGTTAGGGAGGTCAAATGAGGCAAGTGATGTTGCAAACCACGGCAAAGATTTCTCCTCTTCCTAGTTGTTCACTAGAAGTGAACCGATATTTTTGAAATAATACAACATTCTTCCACTAGAGTAGATAAAGCAATTAAGGAAACATCAACCTCAACTTTCCACTCGTGAACTAAGCTATGTAGAGTGTTGAAGCCTTAGAAGAAACGGCGGCTCCCTTTCCAGATCCACTTACTCCAAAGTATGTTAGTGCATAAAAAATGAACAACCAGAGCTTGGGCCAGGTCATAAAATCACACCCAAATACAACATAATAGACTCTCTATAATAAGTTTTCATCTTTGAAAGAGCTCAGTACATAATTTGGTAAGACTGGTGTTTACTTATTGTAAAGTTGAGGAAGGGGATTGCCTTTTCAGTGTTTAATGAATGTCATTTATGAATTCTTGCATGGTAATCTAGGAGATGGATCATCATTATTTTCCATGCGTCACTTGACACTTGTATTTCGATCTACAAAAATCAAGTGAGATGTCAAAGTTTAAACATAAAATTCATGGGAGTGTATAAACCTTTCTAATTGCATTTATTAAAACAATTACTGTGAAAAAAACGAATGGTGGATTCGCCCAGATATCATTGTCAATAGTGAAAAAATTCACGTCCACAAGGTAGATATCATCACAAGGTTGGAAATGCATTGTGGGCATTGGAAATGCATCACAAGCTTGGAAATATATTGTGGGCATTGGAAATGCATCACATGTTTCAAAATGCATTGTAGGCTTTGAAATGCATCGCAGGGTTTGAGATAAATAATAATTGTTTTATAGAATATGATAATTTCTTAAAAATGAATAATGATTCATGAAGCATTGTAACTAAATGAACATCAACATCAAAAAGAGTACAAAAATATTACTGAATTTTGAATACATCACCAATCTAAATTCAATGAAAGCTGCCAATTTGTTGTTGTTTGAACATTTATATCATCTACTTCACCATTTCTTTGACTTTATTGACATTAAGATGTAATTTTCCCTCCATTTTTACAGTGTATTCTTTGAGTTCTCATGTGTTCATATGCTTTTGCATTCCTAATATGAAAATAGTCATCCGCAATTCTCCATATAGCAACATGTTTCCAATTTCGTTTTCAGTTTTCTTCTCGTATATCTTTCCTACACACTTCTCAATAGTATCCAATCTCAGTTGCATTGTCTTGTCCCTGCCAAGTTTTCAACTACAAATTGTGCATTTGCATTCCTCAAGAGCTTCATTTTAATAATTTAATTTCCATTTTTAACAAGTACAATAAATGGAAACTTGACCACTCACTCTAACCTAAAATTCCTTCCCAAATCCCTTTTTTTTGCTTTCTAGTTCTAGCAAAATTCGGTGTCCTTGCAGTATTTGTGGTGGTGCAATTTCCTTGACTGCCAAAATTTCCACTTTCAACATTTAATCTATTATATTTCGGCGTCCTAGAATTAGATTTGAATTCTTATCCTTCCAATAATGGAGATTTGAGCTCATTTAATGGAATGTCTTCAAACAGAGGCATTTCATTGTCATCATCACGGACAATGTCATTCATTTATTTATCATTTAACTCATTTTGGCTTTCATTTCAAATGTTATCGTCATACACTAACAATGGTGGAGACGGATTAGCTGATATAAATGGTTTCTCAAAATAAGATGCAACGCTTCATATCCTGGAAGTTGTTGCACTTGTGTACTTCCCTGAGGTTTCCCAGTTCCCTGCCATTTTCTTGTAAGGAAAGCTTTTGTGTTAGTATTATAGCTGAATTGTTAGAGTGGCATCGCAAACTCGTAAAATCCTCACATGCTTATAGAAGCATTGCAAGCTTAGACAAACATCATAGAGTTAGAAAAGCATTGCAGGCTTAGAAAACCATCCTAGGCTTAGAAAAGCATCGCAAGCTCATAAAAGCATCACATGATAAGAGAAGCATCGCAGGGTTAAAGAAGATTCACGGGATTATAAAAGCATTGTGGGCTTAGAAAAAGCATCAAATTGATGTAGATACATCATAATGATGTCAACACATTGCAAGCTTATGAAAACATTGCAGCCTTACATAAACATCACATGATGGTAATTCATCACATTTGCTTAGATAAGAATTTCATACTTAAAAAAACATCCCATAGATGGAAAAGCATAGTCGGTCTATAAAGGCTTTGCAAGAATGGAAAAGCATCACGGCTTAGAAAAACATCTCTATCTAATAAAATTTGATAAATATATAATATTTCAAAAAAGATCACAAACATGCTTTATATTGGATCAATAGATTTACTTTTAGGTTGTAAACTGCAACGTTAGAAGAGTTCTGAATTGGATCAATTGATTTTCAAGTTTGCATCTGCTAGTGTTTGATTTATTTGGATCTTTTTATACTCGTCCAATCGATAAACAACTCGAAGTCGAATTTCGCCAAGAGGAAAAATAACATTTAATTTCGAGTATATATAATAATACATTTAGAATATTTGGATTGGGTATAACTGACAATTTAATTACATTTCAAATTTTTCCTTTGGAATTTTGGCGAGCGTGATCCCAAAGCCCATAGAATGTGTGGCAATCCAAACATTGTTTAAAATATTGTACCATCGTTTGGTTGGAGATCCAATAACAAAACCCCATTGGAATTAGAAATCATTTGGCTATTCAAATAGGAAACAATAATGTGCCTAGGTTTTTTTGGTGAACTTTTGTGTAGCCCGACGTCATCCATATACCCAATCCTGTGTCTGCAAATTACAAAGATTTCCTTAACTACCAATATCTGCCACTAAAATTTTCCCTAATTCATACAATATATATTAGAAAATTCAATATGGATATGGGTTTTGGAACAAAAATGTCAAAACATGAAAGTGCATATATGCCAAATTGTCATTTTTTTCTCTACGAGAAGCTCTAAAGTTAATTGCTTATCATTGTCTTCTTGTAGACCATATAGAAGCTCTAAAGTCGAATGCTCAACATACTCTTCACCTTACATCTTAAAAAACATTGTCTAAGCACCCAAACCTAAAGATAAGAGCCACTAGCATAAGCATGGTTGAAACCAACACCAAAAGTGGTACCACAACTCATTCTTCGTCTTCTTCCAAAAATCTCTTTTGACGAAGATCCAAATGACAAATTATTCATCATCATGGCACAAATATTCGAGCCTACTTCAAGATTCACATTCCACAAATTTAACATCCCTCTTTTTATTCATCCTACAAACAAGAGAGAAGACCATGACTTCAATGAATATAGATCTTCTACAATTACTAAAGCCAATATATTTCTCTTCACAAAATTTAAGAACCCATAATTGTTGCAATTTCTCCAAATACTAAAGAGCAAGGAACTTGTGAAGAACTTGTAATTGCTACATCTGCAACTCAAAGAGCATCATTGCTACCATACAACAAGATTAGCGCCACCGAGCCCTTAACAGCAAGTTCTTGGACATTTCTGAATGACCCATTACAAGTGATGAACATGACGACATGAGTACAGAGCTCCAAAGCCTCACTCTAGTCAAAATACATTTTGAAAAATGTTGCTTGGTATCCACCGGTCACCTCATTGTCTTTATTTCAAGACAAGCTTTTACCTCCATGACTCAAATAAGCCTCAGCATTGTACTTAGGATTCAAAGCATAGGACAAAACTTGTAATTACTGTACCTATCTACTATTATGCATATCCTTGATAGTTTTATACAAATTGAGCTCATTGTCTTCCACATCCTATTGAGCTCTTTCTAACATAGTAGAAAGCAAAACTAGTTTCCAGTCTTTAATTCTTGAAGCTTTAGATGTTGCCTATATATGGCTTTAGCATTTTAGCAATTCTTTTTTGCCGGCATAAAAAACTGAGAATTGTATTAATTGAATAAATAAATATACATCAAAAAGAATGGAGCATCATAGGACTTCCTCATCCAACCCAAGAAAAAGAGAGCATATCCAATTGATCCCCATAATCAAAATCAACAATACATTTCTTAAGTATTATGAGATTAACACAAACCTAAGTGACTAAAGCATCTATAATTTTCCGATGTAAAAAAATGCTACAAAAATGATGAGACAGTCAAAAGGCCTTGTAAATAATGTGATTTATATATCTTTATTTTCTTTATGCAAATTCTCTAGAAGCTTCCATGTATCTTCCGACCTTTCTTCTTTTAAAATAATTTTAGAATAGTCCTAATTTTAGAAGCTCTCCCTGTACATACTTTTCATTCTATAAATAAAGAATACAAATGAGTGTACACCATGTACAACTGCGGCAATCTCTAGTGTTCTCTCTTTGTTGCTTCAATTGTGCTCATATAATTTGATATCAGACCCTTTCAATCATGGCCCTTAGATCTAGTCCTTTCAAAAGTTTTCATCATTTACCATTACTAGATCTACATCCTGAGGCCTCTCCTGACCAAGGCCTTAGATATAGTCTCATTGAGGGTTTTTGCTTCTTACCCTTTACTAGACACTTTTCCTATCAGCTCACTTCAAGAGCATAATGGATTTCTTTGCTTCTTCCTTTTGCTGTAGCAGTTTCCTGGATGGCTCCTAATTCTAAACAACATGCATTCAGTGACTTTCAACTTCCACCGCAGGGGTCAAGGGGATAGCACACAAGAAAATAAAGATGGGAGCATCACAGACCAGCAGATCACCGAGATCGAGCCTAGATCCCATGGTTCATCACATTTTGGCTCAGAATGCTGCAAATCAATCCTTGATCCTGTTGACGCATCCCAAATCTGATTTACAATGCCTCCAAAAAATAAACCTCATCAAGAATCTATGAATACCAATGCTCTAGAGCAGATCCTTACCAAGCAGGCTAGCACTCTTGATCCACTTGATGTTGCATAGGAACAACAAAGGGAATAAAAAGAAGATTCAGAGGTAGCAGGGGCAACATTTTTTAGCTTCTCTTCAAGATTTCAGCAGCTGATACGCCTTGGTGTAGCACATGAGACAATTAGCATGTTTCACCCAAGACAACATGATGTTGTGGGTGTTACACCATGGTGTAGTGCCTGGGACATAATGGTGTAGTGCCTGCAACACCATGGTATCACACACATTTTGGTCAGTCAAACTGAAAACCAAACCAAGCTTTAATGCAAGAAATGATAAGATCATTTCAACAAATGTTGTTGTTTAGAGCTACCCAGGTTTCTATAGGACACCATCCATTTAAAGTGCTCCCTATGTGATTCCAGTGGCTCTTCCCGAAAATTCTTCTCATCAACAAAATGAGCAAGTTGAGGCTGCTTCTTTTGTTCATCATTTGGCTAAAGCCCATGCACAAGTTAATGACATGTTATTTAAGACTCAAACCAAATACAACGAGCTTAATGATTGACATTTAGAGTTTCTCCAAATTTTCAAGTTGGTGACAAAGTTTGGCTTGAATTGAACAAGCAAATATTTAGTTCTCAAAAGCATCATAGGCTCAGACTTATTCGGTATGGGCCTAATACCATTTTCTATAAGATTGGGGGAAATGATTTTAAACTAGATCTTTCAAGTTCTCGGTTTGGTATACATGATGTTGTGAATGTGAGTCAACTGAAACTCTATGAGCCACTACATTTGAAGGAAGACGACGTTATCTCTCATTCTAAGGGGACAATTCTGGATTTTCAGCATCCTTTGGATGAAGATGCTCTTCACAATGTTCATTTCTTGATGTCCGCACATGGATTACTAGGCATAAATATGCTAACACTTGGTTGGTCGGAAATGCTCATTGACAAATCCAGCCACATAGTTGTTTTGATCAACATTTGCCACATCTAAAACAGAAATTGAAGACAATTTCCAAAAATCAGGGAAGAAATGATGAGACATAGGCATATGGGCTAGTAAATAATGCTCTGTTTCAAATCTCGGCGATTTCTCGCCATTTCTTGTAGTACAAGGGCCAGCCGAGAAACTAGGCCCTATCTCGCGAGACAAGAAGCCCTAATTTTCTCGGCGATCAGCGATTTCTAGGCAAAAATCGCCGAGAAAACCCTAATTCTCAGCTACCAAACAAACCAAAAAAATGCATTAAAAATAAAAGGTAAACAATCAGATTCGCTGAATGTTTTATCGCGATTTTGCACAGGCGAGATAGTATTGCTTAGTGAAAACTGAAAAGGAAAAAACGTGCCCTCATCTCATCATTTCTCATGCATATTCAAGTTGCAAGTTCACTGCCAAACCCTACAGTTGCGCTTTCCAGTGTGCATAGCCACAGCCTCTAAGATTTGTATTATTCAAGTGCCAGTTTAAAGTTGAAGTATGTAGTGTGTAACTTAGTAATATTATTTTGTAGCTTGACAGTTGACACTTCACAATTCACAATGAGAACTGAGAATCGATTCACTATTGACACTTCAAGTTGACAATGAGAATCGACTGATAATCGATTGGAATTTGGCCCATTTTACTGTATTTTGCATCTCTGTTAGACTGTGCACATTGCATAGTGATAGGGCTGCTATCAAGCTACAATACTACTATAATACTATTACTATTTGGCAAGCTATACAACTGAAGCTTGAAAGTTGAGATTGAGAATGAGTGAGAGACTGGCAACCTACAACACACACACAACGTACATCAAAGTTAAATTCCAGGGATTTTTTTTTTTTTAAATCATTATCTTTCTAATTTTTAATATAAAGTTTAAACTTTGAAATTTTCTATCAAGAATCATGATCATTGAAATTTTACTTTTAGATTCCAGCTATATTTAAATTTTAAATGCAGTTATATTTAAATTTTAAATTCCAAAAGACAAACATATATATTTTTTTATATAGGGTTCAAGTTTGTTGTTTGAAAATGACATCGGGATCGACATCTAGTTCCGCTTGTCCTATTTGGAGCAAGCCTAAGTCTGATGACCCTAGTTGGAAGCATTGTGAACGATCGAAAGGCAACTGTGTAATATGCAACTATTGTGGGATGAAGATGACTGGAGGTGTTTCTCGCCTGAAAAACCACATTGCACGGTTGGCAAGGAATGATGTGGTAGTGTGCAATCAAGCATCACCTGAGGCTCAAAAAGATTTGGCTACTTACATTACAGTGAATGTGGAAAAAAAAAAAAAGAGGAAAGCCGATGCACTTGCACTTCTAATGAGTAGAAAGACAGCGAGAAACGATGGTGACATTGAGGGCCATTCTATTTCCCCAACTCCACCATGTCACAGTCAAGGACAAGGATCATCCATTAGTGATAGTTCGGCTACTTTTTTTGTTCTTAGAAGTAGCCCCAGGTCACAACCTTCGTTGTAAGGTACTGCTTGGAACAAAGAATTGCAAAATGAAGCGAGGATAGCTACAACAAATTTTTGGTATTACAACAACATTCCTTTCAATGTGACAAAAAAATCATATTGGGAGAATTTAGTCGTTGCATTGACCGTTGCTGGGAAGGGGTTCAAAGCTCCTACTCCTCATGACTTGAGTGACTCTTGTTGGAGGATTCTGTGAGACATACACAAGCCCTTGTAGAAAACCAAAAAAAATATGGCAAAAAAAGGGGTGCACCATTTTATTTAATGGGTGGATGGATGGGAAAAATCGTACACTGATTAAATTTTTAGTGGCTTCAAGTGGGCAGCTAGTCTTCTTGAAGTCAATTGATGCCTCTCATCAAGTAAAAACAACAAACACTCTGACATGTTGGATGAAGTGGTGATGCAAGTAGGTGTGGAGAATGTTGTTCAAGTTGTGACAGACAACGCGACCGCATATGTAGCAGCAGGCAGACTTCTTGAGGAGAGGCACCCTACACTTTTTTGGACTCTTTGTGTGGCCCATTGCATTGATCTTTTGCTCGAGGACATAGGAAAGATCTCATAGGTGAAGAGTGTAGTTGATGAGGCCAAAAGTATCACCAAGTTCATCTACAATCACACTTGGGTGTTACAATTGATGAGAGAGCACACCAATGGAAAGAAGCTTGTGCGATTGGGAGTCACATGATTCGCCACAAATTTTCTCATATTGCAGAGCATTGCGAGCTTACTAGCATAGCTTAAGTAGATGGTGGTGAGTGATCGATGGGTGGGGTCTCCCTATGCTAAGAAGGACAAAGGGGTAAAGCTTGTGAAGACCATTTTTGATGAGGTCTTTGTGAAGTGCATGGAGGAAATCATTAAGGTAACCTTAAATTTTTTATTTTATTTTTCATTTTAAATTTGTGTATACAATCTTCATCTTCGCGTGAGAAAAGTGGAGAGGCAAGATAACTATGATGCTATTGACTTGGATGACATCGATCCATATGGTGACTGGATTGTTGATGATACAAAGTCAAAGCCCATGTTTACAACGAAGGAGATTGCAAATTTAGAGAGGGAGGCAGAAGAAGCAATAGCATCTGGGGTAACAGAGATATCAAGTGTTGGTGAGGATCCAAATGATACATTTGGCTTTGCTAACAATGTTGGCATTGGAGAGGAAGAACTTTTACCTTCCGCTTCCGTTAGGTAGCCACATCAAACTTACTCTAGGTGCTAGAGATGAAAGATAATATGTATATTTGATATTTCATGACTCTATGAGCATTGCATTTTGTAACTTTGTAGTTTATAGTTTGCAACTTTGTAGTATTGTTACTATTGTACTCTTTTTTGATCTCACATTGATAGAAAATATACTTATGGGCCTATGGCATTCTCTACATTCATTTTTCATGTCATTTAACAATTTTTACAATTTAAGTTTATTTTATGAATTTATATGTTTTTTAAAGTAGCAATGAAGTTGCCAAGAAATGCCGAGAAATGCTCGAGATCCGAGATCCAATACAAATTTTGCCCTCTCAAGAATCCCCGAGAACAAGATTTCGAACTATGAAATAATGTAATTAATGCCTATCTTTTCTTTTATCTTCTCAAAGCAAGGAAGAAATGATGATACATAGGCATTTGGCTAGAAAATAATGTAATTAATGCCCATCTTTTCTTTTATCTTTATGTAAATTCTCTAGAAGCTTACTTCTTTCTTTTCCAAGAAGCTTCCATGTATACCTATGTTTATTCTTGTAGAAGTTTCCTACTTCTACAAGCTTCCTTGTACATGTACTTTACATTCTATAAATTTATAATATTAATGTGTAAACCATGTACAGTTGTGGCAATCTCGTGTTTCCTTGTTGCTTCAATCATGCTCGTATAAAAAAATCCTTTTGGAGCATTAAAAAGCAGCTTTAGATCTCATCTTTCAGATGAAAATGCACACAGATGAATCACATGCCATAAAACCTATATAGGCTGACTATAAAACTAGGGATTCACAAATAAGACTGCCCTCCAATGATCAAGCTGACAAAGAGACTTGGAACCACTAATAAATACCATGCTGCAACTAAAGGCACATGCCATCACAAGGATATATTTAAGTCCTATTGTTATGCCATACTAAAGACATAGGCCATCTCAAAGATGATTCTAACTTAATTACGTTTGCAAGGAAGTCCTTTTAGCCAAAACTTGCCATCCAAGAACCCTAAGTTAAAAGGCACATGGTTTAAACAAAAATGGCAATTTTCTCCACAATGTTGACTTGAACCGTGTTTTTTTTTTGGTGAGCTGCCTTGATTTTAACACCAAAATTGATTGTACTATTCAATTATAGACATGATGGCTTATAACTCTTATAGATGACAAAGTCTTGAAAACCCTTTTGAATGGAAGAAAAAATCCTTCTTAGAGTCCCACAAGTCATGTCATTTACAAATGTCTTTTATTAATAAAAACTCTCAACTTCATTATGGGAAGGGCATTGAAACAGCCAATATATATTCAAAAGTACCATTGGGAATCTAGGTACTCATACATGAAAAAAAGAGAACATTTGGAGCAAAAACGATTAATAGTCAACATTGCAGCAAATAAAGAACCTGAATAACAGTTTAAAAAAGAGAAATGCTCCAATTTGTACTTGGCTTTGGACACCATAACAGGAAAATCATAAATGGGTGGGGAAAAAAATTAAGGAAGAGGGGGTTAATATCTCTTCCTTTCAAAATTGCACTGAACTGCTTGTGAACTGCATCTAGTAGCAAAAAGAATGCACGTCTCCAAAAGCAAACTGTAAGTGTTAATAACCTCAGTCATAACTACCAAAACATCTGAATTAGGACTGAGGTAATCGAAAAAATATATGAAAAATGCAAGAGCAAAAAGAAGGATCACTGAGGTAGTGCATGAGAATATCCAGCAAGTAAATGCTAAGTGCCAAGCCACTCAGCAAGCTACAACCTCTTTTCAGGCTACTGATAGTGTAGGAGAGTGGAATTCATCCTTATTCATGCCCCAGCCCAGGACTGTAGTACCAAAGTGGTTGTCACAAGAGTAAGGAGGTGACGATTTGGAGGAGCAAACAAAAATAAAACAGTAGTGCTGTTTCTACCCTCCTGGGTCCCAAGGGAGGGGCAAAGAAAGAAGTGTTGCGTGCCTTCTACAAACTATCCCTGCTCTTCATAACGAACATCCTTATGGGCAACTTTCGTCATCTTGTAACCACTTGCTATTTTGGGTCTGTCTATGTGACATACAACTGCCTCATCTCAAGTACTAGACAAAATCTTCTCTAACATGATATCCTTCTGTGTCATGCATAGTTCCTTTGTTTCAAGGTGTCTATGACAGTTTGTTCTTGGCAATCTTTTTGTACTGCTTGCTCTTGTATTGTAAAAAATCTCAGCAGATGTTTTAACTTTTGGTCCCTTTAAGTAGTGACTGCATGCAATTTGAAGGGTTTTATGTAATTTCTCCTTTGTATTTATTACAATTGTCATTTTATCAAAAAATATTGCAGCAAAAGTGTACACATATGGGTAGCCTAAGATGGGTCGACATGCACACCACAATCCTATACGCTTCAGTTTCATATTCCATATTTATAGCACCCCATATGTGGTTATGGTGGTTTAACTGCCTAACAACTGACCACAACATTTAATGCTATGTTAGTTGCATGTCTTACACCTAAATGGATTCCTGGCTTGATCATTTTGAAGAATTTCATATGGCTGTACACTGTTATTTCTGCACATAGCGATGGGGCACCTGCATTGAATGACAGACTTTCTGGTAACTTCACCAGAAGTTTCTTAAATTACTCTCTTCCTTTTATCATATAAATAACAGTAATGGCAGCTTCTAACCATGTGACCTGGTCCCATTGTAATACACTCCATCTAACTACAGATGTCCCTTTAACCCATCTACCTGGTTATATTTTTCCACTTTTGCTGCACACAATAACACTAACACCATTGCAGTGTTTCCACATTTTCCAATAATCCCTGAACTTGGTAATGTCCAGAAAGCTAGCCCTCGATGTTGGCCAGGCCATCCCACCATTTTGTATTTATTTACTCTTCTTCAAAATGGCCCGACACCATTTCAGCACCTCGCCTGCTCCAACATCCACTCCAAAAATTAGCATAGTTGTCCTTGACAACTTTGATTCCGATTTCCACATTCCTCGCAAAAGTCCCATTTTTTAATCTCCTGACAGTAGCACCCATCAATCTCCTGCATGCTGGTGCATCGCAAGCACTACCCATATGCATCAATTCTCCTAATTTCTCTAGTTCCCAAGTAAGGTCAGCACCCTTCCTTGGCTGCCACTCCTAACGTGAATAGTCCTTTCATGATGGCTCATTTATACCCCATGTCTAATGCATATCCCCCTAAGTTCGTTGATGTTTGCTAGAAACATATGACCAACAAACCATCATATTCTCAAAATTGGGAACTAAACACCTCTGACACAATCTTAATATTATTTGCTTTATTTGCTTTACATTATTCAAGCTTATTGTGTTTAAAAAATATTTAAATGCCTTCCATTCCTCTTAAATATTTGCATTGAATTATTCAAACCTTTAATATTTTTTATAACAGATAAAGGATTGAAATTATATAATTTGCCTATCTATTATGTTATCTCTTCTCCAACGCTTGGACATAGCTAACACTTCACAAAATTACTTGGATCGCAGGTCTTGGTTCTTTAGCTCTTAGATCTTAATATGAATCCAGGTTCTCCTAACAAATGAATCAGAACATTGGAGAGAAAATGATATAAAACTAAATATTGCAGCACATGTTTACACATATAGGTAGCCCACGGTGGGCTATCACGTATAGCACAATCCCTCACATATCAATTCCATACTACATATGCATAGCATCTGAAAAGTAGCTATGGTGGTTTAACTACCTCACACTAAACTGCAACGGCTATAAATACATTGTCGCATTTATAACATTAATGTGAACTTTAAAAATTGCATGTTGTATCCTAATGAGTACCTAATGTCACCATCGCCTAAATCCAATACATTTCTTAAGCCTTGTACCTTCCAACTGAGATGAGAAGAACGTCATCAATAAGCTTGTAAATTCTTTTTAAAATGAAAAATTCCACCTAGTGCAAATCACATATAGAAAAGAAAAAGGGCTCTTTAAACCCAACACTTTTTCACTAATAGCACATGATGCTCAATTAGTGTCTTCCAAATTGCATATACAATGATCGCCCTTGCAATTCACTTTGTCACTAGTACTAGAACCTGCATCTTCACGTCAACTAGGCCTAGGCCTAAACCTACTTGTAGGGCATGTTGGTGGTTTGTGATAAATTCTTGCATCTTCCACCCATATCACACCCTTTATCCATGGAATGTCAATAAAGTTTTCTCTAAAGCAATGTTTTTACTATGATGGACACATAGGATCCATAAATCGTGCCTACATTTAATGACTACCTCAAATGATTCACAAGCTCGTGCATTGTTTGTAATGTCTCACATAAGGTTTGAAGGTCCCACTATCTCAATTGCTTTCATTTCTGTATTGTCAATACATTTAATTGTTCAAGTTTTTCTGAAAGAGCCTCATAGATGCTATTCTAGCTTTTGTCCAGCATTTTAAATGAGCTAACTCGCTCATCAGGGAAACAAAGTTTAATAGCTCACTCGAAATGTCAGACAAAAGCATAAATAGCTTCTATGAGGTTCATCCAAGAAAGCTTCGATAAGATGTCTCCCATAGAAAATCTTCGATCGAAATCTATGTAATGTTCTCCTAGACAACGACATCAATTGTTTTCAACAAATAAGGAAGTATCCCATCGTGATCAAAAGGAAATTGACCTCTTGGTCCTATCAATCTAATGAGTCCATTCCAACCTCCCAATTGTGTACTTCAGAAGTGTGTGTGCAACTATTTAAATTTGAAAATGTTTCAGTTTTTATGATTTCATTGATTACTTAAATTGTACCATGCAAACGTGGTGACCAAATAATATTTCTGGAAACAGCACAACTATTTGGTTATTGTCTCCCTACAATATTGAGCAATTTTATCAACAGCTTTAGTGCTTAACCTTTCTTCAAGATTCTTCAACAATTAAGGGAACGTTTCCAGAGTTTTTTTCGGTAGAGGCTTCCTACTTAATTCAAGTTGTATTACAAACTTAAATCAACTCCTACCCACCATCTCAAGTTTCAATATGCAATTCTAAGGTGTTTCTTTGCAAACTTTGACACCACAACTTAGTTCTTAAAGCAAATGGGCTCTCTACCTAAAGTATGACCCAAAATTTTTTGTGAAAATTGCATTGCTATTTACTAGTCTCCATTTGCTTTCTTTACATAGGCGTCCAAGTTTTCAGAGATAATTGCATGATGATAAGTCGATGGGCTACTTGTTGAGGTTTTGTTTTCAGCATACCCGCTTCCACGACCACCATATCTCCATCAACAAAATCCATGGCCATTTTTCTTACTAGCTAAAAAAAAAAGTGCCAGGATCCCTCTAGGATCCGAGCAGGTGTTATCATACCAGTGTTATGCACAATAAATAAAGCCCATGTTACTGGAAGCATTCAAAACAATAATGTAGAGACATTGAGGGTGAAATCGTACCAGCATTAATGCATCAGATCTTAACAAAACTCAGCAATTAAGCAGACTTCCAGATGATAAAAGGTGACTCGAACATGTTCATGGATGAGAAAAAAACATTGTGTACTTATATAGGGGAAACTGAAAAACAAATTGGAGATCATTTTTATCATAAAAAAATAGAAAGCAATGTACACTGGGTATATTTTATAGAAAAAAGTAAAATACATATAATTATTTACAGTTTTCTTCATGTACCCAATATACGTCTTGTGTTTTTATGATGTGTGTCACTCTGACTATAACCACCAAATTCTCTTCTTTTCTTATTCCCACCAACCAGCAAACAAACAATTTATTCCGCCCTAATGCCTTCCATCCTGCAAAAAAACACCCCTTTACCTAGTTGCATTTCCTTCTGACGCTGCTCTTGAAAGTTAGGGTTAAAAATGAGTATTTATGGGTATTTTAAAGGTTGAAAAACTCCCCTTTACCTCAATGCATTTCCTTCCAATAGCTGGAAGAGAAGATTAATCAGTTTTTTAGGAATAATCCTCTGTACTAGGGAGACTTGTACAAGAAATTGTCACAAAGCATATATATGGCAAGATATATGAAGTGTTTTGGAGCAAGCTTCCTGAATTGCTAGCAGCATGACTCTCAAGGTTGGAGCACTATTGTTTTCCATATTTCAAAACAGAGAGCTTTGAATGGAACGAGGATAAATTGGAAAAGCTGCAAAATCTGGAAACTGAGCAGATGCGAGCAATTGATCATTGGGTGAAGACTATTTTTGACGGGTACATATCTGAATTTATTGTTCAAAGATACGTTTCTTTTGATACTAAGTATGATTTGTCTATTAGGGGCATAAAAGGCAAATTTCACCAAAACTCCCTTTGCTCGTAACAATGTTGGTTGTGGAAAAGGCTATGGTGCCGATTCCGACCAACATGGAGTAATCAGTTAGGGCAACATGGGGATGTGATCTGAGAAAAGGTGAGTGAAGGGTAAGTGAACCATTGTGACTGGACACAACATGAAGCCCACCAAAAAGAAAACAGCAAATGAACAAAAGAAGATAGAAGACGGAAAGAAGATAACTGGGCTTAAACCAGAGTTCAGACAATTTAAGAGCTTGGGAAAACAGAATCTTGTTGATACAAAATGTTTAAAAAAAGTAATGAGTAGAAATGTAAGGAGGAGATCATAGAAATCAGGGGGTAACAGACCTCCGCCAGAAAGTGTCTGAGACTCAGAGTGAGGGGGATGAACCCGGAGTGATCATAGAAGGAGACCGAGATGCAAAGTCAGTACCGAAATGGGAATGGGAGAGCGATCAGATTATCATAGGCACTGAGATAGGTGATGAAATTGAGCAGTGTAGTATTAGTTTTAGGAGGCAGTTTGATCTTCAGAATTTTTGGTTTGAAAAGGAAGAGAAACCATTTTGTAATAAACTATATCGAGAAAGGTCTAGTCAGGAAATGGAAACACCTCATTCATCCTTAAGGGGCACATCCCCCACGCATCGCAATTACATCGAGATGTAGAGGCAAGTAATTCAGAGTTTTTCAAAAAGTTGTAGAATATAGGAAGTGGTTTGTCAAAATCAAAGAAAGATTAGCCAGTAGAAGAATATAATCTAGTTTAGGGACTATCGCTGTAGATATTAGCAATCAGGCAGTTCAGAGAACCCATATTACAAATAGTAGTAGTGCGGAAATTATAACACCTAGTAAGCCAGTGATCAATATTCCTCTCACAGGAGCCATGTCATTTCCAGCAAGAGCTTTTGTTACTCTGCAATTGTATGACCGATCTATTGATGCGGTACAATATCTCTTAACTTGCTAGATGAAATAGGAAGTCAAGGGGGTACAAGATGAGGAAACCAGATGGTGTGAACTCATAGGAACTTTAACTAGCTGAGCTTTAGAATTTATTTGCAAATGTGGAGGCCCTAAGTTAGATCTGGTTGGGGTAAAAAGTAAATTGATTGCAAAATATAAGAGGCACAAATGTGTGAGCCAGACCATTCCAGATCTCAAAGAATAAAACAGAAGTCAAGAGAATCAGTTTTGGAGTACAATCCAAGATTTGCGGATGTCATGAATAAGATGAACTTCTCTTCTGAAGACAAGGATAAGGCAACCTGGTTCGTAGAAGGATTGCGAATCCAAATACAGTTTGCAATAGTACAAACACAATTTACAAACAAGGCAGAAGCCATCACAGCTGTAGTAAGGTTAGAATCAATCATTTTTTCAAGTGCAAATCGCAGGTTTTTTCGCGCGGTTTTTTTTTTTTAAGGGTTTTCCGCTACAGTCGCCGGAAATTTTCGGGGACGCCCCGGAGGCGCCCGGAGTCATCCCGGAGGCGCCCGGAGTCGTCCCGGAGGCGCCCGCCGGCGTGCCGGATCCGGGAGCTCTTCGGTGAGTGTGGAAACAGATGCTAAGTTAGATGTGGTACTACACAGGATGAATGAAATAAAATAAGGGAAAAAGCAAAAGCTCTCAATATGATGTGTAGAATGACCTTGTATCAGCAAATAATTCTGCAAAACTTGTCACAACTGGAACCATCCAACTTCTAAATGCCACTTGGTTCAATATTATGTACAACCACCCCAAAACATGAGTTGTAATTTCTGTAAATTCACCATTTGTGATAGTGAGAATTGTAGAGCTCTACAAGATATTAAGAAAGTTATCACAAGGAATGTCTTCACAATAATTGCACATCAACAAAAGCAAGCATCGCAAGATATGGAGATGCCTCAACAAGGAGGATGGGCACCTCCCTCTCCTCAATATCAGCTGGGATGGGCACCACCATCTCCTCAGCATCGGCATGGTTGGGCTCCAACATCTCCCCACTATCAACCCAATTGGGCACCTCCATCACCACAAGGACAGTATAGGGGATATCAGAATCAACATCAAAATTGGAGACCCTAGCAGAGACAAGGCAGCTATCAAGGAGGGTACAAATCTTGCAAACAAGGACCAAGGCAACAAAGACAACCAATAGTTTGCTATTTGTGGGGGCATATGAATCATATTGCTCAAAATTGTCCAAGCAATCCACAAAGGGAAATGTATTGTGCTAATCTCACCAACATAACACTAAAGATTGACCCACACTAGAAAAACAATGCAAAGAAAAGCTAGTGCAAAATATAAATATATCAACACTTGACCAAAAGACCCTGCATAAATACAATGCTTGGCTAGGATGCAATGCAAGGAGCAAGGACTTGGTCTCTTGTAGATGCCAACAAAGACATAGATCAGAAAAGTGCACGATAACAAATATCCGGATCCTAGCAAGGAGAAGATGTTGATGAAAGAAGCGGCTCAATTTTGATGATCTCAGTGGCTAAAAAATTCAGCCAATTGAACTCCTTTCCTAGCTGGATCATTTGGTGTGCAATGTAAATTACACCCATAGTGACTTTCTTTTCCCCCTTTGTGGTTTCCCAATATCACACCATGATCAACTCAGTGAACACCCAAACAACTTCGTTGGTTACCAAGGTGATGGGAGTGTCGTGGGTTGTCCTTGTAGATGAGAATGTCGCCTTAATATCTGGATGGAATGGTGGGTTCGTCAACTTATATAGCTTGAGTGGTTTGCCCCTCACTTTTAATCCAATTGCTTTCGCAACTTGTTTGCATGTTGATGTGGATGACTAGCTGTAGTCATAGAGAAATTGTGTCATATCAACTGAGTAGGATTTGGCACAATTCTGAAATCAGCCAAAACATTGGTAGTCACACTACAGATTTTGGATTGGATCCGCTAAGTGGATCAGGGTTCGCGATTGCGCCCTCTGCTTGGTCAAGAGCTTCTTATGGATTCGGTGTGGCAAACAGTTCTTGCTCTGTTGCATCGATGAACTTGAAGGGCTCTGGATCATCAAATTTTGCTTGCCTAAGATGGAATCTGATCCCCATTTCCTCTTTGTCAATGTCAGAGAGATAGGTAAATGTTGCTCTTGGGTCTCTCTTTGCTTCCATCTTTGGTAGTATCAACCTTGTGAATGGATCTAACATTTTTCTTGTTGCGACCGATGTGCCCTAGTTTCTGTAGATCTCTCAAAGTTCTATTCTCGAGATTTATTATCAGCTCTGAAACCAAAAGCTGTGAATCCAGTGGAGACAAGTCCTTGCATGCAGATTAACTATTAAATCTACCTATTGCATTTTCATATCTTAGAAAATTACAAAGAAAATGATATTTCAAATATATAAGCAACTGGCACCTTTGAGACTAAAATGGCAGTAGCATAATATCCTTTGAAAACTCTATACGGGAAATCGTAAGCAAGTTCATTTCAGATAGTGTGGAGAAGCAAATTGAATAGGCATACCTTACAGAGGAAATCGCAAGCAAAAATGACGAGGAAATTGCAAGCAAAAATTGTGAGCAAAAATCGCGAAAGGAAATCGTGAGCAAGAGGGGGCTTACCATTCCTTCATGCTTGATCCATTTGCCGTGTAGTTCCATCCCTACAGCTGCAAATCGCGCCTGGTGCCTCGTCCTTTTGCAACTGGTCGTTCCCTTGCACGGGTCACGTCTGCAACTTCTCTTGGTTTGACACAAAATACGTCTTCCTCCTGTCTCAATGTCATGCGAGCAAATCCCAACTTTGCTTTGCCTCTCAGCGTCAAGGCACGACGAAACTCAAACAATCACACAGTGTTGACGTTCGTGGACTAGGGCACAAACCCAAGTCCATGGGAGAAAGCATTGTTACAGGAAAAAGCATTGTTAAGGCAGTGATAGCCACGAGCAAAAGGGCATGAGAACGACATTGTGTAGCAGTCCAGTATTCTGCATCATTGTAGACTGTAATATAGGCATACGAAAATGACAGAGCTAACACAGCAGAACGAGTAGTCATGGGATTTTCAGTCAAAGTCTCGAAGGGTAGTGACAGTTTTCAAAGTTGAAACTGCACTTTTACTCAACGTTCAAAGTTGAAATTGCACTTTTACATAGCAGTGAGGAGTTTGTCGCAGTGTGAACACCAACAAGTTCTTTGTCACAGTGTGAACACCAACAACAGATTCATCATGAAGCATATAGTCCAGCGATGAATGTACAGTTCTAAGTCACATCAATTTGTAGATTTTGTGTAACCCCAGGTTCATACAATGCACAGAATGGAGCTCCCTCTAACACAGAATTTAAAACTCCTCGCCATCACAAGGTGTTGACCCCAAAAATTAAATATGCTAGCATTTGCAGTCGTATATCTGGAATTGAAGCCCTAGGTTCAAAACTCTGCAATATTATGTTGTTCCAAAGCTGCAGGGGAAAAGATATTATTGTTGATCTGCAAGCTAGAATCACTAAACTTGAACAAACCCAAGCCACCCCTGTAGATTCTCCATGCCTACAGTAGCTTACCAAAGTGGTTTCACAAATTCAAAACAAACAATCCAAGATAATCTTTCAACATGAACACCTTAAAAAAGAAACCACTGCCCAACAACAATCTATCCAAAAACAGGTTGAAGAACAAAATTCATGGGTTCAAGTGGTTAAGGGGAAGAAAGCACCTCCAATTGTGGAATTGGTTGTCTAAGCAAAATTTGAGGAAGAAAAGGCACGTCAAACCAAGGCATTCAACATCCGTGTTCATGGCCTCTCCCTAAACCAGCTAATCCCCTACAGGCAAGTCACGTGTTCTTGCATGAATCTTTGGATTTGAAAGATATCTCCCTTAACAAAGCATGGACATTGTTGGACAACACCCTTGTTATCCAATTTCAAACTGCTGAAGAGCGTTTGCAAGCTCTTAAAGCAAAAAAAAATCTCTTTTCTCTCCCTCAAAAAATTTATGTACATGTTGATCTCACACACTTCCAAGTGGAAGAGCTTCGAAAAGCTCATATTCAGGGGGTAGCTGCCAAGAAGGAGAACAAGTGGGTTGTTATCAGAGACTGTAAGGTTATCATTCGTGACTCCCCCCCACCTGGGTGGTCACACCCTCGACCGTCAGCATGACAACAATCTCGGGTCTCGATGGATGGGGATGGCATCTCCATTGGTTCCGAGAATTGCAATGGTGCTTTATGGTCTTCTCCAGGTACTTTCCAGGTTGTTATTACTTCTTGAGATGTCATTTTCTTCACTAAAACCCACGAGAGCCCCAAATAGGCCCTCCCTCTAGTTACAAGGTATTCATGGGTTTCAACGTTTCGTCATGAGACACACAAATTAGGTGGTGTCCATGGTTCAGGGGATGTAGCTTGCCTCATTCGAGACATCATCAGGTCTAGAGTTTCTCTTGTGGCATTTGATGTCCACTCCAAATACATATGGCTTCAAATTCAGAGAAATTCACCTTCTTTTCGGGACGTCTTCATAGATGTTTGCTACTTCCCTTGCCACATCTTCATTCGCCATTCATGTTGATGGGGACTCATACCTTGACCTCTATCCAAGGATCTCTCAGTACTCTACTATTGGGGATATCCTTCTTTTGGGCAATTTTAATGCCCGTACAGGGAACCTCTAGACGCTTATTCATGACCTTGCTCAGGACGAGTTATGCCTTCATGAGCTAGATCTTGAGGAGTTCGGTTTACAGAGAGATTTTGTTGACAAGAATGCTAGAGTCACAACTTATGGGAGACACCCCCTTCGATTGGGTGAATCTCAAAGCCTTCACATCCTCAACGGGCTTCCTTACTTCTCCGACTCAGGGAGATTCACTTGGTTCCCCCATGGTGGTGGTGCGAGCGTCGTGGACTATGTTCTCACTAGCAGATCCATCATCCCTCACATATGTGGTTTCCTCATCTCGCCTCAACTCCCCCTTGTTGACCATGTCGTCTTGACATTCACCCTCTGTATCGGTCCTAACCCTTCCCCCCACCTTCCCTCTCCCCCACATCCCCCTGCACTCGGCACATCACAATCCACTTTGATGATGATTACACCATTGATTATGCTGCCCATCTTTCCCTTCTTATGTCTGGGTTCTACTCCCTCCCTTTCCCCACCACCAACTCCATGTATGAGTTTTTACGCCAAATCCTCTAGGATGTTGCCCTTGACTCTTGTCCCCACATTATTCATTACTCCAGATCCCCTACACGTCATAGAACTTGCCCCATGAAATGGTGGTATGATAATGAGTGTAAATCCCTTTATCAGAGACTTCGGTTTTCCCTGACCCATGATCCTACCTCCATACCCACCCTTCGTAGGGAGTACTATTGTCTTCTTCGATGTGAGAAACGAAAGTTTCTTGCGTCTAGATGGCTTTCACTCCATGCTGATCTCCACCACTCCCCTAAGACTTTTTGGCGTACTCTTCTCTCAAGGAAAACCACCATTTCCAACATCACACTCGAAGCATGGGTCTCCTATGCCAATTCCCTCTATGATGTTCGGCCCCATCCTACTCCCATGGCCCCCACTCCACCTTCCTCCTCTGTTTTCTCTACTTCCTCTTCAAGAGAGCTATTTTGAAATTACGCACTAGCAAAGCAGCTGATTGTGAAGGTCTCAATGCTGAGTTCATCAAATATGGTGTAGATTCCCTTGCCTTTCCCCTTGCCACAATTTTTAATCAGGTGGTGTCTTCCGGCTTCCCTCAGACTTGGTCCCAACACATCATCCACCCTCTTCATAAGTCAGGGGATCCCTCTATCCCTGTAAACTACAGGACCATTATGATTGGGCATACATTTGCCAAATTTTATGCCACAGTTTTAGACATGCAACTATCACAATGCTTGGAAAGGAATAATATCAAAGCTCAAGGGCAAGCAGGCTTCAGAAGGGACTACCAAACTACTGATCACATCTTTAAACTCCGGGCAATCATTGAAGAAGCTCGTCATAGGTCTTCCAAAGTCTTTTGTTGTTTTGTTGACTTAAAGAAAGCATTTGACTCGATTCCGAGGCGCCTACTTTTCTAGAAGTTGGGAGATTTTGGCATCCCAGATTCTATGATTACCGCAACTTGGAGGCTTTTTGAGACAATGATTGGGCAGCTTCGTACCTCTCACAATCTGTCTGACTTTGTGAAGAGTACCATTCGGGTCAAACAAGGGTGTCCTCTCTCACCGACTCTTTTCAGCATATACATTGACGAGTTAGAGGGGTTTTTGCGGCATCATACTCATATAGATGATGGTTGTCTTCTGCATGGGGTTCTTATAGCCATCCTCCCTTTTGCTGACAATGTGGTCCTCCTCTCACACTCTACAGAAGGATTACAACGACAACTTGATGCCCTTGCTCATTTCTGCTAAGTCCAACAGCTTGTGGTCAATCTTAGTAAAACTAAGTTCATGATCTTCAATATCTCCAAGCACTCACTCTCCAAATTCTAGTTTATCGACAGAGGTGAACTTCTTGAGATCACATCTGCATACACTTATTTGGGGATCCAATTTCGTGGTCCATGCTAAAACATTACGCTTGTCGCTCAACCATGCCTTTGCAAGGGGTACGCCTCTCTATTTTGGAACGTCGGTGTTTCTAGATCCACTTCCAAGACATCCCTTCCAAGCTACGCTTGTTCAATTCTATCATCAAGCCTACAATTTTATATGGTTCAGAGGTATGGGGACCTCGCTTGGGGGCCGTTGATTGGGCCTGTATGGAGAGGGTCCAGACTCTCATGTTACAACACATTATCCGTTGCAAACGGACAGTTCACTAGTGCATCATCCAGGCTGAATTTGCCACCCACCCGTTACGCCTTGAGACTATCTTCATGCTTACTTTCTACATCCACAGACTCTGATCCCTAGGGGACTTAGCTTTTGGTCGTAAGAGATATCCCTACTTAGCACTTTGTTCTTCAGAGAGGATTGCTTCACTAGCCCCCACAAAACATCAACACTGTTGGTACTTCGAGACTAGGTTGCTGCTCATTTCTATCGGCATCTCTATTGACAGGCTACCCCCTTTCATGTATTCCTTGGACGCTCCTCTTGGGCCTCTTCCCACCAAGGACAACATCACTAGGGCTGCCAGAGAGGACATCTACAGACAGTATATCTAGACCACCTAGATCTCCCCCCGTGAGCTGCTCAGTCCCAAGCTTGCTTATTATACTAATCATTTCTTACAGGTGGTAGACAATATTATTCATCGCCCTCATTATCTCCAATGCCATTGGTCTCACGGCTTGAGGTTTCCCCTTGGCTAGATGAGAGTTTGTTCCCACCAACTATGAGTTGAAACAGACCATCACATTCTTTGTCAAGACCAAATCTATCATTTGTGCTCCCTCTAGGAGGTGGAGACCTCTAGGAGGTGGAGACCAAGGCCCACTTCATTTTCAAATGCCCAATTTATTATGAGATCCGAGGAAGATACCACTGCCTTTACAGAGACTCAAACAACACCCTAGCTACTTTCTTTAGCTATACCGATCAGCATTGTCTCGTTGTTTATCTTCACGACGCTGTCACCTTCCGACGCAGATCCCTACAAAGGGATCCTAGAGGCCCTAGAGCTCCCATATTGATCACCTCTTTCTTTCAGCCCACTCAAGTGATTGACAACACTAAGCGTCCTTTGGACACCAATACACCACACATCAGATCAGGTAGATCAGTTAGGCCACGCATCATTACTACTCAGATCTCCAAGCCTGTTATCTCTCAACACTGTGGCTCTGTGCCGATCTATCGGCATGGCTCTACCCCTCTCCAACGACATGGGTCAACTACTCACCAGTAAATCCCCAAACCACAGGGGCAAACTGATATTACTAGCTTCTTTCCTACTACGGGAGTTACACCAGCCTTGGATGTTAGGGGAGATCCTAGAGGAAGTGTCTTGCTTCCTCCTAGGATCCCCCTACCTAGCTCCTCTAACCCTGTATACTCGTCGAACAACATTATCAAATCTCTCATAGTGAAGGATCATGGCCCAGATGATTTCTCCACTTCAGGCATAGACAGGGATATTTGATGAGACTTGCCTCCAGTCTTCATTGGCAAATGCTCTTAAGGCTTCCGCTCGCCCCTCATTGCTAAAAATTTTGGTTTCTTTGCCACTTGTGTTAGTGGCATGCCGTTCTATTTTGTCTTTGTACTTTATTTCTTTGGTTCACCTCTAGGATTCTCTCTTCCTAGAACTCTATTGCTATTGGTTGTTTCCTTCAATCCCATTGATCTACTTTTGGTCATTTGTGGACATTAATATAATTTATTTCTTTCTTTCTACTCGTTCTTCTCTACAACTCTCCAATCTTCCTTACTCCCACTCTGTGTAATGAACTAAATGATTGATTGATTGATTGATTGTGACTTTAGAATTTTTTCATTTCTTGTTTGTGCAAAGCGTTTAGACCGACCCTTTATGCCCCTTTTATCTTTGCCTTGCATTGCCTCTTGAAGGCTCTGTTCATATACTTTCCACATCATTTTGCTTTCGCATTAACTCACTCGCAGTTGGAGAAGTGATACTTTCCTATTTTGTGGTTTCCACTTTGAAGCATTCATTTGTTTGATTTGACGTGCCACCACTTTTGATTTCTTTTCTTTTTGGGACTTGCTCTTTTTGAATTTGAGAAAGAATTAATGCTTACGCCATCTACTTCTGCTTTTTACTTTTTAAATCTTCTAATTAATCTTGCCTTTGCACGTTGTTCTCAAACTAAGATGATTTGCAAGGCTTCACAAATCCTTCTTTCAAATTTGGTCCATCCTAGCCCTTGGATGTGGTATCGAGAACCGGTTTAACCCTTTGGCTTTTTCCCTTGTTTACTTTGTCTTGTCGCATCAAAACTCGTAACTTCTATGCACCTATTGCTATGCTACCCTATCACATGTGCTAAAACTTGAAATCCTACTTTTCTTGTGCCAAATGGCACTTATTTCTGTTTTATTTCCTTATTGAACTGGTGATGGTAAGGCTTAAGCCTACTATCATTCACTCTGCCTGGAATAACATTCCATTGAAAATCTCGCAAGATTATGGTACCTTGAACCATCATATGATGGATCACATATGGCCCCTTCCATTTGATTCACAACATTCTTGGATGTGTGTTGAACCTACTCTCATACAATAGGGACCAATTTACACTATTGAAATCCTTTCATTGGCAAATTGCGATTATGCCAGGTCTTTTGGCTACATTTTTGCACTTCCTAACTCCAATTTGCCATCATCTGAGTTTTCTTCATGCATAAAAGTTCCAAAAGTCTATTTTCCAATGATTCTTTATCACCAAGCCATGTTACTATTGCGATTTGCAGACTTGGAACAATGTATTCGATTAGCATGGCTGCTTCCATGTCATAGACCAACTGAAATGTTGTATGTCAAGTAGCTCGAATGCAATTGGTCTTGTACACCACAATATTTCAGGATTGTGATCCTCCCAATTGTTCCTTAGCACATTACAAATTTTCGTTAGCATTCATCCTAATACCTTGTTTAATGCTTTAGTTTGACCGTTGCATTGCAGATGGTAGGCGGTACTCTTCTGGTGTGAAATCCTGAATTCCTTCGTGAGAGATTTGATGGTATTGTTGAGGAAGCGTGTACCTCGGTTATTGATGAGCATTTGTGGACATCCAAACCTCATTATGATATTCTCGTACAAAATAGCCAGCATTTTATTTTACATCACGGAAACAAGAGTGATAGTTTGGGTTGGGTTTCTGAACAAAACTGTGTGGTCAAGATCTGTGAATAATTTACTGAGGATATCTACTCGTAAATCGGCAACATTTTTCAGCAATATTTCTAGTGGTCATACTTGATGTGTTTGTTTTGATGTCAGGTGCATGCTCTTCCGTAACTATCAGATTGCTATTAGATTTGGTTTGGTGCCTCTGTTTGGTATTGCCTGTTAAACAGCATTTGATTTTTGCATCACAGAAACAAGAGCGATAATTTGTGTTGGGTTTCTGAACAAAACCATGTGGTCATGATCTGTGAACAATTTACCAAGGATTTCTAGTGGTCAATCAGAAATATTTTTCAGTGTGTGCAAGAGCGAATGGAATTAGATAATTGTCTCTACTACCTTCCATCACGCCCAAAAGTGTTGTCAACCAACAAATTACTCATTCCCAATAAATTTGAGGAAGCAAAAACTTTACAATTTCCAGGCCATTTCAAAGGATTACTCAGCGAGTCACCAGAGTTACATTATCAACATTTTGTTTTGCGATGTACAAAAGCACAAACAGTGATCAATTTCAATCATTAAGGATGAAAGAAGAGCACAAAACACAATGCTGGAGGTCCACTAATAGTGGCAACTAGAGGGAGACCATTGGTGCAAGGTATGAGCAAGACATCGTAGATCAAATTATGCAAGGAAAAAGTTGGAGAAAGAGCAGGTTTAAAACATTTTCAATTATCTTTTCCCTCTCTAGTTCTGTTAACAAAAAATTAAGTCAATATTTGTTCCTTTCCTTAAATGTTTTTTTATCTATATCTTTCCCTCCTCGATTTGTTTAAATACTGGACAATTTATATTGAAATTTCACATAAAAACTCAGCTAAAGCTACATGAATGTTTTGTGGAGATTTCATGAACCAGGTTTTGTGGTGATTAGCACATAATTCGTGCACACAATTTACACAGATTTTGTGGCGCTTTCACATGATTTGCACGGGTTTCAGGGGCACAAGTTGCATAAATTTTGTGGCCATTTCTTTCAAACCCACAATTTGTAGATAGACTCAGGTTTCCGCAAACAGATTCCGTGGCTGTATTGAAAAGTTCTGAGCATCCATCTGCGTTCATTTAAAGACAAATTCTAGCAGGTTTTGTTTTGACTATTTTTTGTCATCTGTCAACTGTTTGAAAAAATGCACTGGGTGTGTTTTAGCTTCCTGACAAGTGTTTAACGAAAAGTTTTGAGCATACTTTTTATCAGGTCTGCAAATCCACAGCTATTTACAGGAAAACAGGAATCATATTTTTTAAAAATGGAGACTCCGCCACCCCCTCCCCACCCCCGATTGTGGAGGCCCTTTTGGTACAGGTATTCATAACTCCCCTCCTCTACTTAAATGATCCAAAACACGAGCTGTCATGACACCCAAGATCCAATACAGCAGACTATGTCACCGAATTTTTGCTATTAAGAAAATGGGTTCCGAGTTTCATGAACTCCTTTCACTTTTCAAACAGCAATTGCAAGAGAAAGACCATATCATTGCCAACTTGAGGGCAAGAGTTACTTTACTTGAGCAGTTGCAAGGGCCCCCTATAAACGCTCCGTATCTTCACCGAATTAAGGAGGTGGTTTGCAAGATCAAAAACAAACAATCAAATATCCTTACCCAGCAGGAGCATTTGAAACAGGAACTGCAACACATCAACAATATATCCAAAAAACATTGACAAACAAAAATCGTGGGTCCAAATGGCTTAAGGGAAGAGGGCACCTCCAGTTGTTGAAATGGTTTTCCAATCCAAATTTGATGAGGAGAGAGAATGACAAATCAAGGCCCTTAACCTTCAAATTTTTGGCTTGCCTAATCCAATTGATCCTTTGCAAGCCAAACCAACTATTTTACAAGAGTAACTGGACATGAATGACATCTCCCTCCACTGGGCCTGGACAACTCCTGATAACACTCTTATTATCAAGTTCCAAACGCTAGAGAATTGTTCAAGAGCTTTGAAATCTAAAAATTAGCTCTTTTCCTCCCCCAATAAAATATATTTAGATGTTGATCTCACTAGACTCCAAGTGGAGGAGCTTTAGAAGGTTTGGGCCTTGGTTTCTGCTGCTAAGAAAGAAAACAAATGGGGCAGTCAGTAAGGATTGTAGGGTTGCGATTTGTGCTTCCCCACCCCTAGGGTGGTCACATCCTCTACCATCTAAATGATGGCGCGTTGGGGTCTCAAACAGTAATAGCGGCATCTCCATTAGTTGTAATGGTTTTTTGTGGTCTTCTCCAAGTACCTTATAGGATGTGGTTGCATTGTTAGATCTCATCTTCGTTACTAAGACCCATTAGAGCCCTGAGTTGGCCCTCCCTCCAGTCACAAGTTACTTTTGGGTCTCAACCCATTGGCATGAGACCCGTAGATCTAGTTGTTGACGCAGTGGATTGCACCCTTGACAGGAGGCTGTGAGCTGGCTAAGGGTAGAGAAGGCAGCATTGGGACTCAAATAAGTATGCAGAGGAGCTGCAAGCTTTCATATTTATCCTTTCAAGAGGTTGGTGAATCTGAAGATGATATTTTCGAAGTCGTCAAGGAGGAACCTGTTTTGAAAGAGGCAAGTGAAGAAGAAAGGATCCAATTTGCAGTTGATCAAGAAGCTCTCGTGGATGTCAATAAGGAAGAAATCATCATGGATGCTCCTTTTGAAGACATCATCAACAATGGAGAAGACACAGGTCATGCATACATGTGGATGTTCCAGCAATATGAACAAGAAAGTAAGCATGGTGAGCTCTCTCCTCCCTTGTTCGATGAACTTTCTTGTTGTTTTGATGAGGATGACCATGCCATGGAGCCTGAGTTGGAGGAGGATCAAGTGGATGTCTTCGAACAACTAGAGACTCTGATCCTTGAGCAGGAAAAGGAGAAGCATGTCTATCTTAAGAACAGCTTTGAAGAAGAGAGCCTTGAACAAGAAGGTAATGTTCTGTGGGATGAGCAATCACTCCGTGATTCCATTTCAGACATCACAACAATCACCCTTCTTCAAGAAAGCCATGAAGGAGCAAAAGGTGAGTTTGACAGGGTTTTCAATAAAGCAAAAGGGAACGGGTCAAACCATAATGCATGTCAAGGGGACTATGCATATCAAAGGGCTTATGGTGATGAGCCAACAGCCATCGATTTCTTGGTAAAACACGCCAGCATGAAGAGCCAGCATTCGACAAGCTTCCAAGAACAAGAAGAGTACATATATGTTGGGAGCATGTTTGACTCTGATCCACTCAGATGCAAGCCAATCGAGGTGGCAGGAAAGAGGAGCAGATCACCAAGTCTCCATTCCATTCAGCCACTTGTCTGGCACCATAAGTTTCCTTGCCATGAAGGAGACTTAAAAAAATTTCCCTTTGATCCAGGAGGGAGGCAAATTACCTGGTTAGTTGTACGTAGTAGTTTGCTTTCAATTTTTTTTCCTGTTTTCCCTAAGTGTTGTTTGCACTAGTGTTTTTAGCCTTGTATGTGTTTTCCTTTGTGTTTGGGGTAAAAGCTTCATGATTGATTCTTGGATCTATCGGCGCTGTTGCTAACTTTTTTCAAGTTGCATTCTTACTCCGTGCCCAATGGACTTTAAGGCTACTGGTTCTTAAGCATAGCAGGCATGCTTCCCTTGGGAATCGCCAATTTGTTGACCATTTTTGGTCTAGCAGGTCAAAATCGGTCTCCTTCCCTTGCTGTTCTGAGCCAATTCAATTTTGGTTGCACAAGTCTTTCCGCAGAAGATGAACCAGTTCAAAGAATGCAAGGGCTTTTACAAAGCTTCTTCGAACATTTTGTTCGAAGAAATTCACGAGGAAAGAGAGCTAAATTGATTCAAGACACTTTTCCTTAAGGTTGGAAAAAGTGGTTCAACGTTGGGGTTCAACAACATGATCTTTCCAAGAGTTTTGAATTTTGAACTTTGAACCATTGAATCGTTTAATCAGATGGTTCAATCAGTTGGTTCAATCAGTCAGTTCAAAGAGTTGGTTCAGTCGGCTTGGTTCAAAGAGTTGGTTCAACAACTTGGTTCAAAGAATTGGTTCAGTCGATTGGTTCAATCGAATGGTTCAAAGCGGTTGGTTCAAGTAGCAAATTGAATTAACAGAATACAGTATTGAACCATTGAACCGTTGAACCATTGTTGGTTCAATCGGTTGGTTCAATCGAACGGTTCAATCGGTTGGTTCAATCGAACGGTTCAATCAGTCGATTCAATCGGAAAGTTCAAAAGAGTCTTCCAAAAGCCCAAAGGACAAGTGCCCTTGCGGAGGGCACTTAGGCGACAAAAGGACCTTTGCAACTTTTTCGAAAGGCAATTTTAGAGGCCAAACAGCCCTTGCGGAGGGCAGGAAAGCACTTGGAAAGAGGGCCAAAGGGACAGAGTTTTCCTTCGGAGAAGGCGAAGACAAAGTTGAATTTCTTCGAGCAAAATGCCCGAAGGAATTCCTTTGGACATTTTGTCCGAAGAAATTCGCAAGGCAAGTCATCGAACAAAGAATTTCCTTCGGAAGAAAATCCCGCGGGAATGGTGAAAGCGAACAAAACGAATTCTTTCAGGAAAAATTCCGAAGGAATTCCTTCGGACTTTGTCTGTCTGAAGGATTTCTCCGCAGAAAGGCTCGACCAATAAAAGGCAAGCAAAAAAAAGACAAAGGAAACATATCCTTCAGACAAAATGTCCGAAGGATGTGACTACCAAAAGGAGCTCGAAGGACCCCAAAGGGCAGGTATCCTTGCAGGAGACTCTCGGCCAAAAATGAAGGGACACTTCTCCAAAGCCGAAGGGACACCTCCCCTTTGGGAAGGATCAAACAAGAAAGCCAAAGGAATTGCCAAGGAGGGTGACGGGCCCGAAGACATTAAAATTAAGCATCGCGAACTAGCCGTTGGGATCCAGACGTCCGATCAGTCCCCATAGGCATCAAATTCAGGGCAATGGAATAGCCGTTGGCTTTCATATAACGACGGGTGCGCGAACGTCAACTTTACGACAATGAAATAGCCGTTGATCTTTAAAGGCTTGAGCACGGACCCGAATGCATTCAAAGGCCTTAAGGCCAAAAGGAAGAACCGCTGAGAGAAGAACACAAGGAGCCAGCAAAGCTGGGAAGATAGCCCCGAGAGCTCAAATTCCAGAAAAAGACAAAACCAGGAAGAGACAAAGCTGAAAAAAGACAAAAGTCAAGAGTGAACTCAGTGACCCGCCAAAAAGGGAGCCCAAAGAGCCAAGCGCAGAAACAGACAAAACAGCCCAAGTGGCAAAGGGGAGGCGAGTTATTCCTGCAGTTGGAATAGTCTCCACCAAATGGTCATCAAGGAGCGCAAACAGTAAACGGCACGACCTGTTTTTTTTCACTTTACATTAATGAGCAAACAAACCGCGTGAATATCTTGAAGGAGCAGTCTTGTTTGCAGAAAAAGAGGAGCGGCCTATGCTTTCACATTAATGTTTGAACGCCAAAGTCAAGACTGACAGCCAACACAGCATTCTCTTTCAACGTTTTTCTCTTCCCGATGCTCTCAATGCACATGGGCCACTTGTAAAAAAGGACGTCAAAGTCTTTTCCAAGGGGGCGCCATTTGTTTCCTCTTTCCCTATATATATTGTAATCTCTCGTTTGAGAAAATATCTCTTGCCTTGTAAGGCGGAGCTCTGCTGGATTTTACCTTGAATCAAGACATAGCATTTTTACCTCTGTTTGAGCTTACACTTTTGCATATGTCTATGGCTTTGTTTTGTGTTAAGTCATTTTTCTTTTATGCTTTCACAGAACGATTCCAACATGTCTAGTGTATTGTGAAGTTTCTTCTTTTGCAAGTCTGCCAGAAGTGTTTACAACAAAGTATAGGCGCATGTGAACAGGCTGCCATAGTGTGTCTCAGAACACCTCTGATAGTTCTTCCTCCCTGTATCTCCAAAGGACCCCTAGCTCACTGATGTAGAAGAGTTTTTCATATCAAATGAAGTGTATATCAGCTTGTTCTTGGTGGAAAGTGTATGTTCAAGCTAAGTAGATCAACTTTTTTGGTGTATCACCGTTTAGTTTAGGTTCTGTTTTCAGCATCCTTCTCTCTTTTCACCCCCCCCATTGTTAGTTGTAGAAAATCCAGGACCACAGAGATACATCAAAGGGAGCTAGCCCTTATCTAGAGACTCTCCCCTCAATTTTGCCATACCCACAGGCAAGAGAGGAGTTTCCATTGTGATGCGTGGAAAACAGGAGCTCAACGTCCGGTCAAGGGTGCAATCCACTACGTCAACACTAGTGATGTCTATGGTTCTGGTGGAGTGGCTTACACCATTCACAACAGCGTCATGTCCATTCCAGAAAACATGTGGTTGCATGTTGAGAGAAACCCACCTCCTATCCATGATGTCTTCATTGTAGTATGCTACTCCCCCGCCTCCCCTCTTCATCGCCCTTTGTTGTGCATGTTAGTGGGTCCTAATACCCATTGATACATTCTCCTCCCAAGAAATACCACTACTTTAGACACCGACCCCCAAGTCTGGGTTTCCTACGTCGATTCTCTTTGCAACATCCCAAACCTACTTGCTATCCTTGTATCAACTCCACCACCATCTTCTATTGTTTTCTCTATAGGTACAATCAGGGAGGTTATTTGGAACTTGTGTACCAGCTATGCAGTGGATTGCAAGGGCTTCTAGGCCAAATTCATCAAATTTTGAGTGGATTCCCTTCTCTCCCCATTGGCAAAGTTCGTAGATGAGATTGTTTACTCGGGCTTTCCCCATTCCTGGTCTCAACACATTATGCATCCCATTTATAAGGTCGGGGACAACACCAACCCTAGCAACTACAAGACTATTATGATTGTGCATATGTTTTCCAAACTTTATGCCACAGTGTTACACATGCAACTTTATAAGCACTTAAAGAGAGGTAATCTTAGAGCAAGGGGGAAGTCAGCTTTAGGAGAGAATACCAGACTATTGACCACATCTTTACCCTTTGGGATATTATTGAGGAGGCTCATCGTTGGTCTTCCAATGATGAAAAATCATAAAACTATGGGATACCTAGGTTTATCAATTAGTCTATAGTTTTTATATTTCACCTTTTACATGTTTATAATAAAAAAGAAGTAATTTATAGTTATACTTATTTTCACACATCCAATCCTAGATTCTCTCTTGGTGGTTAGGCTAAGTTTGGATTTCCTAGTATTTTGGGAATGCGCTATTTGTGTGGAACATCTCCTATGTCCGTTGCATCCAAGATGATAGGACTCATAAATTAGTTTGGGTTACTTGATTTTAAAACAAAGAAGGCCTATATATAGTATCTATTTTTGCATTATATTAATGAAGATTGGTAGCGTGTTTACGGAGATTATTGTCACATGATTCTATGTATACCTCTAGCAACTCCCATGTAATAATCCTAGGAGTAATTATAGGAGAGTTTTTGTCCAGTAGTGGTAGATACATAGTCTATGTAGGAAGGTGAGGAGTCTTCTTAGAATAGGAAATGAATGGTCAAATGTTTGGCTATATAATATTGTAATCTCTCATTCTTCATTAATGCAATAACTTTGGCTTGCACCAAATTCACATTATTTCTTTGTCATCCATTCTTGGCCTGTCATTCGTATTAGAGCTTAGGCTTCTTAATTGATTTTTTCCTCCATTCTTTCTCCCTGCTGCATATTTCATTCTCAGCCAGTTAAATTCATTCAAAATCAATTCCTTTATGGTTAAGACCTGTGTTTTGGCTGTTTGTAAGAATTTGACTGATCAAATCAGTGTGTCAACTGCTCAAGGAGGCATTTCGGTATGTTATACTGCTGTAGAAGGTGTGTATGATCAGTTTCTGACTTGTATGAAGGCATTTCAGCTGTTAGGGAGGCGTTTTGGCTGATTTTAAACTGCTAGGTGGTGATTTTTGACAGCATTTCAGCTACACATTTGAGAATACGATGAAGGAATGGGAAAAGAAAAACAAGTTTACAATGGAAAATTAGAGTCTTTATGGTGTGAAGGCCTTCCACAGAAAATAGAAACTATATTGGTATCACAAAGATAGAAAGAAAAAAGAAAGAAAGAGTGAACTTATATTAACGTACACGGCTAACCAAAATAGGTCAATGCAACCCGTATGTACAACCAGTTAAACAATATGTGGGAGTGCAAAGAGGCTCAAAAAAGTAAACAATAGAAGCCAAAGAAAGTAAACTCGACATGAAGAGGTAAACTTAAAACAGTTAAACCCCATACCGTATGAGCCAAAAAACAACTAAAAAAAGCTCTAAGATAAGAGGACCCCAAAATAAAGCATGGAACTGGTGAAAATCAAAGCAGGACACCAAGTCATTGCACTTACAAGTCTATAGAAAGGCTTGGACCAGATAAACAATTAACATCATCATCTATCACTGCGAGAGGGTCAGCGCAGGATCTGAGAATGCTCAGAGGCAACTGTCCAGGGTTGAGGAGGCCAGGCTGGAAAATCCAAGGAGAGGCCAGGTACTAGCTCTAGAACCACTCCTAACATCCAAGCCAATGAACCTATAGTGGTAGAGAAAAAACCAGTAACGCGCACCTGCCATCATGACTTGGGGCTATGGACAAGGTAAGGGCCCTTGACACCAAAGCAAAGTAGATCCCTTCCACCCAGAATGAGACTGAGGATGTTTGGATGCTCTAGTACTAATTAAGAGGAAAGTTATCTTACCAATCTATCCTCATCTATATGCATGAATCCACTGCCTGAAATGGGCTGCAAGAAGGAAGTAGCAAGAAAATTAGGACGAGTGGCTGTTGCGTGTTGTGTTGATAATGTTGTTTCCCTTTTCTGCCTTGGAGATGACAGTTCATTATGTGAAGTTATTGCGCCATAAATGATATTTGATTGTTCTTTCCATTATTTTGAGTGCACCATGGGAAATTGCAAAATAAGTAATTTGAAATTTAAATAGAATTTGCTAAAAATGAAAAACAGAAATGGAAGAAAGACTTTGCAAAGGAAAAGAAAAACATACTGATGATGCATCAAGTTCAGCAACACCAGCACAACCTTGCCCACGGCGACCCTCCAATAAATTGCAGTAATTTGCTGCATCTTCTTTATCTTCAAACACCTGCCTCAAATAAGACTATTATTGTGAAAAAATATGCAAAATTATTTAAACAACCAATCATTCAAAACTTCAAATATGCTCTGTGTTTGGACTAATATAAGCAAACTAAATTATCATAAGAAAGATTTTACAGCCCAATAAAAGAAAGTTTTCCCTGGATGCAGCTTTAAGAATACAATAAGAAAATTAAATATTTATATTTTCAGAACTTTGGTCGTCAGTTGTAACCATGATATGAACAACAGAGCATGGGAAACTAAATGAAAAGAAATAAGAGCATCCAGTTTTGAGATGATAGGTAAACCTCGTACCAAATTGACCTAACAGACAGAGGATGATGTATGTATAATCCATCCACGATGAACCTTTGATGTCATTCATAATTACAAAGTTATGCCTTCAACCTAGTGTAATGAAGAAATGCATTCCAAAATCGAAAAAGAACCGTCGAGACACGTAAATAAGAAAACATTGAAAATTTTACTGAATATCCCTAAAGCTGCAAGTATACTTTGAAAAACATATTCTAAACAAACCATACATCAAATCAGTGCATTAAAAAAAACCCATGTAAGCATTGGGACAGAACAAATGCTGTCCAAGGAGCCAAGATCTCTAATTGCCATGTGAGGAACATTTCTGCAGCCCAAATAAACGCTATGGTGGAATGTATGATAATGTTTATCTGTGATTTTATATAAAGTCGTCAGTCTCAGTTTGTCACAATTCTATCCCACCACAATGAACCTGATGGAGGATCTTTGAAAGTAAAATTTGTTTGGTTAGGCTGACCTTAAGTTTAATTGTGGCCAAGAAGTGAATGTTATATGTGTAGATTGTGCATTGCACAAAACAACAAAGCATGATTTGAACTTTTGGCAAAAGCAGGAGGAGCATTTGCAAAATTAAAATGGAGAAACAGGCAGGAAGGGTTAGATAGAAGAAAATCAAAGATGGAAGCAGTAAACAATAAATGAACTACACGCAGGCAAAATAGAATGGGGATGGAAAGTCCTAGGAATCTTAAGAAAATGGTAGACAAGCACAACAGAAAGGGATTTTAAAGATAAAAGGAGAAAAGAATAACAAGGAATGAGAGGCTGCCGGAAACAAATTTGGAAAGCAAGAAAAAGTATCAACAATCAGCAGATCAGAGAAAAAATTTCAAAGGATTCAAAATTGCCAAAGAAACCCCAATATTGGTGATTGAGGACAACCTGATCGAACCAGAGGTACGATTTCTAACTAGCAAAGCCCTAATTGGAAAATATAAAGGTTAGTAGCCTACCGTGGAATAATTGTGTATATGGATAGAGAAAAATAGGGGAAGAAGTGTAGAAATAAGATTCATGGCAAAAGGCTTCCTTTTAGCCATCTTTGAGGGTTCAAAGGATAAAGATAGGGCTTGAGCCTTGCCAAGGATGGCTGTGCTCTATGAAAAATGCAGGAATATATTTACAGCCATAAACACCAAAATTTGATCCAGGTAAGGAAATGTGGTTTAGGTTAATTGGGTTACAATCAGAATTGTGGAATGACTTGATTTTTTAAAATATTGGAAATCTTATCGGAGAGTTTGTAAACATTGTTGATGTCAATAAGAAAAAATCCCATCCACCATGCATGGATTTGAGCTAAAATAGATCTCTCCAAACCTCTGCCAACACCCATGCATGGATTTGTGTTAAAATAGATCTCTCCAAACATATTCCACCACCTACGCATGGATTTGTGTTAAAATAGATCTCTCCAAACATCTTCCAACAACCATTAAACATATCCCATACTTGGGAACCTAGCATCATGAACTAGATTATGAATGTTTTCCCTTAAGATGCCATCTTTGTCATGAAATAGGGAATTTGATGAGTGTTTTCCAAAAATATAAGCTAATGAAACATTCAGTAGTTAAAAAACAAGTAAGATCCTTTGCCCAAGTGGTAAAGCTCTCAGTTATGTAAGCCTCGATAAGGAATTTTCAGAAGAAACTAGAAAATAAAACGGGTTCCACAACAAGAAGAAAGGAAAACCAACCAATGGATGGAGAACAAGAAGAAATGGGTTCCTAAACAGATATCAGAAGAGAAAAGAAAAACTTGTGAAATAAATCATGAATTTTTTGGCCCTAAAGGTGGATATTTTTGCTAACTTTGTCATGATTCCAGTTATTGTGATGATGATGAAGAGGCACCCAGGATCACTGGATAGGATCCTTCAATGGTCACTATCAAGGAGATTGTCTTAGAGGATGAAGAGATTGCTTCATCTAAGGATGCATTAGAAACTGTGATAGCTTCAATTGGAGAGGCACATTAAGGTGGTGAGACTCGTGAGATTCCCACATAGGAGGATCGTTTAGAGGATGTTCAAATTCAATATGAGGAGACTTCTACAGAGGTGAATCCAGCAGAAGATATTCCCGCTCATGATAACTCTGGATCTAGGGGAGGTTAATTTCCCTAAATGGGTTGCTAAAACCCTTGAGGAGGCTAAGGATGATGGGCAATGAGAATCACACTCGAAGAACCCAAAGTGAAAAACAACAGGTTAATTATGCTCTCATTGCTAGGGAAACAGACACTTGTGATCCACATTCCTACAAAGAAGCGAAGGGGAGAGAAGAGTGGGAGAAGGTAATGGAGGACTTGAGTACAACTAATTAATGAAGCGAAAGACTTGTGAGCTTGTACCACATCCAAATGGAAAGAACAATGTCAAGTGCAAGTGGATTTACAAAACAAAAATCACTTCCAGTGGATATGTGGAAAGATATGAGGCATGCTTGGTAGCTAAGGGATTCTCACAAAAGGAGGGGATTGACTATTGGGAGACTTACGCACATATTGCTCACATAGAGTCAGTCTGCACTGTTCTTGCTCTAGCAGAACAGCTTGGATGGGAGGCCCATTAGATGGATGTAAAATGTGCCTTCATCATTAGTGATTTTAAGGAATAAATATATAGGGAGCAGCCACAAGGATTTGTGCAACATGATGGAGATACTAAGCTGGTTTGCAGGCTTCAGAAGTTTCTATATGGCTTGAAATAGGCACCTCATGCATGGTATGAGAAGATCGACAAGTTGTTTTTCTTAGCGAGCTTCACCAAATGCGAGTTCGATCATAACGTGTATCTTAGGTATGTTAATTGTAGTGGTGCTTTATGTGGATGTTTTGATTTTTACTGGAGATAGTACTTCATTGATACATAATCTTAAGGATCAGTTCAAGAATTCATTTGGGATGACAGATTTGGGATTGCTGCATTACTTCTTGGGGTCTTGGGGGAACAGGTTCTGCAATCAGATGAGGGAATTTTCTTTCACCATCTAAATAATAAAATATACACTGGATTTACTGAAGAATTTTAAAATGGATTAGTGCAAGCCATGTGCAACCCTGTACCAATCTAGAGTTAAGTTGACAGTGCAATGTACCTTGCCAACAGTTGATGCTACCTTGCATAGAAAATGTTTTGGGAGCCTTCTTTACTTCACTCTTACCAAGTTGGATTTATCCTTTGCAGTTGGGATGGTTTGCAGGTTCATGCAGGAACCTAAGGAGAGCCATTGGGACACTGCTAGGAAGATATTGCGGTACATTCAGGGCACCAACCATCTGGGTATTATGTACTCATGTGGAGCTAAGGGCACCTAGTAGGATGTACATATGCAGATTAGGCGAAGATGTGGATCAAAGGTAATCCACTTCAGGATATGTCTTCAGTTTGGGACCCGGTCCTGCTACCTGTGAATGCAAGAAGCAGAACATTGTTTCTATATCCACAGCTGAGGCATAATATAGAGGAGCAATGAGTGCAGAGATAGTGATCTCATTCATGGAGTTATTGATGAAGCTTGGGTTTCGGCAGGACTTGTGAGCTATCTTGTACAACAATACTCATGGGGCCACTGCTATTGCTCATAATCCAGTGGAGGGAAAACAGACCAACCATATTGAGGTTCGCCTGCATTTCATTTAGTACTACATTTAAGATGGGCTTATAAATCTGATATTTGTGCAGAGCAAGCAACAAATTACGGACATCTTCGTGAAGCCACTGGTAGACGTGAAAAGTACTCAGTTGAGAGACTTGCTCAGACTTTCTAAAGTTGCCTAGGCGGTATATGGATTGATTCCCTCCCTTTGGGAGAAACATTTTGGCTTATGTTAATACCATCTCCCTTCATGCCCTCTAAGTAGTGATTTTGGGGGGCATATTAGAGTAGATATAAATCTCTCTTAGCGGTCCCTTTTTAGATCCTTAATTTACAGATTGCATTGGGATGTATGTCAGCATGTTGGCTCTCACCTCACACATTATTAACTGAATGGGTATTTATAAGTGATTGTACCCACCTTTTATTCACTTACAACTGTAATTCTATTATCTTATTGAATATATTTTGATATTGGGATCCTCAACTGATTCCTCCTCAATTTTCTATGTCCGTGTTCTACATTGCATGCTATGAATGTTTCCTTTATGTTAATTATAAAATATTGCACTTAAACACATGCACAAACATTGCAACCTCAGCTACCCATGTGCAAATTCAGAAAGGCAATAACTAAAAGGAATCCCAACCCAACATTAAGTCGAACATCTGATATTATAAGTCCAAATTCCTCTATTTTTTTAAATTTTCTAAAACACTAAAAACAAGAATTTCATCTACATTCTTGGAGGAAAAGTACAACTTGTTAGCTTTTCCATCAAATAACAGCATTCATGGTAGAAAATTTGACCGTCTGCAGGCTTATTGATCAATGTTAACTCTCAAAACAAGTAACATCCACCTCGTGACTCAATGGCTATCTACTTCAATGTTCTCACCTCGAACAGTCATGTCAGGAACCACCATTTCTACTTTGCAAAATAATTTACAATAGGCCGCTACAAATTGTGAATGGTGTGCCTCGATAAAATAAGATCTTTTCAATATCCTTCTTTAGATAGACCTGTGTAGGCTTGCAAATATATCACTTCATTTTGTCTCTACTCCTATCATTGTATTAAGAATACAAACCATCATTGCATAGTTAAAATTTGTTGCACACAAAAGGAGAATAAAGGATGACAAAGCAGAAAGGATGAATAATGACCCCTCAGCCGTTCTGATAACAATGTTAGCATATTGGAGCCATTTAAATAACATGTAAAGACCATGTTTCACCTTGGTGACACCTCTTTTCCCCTCCATTTTTTTCATCTTGACAGACATACTTGTTTCCAAGTCTCCACCATTTTCTGCAGCAATGCACATATTATTCACATCTTCTCATTTCTGGTCTTCATGTTTTCCTTGTTTCCATTGAGGCATCTTCCTCTTGCATGGATATTTCATATTTGTAATTGCAATTGAAAAAAAGGTAAAATTTTACTTGCTTTGGGTTTAAATCATTTATTCTTCCCCTTCGTGTTTTAGTTTGGTTACTTTTTCAGGAGCCACAATTATTTGTACTCTATTATGTTTCTATTATAATTGGATGTACTTTCTGAGTCCCAATGACCTACTTCGGTTGCTCGTGGACATTAATATAATTTCTTTCTTTCTTTCAACAGTTTGCTGAATGCACCAAGCTTTTTCTAGGCATCTTTGTTGAAGGATATATAAGGCATTGATTATTGGATAAAATAAATACCTTTCTTATTTTCCAAGATTATCTAGCTAGCTATCTTCACAAAAAGTGGAAATTTATTCCACCAAGTGAAATCATAAGGTTCTTTCGAGTCCCACTGCCCTACTTTATTCAGTCATAGATATTAATATAATTTCTCTTTCTCGGTCATCTAGTTTAGAATTTCAAATCGCTGATATGCAATGAAATATTTCTGCAGCACGACTTGTTTAGGTGAGCAGGCCTAAAGATAGAAGAGCAAAACATGATGATAATTGAAGGGAGAATTCAAGTAGCCAAGTCCACAGCCACGTCAGCCTGCCAGCTGTGGAAGGTAGCCACGTCATTTGCTTCCAGCATGGCACATAACCCTTGTCTCACCCGTTTTACCCTTCAATCTCCTAAGCAGGTGCATTGTGAGCCTTTTCATCCCTTTTTGCAGCTGTTGTCTCTTTGTGATGCCTATGTGCAGCACCTTGTAGGAATTGTGTGGACAATAATCAGTCATAAAAAAAAAATTTCTTGTGTTGATATAATCAGTCATATTCACGAGATTTCCCAAGACCAGACCAGTTTGAATCGCGTTTTCTATCCCAGTTGCAATTCACAGTCACAAGATTTGTGATTTTCATGGTATTTAGGGCACGTGTTTGTAGACAAAAGTCACATTTTGAAGAGCAAAATAATCACACTAGGGTACGGCTGAATTTAATTGTGATTTGCAGATGTGAGAAGGAACAAATTAGTATCATGTGTGCAGACCAAACAGTGAAGGGAAGAAGCGCAGGATATATAGACAGAACGTGTTGTCCTGGACCAAAATCATGGTTTTTAGTTGATGGTGCAAACATTGTGTGATCTGCAAAGTGATTTTCTAGTTTTTGTTTATCGGCACGAATATACAGTCCAAATCTGTCCTTTTAAATTACCTGCAAGCTTGTATGTTATACGAGGTGGAACAGCAATTTGTTCATTCATCAGAGCTTGAACTAACAGCTTAATCATTCTTCATTTTCTTCAAGTTGGTGTGTCGGACTCAGATTCTCAACTTCGTGTTCGAAATGAAATGGGGAAAAATGATGAGCCAATTCCCCCTTTAGCACAAACATATCAACACAAATCTGTTGACAGCAGTCACAATCTCATCCAAGACCTGATTGACAGAATTCAACAGGGGTAGAATGCTAATAAATTAATTCAATCTGAAATATGTGATCTCACGATTAGGGTTGCAACAGTTGAGTCTGAAAATAGCTTCTTTAAGGAAAGGATCACCAACAAAGAGCAGCCCCCTAATGAAAGTTTACAAGCAAAAATCCTCGATATCAAAAACAAGCAAGAAGAGATCAGATCTCAACAAGGTTCTCTTAAACAAGAAACAGAAACACAGATTCAATCTTGGGCACAAGTGGTCAATGGCAAAGATAAAAATCGTCCTCCTATAGCAGCAGTTGAGGAAAATTGTTCAGGCTAAACTCACAAAGGAGCGAACTAAACGTATTAGAGAATTGAACACCAAGGTGAGAGGGCTTCCCTTACCTCTTTCCTCTTCAGACCCCATGGTGGTTGCGACCGAGTTCCTTAGGTACAAACTAGGTGTCTCGGATGTGGTATTGGGAAGAGCGTGGTTGGGGTTCGATTCCACATTTTTCCTCTGTTTTAGATCTGTTGTTGACCGGCTTAGAGCCCTTAGGGATAGGCATTTGTTGTTCTCTCTCCCTGGTAAGATCTTTCTTGATGAAGATCTCACCAAATCACAGATTGTGAGCTTAAACGCTCCAAAGAAGTGGTTATGGCAGCACAAAAAGCAGGAAAATGGTCAGTTATTAGGAAACCTCAAAGCAGTGGTTAGGGACTCCTTTCCTCCAGGATGGGAGTCCTGACCTGAGGTTTCTAAATGGGCTTGTTGGGAGAGGAAGCAGGGCTCAAACATTTCTTTCAACTATTGGAATGTTAATGGCTCTTTTTGGTTAGCACTAGGTCTAATGTCTGACGTCCTTGGGTCGTCAGACATCCTTTTTATTGTTGAGACACATGACAGCCTTGTATAGCCTCTCCCAGATATTACGGGATACCGTTGGTTTTCAACCTTCCGTCAAGGGACTAGGAGTTATGGTGGTGTTAAAGGTTCAAGTGGGGTGGCTTGTCTATTTAGAGACTCACTCCGAAGTAAAACTTCAGTGGTGGTTTCTAATGACTTTGCTAGATTCATGTGGGTTCGGATTAATGGGACTGCCCCACTTCCCAGAGATATCTACATTGTAGTTTGTTACTTTCCTCCGGCGTCTTCATCATATGCCATCCACACTGGTCCTAAGGGGGACCCTTTTATAAACTTGTACACCTGGATCACTCAATACTCAACTGTTGGGGAAGTTATCCTTCTTGGTGACTTCAACGCTCGTACCAGAGACTTTCAAACACATCTCCATGACTCCTCAATTGACACATTCTGTACACAGGAGATTGATTCAGAGTCAGTGGGGTTGCATAGGATATCAAATGATGTTTCAAGGCCTTACACGGCATACGGAAGACACATTTTATAGTTGGGGAGATCCCATGATTTGTTGATCCTTAATGGGTTGCATTGCTTTCCAAATTCACATTCTTTCACATGCACACCTCATGGTGGAAGTAAGAGTGTGGTCGATTACATCTTATCCAATCAAAATCGTTTGCCCTTCATCTGTCATTTTTCCATTTCCACCATTCCTCTTGCAAACCATGCTCTTCTTTCCTTTTCCCTCTGGGCCCCTTCTTGTTACGATCTCCTCTTTCAGTATACCATGTACCACTTTCCAGTTTGACAATGGGGATCTTGACATTTTCCTCTCTCACATCCGTCAACGTCTGCTACTAGAACCCCATTTTTTCACTTGGTTGTGTTACTTCCAAATACATATGCCTTTCTTCCAATATTTGGGAAGCTGCCCACAAATCTTTCCCTAGCTACCCCAGATCTACATTTACCTCCCATCAATCTAAAAGATCTTGCCCCATGAATAAGTGGTATGATGATGATTGCAAGACTCTCGACCGCTAGCTTCAGTATGTCTTTCTCCATGCCCATCTATAATGTCCCCTCCTAGCCTCCGTGCAGTGCATGTGACCTTTAGCCTATTCCAAAGTTCATGTAGGCTAAACGGTTCCAATAAGGGGACTATGTTCCAGTCCGTTATGTTGGGATATTTAAATAATTGCTCTCCTCTTTGAAAAAATGAATTAAAATAAAGTTACTTTATATTTTTAAGTTGAGGGGGAGGGGACTTTTAAAAAAGGACCATGGCATCTAAGTGATTAACTTTAAGTTGTTTTAAAAAGCAATTAAAGAGTATTTGATGGCCAAATAAGAGGTGGGTGCCCAAGGCTAAAGTTGGGTTTAAAAAAGAAAAAAGAAGTAAATTAAAATCAAATGCTAAGGAAAAGGGCATCGGGGTTAGAGGGGTTTTAGGGTTTCCTCATTGTTGGTTGCCCTAATTTGATGTTGAGTCTTTAAAAGCTCATTTGGAGACCTCATTTCACTATGTTGATTTGTTTTGCATATGGAGGTACTGCTGAAATTCTTTCAAGGGTCTGAGAACAAGTGTTGAGGACGAAAACCCTTGGCATTGAGAGCGGGTTTCGGTAGTGCAAGACCTGCCCTAGCCGATGGAAGCGTGGTTCCATCCAGGGATCACATCCTGAGCTTCATTATCACAGATCCAGTCATGTTAAGTGTTAATTTCTGAGTATTTTTGATGTGGACTAAGCCTGGGTTTATTTATATCTCATTTCCAATTGTGTTCCCTAATGTGGGTATTGGCTCTTTGGATTCCCCTTGTCTAGGCGCCCTAAATTGAGTACTCTTTTACCATTACCAAGTGAAGGCTGATTTATTTGGGCAGATCGCCCCCTTTGGTGTTTGGCACCCAATTTTGGGATTTTGTGTTCAGTTGGGCCTGCTGTTGGATAAGCGTCTTGCATGATGGACAGGGGCTGCCACGTGGTTCTTGGATGCTGAAGATCGTTGGGCTTGGGGGGGAATTACCTCGGTGAAAAGGGATGGTCTTCAACAGTCCTCATTGGCTGCGAATGTGTTTCATAATCAGGTCTGCAAGTAGTTCTCATAAGACTGAAATTTGTATTGGAAAGTGACTGTAATTTTCTGTTATCAATTCTGAGCAATAAATTCTTCAAAGATCTTTATTACATGCAATTTATGAATTAGATTATGCATGTATGTTATCTATCATTTGGCATGAATAAACCATGAAAGGCACATGAGAGTTTCCAGCAAGGTAATCACAGAAAACTCATAACAGCAAACATTAAACTCAAAAAAAAATCGGGGCACATCACTACACCATCCCTCTTACCCAACCTTAAAATCATCATACCGCTATCTTCTCCAATGTAAGAAATGCCTCCTTATTTCTCAAAGGAAACGGATCTTACAGGCTTCCTACATCCACTCCCCCAAACTCTTTTGGCATACCATCCTCCCCCAGCATTCTCCCCTTCCCACTGAGCTTAATCCCGCATCCATGATTTCCCATACCTCCACTCTTTATGATATTCTTGGTCAACCTCAAATCCATGTTGCTCCTCCACCATCTTCTTTTCACTTATTCACATACAAGGACATCAGAGAGGCGGTGAACGTGATGAATAGTAGCAAGACAGCCGATGAAGAAAGTTTCCAAGCCAAGTTAGAGCAGAGACATCTCAGAACTAGGGGACAGCCAGGGTTAGACCAGCCCATCAGACCATTGATCATATTTTCACTCTCCGGGCCATTATTGAGGAGGTATGTCATCACTCATCCAAAGTCTACTGTAGTTTTGTAGACTTTAGGAAAGCATTTGATGTTGGAATATTGTCATTGATGTCAAATGAACTATTGTCGATGGAAGTGAATGGAATTGTTGACGGAAGTGAACGGAATTGTTGCCAGAATTGAACGAAAATGTCGACGGAAGTGAACGGAATTGTTGACGGAAATGTCGACGGAAGTGAACGGAAATGTTGACGAAATTGTCAACCTTGGCCGACCTATTGGGAGGAGGTGTGACCGTTCGAAATGACCTTTTCACTTGAAGAGTCACGACCTTAATTTGTGGCTTTCCGTGGGTTATAAATAAGTCCATAACGAATGGCAAAAGAGTATATTCGAAAGTAAAAGATATATAAAAGAAGAGCAGAATTTTTAAAGGAAAATTTTTGTGAGAATATTGAAAAGAAAAAATCAGCAAGTATAAGGAAGAGTATAGCAGCGAAAACACTCAAGTGTAGATCGAATCTAAAGGAAATAAAGTAAGTGTTCTATCATCTGTTGTTTTGACAACAAATTTGAGATAGAAGAATGATTTTTTCTGAGAAGGTTGGTGCCTTCGTTTTGAAGAGATTGGTGTCTCTTGCTGAGTTGGTGCTCAGTGAAAGGGGTCGGTGCCCCTGTAGGTTGGTGCCTACAAAATTGTTTTTGGGGTTGGTGCCCCTGTAGGTTGGTGCTTACGAATATTTATATTAAGAAAATTTCTCCGTGGTTTTCTCCTGAAAGGGTTTCCATTGTTGGAATATTGTCATTGATGTCAAATGAACTATTGCCGAAAGTGAACGGAATTGATTGCCGAAAGTGAACAGAATTGATGGCCATAAGTGAACAGAATTGTTGACGAAAGTGAACGGAATTGTTGCCGGAATTGAACGAAAATGTCGACGGAAGTGAACGGAATTGTTGACGGAAATGTCGACGGATGTGAACGGAATTGTCGATGGAAATGTTGACGGAATTGTCAACCTTGGCCGACTTATTGGGAGGAGGTGTGACCGTTCGAAAGGACCTTTTCACTTGAAGAGTCACGACCTTAATTTGTGGCTTTCCATGGGTTATAAATAAGTCCATAACAAATGGCAAAAGAGTAGATTCGAAAGTAAAAGATATATAAAAGAAGAGCAGAATTTTTAAAGGAAAATTTTTGTGAGAATATTGAAAAGAAAAAATCAGCAAGTATAAGGAAGAGTAAAGCAACAAAAACACTCAAGTGTAGATCGAATTTAAAAGAGATAAAGCAAGTGTTCTATCATCTGTTGTTTTGACAACAAATTTGAGATAGAAGAGTGATTTTTTCTGAGAAGGATGGTGCCTTCGTTTTGAAGAGATTGGTGTCTCTTGCTGAGTTGGTGCTCAGTGAATGGGGTCGGTGCTCCTGTAGGTTGGTGCCTACAATATTGTTTTTGGGGTTGGTGCTCCAGTAGGTTGGTGCCTACGAATATTTATATTAAGAGAATTTCTCTGTGGTTTTCTCCCGAAAGGGTTCCCACGCAAATCTGTGTCTATTTGAATTGTGTGGTTTTGCATTGTATTCTTTGATTGCTTTGAATATATTAATTGTGGAGTAATTTGAGGTTTTGAATTTAAGATTAATAGTCGAAAGTCAAAAAAATATCTTATACTGATTCACCCCCCCTCTCAGTATAAGCTTGTGCTTAACAATTGGTATCAGAGCCGGTTCCTTCAGTGTTAGCACAACTATTAGAAGGTAGATCTTGGAAAGCACATATGGCAGGATCTCAAGTGCTAGATGGTTTCTCCACCAACAAGGCTCCTTTGTTCGATGGAACGAATTACGCATTTTAGAGCATAATAATGAAGACTTACTTGATGGCCCTAGGTTTTGATATTTGGCAAGCAGTGGTAATAGGATACACAACGCCACAAATTGCACCAACGGATGCCACCGGAAAAAAGGCCAGTGAGAAAAATGCGAAAGCTATGAATGCAATCTTATGCGGGCTTTCAGAAAATGAGTTTGTTAAGGTTATGCATTGTGAATCTGCAAAAGAGATTTGGGATAAACTCAACACTATTTATGAAGGTGATAGTAAGGTTAGAAAAGCAAAACTCCAAACCCATCGGAGGCAGTTTGAAAGTTTAAAAATGAAGAATGATGAAAACATTGCTGGGTATCTTCTTCGTGTCGATGAGATTGTTAATGTCATTCGAGGACTTGGAGAGAAAATTGAAGAATTTGTGATCGTTCAGAAAGTCCTGAGATCCCTACCATTGAGATTTGATGCGAAGGTCTCCGCCATTGAAGAAATGAAGGATTTAGACACGATGAAAATGGACGAGCTCCATGGAATTCTTACGGCCTACGAAATGAGAACCGAATCTGAGAGACAGTCGAAGAAGGAAGCATCATTCAAAGTCTCGAAGAAAGAGAAGATCAAAGAACCAGAATCAAGTGAAAAGTCAAGTAGTGAAGAAGATGAAAATGAAGCTCTATTCATTCGGAAGTTAAAGAAAGGATCAGGCAAATATAAAGGAAAGTTACCATTTAAATGCTTTAATTGTGGTAAAATTGGTCATTTTGCAGCCAAATGTCCAAATAAAGGAAATAGCGATGATGAGAGAAACAAATCAAAGTACAAAAAAGGATTCAAGCCGAGCAAAGACAAGCAAAGATTAGAAAAACAAAAGAAAAGCCTATACTCGAAGAGGTATAGCAACTCATCCGAAGAAAACAAAGAAAGTGATGTTGAGAGTGATAATGAAGAGATTATGTTCATGGCTACAGAAGAAAATGCCACCACCAGCAAAGATAATTTGGAGGAAGACGAAGACATGGAAGAAGAAGGTGAAGTGAACCTGGAAGAAGAAGGTGAAGTGAACCTTGAAGAAGAATTTATTTGCGCATTGGAAGAAATAAAAGCATTTAAGAAGAAGAATCAGAAACTAAAGTTACACCTCCGAAAATATGAAGAAGAGAATCGAGACTTCAAAACGAAGACATCACAAGTCTTTGAGGAATCAAACAAGGTAATTGCTGATCTAAAAGTCCAAATCGAAGAAGCAAAGAAAATTGAAGAAGATCTAACGGATCAGCTAAAGAAGAAAGGAGAAGACTGTGAAAAGTATGAATTTGAAATAGATGTTTTAAAAAGGGATCTAGAAAAGGCGAATTCTAAAATAACAAGTGAATTGAAATCTGAGAAAAGCACTCAAGTTTTGAATAAGATTCTAGAGAGTCAAAGATCACCATCTAACAAGTCAGGCATTGGGTATGAGAAAGAATAAGAGAAAGTTAAGAGATACGTTGAAACTCTTAAGGAACCAATGAAAAAGGAGACCAAGAAGGAAGAAGCCAAGAATACAAAAACCAACTCTATCAACAAAGAAAGCAAAGGAGAACAAAACTTCAGAAGACCATTTGCTCCAAGATATACAAATAAAACCAGGTTTGGTAATTATTTTGATGGATATTGTTATTATTGCAATCATTTTGGTCATAAGAAATTAGATTGTAGAAAGAGAGCCAAGGATATTGAAGTCAGGAGCAGAAACAAAGGAACCTATGGAGCTTCGAACAGAAACTACAATTCGTTTGCTCTCTTATCAAACTTTGATGAAGCTATAGTTTGTCACAAGTGCAACAACTATGGACATATAGCACGCTATTGTAGAAGTGTTTTTGAATCTGTAAGACAAGATCAAAAGTTCAAAGCTCCAGTGATAAAGAAAAGAAAACCATCAAAGATCTGGAAGAAGAAGCAAGAAGAATCCATGATTGTTCAAACAGCATTCCATGCTAGAGATGAAGGATAAAAATGGTTCATTGATAGTGGATGTTCGAGACACATGACTAGAGATAAAAGCAAATTCATCTCGTTAAAAAAGGTCAATCAAAGCATGGTGAAGTTCAGAGACAACACTACAGCCAGAATAACAGGAAAAGGTACACTTAGTCTCGATAATGAAAAAACCAAAACAGAAAATGTGTTATATGTGGAAGGGTTAAAGCATAATCTTCTAAGTGTTAGCCAAATGTGTGATCAAGGACACACACTCAAGTTCTTTTCTGAAGGTTGTGAGATCAGAAAAAGAGACACGGGAGAACTAATTGCAGATGCTCATAGAACCACAAACAACCTATACATGCTTGGAGAAATGAGAGGAGAGAAATGTTGTCTGAGTCAAGTTGAACAAAGTTGGCTATGGCATAGAAGGTTAGGGCACATAAATTTCGATAATCTTGTGAAAATCAGCATCAAACAGGTTGTGCGAGATATGCCAAAGATAACAAAACCCTCAAGCACTCTATGCAAGCAATGCCAACACAGGAAGCAAACCAGAACAAGGTTCAGAACGAAGGAATATTCAACCACCAAACCACTAGAACTGATTCATACGGATCTTTGTGGTCCTACCAGAACTGAAAGCATGCAAGGTGAGAGCTATTTTATGTTGCTCATTGATGATTATACTAGAATGACATGGGTAGCCTTTCTAAAAGAAAAATCAGAAGCATTTGAAAAGTTTAAAGCTTTCAGGGCATTAGTAGAAAATGAAAAAGAGCTGAAAATAAAATGTCTAAGATCAGATCGAGGAGGTGAGTTTATTTCAAATGAATTCATTAAGTTTTGCGAAGATCATGGAATTAAGAGACAATACTCAGCTGCAAGGACTCCACAACAAAATGGAGTGGTGGAAAGGAAAAATCGAACCGTTCAAGAGATGGCTAGAACTATGTTAAATGAATCTAAGCTATCAGATAGATTCTGGAGAGAAGCAGTTAATACAGCAGTATATATCTTGAATAGAGGGCAAATCAGAGTTAATAATGACAACTCCTTACGAATTGTGGAAAGGAAGACCAGCTTCGGTCAAACATTTCAAAGTATTTGGAAGTAAATGTTTTATCAACAGGAATGAAGAAAACTTGGGCAAATTTGATTCAAGAGCTGACGAAGGAATTTTTCTTGGTTACTCCATCAAAAGCAAAGCCTATAGATGTTATAACAAAAGGATACAAATTATCGTAGAAAGTGCTAGTGTTAGAATAGATGAGATCATGAATCAAAAGGCAAAAGAACCTTCAGAAGAGCCTCTAGAAATACCCAATCTTGTAGAAGGGGAGGAAGAAAATGTAGAAAAATTGAGTGAATCTGAAAGGCAGGACACCAAAGCACCATCTCGCTTTGTTCAGAAGAATCATGTTGAAAGTCAGATCATTGGCAACATTGATGTTGGGGTGCAAACCAAAAGAAGAATTGTAAGTATCCCTGAGCATGTAAATTTTTCTTTGTTATCCAAGGTAGAGCCTAAGAATTTTTCTGAAGCTAGTCATGATAAACATTGGGTAAAAGCAATAGAAGAATTAGATCAAATTGAGAAGAATGAGACTTGGGAACTTGTGCCCAGGCCAATGGATCAAAATGTAATTGGCACTGAATGGGTTTTTCGAAACAAATTGAATGAAAATAGCCAAGTCACTCGAAAAAAAGCAAGGTTGGTATGTAAGGGGTATGCTCAAGTAGGTGTAGATTTTGAAGAGACTTTTGCTCCTGTTGCTAGATTAGAAGCAATTCGAATATTTCTTGCATTTTCAGGATTCAAAAATTTCAAAGTTTATCAAATAGATGTTAAATCAGCATTTCTAAATGGCAATCTAGAAGAGGAAGTTTACATAGAACAGCCAAAAGGATTTCTCTTATCAAAAAACAAGGATTATGTGTGTAAGTTGAAGAAGGCTTTATATGGATTGAAACAAGCTCCTAGAGCATGGTTTGCTAGGCTTGATAAATACCTACAAGACCAAGGATTCAAGAGAGGATATGTTGATAGTAATCTTTACATCAAAACTGAAGGAGATCACCAATTAATTGTTGTGGTGTATGTAGATGATATAATCTTTGGAGGAGACAATAAAGAAATGTCTAAGATATTTGTCGAAGATATGCAAAAGGAATTTGAGATGTCCATGTTAGGTGAGTTGTCATTTTTCCTTGGTTTACAAATCTCTCAATCTAACAAAGGAATATTCATATCCCAAAGCAAGTATGTGAAGGAGATGTTGAAGAAATTCCATATGGAGGAGTGTGCCCCTGTTAGCACACCTATGGCTACAAGTACGAAGTTGAGCAAAGATGATGAATCTCCTAATACTGATCAAACTCTTTACAGATCAATGATTAGGAGTTTACTATATGTGACAACATCTAGGCCAGATATCATGCAAGCAGTAGGTATGGTTGCACGATTTCAAGCAGCTCCAAAAGAAACACATGTGCAAGCCGTGAAACGTATATTTAGATATTTAAAGAGAACCTTGGATTATGGGTTGTGGTACCCAAGAGGTAAAGACTTCACATTCGTAGCGTACACGGATTCAGATTGGGCAGGTTGTGTAGATGATAGAAAAAGTACAAGTGGAGGAGAATTCTTTCTTGGAGATAGCCTAGTATCTTGGTTGAGTAAGAAGCAGAATTTTGTATCTCTATCCACAACAAAAGCAGAGTACATAGCGGCAGTGCTATGTTGTACACAAGCTCTATGGATGAAACAAACTTTGAAAGATATCAAAGTAGAGTATAATCATCCAATCTCCATATTTTGCGATAATACTAGTGCAATAAGTATTTCAAAGAATCTACTTATGCATTCCAGAACTAAGCATATCCCTATACAGTATCATTACTTGAGAGAACAGGTGGCAGAACAACAAATAAAATTGGAATATGTTTCCACATCCGAACAGATGGCAGATATCTTCACTAAGCCACTTCCAAAGGAAACATTTGAGTACCTACGACAGAAGTTGGGAGTAATTTCTTTTGCGTCTTGCCACTGAAGGGAAACATCAGCTAAGAGGGAGCTAAGTACTAGCTCTTAGATAGACCCTTTGCCATTGATGTCAGAGGGGGAGAAGTACAGAAAGAGGATGTCACAGAAAGGGGGAGCTACAGCGGAATTAAAAAAAAAAAAGGGGATTCAAACAAAAAAGACAGTGCAGCAAGGGGGAGCAGTTTCAGTATGTGGTTGCCATCAATGACAAAGGGGGAGATTGTTGGAATATTGTCATTGATGTCAAATGAACTATTGTCGACGGAAGTGAACGGAATTGTTGACGGAAGTGAACGGAATTGTTGCCGGAATTGAACAAAAATGTCGACGGAAGTGAACGGAATTGTTGACGGAAATGTCGACGGAAATGTTGATAGAATTGTCAACCTTGGCCAACCTATTGGGAGGTGTGACCGTTCAAAAGGACCTTTTCACTTGAAGAGTCACGACCTTAATTTGTGGCTTTCCGTGGGTTATAAATAAGTCCATAACGAATGGCAAAAGAGTAGATTCGAAAGTAGAAGATATATAAAAGAAGAGCAGAATTTTTAAAGGCAAATTTTTGTGAGAATATTGAAAAGAAAAAATCAGCAAGTATAAGGAAGAGTATAGCAGCGAAAACACTCAAGTGTAGATCGAATCTAAAGGAGATAAAGCAAGTGTTCTATCATCTGTTGTTTTGACAACAAATTTGAGATAGAAGAGTGATTTTTCTGAGAAGGTTGGTGCCTTCTTTTTCAAGAGATTGGTGTCTCTTGCTGAGTTGGTGCTCAATGAAAGGGGTCGATGCTCCTGTAGGTTGGTGCCTACAAAATTGTTTTTGGGGTTGGTGCTCCAGTAGGTTGGTGCCTACGAATATTTATATTAAGAGAATTTCTCTGTGGTTTTCTCCCGAAAGGGTTTTCACGCAAATCTGTGTTTATTTGCATTGTGTGGTTTTGCATTGTATTCTTTGATTGCTTTGAATATATTAATTGCGGAGTAATTTGAGGTTTTGAATTTAAAATTAATAGTCGAAAGTCAAAAAATATCTTATACTGATTCACCCCCCCTCTCAGTATAAGCTTGTGCTTAACATTTGATTATGTTTCGTGAGAGGCCCTTTTTCAGAGACTTAGGAATATTGGCATTTCTAAGACCCTCTAGGCAGCCACTATGAGACTATACAAGAATGTTCTTAGTCGTCTCTACATGGTTCATGGGATTTCAAACTTTATTAGTACCATTGGGGTCAAGCAAGGTTGCCCCTTGTCCCCAACCTTATTTGGCATATACATTGATGAGTTAGAGACCTTTCTTCATGAGCATATTCAGGCTAGTGATGGGTGTCTTTTTCACCAGGTTCTGATTTGTATCCTCTTGTTTGTGTATGATGTGGTTCTCCTAGCTTCATCTCTTGAGGGTTTACAGCGGCAGTTGGATGCTTTGGCTCTCTCTTGTGATCTCCAATAGTTGACAATTAATTTGGAGAAAACCAAGGTCATGGTGTTTAATGGTTTGAAGACCTCCCACCTCCATTTCTTCTTCAAAGGAAAGGAGGTTGAGATCACCACTTCCTATACTTATGGAAGTACAATTTTCTAGTCCACATTTTAGCCTGAGGCAGGGCCTTAAACCTTGGATAAACAAAGGATATGGTTCTTTAGCCCTTCTTGAATGACAGTGTTTTCGACATCACTTTCAGGGTATCTCATCCGAGATGTCCCTCATAAATACACTTAGCAGACCCACGGTTCTTTATGGATCTATAGTGAGGGGGCCTTCTTTGCTTGAGGGTGATTGGGCTACTGTCAAGAGGGTCCAGACACTTCTCCTCCACCGCATTATCAGATGTAAGCAGACAATTCCCCAGCACATTATCCTTGTTGAGTTTGGAGCTCGGCCTTTTCGATTGGAGACTATACTTGAATTGATTTCTTTCTTACATCGCATTCGAAGCTTCGTTGATTCAGCGAGTGGGCATGATAGATATCCATACTTAGCCTACTGCTCTTTAGGGACTCTTGCCCTCTCGGCTCCCTCAACACGTGTCCGTTGTTGGTATACAAAGGTTTCTGATTTATTAGAGTCTGTGAAAATTAGGATGGACCGCCTTTCTCCATTCAGGGACTCCTTGGATCCACCATCTCATCTTCTACCCATTAGACAAGAGTTGAACTAGATTATTACGGATGATATTTACAGGGAGTTTAATCATACTACTTGGGTAAACCCCCCTAGGGGGCTACGCCCAAAGATGGCATTTTATGCAGAACGCTTTTGGAGCTGAGTGACGAGCTTATCATCCGTCCATAGTATACATTTTGCTCCTCGATGCACTCTCTTCACATCCCATTAAAACAATTTCGAGTGGGTTCTCACAGGGTTAGGATTGAGACAAATACCCAGATAGCCCAGGCAAACAAGATTTGTCAGTTATGTAACATCCAGGAGATTAAGTCCGAGGAACACTTCATCTTTCGTTGTCCCATATACTATGAAATCAGGGAAAGAGTTCATTGCCTATTTAGGAAGAATCTGATTTTTATTGCAAACCCTTACAACAAAAAATTAAAATGATGGAAATTAATGCTAAACCCCTAGAAAATGCAAAATTTTTATATATAATTGCAATCATAAAATAAACATTGAAAAAATAGTAATTTTATTCAATGTATCCCACTCAAACCCTAGGATGTTGAAAAAATGAAATTCTGATATTGAAACCCTCGCAATCTGCTATTTTATGCCATAGAGTGGCTATACAACACCAGCACTACAACTGTGATGAAAATCGGCGATCTCCCTAGAATCCTTCATCAAAACCAATGGCAGGAGTCACAAGCGTTATGCAGCAGTCACAAAGGCTGTGCAACAATCTACAAGTATGGCAACGTTTTGTACAATTGAAAACCCTTATTTGTTTATCTGTAAACTCTCAAAAAATTTAAAATTGATAGCTCCTTGCAGCGAACTGAAATTTAAATATTACTTCTTTTATATGCACAATTGTGATCCCTAGATGGAATTGCCTCAATGGGTAAGAGAATTTTCATCCTCAAACCTAAATCCAAATGGTGAGGTTTTTGTCCTCACAACTCATACCAACTATAAGGAATTTCGTCCGTATGCTCAAAACCGATGAATTGAAAGACTCAATCAATTGAAAAAATATATTGATCATAAACTTGAATGAATACAAATCAGAAAGGACTCCCAATATATAAACTCAATGGTCACTTTTAAGGTCAAGGTTATACTTTTCACTTTTACCTTTTTTCTTTTATTTTCAATTTTCCCTTTTCTAACCCTTTTCTTTATTTTTATTAATAATAATAATAAAGCAATATTAAGTTGTCACATTTTTAATAAAATAAAAAGTCACTTAGACAATTTAAAATATTAACTTAATTATTTTTTACTTCATATGAAAAATGGGACATGACAGTCAGCTCATCTCAAAGATTGTTTGTCCTCCAACAATCCCTGAACCATCATGTAAATACTCGGATCCCAAATTATTCTTTCTGATTCTCGTCCAAATGTGAGCACATGAAGTTGCTTTGCTTGTTAATCTTCAATTCCCTTTAAAACTTTCTTAGTTGTGCCCAAATTTGTATCTGCAACTTCTAACTTCCCTGATATTTTTTCTTCATGGATAATGATCTCTTCATTTTGTTTCTATTGCACTACTCTGATTTGATCTTTATATAAATCCTTAGGTGCATTAATAGTTAATGATTATGAAGCCTTGGCTATTTATTCAATGGCCTTAGAGAAATTTGCATCAACTCTACTATATTGAAGACTCGAAAATTTGCCATTAACTAGAAAAACTCTCCAAATTCTTGCAAATCTGATTTTTCTTCATGCTCCACCATTACAATTGGAGAATTTTTTCCCTTAATTTTTTGTAGGTGTTGTTTTTCTTGAATGGGCTATCAACTTAGCTTCCTTAGCTCTTCTTAGTCATTCATCATACAAATTTTGGGTCCTCATCACATCCTCTACGCTTGTCTGCAATGTGGTTAGTTTCTTTTCAACCACATTCTCTAGTTCATTTTCAAATAAAATCTCTTTACCTTTGATTTGCATGTTGAATTCTTTTTACTCTAGATTTTTTAGGCTCAGATTTTGACCTTTCCATCTTTATTTTTATCCATACCTTTATATCCTTCTGATATTCTTGCATAGCTTGCAACATTTCTAACATGAATTCTTGCACTATCCTCATGATTCACACGCTGACAAGATCACGGCTCTGATACCACTGTAATGTCCCCTTTATGACCAAATTAAAGAAATCTAATTTTTATTGCAAACCCTTACAGCAAAAAATTAAAATAATGGAAATTACTACTAAACCCTTAGAAATTAAAGAATTTTTATAGATAATTACAGCCATAAAATAAACATTGAAAAAAAGAAAATTATTCAATTTATCCCACTCAAACCCTAGAATGTTGAAACAATGAAATTCTGAAATTTAAACCCTCATCTGTTTTTTTCTGCTGTAGAGTGGTTGTACAACAGCAACACTACAGTTGTGATGAAAATCGGCGATCTCCCTAGAATCCTTCACCAAAACCAATCGCAACAGTCCCAAAGGTTACGCAACAATCTACAACAGGTATGGTAGCCTTTCGTACAATCGAAAACCCTGATTTTCTGTCTACAAACCTTCAAACACTTCTGAAAATTGATAGCTTCTTACAACTAGCTGAAATCTAAATATTACTTATTTTATCTGTACAATTGTGATCCCTAGATAGAATCACTTCAATGCGTAAGAGGGTTTTCGTCCTCAAACCTAAATCCGAATGGTGAGGGTTTTTGTCTTCACAACTCGTACCAACTATAAAGGTTTTTGTCTTTATGCTGAAAACCGATGAACTGAAAAGCTCGATCATTTGAGAAAATATATTGATCATAAACTTGAATGAATACAAATCAAAAATAACTCTCAATATATAGACTCAATTGTCATTTTTAGGGTTGGGATTATACTTTTCACTTTTACCCTTTTCTTTTATTTCCACTTTTCCCTTTTCTCGCTATTTTTTTTATTTCTAATAATAATAATGTAATATTAAGTTGTCACCTTTTTCATAAAATAAAAAGTAAATCACTTAGACAACTTACAATATTAACTTATTTTTTATTTTATTAAAAAAATGGGGCATGACAATGGATAATGAACAAATATGAAATGTAGATCCAAGCTTCAAACAATCAAGATCTCCTATCAAATGCCAAAGCAATGATTGTTGACAAAATCCTAGCAGGAGGGTATATTTATTACTCTACTGATCATTTCCCCTCTTAGAAGGGTACAAAAGACTAGAAATGCTATTGCAAATCTTCTTTGAGGGTTCGGAATATTTGCACTCTTCCAAGTGATAACTGAACTTTAAAAACCAAGTTGCAATTCTTGCAAGCAAACAAAAAGTTGGTGGTTAAAGAAGCATTATGGAAAATTTTAGTCTAACACCAAGTAATAATAACCCAAAAAGCATGGGTATAGGCACCCATTTAAAATATGTGATATAATTGGGTTAGACAGTTTTAAACTCTCATGGTCAATGCCCCTCAAAGTATCTGGACTGTTTGGAAAATAGTAACAAACCACTTTCTCTGGACGTATAAGAGGCCACGGGATGCATGGTAATTAGCATTGAAGCCTCTTGGAGTTTATCTTCCTTGCACGAACAACATCCCTTTTTACTATGCTATGTTGAAAAATGATTGCCAAAGAAATGTATCCTAATTGTGTTTAAAATTTGAGTGGTGAAGATACACCAATCTTCTAGGAGTTGTAGTGTGTCTATATACAAATGGGCACTGCTACAAGAACCAAGTGTGCATCCAAGACTCAAATAAAGCAGAAATGATAGCAATAATAGAAAATAGATTCTCAAGAGCACAAGCTTTTAGTAAAATAAAACAAGTGGAGGCATCCAATACATCCAAGGATGGATCGCACTTAGGAATCTGAAAGCTGGGAAGAGTTCTCCATAAAGAGTTTCTACTTAAAGATAGCTAGAACCTTGTATCGATAGATTGAGTTTTCTTGCAGAAGATGGGGGTGTGTGTGGGTGGGACGGGGGGTTGGCCAGGCACATAACCCTATTTAATAGAAATCCTCACTTCTATTGACCATGGTATCAGTCAAGGCACTGATGTGGGAAAAGTTATTGAAGGTATTGCGAGACAACCAGAAGTGGAGGGTAAAATACAAGGTACCTTATTGCTAAGTTTAGCTTTTATGGAAGTTTTAACTATTTATGGATTACTTGTAGCCCTAGAAATTTTATTTGCTGATCCATTTGTTTGATCTCGGAAGCAAAATCTATCCCTTCGTGATTCTAGGTACCCATGGCCGATGACCTTCGAAATGCTGGCTTTCTTATCTTGATGCAAAGCAATTCAGAAAAAAAGATGTCAGTTGTGCTCTGTCTGGACTCGCCATTAAGAGTAGCATTAACCAGTAGAAGCTCTATGACTAATATGGACAAAAAAAGGTGCAGTATGGAACGGTATTATAGGAAGCTAGAAATGCAAAAGGGATGAAGACTCTATAGCATGGGGAATGGAAAGACAGAAAGATGCAAAGGCCTGCACATGTGGTGGTGAAATCACTCCCCATCACAGAAATGTCAAGCTCTATACTAGTAATGCAAGTTTGGTTTTGAAATGTACATTTGCTCCAATGCATGTATATGCTGAAGTGAAAACTTTGCTAAAACTGAAGTTTGTTGACTTTGAGATAATTAGTAAAACAAATTCATTTTGGCCCTTCCAGGTATAGCTGAGGGCATATGTATCCTTTGTATATTAGTATATAACACTTCTTTTTGTGAAAAAAATCTAAGGATGTGACTCTCTCAATCCAATAACATGCACGAGCATGCTTGTCCATCTCTATACCTCTAGGCTTTGTGTGTGTGGGGAGGGGGGATTATATGTATATATATATTGTCCATATATATACCTGTAGGCTTTGTGTGTGTGGGGAGGGGGGGGATTATATGTATATATATATTGTCCATATATATACCTGTAGGCTTTGTGTGTGGGGGGGATGGGAGATTATACACACACACATATATATACCTCTAGGCTTTGTGTGTGAGAGGGGGTCAGGGGGCATATATATATATATATATATATATATATATATATATATATATATATATATGCATGTATAATCCCCACACCCACACACACACAAAGCCTAGAGGTACAGATATGGATAGGCATGCTCGCGCATGTTATTGGATTGAGAGAGTCATATCCTTAGATTTTTTTCACAAAAAGAAGTGTTCTATACTAATATAATATATATATATATATATATATAGCCTATACACACACACATATTATACATGCATATATATGTATATGCACATGTATACATTAACATACATACATAAATACACAGTCGTGCACACACACATAAAGCTTTAGGAGTATTGGCTCAAATCTTTACAGTTGTCCAACCTCCCTTGCAGATTCTATACGTGTAACACATTAATTTTGCCCCCGCATTTATGGCTGTCACAAACCATAATGCATTACTAATTTATATAGGATGAATTTCTTTTGCATGTTAAACTTCTTCAATTTATTATGATGTATTGACCCATAAACTTGATAGTGGTTGTCATCTTTGCATGGCTGAAAATTACAACGTGGGGAACAGAATGGACTGGTTCCTCTAGGAAGTATCATAAACATGTTTGTATCTTGCCAAGCATACAAGAAAATTTGACTCAATGAAGAACAAAGTTACATCTAGAAAATTTAACATTATACTTACAAGAACTCCTTCCCTAATGTCCTCCACCAGCATGCGAAATTGAGTGTCGCCATCAGACTTTTTCATTTGAGTTCCAATTTCAGTTCTCTTATTTCCTTGCTTTGGAAACAAGAGTCCAAGCTCACGTTCCACCTCACTGCATGCGAGCATTTCTCTTATATCATCCCAACATTTTCGACATCAAATGTATTGACAGAGTAAGAAATAACATACAGTCTCCCTGAAAAGCCTTCAATGTACCTGCGAGATCTTCGCGTTCTCATTGTCCACAATTGATTCTCCCCCTGAGCAAGCACATAAACAGGCTTCGAGTCCTCCCTCCATGGATTTGCCTCCAAAACTGCATAAAGGTGAAAAACATGTTAGGAAATGAGAGAATCTTCCATTGTTTGAGGCATGTTAAATGATTCATACAAAAACCTTGAAACTACAATTTGCAGTCATAATTTAAGCTGTTTATAATACAAGTGGATAGAAGTCATCTGTAACTTAATTTATTAAGGCTGACTCACCCTGAACTGACTATACTATCCGGTAAACTAATAGTTTAGGTTGACCAACTTAAAAAGTTCAAATTCAATAGAAAATGTCACAACCAACCTTTTCCAAACCTCCTAGATTGCAAACACTTTAGTGCGTACATGGGTAGATTAGTATTAACAAGTAACCTGATTATGTTAACCTGTCTCCAGAAATATTTAATTATTATTTTGGTTATGTAACCTAAGACTCATATTTATGTTCACTTATTTTAGTATTGAAACGTCATCATCCTATTGCAATTCATAGTTGTTTATTGCATACATAGCTAAGTTGTGCATACTGTTATATTCTGCTGTTATATCTGATTTTGTGCTTTCCATATTAGCTGCAAAAGAACACTTAAGGCCTTATGCATGTTTACATTGGTGAGCGTGACATAGCAGCTTAATGAAAGTTGTATGTCATTATTTGTAAACAACAGTTTTGATTGTCAAGGCAGGGATAAGACATCTAAAAATAGGTGAAGAACCAAGCAGAAGGTAAGGGGCATAAGAAGGTCCATTGGAGAAAAAGGCATTTGACTGATATTGATATCAATCAGATTCATGTGTCAGAATCAGAAGTTGATTCGCTATTAGTATATATTGGGCAAACGGAAGTATCACAAGCTGAACCCGAGGTTGGGAAGAAAGTGGCATCAGCTGCCAAGAAGGATTAGTAACTGATTGTCTATACCCACCACAAAAGAAACAACAGTCACTTGAACCAGTTAGTTGTCTAAAACCGCTAAAAAGGAAGAGAATAGACTTAACCATCTTTGATTTCCAACCTTACTAGGTTTGGCAATGAAACCAATCAAGACCTGATGACTGGTTACCTTGTCTCCAAATTTGAGTCTAGGTGAAAATTTGGGTACCCCAAGTAAAATTTTGTGAGCAAATCAAGTCGGGGGTCATAAAAGTGAAATTTGTGTTTGTACAAGCAAGCAAGTCAAGATGTCTTGGTTTAAATGAGGAATCAAAAGTCTGGAGCACATGTTTGTATGTTTGTTCAAAGCTTGTCAGAACTCGACGACTGCAAAGCAAGCATCGGACTACGACTACAAAGATCCAGGTTTTCAAGGGTATGAAACTGAAGAACCTGGTGGCAACTCCAGCAATGCCTTTCTGGAATATGAGTCCGAAGATGATGATTATGAGGATCGAGTTGGAGATATGAATGGTTAGTCTTACGCATTATTCACAAGATCATAAGGTTAGAACGAAGATACCAAAAAGAAGCAAGAGGTTGACAAAGTAAACCAAGGCGAATGGGTTAAAGTTAAGGAAGCTCTTAAGGCATCTCCTACAACTGTAATCCTTCCTCAAGGATCTCTCCTACCTTCTCAAACGAAGACAAAGCAACCCAAAGCCAAGGTAAGTGCTCTGCAAAATCATGTTCCAAAAAATCAAAAGATTAGTGCTAATTCTAGAAATAATGTTGGTGTATTTTCATCACTCATATATCCAAACACCACACTTTCTTCCAATATTCCTTCATTTGATATCCTAGATCATGTCAATAAATTCAAGATTCAGATGTCCCAAGCCGAGTACTTGAGATCTAAACCTGACCATCTCAATGGGCTTTTCTAGTTTATCAAAGGAGACATTGGCAACACAGGCAAATCCAATTCTAAAAGAATCTTGGTTGTACCTTCTTACTTAAAACCCTCAGTAAAAACCATGGCCGTGTATACTTCTAATCCTAGCAAACAATAACCATTTAATATATCCCTTTTATTGAAAGGTTGCAAGTTGAGCAACTGCATAATTGATATTGGTGCCACTGATAATGTTATGCCGGCCAAAGTTGCTCGCGCTCTAGGACTTACCTGCACGAAAACTTTCAATCGATGTTTTTCAATGGACACAAAAAAGTCCCATTGGTTGGCCAGATCAAGGATGTGCAAATCGCTTTGGCTTCTTTCCCACAAAAAACTTTTGCAAAGAGTTGGGTCGAGAAAACCAGATGGATTTGTCTCGTGCCACATTCTCAGTAAATGGGGTCAAACACAAGCTTGAACCTGAATCAAAAACTAAACTCGCAATGTGCAAATCAGAAGATCCACGAGCTGATATTCTTTATGAAGATGCGGGTCTAGGGAACTACATGATAATGTCTGAAGGAGAATTGGAATACCAAAAATGGTCGAGAGTAACTCTAATGATGTTTGGGTTCTTGAATTTGACGATACCTGCTCTTCGACTGGTGTCAGAGTCGTTATTATCCTTGTTTCACCAAATAAAGAAATTTTTCCTTACTCTTACAAGCTGCAGTTTGAATGTACAAATAACACTATTGAATATGAAGCTTTACTTCTGGGATTGCAGACTGCTGAAGAAATGGGAATCAAAAACTCGAAGGCACGAGGTGATGTTGAGCTTGCTGTGAAGCAGGTAAAGAACCAGTACCAAGTAAAGAATGGTCGCTTAAGGCACTACAGGAATCGTGTGTGGGATTGTATCGAGGCATTCGATGCATTTTCAATCACATCTATTCCAAGTGATGACAATGCAAAGGCAGATGCACTTGTTGTTTCGGTTTCACTAATCATTCCTCCTCCAGGGGTAGATAGAGAAAAATATATTATTGAAATGGTGTTTAGGCCTAGCGCAAAACACTGGCAAGTTTTCAACAATGATGAACAAATAATAGCCTTCCTTGAAGGCGGAGAATTTCATTAACTTGTACTTTGGCGTTGGTACTTCCGCATATAGGTAATCACATGTTAAAGATGATGAAGATGATGTTGGTGATATCTTCTCAACCAAGGCTACTAAAGGATTAGAAACTCGAGATGGATGTGAGCATGAAGGGGTAATTCACTTAAAAGGCAATAAGTGTTGGAAATATTGTCAATGATGTCAAAGGTCTAACATTATTGGTGACAAAGGCCCCATAGCATTTAATGTCTTATGGTGTTTTAATGTTCATATTTTGGCTAAAGTGTGTTAATATTTATTGGTTGCATAAAGTCAAAAGAGGGTCCATGAAGAAGTCAAAGAGTCACGAGATAAAGACAAAAGAGGGAAATGACGCATTTTCCCATGAACGGTCACCTTGAGGAATTCAACGAGTCACCAAATGAAGACAAAAGAGGGAAGGACGCATTTTTCCATGAAAAGTCACATTGAGGATTTTGAAGAGTCACCAAATAAAAACCAAAGGGGAAAGGACACATTTGCTCATGAAAGGTCACCATGTGACTTTTCAAATGAAAGGATTCGAAGGGTCATGCAAGTTTGGCACCATTTTCCATGTGGATTGAAAGGTTACAAAGAGTGAATGCCAAAGGTCATTTGGAAAGCTATAAAATGAGGCTTGGGAAGCCATTTGTAATTTGCAAGAGAGTGCATGGTTTGTAATTGTTTTATATAAGAAAAGAGGAGAGAAGAGAAAGAGATATAGTAAAGTTATATAATTTGTTGAAAAAGCAACATTGAGAGATAGTTGTGTTTTACATAAGAAGGGTTGGTGCTCATGTGGGTTGGTGCTCACAAATAGTTGTGTTTGGTGCTCGGCAAAAGGGTTGGTGTTCCTACAAGTTGGTGCTTGCGAACTTTGTAATTTAAGTCAGTACTCATTCATATACTGGAGATTGTTCTCCGTGGTTTTTCCCACATTGGGTTTCCACGTAAAAAATTGGTGTCTCTCTCTCTCTTGTGTTGTGCATGTTATTATTTCAATTTTATTGCATATTTTGAATGTATGATTAAGTGGCTAAAGAAAAGAAATCAGATTAAGTAAAAGATTTAAAAGATATATGATATACTGATTCAACCCTCTCTCACAGTATATCCCATGCTTAACAATAAGATTCCAAAAGGTTTGGTTTCTCTCGAAGCCACGTTTGACAAGCATGATAGGTATGTCAAAGGAAAAGTTTAGCACAAACCAGTTGTATTTTTTCAGTATGAGAAGGTGAATATTGGTACTTCTGAAGAACCTAGATACGTTAACATCGAGCACTGTTGCTCAAAAGAAGAGAGACGCAGGTTCATCAACCTTTTCTTATACAAATGTCTTTGCCTGAAGTTATGATGGTTTTATTTTATTAATTGATTAAGATTGACCAAATAGTGATTTTGATCATTTGACCATGTAAGGCAATTTTAGTTAGTTAATAGAATATTATTAAAAAGTGGTTTTTACCACTAAAGTTTTAACTACAATTGCACTTGAGACTTTGAATAATATTTGAATGAGGTATTTTAATTAATTGTTTGCCCAAAAGTGATTTAATCACTCTTGATTGGATAAATTAATTAATTAATTATTGAATTATTGCCTAAAAAATAATTTTAATTACTATTTCTATTTAAGGCAATTAATTTAATAATATAATTGGAAAAGTATAAATGTCGGCTTTGGAGATAAGCAAAAGAGGGAAAAGATATTTCACAAGTCAGCTATTGTTTTTAAAAAGGTATTTTACCCTCCCAAGGTGGTTCACCCCCCTTTTGGAGAGTATAAATACACACATGAGGTTCTATTTTTGGTACGTTGAAATTATATATTGAATTTTCATGCTTGAAGAATGATTGGGATGGATGCCCAATGAATGCTACTATTGTTTGAAGGGTGATTTCATTCATAAATCGCACTGAAGACATTCTGTTGTTTGTTGGTTGCTGATTTGGTCAAGTATTTTCCAATTTTCTGCATTTTAGGGCATTTTTAGGCAAGATTGAGCAAACATCAGATTAGAAGTGTTTTGATCAGTTTTGAGGCATTTTTAGACCATCTCCAAGTGTGACGAGCTTCTCTAGGGTGTTAATTCACACCCCCAAGGGGTGACATCACCCTTCTTGGGTGACTCGCATTTTTGAGGGTTTGTCTTGCTAAGAAAAATCTATAAATCCATGTAATCTGATCCTCCATATTTTTTTGATAATTTTGAGTATTTATTTGGCTCAATACATTTAGTTTTGAAGGAGTTATGCAATTTTTCAGTTTTCAAAAAATATGGTAAAATTAATTATTTCTAAGTTGAAAAATAAGTATTCTTGCACATTCAGATTTGGGAGAATAAATGCAATTTTATGAAATTTATTTGGGAATTTTCTGTGTATTTTGAGTGAAAAAGCATTGATTTTAATCCCCAAAACTTAGTGCTACGGCAAAGTGAGACGATTTGTTCCTAGAGCTTCAAATTCATATTTTTGGCATATTTTATGTGGATTTTCAATTTAGACCTAATTGGGATTCATGGAGATTTCTGTTTTTGCATATTCAGCCCAAAAAGGGAACATTACATATTTATATTCCCTTGTTTCAGTATTGAAACATCATTGTTCCATTGCAATTCACAGCTGTTTATTGCATAGACATTGCTATATTTTGTCGTTACATGTAATTTTGTGCTTTCCATATAAGCTGAAAACTAACACTTTAGGCCTCATGTATGTTTACATGGATATTTAGGAAATCTATCCTCTTTAGTCAGCCCTCCATTGAATGCATGTCTGACTTATCGTAATTAACAATACTGCAATTGTCTTTAATTTCCCTAGGCTTGGATAGCAATCTGAACCTTATTTGTTACACAGATATGGCTAAAAAGACACACAGGAGTGATGGAAAAAACACAATTCTGGGAAGCACCCCTCAGATATCAATCAAGTCGAAAAAGGGTTGCAAACAAAAATTGCACAAGACACTCTGGCCAAATTAAAGACGTGTATTATCATCATGAAGTAAAATTTCGAGTAGACAAACTGGATAGACATATTAGTGTTCTACAGTTTTGAATGTGCCTATGCATGCTACATGTGTGAATTTAAACCAGGGGTAAAATGAATAAATATTCTTTAATTAATTTCAAATTATAAAGGTAGTACACTCCGATTCTTGTATCTTGCATATACAGAATTTGATTCGATGGAGAACTTTTATTTTACCCTAAAAATCTAACAAACATTTCCCATTGTAATAGGTCATCAATTAGTTGAGTGGAGCTTGGGTCCTCTGCTAAATACATTGAAGTGGCCCTTGCTATTCAACAGAGTAGCCACTAAGAATTGCATTTACAAGAATCAATGAGCAGATGACTCTAGCCTCATTATTAAAATGATAGGTTAGGTTATTCTACAAACAGTCAAGGGAAGATTTAGTAAGGCTAAGCATGATTCATAAGGATCAGGGAAACCCCTCAACAAACAACTAAGAGTTCTATCAAGTTCAAAAACAAGAAAGGTTTTGTCTATATGGTGACAAAACCATCGGGGAGGTTTTGTCCCTGCAAACCAATAGTTACATTTGTACCAAGGTTCGTTTCGATTGTGAAAATGACAATTTTAGAGAACTGGTGGTTACTGTTAAGAGTTTGTAGCATAAATTTATAATGGTCATACTAGTCTTAGTGATAGTTATAGTTATGTCACTTTATGACTTTTGTTTTCTTTATCAAATAATGTAAACATGACATGATGTTATTTTAAGTTATTTTACATTTAAGCTACGTTACCGAATGACCCCCTACACGCCCCAGAAATGGAAACAAAATGCTCTTAGGTATGGATACGTCGGGGAAATGCCCAATGTACGTCCCTGGGCTTGTGAATGCACCCGGATATGTCCCAAGACATATGTAGGTGTATCTGCAGGCCTAGAGACATACCCTGGGTGTTTCTGCAGCGTTCCCTCTCAAAAAAACATTTTTTTTTATTTTCTTTTCAATTTCGCCCAATGAAAAGTCAAACATGGACTTCAAAATACAATTAAAAACAAACTAAAGTGGATTCCCAACCCTAAAAGCAGCATTAACACTCATTTTAACAAAAGATAACAACACATTTAACTTTTATTGCATTTTTACTTCTCATTGCACATTTGTTCACTCTTGTTTATTTATCACTTGCATAAGCTTGAAACTCCTTCCTTGCGCTAAACCTACACCATTACCTCTATCTATTTGGTGCCAAGGAGCTTGAGGAGCTTGCAAGGAAGAGGATTCCCTGATTTAAGTTAAGTTTTCAGTTTTGTGGCCTTGTTTTGTTTTTTTTTGGTAACTAATTTTAATTTATTTTTTGTTATTCTTTTAAGTTTTAACCATTATTTCAACAAACACCAAATGCATTGATTAGGTTTTAAATTTTATTAGCAATATTTTTATTTTTTATTAGGGGCTATAGGAATTTTCCAGAATGTCTCATGCTACAAGTGCTAGTTCGGTAGGCCAAGGGATAGGCCCCAAATTTGATCCGTAAACGCCCCTTTGGAAGTATGTGACAATATTAGAACAGATACCTAGTGGAAGGTGTTTTCATTGGCTTTGTTTAAAGTGTAACTATAAATACAAGAGCTCGTATAATCAGGTAAAAGCCCATTTGTGTGTGATTCCTGGCACTGGAATCAAAGTTTGTGGTGGGCCAAGCTTAAATGGAAAGCCAAGAAAGGACTTGCCATAGGCAAAGATCCTTGCATACGTCAAAGAGCAAGAAAAAGCAGATGCCACTATTGGGCAAAGATTGAAGCATCCTTTAAGAAAGAAAGATCACCACCTATTGATCCATCTCGTGCTAATGTGGTGACCCCATCACATCCCTTTTTTACTACCCCCGTTGCAACCAAAGAAGAAGAGGATTCACCTCTTGGTCACAAGAGAACAAAAGATGCAGACCCATTGGACAGGGCAATCCATAATGAATCCAAGGGCATAGCGGAGAAGAGCATCGCGCGTTGTCTTTATGCATATGAACTATCATTTAATGTTTGTTAGATCACCATACTAGTAGGATATGGTGAGATCTATCAATGTTGCCCCTAAAGGGCTCGTCGGCCCAGGTTATGAAAAGGTGCACACCACCTTGTTGACAAAAGAAAGAAAACAAGTTGAAGATGCATTGAGGTGTTTTTATTTTTGAACATTTTTTTTAATTTTATTTGTTTTAATTTTGTAGTAGGTTGTTGAGACTCGATTTTGCTTCACACACGCTCGTCTTGAGATGACTTTTCAAAGTGCGTGGTGAATGAGGCATTGAATAGCATGGTTATCAAGAACCTTTGGAGTGTATAGAGGCAGGCAAACAATGAGAAGGCCACAAAGGTGAAAGGGTGGATTCTAGATGACGTGTGGTGGGAACGTTTGGAGTATTCGCTCAATTTTACCAAGCCCATCATCAGCATGTTGAGATGTGAATATGGATCATTCATGTTTGGGTGAGCTTTATGATGGAGTCGACTCAATGATTGAGAACATTAGATCCATCATAAATGCCAAAGAGCAGGATCCTATGGAGAAGTTCTTCAAAGAAGTGTAGTCGCATCTTATTGAAAGGTGGAACAAAATGACCACCCCATTGCATCTTCTTGCTTTTGCCTTGATGCCCTAGTGCAAAGAACCTTTCTTTGCCCAAGAGGATCGCACCATATAGAGATGTTGAGGTTGTTGAGAGATATAAGGCAACATTCTCTAGACTCTTTGTTGATCCAGAAGTAGAATACCAAGTTAGAGAAGAGTTTGCGTATTTCATATGCTTTGTGGGTCACTCCCTTGGCGCTATTCGTGACAAGTACAAGATGGGTACTCACTTTTGGTGGTACCTCCATGGACAAGCATCCACCCACCTCCAACCACTTGCAATAAAAATTATATCACAAGATTTTAATTTTTTTTACTCTCTACCCTTTTTTTGATCTTTTGTTTTAACTTTTAATTTTTATAAACTCTAATTGACTTTGCGGCTTCAATAGGTTGCAAGTTCCTCCTCAACTAAGCGGAATTGGGGTACCTACAATTTTATTCACTCGGTTAAGAGCAACAAGTTGGCAACGAAGAAGACAAAGGATTTGGTCTATGTGCATTCCAACTTGCGTCTTCTCTCACACAAACAACCTTATTGCAAGGGGCAACAAAGTGTTGGGATGTGAACCTAGAGACTACTGACTTGGATGCCTTCGTTGCCTAACTTTCATTGCTTGACATAGAGTTAGATGATGCTTCACACAACCTGCATAATGGAGCTAATGGGAGTGGCATTGTTGTTGCTTGCGATTCTAATGAACCATGTGATGAAGAGATCGCAGTCAAAGAGGAAAATGAATATAGTGCATCATAAATATGTTGATGTCTTTATTTTTGTCCATACATTGTAACATTTGCACTATGTACCTATTATAAAACTAATCTAAGTTCGACCATTGAATATTATGATATTTGGCATTGAATTATGAGTGTTTTGTGGTTATTTAATTTATTTTGTTTCCTCTATGCATATTATGTGGTTAATTTTGCTTATATGGCTATATTTTTAGATCTTTAATTCTTTATATATATTTTTGTACAGCCTTATCCAAACCCCAGAAAAAATCCTCGTATCCCTGTATCCGATTCTCGTACCCATATCTGTATCGACAACATAGCATTTAGCGTTTGTGTCACCCATGCATTAGGGTTTATGTTATTGCTCACCCAAGTGACCTCTCTCAATAAGACATCCAACTATAGACACCTAATTTTGGTGCAGGACCATTTTCAAGGGTTTATGTTATTGCTTTGGAGTACAAAGTGACAGTTTCTCTCTCAATAAGACATCCAACTATAGACACCTAATTTTGGTGCAGGACCATTTTCAATTGTCTTTTGCCCGTTTTGTCACACTTGGTCCAGTTGCATATCATTGACTATTTTTGGAGACTTTCTAGCCTACACTAGACGTTATCCAACCTTTGAGCCTTCTAGATGTCGTCCGCACTCTATTAGATTTATCTGCTTTCAAATTTTGGGTCTTAGTCATCCATTTTCTTAGCAGTCTCCCTTCTTTCATGGAATTTGTTTCTCCAAGAACAAATTAGGCAATTATAGGTGAAGCGTTGAATATGCCTTGAGAGGATTCAACAACCAAACAAATGTCTTGGGCCGATTCAACAACCCGCCAAATTTGTCCCCTGTATTTTTGTGGGTCCTTCCTGCCTTGACGTCATTTTCCACTCCATAACTTTAGCTTATCACAAATTCCCATGATCAAGTTCACGTGTCATGTCGTAGAGATCACTATATATACAAATCATTTCTAGTCATTTTACCAAGTGTCAAGTATCATTCAAGGGTTGAGCAAATGGTGAATCCTTCTTCATTATTCAAGTTCGGGCCTTCATTGATCATATCTATTGCTACAGATACACCAGAGTTTGCACCATGATACTTCAATTTTCTTCAAGGCTTGTGACATCATCAACTTGAACCAAAAGAGGGTTTAGGCAAATGCTCATGTAGTTTGCATTACACTTCAATAGGGAGTGAAGATGAAGCCCTCACTCGAAATTATACTCACATGGACACGAAAACTACATTGACTCTGATTTTAAGCATGCAAGATATGTAACTACAACTCCTCAAAGGGTAGCCCAAGTCAGCTACCTTTGCACACACTTGTCTTGCTACTATTTTCAAGAGTCAAGTCAAGGATCAAATAGAAGTCAATTCTACACATTCTGCCTAGCATTTCTGCATTGCAATCACACAAAATTGTACGGCATCTGGCAGAGCACATGACAGAAAAATTTAGAATCCAAAACAAAGCAAAGTATAGACTCGGTGGCTCAAAACGCATTCAAAGGTTACATGGGGTACGGATTCAGTTGTCTGCCAAATCTGCCAAGAGCATAATTCGTGGGTGCAGTTGAAGTGTTGAATCTGTCCTTTCAAAATCGGACATCCAAATTTGACACAAACCTACACAATTACTTCTTGATCGCTATTCTGGTCTAACAATCCCAAAATTTTGCTCAAGTGTGTCAAATTCTTATCTTCTTTTTTATTTCATTAATATTGTTTGTTGTAGTTCATTGCTTGTTCCATTGGTTCGTGTTTTCAGCACACCTAGCATTCTAATTTATTGTTTTAGACTGTGCTTACTTAAGAATCCTTTGTGTCCATCATTTAACTAAGTGTGCATAGGTCATTTACCACTTATGTGCATTGTAATTAAACATTTGGTGACTCCCTCCGTTCTTCAAACCCTTACATTTTTTGAGGCTTCCCCCCTCGGGTTTGATTTCTATTTTATATTTTCAGATCTGAATTTCAGATTCGTGTCTTATTTACATGGAAAAACCTTAACCTAATATTTTCATTCACTGATTTATGCTTTTGGATTTACATCCAATTTTCAAAAAATGATGCATCCAACCTAGGGTTTCTAAGTCTAAATTTTTTTATTTTCATGGCTGAATTTTTAGTATGCACATTCATTGATCAAACCCTAGCTTGCCCTTTGCTTCTCTCTACTTTTATATTTCTATCCACTTTCATAAATTGGTGCACACCTTTTTTCTTTGAATGCATACAGCTTTCCCAAGTTTATTCTAGGGTTTGATTCTACATTTCAAATCTGATATTCAAATTTGCATCTTGTTTGTACCCATACACTGCTCAATCATTAGCCTAGCTTCCTTCATGTTGTTCATGCTTATATCTTATGCCAACTAAGAAGCCTATATCTACACATCCTACTAGGCAAAGTGCAATATTGAATGGTTCTACTAGTGATTTGACTCAACTATCATTGTGTGTTACTCATGCTTCGAAAATGCTAATCATTACTAAGATGCCTCTTATTGTAGATGATAATAAATATGTGAATGATAGTGACTATGTTTATATTGATAATATACCTCTTCAAGATTATGCTTCTTCCAATGATGAACATGCTAGTGAGAATAATGACAATGCTTGCACTTATAAACCTCCTAGTAATGTAGATGTCCCAGATTTTGAGGATATGGATGAAATTCTTTGAATACATATCTTGAGACTGTACCTAAGGAACTTGATGTTATGACTTATCTAGTTGTCGAAACATGGAATAAACAAATTAGGGATAAGGAACCTACACCTAAAACAACTCTTATAGATCTATCCCACCTATTGGAGGCTCTACATCTATGTTGGTTGACAAGGCTAGTGCTCCCAACTCTTCTATGTCTCCACCTAGTGCTATACCTCCTCAGTTTAATCTTGTTATGCAACATCCGCTATGCCTATACAACATAAGGCTTATATAGTTCCTCCTACAATCAATCCACCGACCAAAGTGTCTAATTCTTAAGTGTTATCTTTTGGTCTATGCATAGTCAAAATACCAATCATGCCTTCAGACCTACCAATGCTAATCATACAAAAGCATCCATTCCTACACATACCAATACTAATCATGTTCCAACACTTACACCTAGTGGTGCATTTCAAGATCCATTGATTCAACAACTACTAAAAAGCTATGCAATTGCAACTTATGTCAACTACCTCAAGCATCCCAAAATTCTAGCCATGTCGTTTCACCTAACAAAATATTACACAACCCATTGGCTACTGAGCTTCTAGTTCATCTTTTGCCACCAGCCTTTTCAATGCCTTGATTTATTTAGTGGCAATGGTTATCCTTCACAACACATTCGGGCCTATTTCACATCATGCTTTGGTTTTGTTTGCAATGACTTACTTATGACCAAGCTTCTTCCTAGATATCTAAAGGATTATGCCCTAGATGGGTTCATCGCCCTACCTAAGGGCTTTGTGCATCGATTTAACGATTTGGCTGACACGTTCTTAGCTTATTTTTCTATAAACATTAGTCAAAAGATCGCATTTTCTCATATTTTTCAAATCAAAAAAGACCTAGAGAGGTTGTACTAACTATGCGCTTAGATGCAAGACTATGCTTACAAACAAGTCACTTTAAATCCCTAATAGCGAGCTTTAAAGTCTCTTCTCAAATAGTTTGCTTACTCCACTAAAAAACAAAGTTATGCTTATAACTTACCAAACATTTAATGAACTTTGCCACATGCTTCGCAACATTAAAATTTAAACTTTTAGAAGCCAATATGCTTAAATATACATCTACCACCTCGAAATATCAAGGAAAGTCAACATTCAAAGCTAAGACCTATGATGCGCCTACCTTTAAAGCTTAGAATGAGGCCAAAACAGTAAATGCAGTTTCACAACCAACCAATAGGCGAGTCCTTCAACCTTCTAGGAACATGTGACAATTTACAAGGTTACCCAACCCGCCTCACAAAGTGTTTAAACACTTACTTGAATGCAACTTGATTACACTACCTAAACCATATCAATTAGATACTACTCGAGCTTTGCCTAAATGGGATAATGTCAATCAATATTTGTGACTACCATACAACTTCAAGACATTTTACTAATCAATGCTAAAAAATTATGACATAAGATCCAAGGTCTCATCGATAGTAACACCATTCGAATTGAAGGCCATAATTCTACACTAAACGAATATATTGCAACACCTACTCAACGCTTCCAAATTTTTTATACTCCATTGCCAAATCATGACACTAAGAAGCAAGACAACGTTCATATGACAACATTTGGACATCATTCAGCTATTCCATACGGGTATAAGATTGATAAAATTATTGGTATGGTTTTGAGCTCTCAACAGCAAGCACCTTCTATTACATTATATGACCACGGGAAACACACAATGATTCAAATAATGGTCCGCTTTACCTACATGATTTTGATGATTCCAATCATTTGATCACACACGACATTATGATTGACAACACTTCTAGTGTAAAAACCTAATTACAATGTCATTCCTAACTAGTCGAGGCTACACCGAATGAGATTGAGTGAGACTGACTTGGTATGACTATGATACTTAAAAGTTATGACGACATTACACATACACCCCTTGGTGGTATTACCATACTAGTTGCAATTGATCCTTCGACCCTATTAGTTTGGTTTTACATAATGTCAGATATTGGCTCATATAACCTATTGCTTGGATGCCCATGGCTTAATCAAATGAGAGCAATACCTTCCACACTACAGCATTGTCTCAAGTTTGTGCATGGTAACAAAGAACATACCATTTGTGGCACAACTTGCAAGCTACCTATCCGACCTCATAGACCACATGTGCAATCATCTAGAGCATTTCCTAAAGAGTAAATTATTCAACCTCATGTGGTTTCTACTACAATTTCACCACCTACCATTATGATTCCTACTGCATTTGTATCTATGACATTATCTCCTAGACATGAGACTCATGGAGTTGCACCTTTGAGACCTACAATACCTTCTCACCCACGTCCCAAGAATGGTTTACAAACTCTTGTAGTGGATCATATCCAAGCACCTAAGTCGACTACATTTTCACCACAACATACTCCGAGTGTTTTTCAAGATGTTCTAGCGGCTCCTCAAGCCCACCATCATCATATCTTCCTTGGGACAATGATTTCAGTTATTATACATCTCGTAATTATTTTTTGCAATTTGTCAAGCGTCACATCTGACTCATCTGGTACAGGATTTTACTTTATAGATGAGATCATCAAAGAGCTATGTTAGCCTATCTCTTGCACTTCATTGATATATCATTATTGTACTATAGTTTCTTACTATATATAACTCATTTCTACTATATGTCGTGCATTTTATGTGTCTTCCTCCCTTGAGTTGATTGTATGCCTTTTGTTTCTTCTAGATTTGACACCTTGGCATTTGCCTTCAATTTTGCCTCAACATTATTCTAAACTAGTACAAGTACATGAGAGGGGGTCCACTTGAAGGATTGTCTTTACCTCTATGATGCATGGTTAGAAACTCAAACTCTTGACAAACACATGAGCACACTCTATGGACTTGAACTCATACACACATCTTCCTTGAAATCATATTCAAAACTTTACAAATGAATGCACACTCCCACTTGCTTTTGTGGGTTTATTTTATTATATGGAGATTACTCAAACCCTTATACAACCCATCCACAACTCAGGGTTATGTCCCCATTCTATTTTGAATTCTGCCCAAAAAATTGTTCAATTACCATTGTTTCACCTTTTGTCAGCCAAAAGTCTATTGCCTATACAAGTTCGTTTTTCTAAACCAAAAATGAATATCTTGCATCAATCATTTTCTTATCTCCCTACCTCTTTATATTCTCTCTTTCCCCACATGAAGAAGCATCCTTTCCTTTTCAAAAAGCATTGGGTCATAACATGCTTGCCACATAGACATTCCTAAGGATTTGCCTCACATCATAATATGTCTACCACATGAATGTTCATAAAATCTACCAAACATGAGGTTGTATAGAATTTACATCCTTGCACCAATGCAACATCAAATAAATGTATGAAATCTCATGTAAATGCCATGATCTAAACTGATCAACAAGTAACCATGCCAAAACAACTAACAAATGAAATCAATCACACAAACACACAAGCACTCTATTTTTGGTTGATGTAAAATTGCACAAACCCTTGAATGTTCCTGCATCATAGCCCATTGGTTTTTGTCAGCTATTGTGTTGCAATGGCCCTTGGTCGTTGATTGTTGATCCCATTCCAAACACTTGCATAGATTTCCCAATGATGACAACATATATATCGAGAACTTCCTTCCTAATATGCAATAAGTTTTAAGGGAAATTGTAGGTTGTTTGGAATGTTCATCTTCTTCTTATTGTTTTGTGCCCCTTGGCTTGATTGTACCCCTTGGCCTACCTATTTGCATATGTTTCTTAATTATGCCCCTTGGCTTCTGTTTTACTCAATTGAGCTTCTTCTTGTGTACGTCCCTTGGCCTTCTTTTTACAGATCTAATTACTTGTCCAAAAAAATTAAAATGCAAAAACATTAGAAAAACAGAAAAAATCAAAAGTTTGTTTTTCTTTATCTTTGTCGATTAATACATATCATCCTTATTTGCCTATGCTAGAGGTTTTTCATATACATGTTTACACACATTCTTCTCATGGTATTCTTGGAGTAGATGAGATGCAAGATATATATGTTTCATATGATCATGGACTTTCAAACGTTGCACAGCTACTTTTATGCCCATACCCCAGGGGACATTATCACATTGGTGGCATGCTTTGCGTCAGGGGGATCTCTATACAGCAGATTTTGCAGTGATATCTTTCATGCTTACCATTTATCATATAGATCTATTTACATTGATTAAACAATATCTTATCAATGCCTACATCTTACGTGTTACATGGATATCTACATTGTGTGGTTACTTTGCATTTGTTACATAGTTATTGTGTACATGCCTATGAGTGTTGAATTGCTTATATGTGTATGCTTGTGTGTGCTTGAGCGTGTTGTCTCATCTAGTCCTTGCTCTTAAGAGGGTCTTCTAGTTGTCATGCCATGTCATGTCTTGTCAATCATATGTCCTTCCATGATGATTTCCTATATGTGGCTACATACTTGTGTGCGATTGTTATGATATACTATGGGATATTATATGTTTATTGCCATGGTCCATATCATGCACATTATTATGCTGGTGTCAAGATCCTTAACATGCACATTACTATGTTGGTGCCAAGATCCTTAACATGCACATTACTATGTTGGTGCCAAGATCCTTAACATGCACATTACTATTTGTGGTATTACTATGCTTGGTGCTTACATTGCCATGGTCCTTACCATGCACCATTGGGGCATACTACCATTGTGTGTGCCACATTGGGGAGATGTTGTCCCTATCTTGCGTTGCCATTTGGGGGCATTGCACCATTACCTATCTCCTCAAGTTTATTACCATATATATCTTACACATACGGAGCATATATTGGGATATATTGTTGGCCCCTATCTTCCTCATCCTCACATGACATTGCATCTTACTATCAAACGATACATGACAATATTTTACAATAATTATATTCATGTATTTGTACAATTTTTCAAGGATTTTACCAAGCTTCGACTACATTATTTAGTGACACATAGTGCATTTAACTCTTTCTTCTAAGATGAGTGATTGCACGAGCATATTTTTCAATCCCTCACCTAAAAAGGGGGGCTTATATCCAAATATTTTCAAGAATTTTCAAGATTCAGCAACATTGAATGGAATTGAGCAAAAGATTTTCAAATATTGAGTAAAAGATATTTCAAGATTCAACAAATTGAGCGGAAAAGAGTGAATGAGGGTGCAAATTATGGCCAGATGGCATGTATCTACTTCTTTGATCAAGAAGTGGAATAGAATTGTCGGAACTTACTCTGAATGTTCTAATCATTAGAAGAGTGTGAGAAGATGTTTTGTTACAGGAGTGTCATTCGCATCCCATTAGGTATTCTAGATTTTCCAAGAAATGACATCACATGTGGGTGGAGTCATTTTCAAGCATCATTTGATTCATCCATCCTTCCCTAGGTAAATCAATGTGTGTGCTTCAATTTATTATCATTTTAATTTGACACACACATGCATTCACATCACATACACACATCAAAGTAGGGCCATTATGTAGACACCTAATTCTGATACAAGACCATTTTCCATTGTCTTTTCCCCATTTCTTCACACTTGATCTGCTTGTGTATAATTAACTATTTTTGGACACTTTCTAGACCACATTAGACTCTCTCTAGCCTTTGAGCCTTCTAGATGTCTTCAACATTCTATTAAATTTATCTGCTTTTAGCTTTCGTGGCTTAATTATCCATTTTCTAAGCACTTTGTCTTCATTCCTGGACTTTTTTTCTATAGGGACAAATTTGGCAACCCGCAAAATCCATCATCTATGTTTTTGTGGGTCTTTCCTGCCTTAGCCTAATTTCCCATGCCATGATTTTAGCTTATCATTGTCTTCCATGGTCGGCCTTCTTGTGTCATGTCCTAGAGATTATTATATACACAAATCATTCCTAGTCATTTTACCAAGTGTCAAGTATCATTCAAGGGTTGAGTGAACGGTAGATCCTTCTCCATTATTCAAGTTAGAGACTTCATTGATCATATCTATTGCTACAATTGTGACGGAGTTTGCACCTTGATACTTCAATTTTATTCAAGCCTTGTGACTTCATCAACTCATACCAAAAGGGGGTTTAGGAGAATGTTCATGTAGTTTGCATTGCACTGCACCAAGGAGAAGAGGCGAAGCCCTCACTCAAAATTCCATTTACATGCACAAGAGAACTACATTGACTTTGATTCCAGGGGTGCAAAATATGTTGCTGCAACTTCTCAAGTGGTAGCTCGAGTCAACTAACTTTGCACACACTTGTCTTCTTGTTATTTTCAAGGTTTAGGTCAAGGAGCAAAAAAAAGACAATTCTACATATTTTACCTGACATTTATGCATTGCAATGGCACAACACTATATGGCCTCTGACAATGAACCTACACAAAAATTCATATTCCAAATTCGGCGGCTTAGATCACATTCGACGGTTACAGGTGGTATGGATTTGACAATTTGCCAAATCCGCCAAGGGCATAATTGGTTGTTGTAGTTGAAGCGCCAAAGCCATCCTTTTAGAATCAAACATCAAGATTTGACACACACCTACACATTTACTTCCAAATCATTGTTCCAGTCTTAAAATCCCAAGGTTCTACCCGAGTGTGTCAGATTCCTATCTTCTTTGTGATTTCACTAATATTGATTGTTGTAGTTTACTGGTTGTTTCAATGGTTTGTGTCTTCAACACACTTAGGATTCCGATTCACTATTTTAGTTTGTATTTGCTTGAGAATCTTGTTTGTCCATCATTTAACTAAGTGTGCATGTTAAAGTTAAAATTAGCTATTAGTGAGTGACTAACTAATGGATAGTTATGAAACCTTCCCAACTGATGTAACCATTTTATGATTAGTAAAAAGATAGTCACAAGTGAGTATGCATGTGATACTTCCATTTTCATTCTCTCAGCATTCATTTGCTAACATTAGTATCAAAGCCAATCATTCTAGGAAACCCTCATCGGGTACAAATGGTGCACAAAGTTCGAGAAAAACTTGATTCAAGTGTGCAAACTATGATGAGAAGGTTTGCAAAGCAAAGATGGAGGTCACAAAATATCTGCGTAGAATAGAGCATTAGGGAACAACGTAAATCAAGTCGCGGAATGCGATGTCCAACTCGCAGTAGAGTTGTAGGTCACAAACAAGTAGAAACAAAACACGCAGGGTTCAGTCAAAAACGCATATAGACAATTATGAAAAACATAGATAACGTGACAGAAAACACAAAAGATCAAGGGTTGCAGAAAACAACAGGCACGATTATAGAGAAACAATCGCAGGAAGGAAGAAGGAAACATGAGCAGACCCAGAACAACACATAGAAGAGGCGTCGAAAGAAGAATGCAGCAAACAGCCAACCGAAAAATGTGACGATAAAGGAAACACGGTGAAACACAAACAACATAGTAAAATGCAAACGTTTGCTAGGGCACGGCCAAATCTGATGCGATTTGAAAAGCGAACTTGCTGAGATTAAAGGTGTTGTTAGGTCACAAGCAACCAAACTATGTGATTTGTCGATAAATTCCTTTCACAAGCAAAATTTGAAAACACGTATTTAGCAAAATATGTATAAAATTGTACCTCTCTGGTTGCTTTAATTTTTTGGGTTAGAAAAGCATACAATTACTATAATAAATTGATTTTTGAGTCACAAGCCAGAAAAGGGAAAAAAATTTGTTGGATTGTTGCTTTGATTTTCATATCAAACAACTGTAATTTTTCTGTTGAATTAAATTCTGGATCAAAAAATATAGTTACATAGATTTTCAGGTCAAAAAACAATATTTTTCCTATTGCATTAAATTTTGAGTCAAAATTGAATTTCCCTATTAAATTGTTTTTCTTCATGTAAAATGGCCAACATACAAAACCTAGTTATGCAGGAAGCACAAAATGTAATTGGCTATAACTATAATGTTTGGAGTCATAAGATTTTAACAATCATGGAATATCGTGATTTTGACAAAATCATTACCGGCACTGAAGCAAGCCTTGTTACAAACATTGTGGAATATGACAAACATCATAAGGAGGCCTTACCGTTATTGAATCTCTATGTTAGATGACATGTATTTTGAAATCTGGAATGCCATTATGGCAAATGCGTTGTAGACTAGTTTCCAGAATAAATACCAAACTTCGATGAAAAGTCATGTTTTGAACCTAAAAACCCTATTATTTTCCACACAAATATCAGAGGATGAGTCTTTGTCAAAACACCTACTTCATATGAAAAATATCTGAGACCAACTATCAACCATCAATAAAATGGTGGATGATGACGATATGGTGGCATTGGTTCTGAGCATTTTACCATCCTATGAATCTTTCGTGATGGCTCTACACCTAATGACAGAAAGTAACAATCTGAGGTTTGATTGTAATGTCCCGCTTTTTGGCATAGCTTGTTTTTGGAGTCCTTAGCTTGGTTGTTCCCACAAAGCTAAGGGAAGGAAGATAGGGGAACATGGAGGGGGGCTAATCTATGAACAAGAAAAGTAAAAAGTACTTAAGTGTTCTAATTTTTAGTTGAGTTTGCAAAAAGGCATTTTTTATCTTATGTTCACTTGAGTTGGGGTCATGGGAGCCTAAAACCTCAATCAAAGTGAGTTTTAAAAAGATAAAGTGCTTATGTTTGAAAGGATACAACCCTCCAACTTGGGCGCCACCCTTGGAGGTTGGGTATAAAAGCAAAAAATGAATCTTGTGAAGGTCATGTTAAAAATTGATTTGAAAATTTGAATCAAGTATGTCAGACTTGGTTTCTACCTCTTAAGAACGAAAACCTTCAAGAAATGTCTAAGATTTAGAGACAAAAACCTCAATTCCTTCTACTTGAGCAGCTTTATTCAAGGGTTGCAAGTGAGCTTCAAATTGCATGTGTACATGCAAGTGGATATACAAAAGTGTTTTGGAACACCACCTACTTTTGAAAATTTGAGTGAAACCAAAGTTTGAAAAGGAAATTTCTGAAAACTAGGGTTTTTAAAATTTTAGAGCAAGTTTTGGTGGCCTTCCCATGGAAGGAAAATTCTGTAATTATTTTTATTTAATAGTCACTAATTTTGTGGTCAGTTTGAGCTCTTATTTGCATCATAATTCCAACTATTGAGGGAGTTATGAAATTTTGAAGTTTCAATCTATGGAAATAATAATTGTTGTGGGTAGTGAATTGTTTGAAAAGGGCAACGAAATTGCAAGTTTCTATCTTGGGCGAATTAGTTGGAGATCTTGTGCACTCTTTTGGAAGGTCTTGCGTTGAGGAAACCCTCTTCTAGGGTTTGAGGTATTTTATATGAATTTTCTATGGGTGGGCGAATCATCTTGGTAGCATTTTGAGGCCATTGAGTGGTCAATTTGATGTCCTAGGTTATGATAATAATTCAGAAAACTATTATTATATTATTCTGATTTTTCTATCAACTTTGCATGTTGAATTTGAGTGATTTGAGGGCTGATTACAAGGTGAAAAATTTCATATTATTCCTATTATTTTTCCTAAGTGGAGTGATTCACCTGAAGAGAGTTTTTGAAATGTTTTTGGGCTCTAACTTTGAAAGGAACAATCAAATATTTTTTGATTTATACTTTGAAATTTATTGCATTAATTTCCAACATTGACGATTTGTTTTGGGAGACTTGGAAGCAATTTGAGGTTTCCAGCACTCTGATTTTATTTCCTATATTTCTCCAAGTGTGGCGACTTTATTTGGAAGTGTTTGCAAGGTGTTTGAGGGTGTTTAAAGCATATATCAGTACGCTGCAAGTTCAAATTAATTCTATTTGAAGGGACAGCAAAATAGGTATTTTATTTACTACATTTGTGAATTAAGTGGTCGCTGATTTTAATTTCAAAATTCAATATTATTTTCAGATTTGTTTGGGTTTCGTGGAGAACCCCTTTTATGGTCTTTGGTCCCAAATTGGGGACATTACATTGATCTCGTACTTATTTATTGTAAAATTAACGCAGACAGACACAGAATGAGTCTAGTGTTAAACCAAGTAGAGAGTGAATTAGCTGCTCAGTCAAAACGAAAGTAGAAACGAATCTCTATTGCTTCATCTTCTAAATATTAAGTGAAGTGTTTTTACTGTCACAAGGTTGGGAATCTTAAAAAGGATTGTCGGAAGCAAGAGTATGCACTTTGCCAACAAAACAATCAAGTAATAAATGTGGCAGCAATTGATGGATAGGATTCTGAGGAAGATAATGCCCTCGTGGCGTTTTACTCAAAGCATAGTACTATCAATTGTTGGTTTATTGATTCTGGTACATCCCGACATTTCATATGTTGTAAGCACTGGGATGTCAAATTTTTTGCAAGTACAAATCTTTTTTATTCAATTTTATTAGTTGATGGACAGTCATATACAGTAGAGGGGATGGGAGATATTAGCAAAGTATTGAGTAATGCTAAAAAGATAAAAATAAAGAATATTAGTTATGTTCCTAGCAGGAATAAAAATCTCTTATATGTTAATCAGTTAATAGAGAATCCCAATAATTTTGTACATTTCTCTGAGAAACAGTGTATCATGTTTGATGTTAAACAGGTCAAAGTGGTTGTCCTCAATATTGGGCAAGATGGCTTGTATAGGCTTGTTGGCCCAACCACAATCAATGTACATGCACGTGTGGAGGGAGACGCCACCATACAAGATGTGTAGAAAGATGACATTTATTATAAGCTTGTTCAACCTAATCCAATCAACTTGCATACACTAGTCAAGAAAGGAATATCCACTCTAAAAGACACGCAAGAGAATGCTCAATTGCACAAGCAGTTGTGCAAGCAGATGATATGCCAAAGTCACAAGCATTCGTTCTTCTTGTTGTGAACGGTTGTTCACAATAGGGGGAATAGATGAGAAGGTTTCTTCTCATATGGCAGAGTTGGGTTTTACTCCCATTGTAACCGAGACATTGATTTTTACTCCCACTACACAAATGATCACATTTCAATTACTTCTCTCCACAATAGCTCAGTCTGGTTTCTTGAGTGGACATTTGGACAAGGAGGTCTTCATGGTGCTCCCTAAAGGCTTTTGGGTTAGTTGTGATCATTCAGTTTGCAAGATGGTTAAGTCCCTATACGGACTTAAGTAGACTCCACGAGCCTGGTATACTTTGTTTGAGCAGCATCTCTAGGATTTTGGATTCAAAACTATGGAATCAGACTAAAGTTATCAACGAAAGATGATTCGTCATCGATCAATGAATCACCCTACAACAAATTGGTCGACAACTTGATACACCTTATGTCCACACAGTCAAATCTTTGCTTTGTTGTTAACTACCCTTTTTGATTTTTGTCTACACCGAGGTCCTTACATTGGACAACAACAAAATGTGAAAGCGCTGCGGATTTCATGTTGATATCTTAAGAACAATCTATAAATGTAATGACAAAATTCTTATAATATTCCAAATTAAATATTATGCAAGAATTTGGATTCCTTGGAAATCCCTTTTTAAAAAATTATTGATTTTAAACTTGAAATAAAAACTTATATAATAAAAATGAATTTTTAATTCAAAATTTTCGAATAATAGAGTATTAAATCCACAAGCGGTTTTTTCCTTGGTTTTATGATGACAAGGGTTTTCGTCCTTGTGATCAAATTACAGAACTAAGGGTTTTCGTCCTTAACCGTAATTGCAAGCATGATGCTTATACACGATTAAATGATTAAATACATGAATTCAATGCCTTCTTCCATTCCCATAATGGATTATTTATGCCTTCAATTTTCTATTGAAAGATATGACTCTTCCAAAAGGTGGCGTCTCCTCATTTAAATGAAGTTGTTGATAACAAATGAATTAATTAGTTAATGACTAATGACTTGCACTCCATAGACTTGTGATTTGATTGATTAATTATGGTTGTTATTAGCGCTGCATTTTGTAGACCTGCGATCTACATTTGTAGGTGATTTCTCTTATTTTATGTTGTGGCTTATCCCCGACATTGGCGATCTCCTTTTCCTTTGTTGCTAGCTGCAACTCCCCTTTAATACTTGTGTTTTCTATGAAAGGCTTGCAATTTGTTGCCTTCATGGCTGACTTTATTGCTGACTGCAAAGCTTCTTTATTGTTGGCTGTAAGTTATCTTTGAAATCTATGATTTGAGAGTGATTTATTTGTAGGTGGAAAAGGGATATTACAGACCTCTCTTCCTAAAATTGCTTGTCCTCAAGCAATTGTAAATTGAGGCATTCAAGAATTAATGCTCCTTCCCCTATTATATCTTCTATGGGCAATCTCACAAATACGATCAAATACTGTAAGACAACAACAGTCTTAGTGGGAACCACCAAAATATCAGGGGATTTTGTATACTTTTTCCATGAAAAGATCTTACAAATAACCAACACTTGGTAATCTTTACTTTCTCATTTTCACTCAACAGCATAAGATACCAATAAAAATATGAATAGCTCATATCAATCGAGAGGTAGATGCCATCGCCATGTATATTTCCAGCAAACATGTATTTTGTCTTACTCAAACTCTTAAAGCCATTCCTTATGATAAAGTACCAAATACATGTAGAACTTCCACATAATGCAAACACAAATCTTGTAGCAGCCCTACGTTGATCTAAATTTTTCTCTTTCTCAAAGTCATAGAAATTTGCAAAGACATAAAGACATCATTCATTGATATCATTAGATTTACAATCCCTTTGTGGCCATGATATACCCAACTTCACAACTAATGTTGTGCCATTTGAATTTGATGGTGATATTTGATCGATTGGTGTAATTCCATCTTGATTCAATATATCAAGAATATGATCTTGAGATAAATGCAAGCTTACAAGGCATGTTACAGCTAAGCTCTTTACTAGTCCACAATTCTCACCATCAAGGGTCAAAATGAAGTAAACCCTTCCCCAATAAGAAGGATTTGGGTATCTTGCATTCCCTAAACCTGCAACATATTGAACCTTCAGTTGCAATCTGCACATTGCAAATATGGTCTACAATGGATTTGTTGACTTGAAGCTTGCCACAACATTAGTGCATTTGGTATTGAATTTATGAGGATGAGTTCGATTTCCTATAGAAAATGCTCTCCGAAGATCATTTGTGATAATTGAAGCATCAACATAAATATCCATTGACTGAATATTGCCACGTACTGAGAGTTCTCTCTGAATTCCTTTAAGAATTTTGAGCACTAGCGGACTTACAACTTTATCTGAGATATCTCGATCCATACATTTCAAGCTTCCGAGACCTCCAAAAGCAAATATCAATCTATCATCTGTAAGAACCAAAGCCTTCCTCTTCCTTGAACAAACTTGCATTGCCCAATGCTCCTTGATAGCAATCACTAATTCTGGAATAGTTTTATTGATTTTATGACCATGCACCAATGCTCCATAGTGCCCTTTTCCCCATGTATAAACATATCCATTGGAAACAAGTGTCATTGAGTATTCATATCTAGCTACTACACGACTCACATGAATATTTGTCCCTTTACAAGCTTGCACAAACCTCCCCTCTGCAAGGATCTCTTTGTTTTCTCCTGTAAGCAAAAGAAATTCCTCATCTTGGTTTGGCTCTCTATATGGTGGTCGGTAATTCTAAATTTCATGCAATAATTCAATCTTTATGTCATCAAGGGTTTCATGTTTTTTATTGTCTAATTGTTTTTCCATCCTTATAGTATATTCATCAATATCAAGGACCTTTAGCAAATGTGGATTGACTTTTGACATGTTAATTGTCATCTCTTGTTGTTTGTTATCCCTGTTATCTAAATCGCACCCCACATCTTCACAATAGACATTCTCAACCATTTTTTTGGCTAGCCCATATGATTTCGGATGAATTCTAGTGTTATCCAATGGATCCATGACATGGTTAGCAGAGGTAGCTTGACCAACTCCTGATTTAATCTTTTTCTTATCAACTTGCCTGAACAAAGGCAATACTTGCAGAAGAAGCACCGTCATTTTTACTTTGCTAACTCTTGACACATGAAATCTGAATTCCCCTCCGAAACCCCTTGTAAATTTGATTTCTCATTCATATTCAGAACTACCAAGTTTATTTTCTCATTGCCATATAAGTTTGTAGGGTGATTCCCCTTTGGATTTGCTCTGGAAGTGATTAATATGCATCAAAACAAGTTATAAGATCATCATTAAACGATTTTAGAATCTCTTCATCGCGTTCTCTCGAAATGAATGTTGGTTGGCAATGCCGATATGATGATGAGGTGTCCGCTTTACATTTAAGCTTAGGGATGGACGAACTAGTCTATTGCAATTCATCATCATTTTCATGGTATGGGCCAATTGTGCCACTGTATTTGCCAATTGTTCTTGGCCTTGGATAAGTTTATCTACCCTCTCAATATTTCTATCATCTTCCATGTCTCCTTTTATTTCTTCTTTCGTAATACAGAATCTTCTTATTGTTATCTTGCATATGATTTTTATTCCACAAGCTAACAAGATGAAAAGCTCTGATACCACTGTAATATTTCCAATCGGAATATTATGCAAAAATTTGGATTCCTTAGAAATGTCTTTTTAAAAAATTATTGATTTTGAATTTAAAATAAAAACTTATATAATAAAAATGAATTTTTAATTCAGAATTTTCAAATAATAGAGTAATTAATCCACAAGGGGTTTCGTCATTGGGTTTTATGATGACAAGGGTTTTTGTCCTTGTGATCAAATTACACAATTAAGGGTTTCCGTACTTAATCATAATTGCAAGCATGACGCTTGTGCAAGATTAAATGATTAAATACATGAATTTGATGCCTTCTTCCATTCCCATAATGGATTATTTATACCTTCAATTTTCTATTGAAAGATATGACTCTTCCAAAGGTGGCGTCTCCTCATTTAAATGAAGTCGTTGATAACAAATGAATTAATTAATTAACCAAAAATTGTTGCGCTCCATAGACCTGTGATTTGATTGATCAATGATGGTTGTTGCTATTATTAGCACTGCATTTTGTAGACCTGCGATCTGCATTTGTAGACCTACATTTGTAGGTGATTTCTCTTATTTTATGTTGGCGCTTCTCCCCGACATTGGCGATCTCCTTTTCCTTTGTTGTTGGCTGCAACTCCCCTTTAAGACCTACGCTTTCTATGAAAGGCTTGCAATTTGTTGCCTTCATGGCTGACTTTATTGTTAGCTGCAAAGCTTCTTCATAACCTGCAATCTCCATGTTTACTGTTGGCTGTAAGTTATCTTTGAGATCTATGATTTAAGAGTGATTAATTTGTAGGTGGAAAAGGGATATTACAATTCTTTGGTCCCATTGTGTTTGTAAAATTTCAAGGCAAACATGGAGTAATCTCTGGTTTAGTCATTAAGGATGTTAAAGTTATAATTAGCTATTAGTTAATGACTAACTAATGGATGGTTATGAAAACTTCCTAACCAATGTATCCACTTTGTGATTAATAAAAAAGACAGACACAAGTGTGTCACATACTTCCAGTTCTCTTCATTCTCTCATTAATCATTTGCTTAACAATGCATAGGTCACTTACCACTTATGTGCATTGCAATTAAATCACTAAAACGTCTCTTTCAAGTTCTCTCATCTTCTTGCTTGTTTTATGTGTTCGGTTTACATAATATGGTATCAGAGGCATGATGGGAAAAAGTCCAGAATTAACGGGTGAAGGCCTACAGACTGCTCAAATCAATGATGGACTAAAGAACTGCTTACAATATGCACCAAGAAACCAAAAGGGCTTTCAATAAAAAAAAGTTGGGTTTATTTTTTCTAGTTTAAACATAGATCCATTTTGTGTTTGATTGAAAATATAGCTTTTTTCTAAGAGAGAGGGTCTTTTCAATTCAAACCCAAATCAAAAAAAATCAAGACCCAAATGAGCATATGGAACAACAAATGACAGCAGTATGAACTTTGCACCTTCATACAAAATTGTAAGAAATTGTACATAATAGTACTATTGTACATAATTGAGGAATAGTACCATCATGCGCAACTATATGGAATAGTGATTTTCAATTTTTCTAAAATTCCAGCTTGCAGATTTTCGACAATTTTTTGCTTTTCTTAGGTGATTTTCATCAATTCCTAGTGTTTTTCATCACTTTTCAATGTTTTCCAATAGGTTCATTAGATTTCATAAAGTATTTTTGCATTCTCTACTTAACACAAATTTTTGACTATAAGTTTGTTTTAGCAACAAATTTAATTTTTTTCAGCAATAGATAGGCTGAAAGTTTTTACTAACAAAATGGCTAAATTATCTAATATAATATAAGAAGGTAACCAGAAGTTTTCTAGGAAGAATTATAATACCTAACACAACAAATACTAGCTATTTTTTAGTACAGGTGTTTGGATCAAATTGTGTTGGGAAATGAAAGAGTACCACCAACAATAGGAAATGATAAAAAAACGTTTGATGGGCAAATTAAAGAAACAGCTATGCTAATACAACTCTTTGTGATTAATAAAATGCTATGAGAAGTGCAAACAAGCGACAATGCTTCAACTATTTGGAAGTGATTGAAGGAGTTGCATGAAACTGCAAACAAAGGCAGAGCCTTCTTTATGAAATTATTTTTTCAATCAAAATAGAGATGAAAATGAATATTTACAAGGCCATTTGGTAAAGATCAAAGCTATCAGAGAACAATTAAATGCTATTAGATGGAAAATAAAAGAAAAAACATAGTATTAATCACTCTCAAGAGCTTACCAGCGTCATTTGAACATTTTATTGAAACTTTAAATATTATTGTTACTGACATTGACTTGAAGTTTGAAGAGTTGAGCACTAACCTCTTGAAACAAGATAGAAGGAAAAATCAACGTACCAACAACAGCGAGAATAAAGGTTTCAAAAATGGCTTTGGCAACAACGTTCAAGGACAAGGGCCAATTTGCTAAAACGAATGGAGGAAACAGCCAGGGAAACAACAAAACATGCAACTGAAGTAATCAAAAGACTTTTAAATGCCGTTGTCGAAAACTAAGCCATAAAAAGAAGTTTTTCAAGAAACAATTATGGGTAAAAATAACAAAGGGCTTTAGAAGCAAGCCAATGTTGTGAAACATAAGAGAAGAATCTCTGTATTTATGGGTAGCAATAAAGCAAACAATGTGAAAACATCTACTTGGTACATATATTTTGGTGCATCTCATCATTTTACCAATAGGAAAGATTTGTATAATAATTATGCTATCTTCTACTAACTCTGTGGTTTTTGGTGGTAAGGAAAAATTCAAGGTAGAAGGAAAAGGAAATGTGCAGATAACCATGTCAGATAAAAATTTGGTCTTATTTAATATCTACAATGTTTCAAGAATAGAAAAGAACCTACTTTTTGTAAGTGAAATTTTGAAAAAACAACTCCCACTTACATGTGATTTTCAGCAATCACAAATGCTATATTGTTGATAAAGTTAGTAAGAAGATAGTTGCTCTTGGTATAGAAAAGCGAGGAGTTTTCAAATTGGTTGATGTGAGAGAAACGAAAGAACATTCTTTGAAGGCCAAGCGTGGTCAAGATTGTAATTCACTTAGCATTTAAATTTGAGATATCTTTCTTATCTGGCTAAAGAAATTTTGGTGGATGGCCTTCTAAAGATTCAGAATTAGCAAGGAGTTTGAAGCGTATTTTATGCTGAGAAGTAACCTAAGGTCTTGTTTAATAAATTAAGAACTTGAAAAGCTAAAAAGGTCCTTCAGTTGTTTAGACAAAATCTTTCAATGTGTCCTATGTCATAACAACTGAAGCACTAAGATCCATTACCACAAAACAAGGGTCTATTAATAGAAACATTTAACACAGAGGTTAGTTGACATTTGTGGGTCTAAGAAGACAACATCAATGTTTGATGCAAGCTATTTTTTGCTATTTGTAGATGACTTTTCACAAAAAATGTGGGTGTATTTTTTAATGCAAAAATTAGTTGCATGTGATAAGTACAAATATTTCAAGGTCTTGACAGAGAAAGAATCAAGAAAAAATATCAAAATCCTTAAATCAGATGATGGAGGTGAATTTTTCTCTAAAAAATTCATTTTTTTTTGTATTCAAGAGAGCATCCAGAGACAATACACTGCACCCTACACTCCACAACAAAATGGTGTGGTAAAGAGAAGGAATCATACCATTATAGAGATGGCGAGATTTATGTTAGAGAACAAATATGTTCATAATAAATATGATGCAAAAACAATACACACAACAATGTATCTACTCAATCGGTCTCCAACAAAATCGGTCTAAAAGAAAACCCAAAGTAAGTCATCTCAAAGTTTCTGGTTCAGTTGTATATGCATGGTTCCTGAAAAAAAAACTTGAGGAATTATGCAAAAAAACATGCAATGAAGTGACCATGTATGTCAACATGTTTTGTTTACTCATGAAAGACAAGATTCTTTGCCAGCTTGAGAACTCCTTGGTTACCACAAAGACATATTGTGGGCTCAATCTAATAAACTTGTAGCTCTGTCGGCATTCTTTTAATGCCAAATTGCTTCCCATGCCCCTTTTACTATTGCTCTATATTTTGCTTTTGTAAAGGAAAGTAAAACCACACATTGTTTCTTGATGATCCAAGAAACTACTCTTGATCCAACATTGAGCACATTACCTAATGTAAATTGCCTATCATCCACGGATCTTGCCCAATCTGAGTCTGAATATCGACACAGTCGAATCTCCTTACTTTTACCATTTAGAATGCCAAAATCTTATGTTCCCTTCACATATCTTAGCATCCTCTTTCTTGTTGTCCAATGTTATGATTTTGGAGTTGTCATAAATTGGGAGATATAGTTGACTACATAGCTCAAGTAAAAATTACTAGTTGGAAGATAGATCAAGTTGCCCACAAGTTTCTTACAAATTGATTCATTTACTACTTCTACATTAGTCTTGGCTGCACGTTTCAAGCAACTTGTCTAACAAACTTTTTGCATATTTTATTTGAGCAAAAATATGATTATCAATTTGCCAAACTTCCACACCTAAGTTGTAATGTAGGAGGCCTAAATCTATCATGTCAAAAGTGGAACATAAATATGATTTTACCTTGTAAACTACTCCAACCTCACTACCTATAGTGATGATGATGTCATCAACATATATCACTAGAATCATCACATCAACATTCTCTCTATTGACGTAGAGATTGGGGTCATAAGGAATTCTTCTGAATCCATGTTCTACCAAATACATGTCAATTTTGATGTACCATGCCCTAGGAACCCGCTTTAACCTATAAAGAGTTTTCTTCAAGCTACACACCATATGTTCCTTCCCCATAACCCAAAATCCCTACAATTGGTACATATATACTTCTTCCTCTAGATCTCCTTTGAATAAGGCACTTTTCACGTCCATCTAATGTACTTTCCAACAAAATTGTGCTGCCATAGCTAGAAAAAATAAGATTGTTTTCATTTTTCCAATAGGAGAAAACGTCTCCTCATAATCAATGATTTCCTTCAATGCAAAGCCCTTTGCAACCAACCTTGCTTACATTTTTCAAGTGTGTCACTTGCTTTATACTTGATCTTATATGCCCATTTGTAGCCAATGAGTTTCTTCCCAATATGTAGCTCTTCTAGAACCCATGTTATGTTCTTCATTTAAGTTTCATGTTCCACTTATATAACTTTCTCCCATTTTGGTTTTACTTTGGCCTCCTCATATATTTCAAGTTTAAAAGAATGTCGAAAGTTAGCCATCAGGGCATATTTCAATGTATCTAATGCCTTACCTCTTTTTGGTCTTCCTTCCTCTCTCACATATAAGGGAGCTCATATTCTCAAACATCATGTTGTTCCCAAAATCAGCTACGCTCGTTTTGTAGACAATCCCTACGAAACTTGTTTGTTTCGTAATCTACACTCTAAGTTCGTTGATCAAGACAAGATTCTCTTGATCTCAAGCGAAGTCGTCTGACATCTTAGGAGTGTTTGCGACATTCTACTGTCACGATTTCTCGAAAATCACGAAGCTTGATGTAGTCGTAAACTGATCAAAATGTCAATTTTGATCATTTTGGGAGTGTTAGTGAAATTTTGAATTTGAATGTGTCAGAGCGGTCAAATTCGTTGTTGTTACATATTTTGAGTATTTGCTTGTGTAAAGTCAGCACTTTTTGCTGCTCTTACATGGTTTTTTCTTTTTCACATGTTCGAACGGCACTTTTGCCACCATTACATGTTCTTGATCAAAAAAGCATGAGTCAGGTCGGCTGAAATCGCCCCCTGAGCAAGATCTCCAAGATCTTGAACTTAAGTGGCATTAATGGCCACTCGTGCCAAGCATTAAGGGCTTGTTTTCAAGCTTTTAAATGTGTTATTTCATTGTTTTTTCTTGTCATTTTTTTTGTTAAAGTTTCTTAGTTGATTCTCGACCTTTCTCAAAACCGCTCGACCGTGGTGACGGAGGATTCAAATAGATTTCAAAATTCGCCGCCGTCAAGCTTAGGGTTTCAAAATCAAAAGCTAAGTCGTTTTAACTGTTTTTGACTTCTAGGGTTCGTTTATTGATCGATATCTTTATTGTTTTGAATTCATCATTTGTTTTTGAAAAAGTTGTTTGTAATACGTTAAGTTTAAGATTGATATTATTGTTTTGCTTGGTCTTTTGTGTCAAACCCTTGTTCTTCCATACGTATGTGTCATAGATTATTTCTAGCGAATCAAACCGGCGAAAACCGCCAACCATTGTTTGTGCCCTAGGTTTTAATTTGATGTGTGTCGTCAATGGTTTGACCCAACAAGGCTTTACCCTTCAAAACATGTTAGTTGAAAACCAATTCTTACAAAAACATTGTAATGACGGTTATATTAGTCGCTCTCCTGTTGTGAATAAGTCAAAAGCAAAATCGACATTTTTTGCCGTTTGTGTATTTAAAAATGCTTTCAAGTGGAAGTGCATGGGTGGCAAAATCCACCGGCTTTACACGAAAACCTTGCAACTCCTATCACATGTGGTATCGGCAAAAATTGCCGCTTGAACATCAAACACCATTTGTACCATATGCATTGTCGACAAAATTTGCCGCTCAAACATCGAACTTGGAATTTCCTCATTACCTGCAATGTCGACATTTTTTGTCTTTCCACCATATAACCATTTTTCCTATAATATCCGATAGCGGCGAATTTTGTCGTCGATACAATTGAAAATATCCTTCACATGCAACGGCGGCAAATTTTGCCGCCCATGCAAACATTCTTTCAAATTTTCCTAACTTTGGGATATTTTCAATTTTGTTTTTTTGAGCCCGCTTTCCTCTGATTTTTTGGCCTGCTCGCAATCTAGTCCTTTCAAGCGCGTCTCCATAATCATGATCATTGACATGCAATTTTTTCAGATTACTAGTATTTCCCCTAATTCTATAATCATAATTTTTTTTTTTTGCAGTTTTTTCAGTGGATCTTCTTTCTTCATCGACATCCCTCTGGTGATAGCTTGTTCAGATGATTGAATTGTCTCCGAAAAAATCAAAAGCAATGAAGTAAAAATATCGAGGTGTTTTTTCAATCACTTTAGTTACTTCTTATGTCGATGACATTAGAGATACAGAGATTGCCCATGTAAACATGGCTGAATTTGTGGAGAGAACCAAGTCAAGCAATTCCAACTCTGAAATAAAGAAGATAATTGATAGTAACATTCATTTGATATCTTTTTTCCCGGTGGCAGCCCACAACACAGAATTTGTCCTTCAGTGTGCTCAATTTTATAACAAAGATACTAGCGCTGTGATGGACGCTAGTGGCAATGTGATAATCAAACTGATTCTGAATTCATTGATAAAGTGTTTATGTGCCCCCTTGCTACAGAAGTGTTAAAGCTTGATTTTGTTGAAGTACAAAAAGAGTATGACAAAACCCCTGAAAAGGCAAAGAAGGTAATCAATAATAAATGGCTCAAGACGTCAAAGTCAAATTTGTTAAGGTGGCCACGGAGTTTTCTTAAAAGCGATTTTATAGAAGAAGTTGGTGATCTAATAAGTCTTCTCAACAAGATAAGAGGTTTGTCATCTTCCTCACTGTTTCATGAATGGATGTATCCTTTCATCAAGGTAATACGCCAAGGCAAACAAACCATCTTCTGGAGAAAACAAATCAGCAATGTTTTGCACGAACAATTGACGAAGGTATCCACTACCTTCAAGTTCTACATGACTTCTTATCTGGTGTATAATGCAGCTTCTATAAGAATCTTTCCAGGTCTAACATCAAAAAGAGATAGGAGAGTAATCCATGTGTATCAATACTATTCTTAATTAACATTGAAGGGTTCTATTCATCATTTCAGGAGTGTAAATGATGTTTTCTTTGCAGTATTCTTATGTCTTTTTGATCCTCAACTAAAACAAAGAAGAGTGTCAGAGGAGGCTTGGACAGTGGTAAATGATTTTGGATGCATGTTCTTACAGTTTTCTTCTTTCTCATACCTGAGGGTTGGCTTTTTTTAAGGTCATCCTTATATGTTTCCAAGATTTCCTTCAAACAAATTGGTCTTAATAGAGTTATGCAGACAAATAATCATCGTGCATAATAAACAAATAGAGCTCAAGAAGTCCGATTTCAGGTTTCCAATTGAAATTGACAGGGATTTAGTATTAACTGTTGTGAAAGCTAGGGCCATGGAAACTGAGACGTAGTTTGTAACTATGAAGCAATTCAAGAGAAGACCAAAGTTTGACTACAAGGACGTGAAAGACAAGAGAAAAACCCAATTCCATAAACCTATGGTTGAAGATGTTTGGGTAGATTTGAGAACAAAAAATGTCAGGAAATTGGACTACAGTCGGTTATCTCTTGAGCAAATTGAATATCCGGGATTCGCTGATATTCCTGAAGATCTAGAGGATGATAGAGAGTTGGTTGATAACAGATATAATACTGAACAGGGTGCTAATACCCCTCTCTCTCCAATCCAATGGTCTCAAAAAGCGCTGACCTTTTTGAAGAAAAGATTGGAGCCTATATTGGCAAACCCCAATAATTGGCTAACAAACACAGGAATTGCTTTGAAAGAATTCTTCACAGGGTCAGAGACTGAGATTCAAGAGCAAACAAGAAAAAAAACAGAGAACAGGACGAAAAACAAAAGTGATGTTCCCTCTTCTTCCAAGCCACATAAACCTAAGATCAGATTTGTAACGAAGAAGTCAAACACTATGGAGAAAGAGTCTGCAATAGAAGATATGGAAGTTGAGAAATAGAGCACTGAAGAACTAGTTACAGAAGAGATGGAGATTGAAGATAGGCCTACAAATCAACAAGAGGAGGAAGCTTTGTCCCCACAAAAAAATGTACAACAAGAAACGAGTCTCTTCTCCCTTGCAGCTCCTTTGTCTATTTCTCCTATTAATATTCCCTCTTCTGAATCTCCCTCTCCTTCCAAAATAATTTTTGACAACCCTCAAAACACTTTTGAAAATGTTCTTCGTTCCTCAGGGTCTATTCTTAGTTTGTCCTTTTCATCTTTTGATATTGGAGATGCTTCTATTTTTTATCACTTTGTAAGAGGTGCAATGTTTACTAACACTCCACCTATTGTTTCCACTACCAGTGCAAGTGCAGTTTCGGTGACGCCAATAATGGGGACAGACCCTAATGTGAGTACTTATGTGCTTCCACTATGGTTGTCAGCATATACACCAAAAAAAAAAGAAACGAGCCATCTCCCCAGATGACTTTGATTTTAATAAGCCGGTGCTTGTAAAAACCAAAACCCCGAAGAAGCCAAAGATTCTTTCAAAAATGTTTGAGGACAAGGGACAAATTTCTGGAGATTGCAAGACCACAGGATGCAACCATGGAAAATTTTGATATAAATGATTACTCTATCTCTAGAGTTGAGTTAGGCCAAATAGCTCTTGAAAGTGTCAAGAATGATATGCAGTCAACCATGGACACCCTGATTCAAAAATTTGACAGGAAGAAAGAAATGAAAGATCACTACAAAGCAATGGTGGAACAGTTGACTGCAGTGGTAAGAAAAATCACTTTGAGTTCAGAAGCAGTAACTCCTAAGGCCATTTCTGTAGAAAACCTCATCATTCAGAAAGCAGAAAAGACTCGTCTCAAAGGAAAAGTACTTGAAGAGTACTTAGACAGGATGCGTGCATAAAGAATTTTCTTACTTACAGCGCTATCTGAGAAGACAGATAAAATAAGAAAAATAAGAGCAGAACATGATGATCTCATTGATATTGTTTCTCAAGATATTGAGAGCATAGAAAAGAATCATGATAAATGGGTGGAGATGAGAAAATTGAAAATAAGCACTCTAATATCAATTGGCGACATTCCTAATAGGGATTCTTATATAGAAACTAAAGAGGCATTGACATAAAGGAGCTGTGTGCTTAAAGATTTGATCAATGATCTTGAAACTGCAAGGAAACTCAGTGAACAAAGTGATGTCAGTGTTTTGCATAAATTGGAGGAACTACCTTGCAAACTCGTATGACAAGATAACCAATTTCTCTCTACAAAAGAAATGGTTCGAGAATTTGAAGATATGTTCCAGAAAGAGTTTGAAGATAAAACATTTTCAATGACCTCTGTGGACAATATTCTGGACAATTAGTTAACTTTGGATAATCTGAAAACCAAGTTAACTAGTCATGCAAAATCAGTCACCACAGTAAAAGATGCCATAGTTAGAGCCAAGATGATTTTCAGGAACACTGTTAGTCCAGACAGTATCGAGATGCAAGCAACTTTCACTATGTATGATGGTCACATAAAGATAGATGGCGATACAAATTGAAGCATTTTTTTTTCCATTAGTTTATTTTTCATTTTTCATATGTATTTTTGAAACAACTTTGGACATATTTACATGTACTTTTTTCGTATGTAATTACATGTAAAAACATAAGTCCCAAGTCAATAAGGACTCTTATTTTTTAATAAGTCAAAGTAGTTAGTTTTTTTCTAAATTTTCTCAAGGCCTCTCAAACTATAAATAAAGAGGACCTCTATTGTAATTATCTATCTTTTAGTTATTGAAACGAAACTTTGCCAAATTGAAGAGCATTTTGAAACTTTGAGTTCAAATTATAAATCAAATTTTATGAAGTGAATAAGAAAGCAAGTGATCGTTCAAACTTTATGTTGAAATAACTTGTGTTGTATTGAAAATTGTTCTTATGTCATTTTCTTAATACGATCTTATCTGTTAGATTAAATAGTAGTGTGAGTGAGAATAATCTAAGAAATGTTATAAAGTTGATTGTGGAGACTTTGTGTTACAACAATTATCTTTAGTTTGTAATTTAGTGTTTTAAAGTAAAGGATATTGGAAAGACTTTGAACTACTATTATCTTTTGTGATCATATATTTTGTAATAATTTTCGGTGAAAACTTTGGGCTGAACCTCATTCTACTGTGTTCTAAGTTATAAATCAGCAAAAGAAGCAACGATAGAGTTTGTGCTCTCGTGGATTTCTTGATTTTTCAATTAGTATCAAATACTCACAATATGTAACAGTAGCGAATTTGATCGCTCTGACATATTTAGATTCAAAAATTCACTAACACTCTCAAAATGATCAAAATTGACATTTTGATCAGTTTACGACTACAACAAGCTTCGCAATTTTTGAAAAATCGTGGCGGGAGAATGTTGCAAACTCTCCTAGGATGTCAGACAACTTCGCTTGAGATCAAGAGAATCTTGTCTCGATCAACGAACTTAGAGTGTAGATTACGAAACGAATAAGTTTCGTAAAGGTTGTCTATAAAACGAACGTAACTGATTTTGGGAACAACAACTGGCTCCAACTGAGGAACTTCTATCGATTGAACTTTGAAACGATCAAAGGGAGAAGAATCCAGTCTGTAAGTGTCTTCATTCATGCCATTGGGCTACGGAGTCAAGCTACCAAAAAGAAAAAGACTAAAGACTAAACAAAAACACAAAACTATACAAATGTACAAATGAACTTATCTGATACTTCAAAGATTGAAGTGTTTCAGATGTTGCCTGTTGTGAGGAAGCAAGAATAGTGTTTTACCCTGATATTCTAGCAAGAAGCTATTTTCACCACAGAATTGATGAATAGTGTACGGACCTCTCCACAAGGAATCAAACTCCCTATGCATCCTTTTGGTTCTCTCCTCTTGTCCCACAACAAGACTTGATCTCCAATCTGAAACTCACAAGGCCTTGCTTTCTTGTCAAAGAGTTTCTTTACCTGACTTTGATGCTCAGCAATACAGTGCACTACCATAGTTCGTTGCTCCTCAAGTTCAGTTAAGCACATGATCCTTTTATCAATAGAACTTTCAAAAGTCCTATCTTCCACTGCCTTTGCCAACTTCCGTGCTGACAATTTCAAGGTAATTGGTATCTCTGCATTCAAACCATACAAACGCTGAAATGGCAACATACCTATTGCCTTTTTAGGGGTAATCCTATATGCCCATAAAGCATCAAACAACGCTTTATGTCAAGTTCTCTGATTCTCATCTACCAGTTTTCTGATAATAGTAACCAAATTCTCATTACTTGATTTCGCCTGACCATTTTCTTACAGATAATAGTCTGAGGAATGAAAAAGAATGATCCCATGCTTGTAGCAAAAGTCAGTAATCTCATGAGAAGAGAAACAAGTAGCATTGTCTACTACAATCTTGTTTGGAACTCCAAATCGAGAAATAATGTTTTCCTTAAGAAAATTGCATATCACTTCAGAAGTAGCATGCTTAACTGGGATGGCTTCCACCCACTTGATAAAATAATCTGTCGCGGTGAGAACATAGTTGTGTCCCGCACTTGATGGTGGGTTCACAGCGCTAATGAAGTCGATGCCCCATTGCTGAAAAAGTTCTTCAATCACCACCGGCTTGAGAAGTAATACGGCCAACTTAAGTTTCCCAACGCACTGTTGACACAACTCACACCTACGCACCCAATTGTACGCATCTTGAAATAGTGTAGGCCAATAATATCTGACTCGTAGAATTTTGTGAGCCGTCATGGGTGCAGGATAATGTCCTCCATAGGCCAAATTGTGGAAAGACTCCAGAAGTCTACTTTGTTGCGCTTTATCCACGTAACGAAGAAATACTCCATCAAAGCTTCTTTTGTACAAACTATTGTCCCATAGGACATAGTTAGCAGCCTTCAACTTAACATTTTTTTTTTTTATAAGACAAATGGGTAGGACACTCATCATAGATAGGAAAATGAACGATATTTGAATACCACTCATCAATAATAGTGACAAAAAGAACTGTTGGCATGTCCTCAACTTCTGCTGCTTCATCCCCTATCTCTTTTGGTACGTTATCAACAATCAATTGACACAAATCTCTTCCACGCACAAGCTTAGTAAGTTTGATATCAAGATCAAACTCTTGGATCTTAGCAATCCAATTGCCTCTTTTAGTACTGAACTCTTGTTGAGTTAGAATAGACTTTACTATTGTGTTAGACACCAGAACAACAGTATGTGAATTCAGGGTATAGAACCGAAAATGCTTTACCGCCTTAACCACGACATAAGTATGCTTCTCTATGATCGAATATTTTAATTCATGAGCTTTGAAAGGACAACTCATAAATGATATGGGAGATTCCACACCTTCGTTCTGCTGAACCAGAATCGCTGAAAGTGTATGTTCAGAAGCGTAGTTATATACTACAAAATATTTGGTATAGTCAGGACAAACAAGGACTGGAGCATGAGCAATAGCCTTCTTGATATCCTCAAATGCCGCTTTGCCTTCTGTAGTCCAACGGAAAGTAGCTTTACCCTTCATCATGTTGACAATGTGACGAATTTTTTCTGCAAATTCAGGTATGAACCTTCGCAGAAAATTCACCTTTCCAAAGAAAGAATGAATTGCAGTCTTACTAGCAGACAGAGTAAGACTTTGAATAAATTTGACTCTTTCTGAGTCAATTTTAGTGCCTTCTCGGGATACAATGTGATCGAAAAGTTTACCTTCTATAACCCCAAAAACTGACTTCTTAGGGTTGAGAGAGATACCATTTTGCCGACAGCATTCCAACACTTGTCATAAATGGTGCACATGATCATGACGGTGTTTGAAAAAAACAGTTAAGTCATCAAGATACACCACAATGACCTTCCCCATTTCATCTCTGAAGGCAAGGTCCATTGCTCTCTGAAATGTGGCGCCAGCATTGATCAGACCAAAAAGCATTTTGCGATATGCAAATGTGCCCCAAGATGTAGTGAAAGCAGTTTTATACTGATATGCTTCATTAACTTCCACTTGATTATACCACGAAAAACCGTCTAGCATAAACAGCGTTTATGAACCAATTACAATTTGCAACACTTGATCCATGATGGGTAAGGGGTAGTTATCATTTAGAGAAGATTGGTTGAGATTCCTAAAATCAACACAAAATACGAATTTCTCCGTTCTTTCTTACAGGAACTATGTTTGCGATCCAAGTGGAATGATGAATTGAAAAAATTATCATTGCATTCAACATCTTCTGAATCTCAGAAAAGATAGTACCTGATATTTTGGGGTTGTATTGCCTTTGTTTCTGCTTGTGAGGCAATGACCCAGCTTTAAGGAAAATTTCATGCTGAATTTTCTTAGCCTTGAAGGACTTCAGATCATCATAAGAATATGCCAAAACATCAATGTAATGGCGACAGAGAGTAATAAATTTGAACTTTTCATCGACAGTGCAACATTTCTCAATATTGACCATTTTGAGATCTGCCTTCGAACTCAAATTTACTTGCTCGAATTCCATAGAACTTGAATCATGTTGTTGTTGATATATCTGTCATGCTTATCAAATAGTTTTTCAAAGAAAACCAAACCTTTTGAAATTTTATTTTCTTTCAGTTGAAGAAACTCTTCACCAATTTGTGAATCTATTTCGAAAACGTATTCCCGTGGTGGAGATTCACTACTTTAAAAATAGAGTTCATCAAAGCTATCCATCTTTTTCAAGAAAGCAATGATTTGATTATCACCATTGAACACCTGTCAATGGTCAGCATTATCAAGTACACTTGATCAAAAGACCAGCTCAATAGTGTACTTGTTTTCTTTGAAATCTTTATGAACCATGAGAGTGGCAAAGACAGCTAATGAATTTGCACGATCATTGAACTCTCTTGGCACCGCAGAGATATTGAAAGCATCAAAACCTTCAATGCAATCCCATACGTGATTGCGATAATGTCGCAATTTTTTATTTTTGGTTTGATACAAATTTTTCACTTGACAAACCACTAATTCAGCATCTCCTTGAGCATGAAGAATCTTAACACCTCTAGCATGAGCAGTTTTCAATCCGAGCAACAATGACTCGTATTCGACGGTGTTGTTGGTATTGTTGAATTGCAACGTATATGAGAAAGGGAAAATATCACCTTGTGGGGATATCAAAACAATTCCAGCTCCAGAACCGGTAGAGAAACAACTGTCATCAAAGTCTAAAACTCGGACCTCATTAGAATTTGATTTTTTTGAATTTCGTTGATCAGAAGATTCCTCTTCATCAGTGAGGGAAGAATCTAGCATTATTATGCCTTCCCCTGAACTTTCATCAGAAAACTCTTCTGATTCTCCCTCTGAATTTTCAGAGCTATCCCCTGATGAACTTTCATCTGATAAATTAAAAACATTTTCAATGGACAGAAAATAATTACCCATTCCCAAGGACTCAAACAAAATTTGAGCTTCGAGATTTGTCGTTTGGGTAACAATGTATTTGGCCTCCCTTTCAGGCAGCAACTTTTGCATGACGCCTTTAACAGGTATCCTTGCTTCAAATAGATCCATGTTCAACTCCCCACCTACATCCTTGCAAAAATTACGACCAAGCAAAATGCCATAAAAAGCTAGAACATCAGCTACTAGGACTGTCATCTTAATTCTCTTATCTGAAAAAGCTGCAAATGCAAATTGGGCACTTTTGATTTGATCCAAAAGTGGTACTTGCTTATTTTCCATGGAGAAACATTTCTCAAAAGTCTTAGTTAAAGTGAGACCAAGGGAGTCTGCTACCTTGGTGGGCATAACATTATCAAAGGCTCCAGAATCTATTATGTAATTGCTCAACTTATGACCATTTACCAATAGAGAAACATAAAAAGGTTTTATTTTTCCAGAGGCAACAAGGAGAGTAGTGACAAAATTATTTTGAGTAGATTTGTTCTTTGAAGAATCATATATAACTTTTAGAAAATCTTGTTTTGTAGGGACGGTTTTGTTTTTGACGTATTTAACCAACCTATCAAACTGTTCAAAATTAACTTGTAAATACTCAACTTCAGAGATTTAGATCTTGGTCTTCCTAACATGATCTATTATGTCAAATAACTGGAATGAACTAAAAACAGAAGAAGGAAATCCATCATTCTGATTTTTATTTGATGTAGTACTGGTCTGAAGAACAGAAACAGAAGATACAGGGTTGTTAGATGTACTTACTTATTGCCCACCAAGGCCTTTGATTGGAGAGGCAGCAGAGTTCTCCGTTTAGCAATTGAAATCACTAGTTGAAGTTTTTCTCTTGCTTTTCCCTTATCAACTTGCTGAGTTGACTGATTTTGAGACCTAGTAAAAATAACATATGCTCCATCATACACTTCTCTTTCTTTTTTAGCTTCGTCTTGGTAATTCAAAGAATCGATGGTAGAGTCGCCAACGAATTCTTCTTCTCCTTCTGCAAAGATATTATCATCATTCTCCTAGTCCAACTCAAGTTGGAAAGAATGATCATGTTCGACTTCATAATAGCCAACTGCTGAGTTGACCGGTGCTGCTTCAATGGCAAGCTTCCCTTGTGTAGATGGAAAACGATTGGGTTGCCCTTGATTTTTAGCAGCATTGCTTTGATATGAATTGTTGGTAAATGTCCTCCTTGGTATATCCCAATAAGGAGGGGCAGACATACCTTGGGACATTTGTCTTTTTAGAGCTAGCAATTCATTTGCTAACTTTTTCACCATAAAGTCAGTGGTGCTTGTGAAAGAATTCTCAGTAGAAGAGAAACATTTATTTCTATTAGAATCTCTATCTTACTCGCAAGGATAAAATCATCTTCGACTTCGGTAGCCAACATTTGAGCTACAAGAAGATCTGCAGGGCCAACGCATCTTAATAGAAAACTCATTTCAAGAAGTTGAGTATTGATAAACAAACATTTAAGATTCTTTGTTGTTGGCTGAGCGGTTACAGGAATCCTATTTCTCAACTTATTGAACTTAGCGATGAAGTCTCGCATAAGTTCATGAGGCTCCTTCATTTGTGTAAGCTAAGCCAATACGGCGTGTGCATGTTCTGTAGGTTTGAACCTAGCCTCAAACTTGGTCTTGAGAGTGTTCCACTTGGTTATAATCTGAGCTTGAAGATGATAAAACCAATCTGCAACAGCGCCTTGCAATGTTTCCACAAAAAGCCTTACTACTACATCTTCATGTTCAACACCTATCACACCACAAGCTATGCAAAAAGTTGCAATGTGTTCATTAAGATGAACTTTTCCATCACCATAGAACTTGGAAAAATTCTTTCTTGAACTACGAAGTAGTTCATGCAAAGGTGGGGTTAAATTTAGAGGACCAAAAGTGTTACCCCAAGGGCCTTGGGCTGCCATGATGCGCTGATTAAAAGGCGGAATAACAAACCTTTGTGAAGTATGAACAGAGAAAACTCTGCTAGCACTAAAACTAAAAGCTTCACCTGGTAATGAAGACCTGGCGTAGGTAAGAAGAAAACTCCTGGTTCGCTGAAGGCGAGGTCGTAGAGGCAAAAGACCAAAATTATTTTGCTGCATCAACTCAAATACAGGATCAATAATAACTTGAGCTCTCTTGCTTCTCGTATATCGTGAATTTGCCAAAATGTAGTATACTCAACAAAATTTAACAACAAATGGAAAAGAATTAAAAATGCTTCAGCTCGAAGCATGAGGCTTCAAGTTGCGCGTTCGATCTCTAGCAAAGTCGCCAAAAAAAAACTCACGAGAGCACAAAGTCTATCGTTGCTTCTTTTATTTTGTAAACATCATTTCTGAAAAAAAAATAGATGATATGGTCTCACCCCTGAATTAGTATTTTGTTTAAATTAATTTGTGATAGTTTATAGGGAACCTCTCCTTGCTGAGAGAAGAGATTGATCTCATTACACTGTGGTCGATATAACCATTTTGCCTTCAGTTAGTTGAAGACAAAATATTCACCCAACACATCGCCACAAGTGTTGTACCACCATTTTGGTCTTTTATGTTCCTTCCCCTTCAAATCAGCATTGGTGTCTTGCTGATTTGAGGAACTTGCAACTGCATCTTGGCTCAAATTTTCTCAAGATTCTTACTTAAGAGCTTCCTTCTCTTCATGCTGACTATCCACATACGTTTCCCTGCAAACTCAGCCATATCATTTGTAATGGCTGCAACTTTCTAAAATGATTTCTGCTCAATCTTTATATGGAACAGCATTGCATTCTCATCAACGATGACATCCCGACTAAAGCAATCTTTGTTAGTTTTCAAATCAACTAACCTATATGTTTTATGGTGGTCACTATACCCTGTAAACATCAACTTGCATTTTCTATCTGGTTTGGTTCATTTCCCATCAAAGAACCATGCATACACAACTGAACCAAAAACTTTGAGATGACTTACTTTGATTTTTTGTTTAGACAATATTTTTTCTAGAATTTTCTTGTGTAACGCTTTTGTTGGAGACCTATTGAACAGTTACGTTGATGTGTGTACTACTTCCACCTAGTATTTATTATGAGCAAACTTGTTCTCTAACATACACCTTGCCATCTCCATAATGATACGATTTTGCTTCTCTACCACTCCATTTTGTTGTGAAATGTAAGGTGGGGTGTCTTATATCTGATTGCCTTCTTGAGTACAAAAATCATTGAATTTTATAGAGTAAAATTCACCTCCATTATCTAATAATTTTGATACTCCTTCCTAATTGTTTCTCTACCATGAGCTTGAACTTTTTAAACTCATCAAATGCATCTGATTTTTTGTTTAAAAATACACAACAAAAAAAACCTGGGATCGGAGATTGATGTCATCTTCATATCCCAACAAATGTCAGCGTAGATCAACTGAAAGACATCCTTAGCTCTCCAATCTTGTCCTTCATTAAATGGAATCCTGTGTTACTTCCCACCCTGGATTGCGCCACAAACTTCTGACTGATTCTGAATCTCTAGAAAATCATCCACCAAACTTACTATAGACAAAAAATAAGTATTTCAATTCTAAGTGCCCACATCTTTGATGCCAAAGTGTGTTGTTATCTTTACCACTCTTGGCTATCAAAACATGCTCTTTTTCCTCCCCTATATCAATCAATCTGAAATCCCATGTTACTAAATAATAAATCATCTTCTTTCTAACCTTATCAATAATATAACATTTATTATCACTGAAAATTGCATTCAAATTAGGATTGTGTTTCATAATCTCACTGAGTGAAAGTATATTCTTTTCCAAACCAAGAACACAGAAGACATTCATGAAGAGTGGCTTTTTATCTCTCAATTTTATCTGTACATTTCCTCTACCTTCAATTTTATATTCCTCTCCTCCACCAAAAATCACATAGTTAGAAGTAGATGTATCTGCTACAAAGTCAAGACAACAATCTCTCATGTTCGTGAAATGCTTGGTGGCATTTAATACCAAGTACTCTTGTTCACATAATCCCTATTATCTATAGCCATAAAAACATACAAAACATCTTTTTCTTTATGTTCTACGATATTGGGCTGCTTCTTAGGCCCTTGGTTATTTTTCTCATCCCATAACCATTTTCAACAAAATTTTCTCTTATGACCTAGTTTTCCACAATAGAAACACTTGTAGATTTTGGTTTTCTAATTACTCAAATCCTCTATCTCGTTGCTACCTCTTTGCTTCCACTATCTTTTTGCTTAGCAAACTTATCCTTGTCATTTTAGTTTGTTTCCAAAGCCATCTTTAAAACCTCAGTCTCATTGCCACTGCGAAACTAATTTTTCCACCTATCTTGCTACAATAGTTTAGTGCTCAACTCTTCAAACTTTAGATCAATATTAATAGCGGTAATATTTAAGGTTTCAATAAAATATTCAAATAAAGTTGGTAAAACCTTCAGAGTGATTATCACCATATTTTCTTCTTCCTTTTTCCACTCAATGGCATTCAATTGTTCTCTAATATCTTTTATTTTTACTAAATGATCTTGTAAAGGCTCCTTTTCATCCATTTAAGTAGAAAAAAATGTATACTTCAAGAAAAAAAATCTACCTTAATCAGATATTTGATGCAACTCCTTCAACTGCTTCCAAATGCCTATCACATTATTATTAATCTATGCTTATAGTAGCATTTCACCAGTCCAAGATTATTTTATTAGCATAATTGCTTCTCTCTTCCACTCATCAAACTTGCCTTGGTCTTTCCTTGCTATTGCAGGTCGGATTTTCGTCCCCAAAACAAGTTGAATTAATCATTTGTATTAAAAAAATGGCTAACATTCATTGTTTTTATGAATTATAGTTCTCCCTGAAAACTTCTAGTTATGCTCCAACATTATATGGAACAAACTAAACATTTTCTTTAAAAAATAAGCTAAGAAGGATGTTGAAATAGAGAGCCAATCATTCGAGGAAGCCCTGGTCAAGTAGAAACGAGACCAAAAGTTTGGGGAAGCCCTAGGAAAAAGGGTACAAACTACAAATAGCAAATTGAAGATGTCGAGTTGTAGGGATTTGTAACTCATAGTCAGCAATATAGTAGCTCAATGTAGTAGTGTAGTTGTTCGCATGCATCCACAAGTGAAGTAACAGAACCAAGAGAACGGTCCAAAAGAGAAACCACAGGTGTGCCTAATGATGCACACACAACAAACGTGTTGAAAGCCTTACCAAAATGCCCCAATAAGGAGCATGACACAAACCTTGAGAGTGTAGAAGATGAGCCCCGTCAAGTGTCCCAAAACAAGGCACAAGTAACAAAAGTGCCCAGAAAAGTTACCCAAAGGCACAAAACAAGAGTCCCTGATACAATGTCTACAACAATATGTTGCACACAAACCAAGATCTAAAGTCGCTTCATATGGTCATTCAAATTGTACTATAAGATCTTTGGGTTCGTCAACTCAATCCACTTATGATATGGAGCAACCATGGACGTCCCTTAATTTGGGAAGTGGGATGTACTTTCTACAAGCCTCGAAATTCGACAAAACAATATTTTCAATAATAGGGCACGGTATTTAATAGTTAAAAATTGGTTTTTGTGTTTCAAGAACCACTTAAATTTTTTCAATCAATTTTTATGCAGGTAAATTGGAGGATTGAGGATTTATGCACATCTCGATGGGCCTAGAAACAACAGTAATCATCCTTGAAAGTAGGTGGAGAGCCCACAGAAGAACAGGTGCACATGTCTACCTTATTCCTTGGCCAAGAGAGAGAACTATGATCGCCACCTTTGATTGTGTGGCTGCCAAGAACGGGTGGTATAGGAAAGAATGATTGATTCAATTCTCAGAGGGGTCCCAAGTGTATGCAACAAGTGTTATAGGTATGAATGTTTCACCAGCCCATGCTCCTAGAGTTCCCCAAATGTAGGAAAATGCCAGCACACCAAATTGACTACAAGCCCTTGTAGTGCACAAATAGGAGGGGATCAGAATGCTTACACGGCTAGTAATGGGGGGATAAGGTCGTGTCCCTTGTTGGTATTCTTATCTCAGCAGCCTTTAGTGGCTTTGTTTGATTTGTTCAATTCAAGTTTTTATTTGGACACGTGTTACTCAGAAAAATAAAGTTGAACAATTTATTATGTTATCTTAACGTTTGTACTATCCATTATAAGTCTAGACTATTTTCATTTTTGTTTTGAGCAATTTATTTGTGTATAGAATCCAACATGTCATTAATCTATAAACTCTCAAGTACAATCCTTGCTAGAATTTAAAGAATCACAAATTGTTGTTCTACTTTGAATTTGCTTCAAAAATAATAGTTCAAATTAATCGAATGACTTAAAATTAATGCAAAGATTGCAAGGCATAAATAATACTTTTAGAATTGAAACATGAATAGAACACATAAACCATGGAGAAAAGCCACAAAGATTTGGTTTGGAAAACCCGAAGATGGGGAAAAACCAATTGGAAGAGGCAATTGTTCTACTTCCTATCTTCTTATGGCCAAAAACGGATTACAATGAGTATGTTAGAAGTGCAACAGTCTCTGCTATCTTTTTCACTCGGCTTCTCTCACAATTCCTTTCTCCAATCCTACCTACAATCAACTGAACACCAACTATGATCACCAATGATCCTCTCTGAACATTCTCAAGGATGCCCTTTTGTGCACTAAATAATCCCCAAACGTCTCAAGAACATGAAGAGACAACTTCTCTACTGTCACCATGCATGTACGGTTACCCCGAGTGATACTGCAGGGTAATGCAGACCGGAGGTTTCAAAACTGCCACTCTGCAGGATACGTAACCGCCACTTGCACGAATCGTTGATTTTGTCACCAAGCTTAGAACTCTGCCTTTGAAGCTTTGTTGTTGATTGAAACCAAGTTTTACTCTTTCTGTCTGATATATGGATTGTTTTTTTGGATCCTTATGCATCCACCATTGGGTTAAGAAATATTTTATCAATGTTGTGTCCCTGCAAAGGATTCATAGAAAGACAATAGTTTTTTTTAAGCATTTTCATTCCTTTTATTCTCAACTTTCATAGTTTAGATTAGGTTTTCTTTTATGTTTAAATATTCTCAATCCTTATACAAGTGTGGGTAACATGTACCATATTTAAATTTGTCATTTAAATTAAAATGGGAGGGTTCTCGAACCCCTTACTGTGTTTGTGCCAAAACATTGGGCAACGCATTGCAAACCTTATAAACTGATTTGTAGGCCTAGTATGTTTTATAGTATCTAGAATGAATATTAATATTAGTCGTTGTTTCCTCCTTTTCTTGATAAATGTTAATTTTTATATCCTTCATGATTTAAAAAAGGTATAAAGTTTGACAGGAGGATGGCCTTGGAACCAAAGCTTATCAACTTATGACAATGACGATTACAAGATACATCATTGTATGTAACCATGTAACACCAGCAATAGCAAATATCGATTTTCTACATTTGAATTTTTGAACTTGGTTGGGGAGAAAACATAAACATCAAACAACCTCCGTTAGGCCCCATACATATAATACTAGATGCAGAACACATTATGTACAAAATACAATGTCCACTAACCCTATTGCAATATTAAAGAGATTTTGAAACAATCAATTGACATCACTTCAGTCACTTACGACAAGGATTACAACATAGTCCTCATGGATTCCATGTGATCACTTTAATCAACTAAACATTTGAACTATGAGGTACAACATTCCCAAATTCAACTAACCTCTAACCTTCCTCTATTACTTTTTGTTAATTTCACTTTTTATTGATGGCCCATACTTGTCCTTTTAATAACTTATGAAACGGGCTCTTTTGCTTGAACATTTGATTTTTAGTAACTTCTACCCTTTTAAAATTGCTCGTCTTATCACTTATCGATGGTTCATCCAAATCTTGATCTTGATTTACCCCATATGATTCAATTTCCATGGTTATATGGTTTGTTGATCTTGTTTAAATTTAAAAATACATCCTTTCGTTCATATAGAACTACATACAAGTTTTGGTCTAGCTCTGGATTTGTAATTGGATTATGTGGAGAAGAATACTAAACCATGAAGTGTTCTCCCCTTTTGTTGCAATTATTGTTATTTGAAGGCTAATATCCTTATTTTTTAGAGGGGTTTAAAAAGGTTCTGAAATATCGCTTAAAATATAAAATTAATTTTCAAAGGAAAGGGTACCCTTATCTTTTCTAGCCAAACCTTTGAAGTGCCCCTTAGTGCACACTGTCTAGAATCCATCTCTGTCCTTTTTTTAATCCTTTTGAGTTGTGTTCATTGAGGATGTTGAGGCCACCCTATTGGGATTTATAGGTAGTGATGGAAAAAAATTCCACATTGGCAAAGATCAACATCTGAACGGTGCCTCTTTCTAATCTAGAGGTTTTTCTTAGAAGAGTTCTTATAAAATGTTAACTTTTATGGAGATGGCCTGTTACGATTGTGTAATCCTTCATGTGTATTTTCTGAAATGACAACGAAATCCTCTATAGCATTCGTTGCTACTTTCAAATATTCCTCATGTCAGAATTCCAATGGAAGTTCATACATCTTTATCCATATTAGTATGCATACTAGATTTTCTATGTCTAGAAGGAAGCCCAATGTCCATTGTTTGATAAAAAGGGCGGCATTGGAACTCCTATAATAATATGGCCCCGTGTTGAAGGACCTTTTTTCTATCTACTATGCTTAAAATACTTACAAAAAAAGACCCCGTAGCATTCAACATTAGATTTAAGTTCCCCTGGGGTTTTCAAACCTAACAAGTCCAAGACCAAAGGCATTTCCTCTAAACAGTTAATCCTTTGAACTTGCATATAAAGGTGTGTGAGCTCCTACATACAATATGTTGTAAAACGTGATCATCTCGCAGAGATCAAATACTAGGTTACCCTTGACTTTTGGTAGACATTTTCTGCAAGATTTAAATTGCTTTTGCTACAACTCTTTACACATTTTCCTCTAGTATTTACATTTTCCTGGCCCAAATGGTCGCTCCTATATGAAACCGGTTTGTTGGAACATGGTTTATTGGATGAAATTGTAATCCAGGCAACATCCACTCCATCAAAACCACTTTTAGGTAGCCTCCTTTAAAGACCATAAACCGGTTTGTTGGGACATGGTTGATAGGCTGAAATTGTCATATTTCAATCGAAAAACACTGGTGTCAGGCAACATCCACTCAATAAAAATCACTTGCAGGTGGCCTCCTTTAAAGACCATGATACCTCAATGAGTTTAACCCTGCTTATGAACATCATGAGGAGTATATTGGGGGAGAAATCAATTGGAATGCGAAGATTCTCATAGTTTAACTAAAGATCAGTTCACATAAACTTAGGTATGAGACATGTCTTGGAAAATATCTAAAAAGGATTCGGAAGAGATAATTTGTAATATGTAACATAGGAGTAGTAGAAATAGAGAAACATTTCATCATGGAAGACCCTGCCGACAATGACATTCAGATCAGCAATATGGATAACTCGAGAGTAGACTCTACCTAAGAACTTTTCAAAGAGGAGGGTTAAAAAAAGCTTGAGGAATCTATGATTCAAGTCAACAAGGAAACAAAAAGCATTGAGAGTAGAACTTTTCAAAAAGGAGAAATTAAAAAAGCTGGAGGAATTGTTAATCCAAGTCAACACATAAAAAACAAGACTTACAGCGCCATCTCGTGGGGGGCACTACTGCCACTATAATTTTGCCTAAAGAGGTCCCATGCAATCTGAAGTAAAAAAACTACATAAAAAATCTATCCCCCTAAACTTGAGGCAGCTGCTGCTTCAGATAGTGATTTTTAGAGCAGGGCAGCGATATGCGGCTCAAATTTTGCAATGCCCACTAGAGAGTTTATAGGAAATTGTGTGCCATGTGGCAACACCATAAAGTGTGATAATTCTCTCAGAATGTACATATTTATATTTTAATTTTATTTCATACCATAAATGTTGCAGCAGAGCAGGGATTTTATTCAGCCATGAAACTGATTTATAAGGGATTTGGATTGCCCCCTCTATCGGATCACTGGGTAAATGAGGAAATAATATTATCATAATTTTTTGCCCATCTTTTTTTGAGTGGCAGTTGTAATACTCTTATAGTGTTATTCACAGTTAAGTCTCGCAGATATAATTAGAATCGTTTCTTTCTTTTTTCTTAATCGGCTGTGGATTTTACAATTAATCTCTTAAAAAGTTAGAAGTTAGAATATAGCTAACAGAAATATAGAAGACAATTTAATAAATTTCCCCAAACTGTTGATTACAAGCCAGGAATTTTGTGATACATTGCAGCACCACTAAAGTTAAAAAATTAGATTTCCAGGTACTTTATCTTTTATTCCTGAAGCAAAAAATTAGGGTATTCTTGCCAATGAAATGTAGGTCAATTGGTTAAATGATTGGGTTGTTTCAAACTCATCCAAGTTCAATTCTCGCAGACATCATGTTAAATGAATGTGTGGTCGATTTTGACAGATTATAGTACCTGTTCATAGTTCCAATTAGAAGTATCCATCTTTAAAAAAAATTGGTATTATTATACGTTGGATGCAGGGGACTGTTAAATGTTTTTTATTGTAATTCTTTCACTTATATGAATAGTTTTGAAAAATAACAGGGAATATTATTTTCATTAGTAAACTTATTTGGTTCGCCCATCAAGTATCAATTCTAGCGCTGTGCAAAGAACCGACACCGAAGAAAATGAATCTGAGTTTTGTTGGTGAGCTTTAATCCCAAACAATTTTAGCAGAATCAAGACTATCCCTCGCATCGACAAAAGGAGGCTGAGGGGAAGGGCATTTCTTTTGTGCCCCTCAACCGATCCTTAAGGTTAGGTTAGATTGAGTGATTCGCTATCCACACCCCTCAATTGATTCATCCCGATACCAGCGGGTGCCCAAAAGGAAACCATCAAAATAATAATAATAATAATGGCCGTACCGTCATAACTACTAGACTCCATGCTCTGTTTTAACTTTCTTCGTATGTCATATGCTCTAGAAGACACCTGCTTCACGAACTTGTCAGAAGTCTCTGGAATCTGGCCGTCCATGTGGATAGCCTCGTCCACGACATCATCCGAGCTGTCCTCCCGGTCGTCACGAGTTCCATTCCCACCAGCTTTACACCACTGCTGCTGCTGCTTCTTTCTTCTCCGGGGTTTCAGGACTAAAGAGGGCAAACTCCAGGACGATAATCTGAAAGCATTATTCGCATTTAATTGTTCAATTGGCGTTGTCCTCGTTCCCCTCTGCGATAATCTTAATCTTTTGGGGAGGTTATGATTAACAATGAATTTGTTGGTGGGTACATTTAGAAATATTACATCCATGGCCTTTCAGCCACTTGGAGCGGAGGCCTTGATTTTGTACGCATGGAGGAAATGATGGAATCCATAAATCATTCCATGGGCTGACCTATCTTACATTTTTGGTGTCGAGCCAAAAAAAAAAAGCGAAAAAGGCACATCCTTGAATTTATATCCCTATCCCTCTGATAGCTACTAGAATTAACAAGGTAAATCTTATTTGGTAAATCTTATTGAAGTTGGTGCAGTAAATGATTGAGAAGATAGATCCGAGAAGATACATCTCACTGTGATAAACTTGTAAATGTAAGTTCTTTTTAAACTATTAAATTAGTTGCTTGTTTAAGATATTTACAATAGTCTCTTTTAAGCGAAGGTTTTTTTCTTGCTTAGCATAACATTTATTAGGCAAATGAATTTGTAAATGTAAATCCTCACCAAAATAGTAAATTGAGGTGTTTAGCAAGGCACTTATAATTTATTTATTTATTGTAGTTTTTCTCAAGTAAAGTTTTTTTTTTTTTAATATAATGGGAATCAGTTACAACCTTTCATTAACTCCACCTAGGTTTGTAGTTCTACTTTAGTAACTAATTAGCCACCTTCATGCTTCATCATGTTTGGCTCTCACCATGTTTAGGCTTCTGATTCAGGGTCACATCCACTATAAGCCATTATCATTTCGGTCAAGTCCAGTCAAAGTGAACAAGACCCCCAGGGGCATAGGTTTCAAACCACTGACTTCGAACTAACAAGCACTCAGTTGCATGCCAAACATATTACTAGTGACACCCTCTCAAGCGGAGGTTTTTATCTTGCTTGGCACATAGCATGCCATTTGTGGGTTTTGGTTTTTATCTTGCTTGGCACATAACATGCCATTTGTGGGTTTGTCTTTCAAGTCAATGAATTTGTAAATGTAAGTCCTAACCAAAACACTAAACCAAGGTATTTGGCAAGGACTTACAATTTATTGACTTATTATAACCTCTCTCAAGCGGAGGTTTTTTTCTTGTTTAGCATAGAACATGCCATTTACAGGTTTTGATCTTAGGTCAATGAACTTGTAAATATAAGTCCTCAACAAAATACCAAATTGAGGTGCTTGGCAAAGGCGCTTACGACTTATTAACATATTGTATAGATATTTAAAATATATCTATATATGTCGAGAGAGATGAAGATTAGTATAAATATTTAAAATATATCTATACAAAATACATCGAGAGATATCAAACTGAATGTTTTTGGTTTACCTTAATTTAGATTAATGGGTAAGATTAATCTAATTAAGATAAAATATCAAAATAGAATTCAGATTATAAGATATGACATTCAAACATACATCTGAATGTGAATAGTTGACAATTGATTCCTCTAGGGCATATGTAAAATATGGAAAGTATTAAAGAAACCACAATACTTAGTGTTTCTAGTTAATTGTCAACGAAGTAATTCAAGAAATGGTCTATGTTACATTGGGTTTATTGGTATATAGTATTTGATTTGTTCAGTTGTTTTGTTTAATAGATGTAATCTATTGCATTTGAAGAACCTAGGAAATATTTTAGCAAAAGTGATGCTAAAAAAATAAAAATAAAAACGTTGGCATTAAGACAAACCCACCGATTTATGCTAAGCATGGAAGTGAAAATGGAAATCCTTAGTTACACATCTTTAATTGTAGTTGGATTTCTTTATTAGTTGTTTTCCAGTTAATGAATATACATTCACAAGTGTGAGTTGTAATTTCTTATATGCTTCCTGAGAATAACTAGATCAAATTAAAATCTAACATTTCAACAATTTATAAGAGAGAAAGATATATCCAATTATCATAATAAAACACAAAATTTAACGAACAGAAGCAATAACACATTTAGACTTGCAAAGTAGTGTGATTCAAAATGTGTTTTCGATGTGGTTATGCTCGTGGGGTGTGACTTATCCACACACTTTTTTTCATATGATTAGCCTTGTACCATATCCTTGTTTGATTACTATATATATATGCTTTGTAATGATAAAAACTGTGTTTAGAAATAATATGAACATGGGTTCACCATCAAATATATTACGCTGTTAAAATTTAATTATGTGTTTATACATTTTTGCTCTTACAAAAAACACGTAACTTCAAATTTTGAACAAGATCAAACGACATCAAGATCAAGGAAACAAAGTACCCTAACATCTTAATTGAGACAAAAGAGGACTGTGATCTCAAAAGTATTTTACCAACTTTTAATACAAATGTCAGTGGAAAACCAAAAGACCACGTAATAAGAATGTAAGCATAAAGACAACAACACTTCGAAGTTACATCAGAATTTAAAGATATTTGTTCAAGTGAACAACTCCATATAAAGGATGAATATAGATGTTTCAATCATGTGCATAACATGTGGACTAACACTGAGTACTAAAAAATATTAAAGATATTATAAACCAGTTCCAAGCAAAAAAAAAACCATCACATTGATTACTGCGTTGAATTCATTCATAAAATCATGCTTTTGATACTAGTGTTGCAAGCCTATAAGACATAAGAACTAATGTTAAGTATCAATATATTGTTTACCCTTATTGTGTTTTTAACGCAAAATATGTATAAATGAGTTATAATTAAATAGATCTATCTAAGAGGCTAAGTAATAGAAACAAGCCCAAGTGTAATTAAATGAATTGAAAAGAAGGTTAAAAACAATCACACCTTGGTTATGCTGTAAATCTAAGTTTGTGAAATGTAATTATTTTAGTTGTACTTTACTAGCTCTTGAATTTCTAGACATATGCATTGCTCAGAGACAAACCCATACTTATATGTGCTTGTTATATACAAGTCTAATCGAAATAAACCTAGCCACTTCGGTCTTGTCCCTATGTCATTGAGTGTGTCCCTATAATTTATGGCACTTTGGTTTTTCTAGTGTTTGTGCATTACATCCTCTTACATCAACTATATCTGCACTTCATAGATTATTTTACCCTAATTTGGTTTTAGAAACCCTAATATGATAGAATCTAGTAGAATAATTTAGATCGATAAATATGGCATTCAAGCATACATCTGAATGTAAAATAATGAAACTCAATAAAATGATTTGACAAGTCGCATATGCTAAATATGGTAAGCACAAAAAAGCAATGAGTACTTAACTTTTTTTACTGACTATATAATTATAACTGTATTCTGATGGTGGAAAACATATCAAAGCAAACATGTGATCCATCTAATTCATGAACTATGTTTCTATCTATGCATGGCTAATTCCTTCACATCCAGGTTACTATTGCCTATTGATACTGACCTGTAGTGGTCAATATTGACCTATGCAAAAAAGAGGGTATGTGGCCATACAAACACCTTCACTTGTCTCTAAGAGTTTTGTAGGTGTGATGTTAAATGTTGATGATGCACATAACTCTAGAAATCAACTTCCTTCATGCCTTGAAACCCTGGGTGTGTTTGTGAGGGCTAAAAACCTATAAAAACTAAGAAAGTGTAATGGGTTGAGCTAACCCCAATCACCTCGTTTGATGATTGACCTAAGTCTATGTGTTTGATACTCTGAGGAGGGAAATCAAACTACATGTAGTTTTCCCACCTAGTGTGATTGTGCAATTATGTTCCTTCTCTATATGAATCCAACTAAGTAATTATCGTTGATACTTGTCAATGCTTGCTTTCACTTGGCTTTGGTATGCTTCAAACTTGGCATGTAAATGCTCTTAGGTACCGATTCACAATTTAGGAAGAATGGGTCATATTTGCTCAATGTGCAATAGTATATAGATATGTACTAGACTAGTGACAAGTCCCCTATCAAGTGGGGCCTTCATTTATATATATATATATATATATATATATATATATATATATGCTAGTCCAACTAGATAATTTATCATGCCACTGACACCTAGGCAATGGGCCAACCCTAAGGAAATATTTGTTTTTAAAAAATAGCCATTATTGGATGAGGGTCAATACCGTCAGGCTCAAGTCAGTATTGACTGGTGATATTGACCCAATATGATGTTACTACCCTGTGCATAAAATGATTGAACTAAAGGTCTAAAGATGTTTGTGCATGATACTAAACAAGTTTGAAATAGTTATTGAAGTTCTTATAGGTGTGTACCAATAGAACGGAAGAATCAAACTCATAAATTAGCATGTAGGTGTGAGATAATGGTGGGTTCGGACCATATTTTTATGCGCAAATCATGTGTGGTAAATGTATGTCAAGCTTGTTATTGTCAAGTACACAATATCATATTTTAGTATTTACAAATGCCCCCCTTTTATTCTAGTGATGAAATTGTTAGAGTAAAATTAAAATATATACATGATTGTGTACAACACACTTTGTCATTGGTAGAAGGCTCCAATTGTGCAGGTAACTCAATATTGAAACCTACAACAAACATGTAGTAGTCAATGTGCATGGATTGATATTTGAAATTCAAATTTGATTTTTTAAATAAAGATCAAGGAAGGAGAACACTTATGTGTTGATGAAAACCATGTTGCTCTTATAAATTTTTAGAGATGATGTTTCCTCGTTGAAGCTTTACATAATTTGTACTTCCTTGCTAAAGCACATGAAAAGTTGGTGTGACTGCGCCCCAAATTTGTGACACTATGAAAGCCCTTGGGTTAGGAAGAAAATATGCCCTAACCCTTATAAATGTGGGAAGAAGTACACATTTTCCTAACCTAAATAACTACTCAAAAAAGAAAGGGGAACTACATGATGGGTTCGCTAGAAGTAAAAATTGAATGAACTATTATAGATGGTTTATAGATTCAATTATATAGTTTTGCTTGAGTTTGCTCCATGTATAACAAATACATGATTTAAAGAGAGTTAATAGTGTTTATACCCCTGTCATAACTACAAATTTGATTATATAGTTTTGTTCAAGTTCGTTCAAGTTCACTCAATGAAGAATAAATCCATGATAAAAAGAAAATGAATAATGTTCATGTCCCCCATCACAACCTCAGTGTCAACAAGTGTGAAGTAGAATGATAACCATTTCTCATCCAAGTTGTAAATTGTATTGTTGTGTGTGTGTATGAACCATTATCATGCCTCATGAATCTAAAAGTGTGTATATGTGCATGAGCTAGTATCATGCCCCCCAAATTTGTATCGATTGATATAAAATATTATACATCTATATGATGAATCTGAAAGCGTGTATCTCAAATGTATGTATATGTGGAAACATATGATTATTGTTCCTATAAATTGTGTACATATGCTAGTGCATATGCACCCAAGTGTGTATGAATTTGTACTAAAGTATTTGTAAAGTGAGTACATATGCATGACATATGCCTCCATAATCTGCACTGATGTGTCAATGTTTATCATGTAACTAAACCATTACATATTTGAATCATTTTAAATCTTTGAAATTTGTAATCTAATATATTTTTGTTTTCATGAAGACTCATGTAACACCATTGTAATGCCCCCCTTTTGATATGAGGGATGTGTCTTGTAAGCTACTCATTACAAAAGAAGAGTTAATTGTATCATGCCACATATAAATATAAAATCATGAAATATCATGTGAATATATGGAGAGTATCTAACTTCATGACTTGCATTAACTAATAATGTTCATTTATTATAGCCATGGGTAATGTATATTAATAAGGAATAATAAAAAATACTCTAAAAATAAAACCTTGAGATTGAAATCTAAAACCCTAGAAGAATGAAACCCTAAAGAAGACCTAGGGTTTGACATAGTTCGATCAGTGTTCAAGTTCACAATATGTTTTACCCTAATTTGATTTTAGAAAACCTAATAAGATATAGATTCATATAATAATTCATCTTGATAAATACGGCATTCAAAGATGTATTTGAATGTAAAATATTGAAATTGATTGCAATGATTTGACAAGTGGCATGTGTTAAATATAATAAGTACAACAAAGGGATGATTACTTAGCTTTTCTAACTAACTGTATGATTATGATTATATTTTGATGGTAAATATAGAATAATGTGGGCTTGTGATTCATATAGTTCACAAATTATGTTTTTGTCTATGTAGGTTTGGTTTCATCAGATATGGGTCAATGTCAAATATTAATACTGACATGTAGTGGTCAGTACTCATTTGTGTGGAAAAGAGTGTCTATGACTTGTTGTCACTTGGATTTTCACCCTTTGAGAAGATAGAAAATCTCTCCTCATCCAAGTGGCTCAATGAAAACATCTCTAGGCTCGTGGGTAGCCTAAAGATGGGGTGAATCTCTAGATAGGGCTAGCTCCCTTGATATACCACTTTGGATTGCAACTACTACTAAACTTGCGGGGGTGAAAAGAGAGAGATAACTAAAATAAAACTAATATAAGGAAGGTGATACACCAAATAACATGATGACATCCAACCATATGCATGTTACACTTGAAATAAAGGACAAATTGAACATACACTTCTCTGATCTTTGTCTTCTCGCATCAATGTTACATTTTGAGGTTATGGATGAATTGTTAGGAACCCCTTATCCAACGGAAGCACAATTGATTACTTTTTTTATAAGCAATTAAACACGAAATTATACTAGAATGATTAAGTAACTAGAAACATGAGACAACAAAGAATTTGAGAGACAATACACACTCTTGTATTAAATACTACTAGAAGAAAATACAATAGGGAAGATGCCACTTCTTCCTCCACCTCAAAGGCTTGCCACACCTCAAGACCTTATTTTATCTCTCTCTTGCTCAACCAAAACCAACTCAACAACCTGAGTTGTTATCCCCTCCTTGAATGCTTCAGCTGATCTCCTTGACCTTACTTGCTTGTAGATCTCCTTGACCTTGCTTCCTTGCTTCAATGCTTTACTTGCCTTCTTAATTATTACAATACATGCCTCATGGGTCTTTAAATAGAATCCCATGCATACAAAAATAGAACTCTAATTACAATAATTAGACACGCAGCTCGAGACTATAATTAGCCCCTTAATATGCAAACACTCAGTTCAACTAACTAACTATTCATGCAATGAACAGTTTTGGAACACACAGGCGACCTACGTCGGTCCCTATCTGACTAGTTGTGACCGACGTCGGCCGACTCCCTGTCGATGCCAGTTGCCTTCTGCACTATCTGTGACTGACATCGGTTACACTGTCGACGTCGGCACTTTTGGAACTCAGCAACCTCTCCATGTCTGCAACAGTTGAAGCTTTTAGCTCCACACCCTAACAATCTCCCACTTGGAGATAAACAGCTGCAACTGTACCTGTACCTGTACTCCATCTAGTTTGTTCTCTTGGCTCTGTATCCCTCTTCAAGCTCACTCTTGAAGACCAACCACCACATAACCTGTGATGCTATACCTATCACTTATGCCAAAATAATTTTGCTGCTCCCAAATTCTTCATGACATACCTCTGAACTAACTTTACCCTTAGCTCAGAAACTCCCTGTATATGAAACCCTATAAAAATTAACACAATACAGTAACAGGATAATGTAGCTAATATTATCCAACCTGGTAAAGAAAAAATACAATGGTCAAACCTCCACTGTTCTGCAGCCTGCTCAAGACCATATACCCTAGCCTTCTGTCTCACGTGTCCATCCACTCTCTTCTCTAACTAGGGAATCCATCCCTTTATCCAGTGCTTTTTCCAGCTGACAACTCTACCAACAAATACATGTTTGATTCTTCTCCAAGGACTCACACTCCTCATCCATGCCAAGCTCCCACTGTTTCTGGATTCTACCTGCATTGCCTCTTCACACTTCCTAATTCTTGACCATCAGTAAGCAATATAAAGAAGGTGAACAACGAATATGAGGTTCAGTTACCCTTTCTGACCTCTATATGGGCGTTTGAGACTCCTTGACAGCTTGTTGTCTGCCCAACATCCGTTTCAGTGACCGATCTAGGCCATCTCCCAGTCGGTTCCCTGCACTGACCCTAACTGCCAACGTCATTACCCCTGGTCGACGCCGATGTCCCCTCTACCGACGTCGGTTCCTTCCTGACCGACGTCAGACTTCTCCTGCCGACTCTACCGACCCTGCTGGTCTGCACATGACCGATGTCGGTACTTGTCTGGTCGACGTCGGTGCCATGTGACTGACGTCGGTCCCTGTGTTTTCTTGTAAGTGATGATTTCTTTATCCGCGAGCTCATCTTGGATCAAACCCCTGTCCATACTACCCTGCTCAAAATTATTCAGCCCCTGTGACTGATCTCTATCCCTCATCTCCTCCATAAACACCAAGGCTTCTTTGTTCCTGTCAAAAGCATCAAATTTTCTTTTCCTACAATGAACTCTATCTATGCTTTCTGAATCTGAACACATACCTTTTGAATCAAGAACGTCCATTTCCTTCTTATTAATGTGACCAAGCCTATTAAGCCACATCTTTGAATCTACAGCCGAAGTAGATAAACCAGAAGTAGAATCAGTAATACAAGTAGATAGATAAAGAGTACCTACTTTCTTACCTCTTGCTATAACAAGTGCACCCTTGGTAACCTTCTAAGAATCCACTGTGAGGGTTATTGTGCATCCCTCATCACCCAACCTTCCTACAAAAACCAAACTCTGCTTCAAAACTGGGACATGCATAACCTCCTTCAACACCCATGTGTTGTCCATCTATAATTTCAGCTGCACTTTCCCTTTGCCAACTATTTGACAAGGCGTACCATTCCCTAAATAAAACACTCCAAAGTCTCCCTGGACATACTCATGGAACAAATCTCTATTTGGGGATGCATGAAAAGATGAACCAGAATCTAAAACCCATGATCCTACCTGACTATTCAAAGAAAGTATGAGAGCATCATGTACCATAATATTTGCATCCTTTGCTTCTTCTTTACCTTCATGTTGATTTTCTTTATCTCTCAACCAACACTCCTTCTTTGTGTGTCCTTTCTTTCCACAAAACCAGCAGGTAATACCTTTGGATTTGGATCTCCTTCCCGACCTTGATTTCCCTTGCTCCACTTTCTCTCTTTGCCTCCCCCTGCTTTTTGCACCTAGAGCATTCCTTGATGATTCACTTGTGCTTTTCCTGCATATTTCTTCATTCAAGATCACACTCACAACATCATCAACTTTTAAGATTTTAGAAGCAGATACATAATTACTTACTGTCATAACCAAACTATCCCAACTTTCAGGTAAAGAGCATAATATCAAGAGAGCCTTTACTTCATCATCAAAAATAATATTGACTGAAGCTAACTGGTTTACCAAACCATGGAAATCACTAATATGAGTATATACCGATCCACCTTCCTGCATTTGCAAAGTAAATAACTGTTTCATAAGAAATACCTTATTTGACGCTGAGGGCTTTTCATATAAATTCGCCAAGGACTTTATCAACTCTTCCGTTGTCTTACACTGTGACAAGTTGGAAATCACAGACGATGCAAGGCTTAACCTTATGGAACCTAGAGCCTTCCGATCAAGAACATTCCAGTCTTCATCCTTCATATCTGTAGGCTTGCATGCAACCCTACCCAACGGTAAGTACAAATCCTTCTGATACAGATAATCCTGTATCTGCATCCTCTAATGTTGATAATTCTTGCCGTTAAACTTCTCCATTCGTAGCTTACTTTATTTTGCCATTGCTGAACTCCCACTCAATCAGAAACCCTGTGAATGACCTGTAATCAACAAACAATAACCTGCTCCCTGCAAACTGTAGCTCTGATACCAACTGTTAGCAACCCCTTATCCAACGGAAGCACAATTGATTACTTTTCTTATAAGCAATTAAACATGAAATTATACCAGAATGATTAAGTAACTAGAAACATGAGACGACAAAGAATTTGAGAGACAATACACACTCTTGTATTAAATACTACTAGAAGAAAATACAATAAGGAAGATGCCACTTCTTCCTCCACCTCAAAGGCTTGCCACACCTCAAGACCTTCTTCCCTCTCTCTCTTGCTCAACCAAAACCAACTCAACAACCTGAGTTGTTATCCCCTCCTTGAATGCTTCAACTGATCTCCTTGACCTTACTTGCTTGTAGATCTCCTTGACCTTGCTTCCTTGCTTCAATGATTTACTTGTCTTCTTAATTATTACAATACATGCCTCATGGGTCTTTAAATAGAATCCCATGCATACAAAAATATAACTCTAATTACAATAATTACACACGCAGCTCGAGACTATAATTAGCCCCTTAACATGCAAACACTCAATTCAACTAACTAACTGTTCGTGCAACGAATAGTTTTGGAACACACAGGCAACCGACGTCGGTCCCTGTCTGACTGGTTGTGACCGACGTCGGCTGACTCCCTGCTGATGCCAGTTGCCTTCTGCGCTGTCTATGACCGACGTTGGTTACACTGCCGACGCCGGCACTTCTGGAACTCATCAACCTCTCCATGTCTGCAAAAGTTGAAGCTTTTAGCTCCACACCCTAACATGAATTTGCAAAGCTAGGAGGACTATACAAGAGGCCTATGAGGGCACTAATGAATAGAATAAATCACTAAATATTAGACATTTATTAGAACACTTCACATGCCCTGCAAGAATAAGCTTTCCAATTACAAATAGATGATAGAATGAAATAACATGCTAAGGAATCCATAGTCTTCACTTATGAAAAATCAAATATTCTAAATGAACACACTAATAATAGTCATGGAGGAGGTAAAAATTAGTATTATTATTGATCAAAAGCTATATATTTCAGCAGGGCTTCACCATACTCAGGTGGAACATCCTATACAATGGCCAAAATGGCTAGTTCTTATAGAACTTGAGAGAGAGAGAAGAAGAGAGAAGTCCAAGGGTCACAAAGAAACTTGTCAAGCTGATACAAGGAGTTAATTGTTAAAAATAAGATGATGTTGGATGAACCATGCAATGTCAGGATCTACAAGTGTCAATCCAAGTCATAAACTTCATGAAAAATGGTAAGAAACTCCTCATTCTGGCTCAAATAAATTGTCTACATGATTAGTCCTATTTGAACACATTATAACTATTTGGTATTAGGTATAATGATTGGAATGAATTTTAATGACATCACATATGCCTCTCCATGCATTTTTTGTAGGCCTGGTCATTTGGAATCACCTAGAAAGGAGAAATCATCATTTGCAGTCGAAAAAACTCTTCCTTCATGTACCCTGCATACTTGGCTTCCAATTTGGAATTATTTGATCATAAAAATACATGGGAGGGAGTGGATAACACATTTAAATACTCTAAATTTCCTTATAAGCATTAGGGACACCTTAAAATGAGCTTACTTGAAGTTTTCCACCCTTCTCACTATCTTGTCCAATAGGCTAGTTTTGACTGGCTAAAATGATATCTATTGTTTGAACCATTAGGAGTTTTTTTAAGAATTAAATGAATATGGGGAGTTATTAAAAGTCTATATCTTCACCCCAAAGTTGGTTTCATGTTCAAACTCCTCTTGTATCCTATACAACACAAAAAATGGTCAAAAATACCCTATTTTTACCATGTTCATACAACTCATCCTGGTGGGAATTAGCTTGAATGAGTCCTCAACAATATATAATCCTTTTTTTTTTTAAACTATGCTATTTTGATGCATTACCTCCTTCATTTTCTACATCAAGTCTAGACCAAGGGTTTAGGAGGGTTTTAAGTGCATTATGCTCTTAAGGTTGGTTCATAAAGGTTTCACATCCAACCTTCGATCCAATGCCACAAAATATTAGTTAAATACCTTTGATAACATCCCTGAACTCCTATGGCTTCCATTCAAATCCTTCAAAAAGATGTGAGCTTCTAAAATTGCCTTAGCAAGCTTCTCCTTCATTTTCCTATAGATCTGTGGGTTTGAGCTCAAAAAATGGACTATGTGTGGTTTCCTTTGCATATCAAGAGATTGGACACCTATAAACTCACTTCAAAAACATTTTTCATTTCATTATAAAGATCATCTAATTCTATACCTAAAATTGACCCCACTTTCAAACTCTAGGCTTAAAACCTACCTAGTAGACCTGACTGTACCCTAGAGCTCAAGATGACTCTTGATGGTTTTATTTCCCTATAAATAGATTAATAATGACTTTAGTCATCCCATGCACATTTTAAAATCATCTAGATAGCTCATAAAAATCTATAAATGAAGATGACTTCCTCATCTACCATTAGGTTTCACCATTCCTTAGAGCCCTAACTGCAACATATATGGTTTAGACCATTCCATTGAGATTCACCCTAGCTAGCTTGGTTATTCATGTTTATATAGGTGTAAAAAATATTTTTAAAAATTCCTAAAATGTTTCTATGTACCTTGGCTTCACCCTATCACCTATTTTCTAAACCTACCAGTGTTTGTGTATGAGGAAATACCCACTGTCTAAGACAAAATAAGGGGTACTTCCCCTATTCTCTCAGTAAAAATGAGTATTAAATATTCTTCCTCAAATCATGAGGACCCTCTACACAAAAATTTATCCCTTGGTGACCTCATTTACCCTCTCAAATCCTAAAAAGCACAAACAGACTGTATGGAGGAACATTGTGTGCAGGGTCCTTTCTAGAAACTATATGTTGCATTTGAAAGGGGCTTTATATGCTTGGTTTCCAATGTATGATAGTTTTTAGATCACGAATGAGGTGTTTTAATCTTCACTCATCCTTACAAAATTTTATATACTCCCTGTACTTTCCTTGTACCCTTGTCTAACCCAGACTGAGCATGACATAACCTTGACTATGTTTTGCCTATAGGGTTTGTTATAGGTATTCATATCCTTGGTTCAGGTGATTGTGATGAAAAACACCTTATTGATTTCACTTTGAAATCATACACCATTATTTATCACTTTTTACTGACCTTAGATGGCCAAAAAAAATGTCATAACTCATGCCTATACCATTGTTTGCATGAACTCACTTGTCTGACCTGTAAGTGTCAATTTTAGACTTGAAGGATGCCATGCATGTAGTCATAGAGGTTTACAAGGCCTTTCTGAGCTCTAGGTCTCTTGACACTTCATTAGTTTCAACTCTTATCATTTTCATCTCCTCTAATGCATTTTAACTTCAAAGACTGAGAAACTTCACTATTGACCCTGCCTATAGGTGTGTATTTAACCCCTTGGGCTTGGAAGATGATAAGAAAAAAGTTTCTCAATGAACTAATGAGAGACATTTGATAACCACCAAGTAGTGTATTCACCTTTACATGCATTAAATATTGAAACCTTTACTCTCTAAACCTTCCTTCTTGATAACTAAGATACCCCTAATGTAGTCAACATCTACACAGTGTATAGATTGGGAGTGTCCATGCAAGGCAAATAAAATCCCATCTATTCCTTTTAATATATTTTTAGGTCATGAGTGTCCCTTGAATCATTTGAAACCAACACCTAAGTTTTTATGATCTAGGATGGTCAAACTAGAGCATAAGGTCACTTTTGGGTTTAGGCTTGTAGATATATATGGTTGAATTTAATAGTTTTGTAGGCAAATTTAGGCCTCTGAATGACAAATCTCCATTTGCTTCTTGCCCTTCAAATTTGGCATGGGTCCTCTCTATACTAGGGGTTATAAATTAAGGTCATTGGACACATCAAAAAACTTTGTATCTTTGTTATATGCCATTCTCAAAAAGCTCATGGACCTCTGTTTCGGCATTTTAGGGAAAACTTCCCTAAACTCAGTCTCCTGCCTTCTCAACATGGTTTCACACTCTTTCTTGCCCTTTTGACACCCTATATGAGTCTGTCAAGGTTTATTCATTATACCAAGGTCCTGAGGAAGTGTCAAGATACTTCCAAACTCTCCATGAAAGCATTTTATTATCCTATTTAGCCACTTGTAGGTGGATGCTTTAGTGCACAAGCAGTGAGTTGTATATGAGCAATATAAAACTTTCCATGAATATAACTTTGTATGCTCATATAAAACATGAAAATACACCTCTATCCATATTAAGAGGTTGAAACACACATCAACCTTCTCACACCTCAACATGACATCATGAAGGCCTTGTAGGTGTGCATTGTGCATATTATACATATAGGGTATGGAATCAAGGCAAAACATGTTTGTGAAAAGCTTCAAAACACTTCAAATTCATTGCCAACTCTCAATTAGATGATCTCCACCAAGGAAAAATTGAAACCAAATCCAATATATATTCCCCAACATGAAAATTATCTACATACACGTGGAATAAAGTAGACAGGGGCATTTCATGATTGAGGTAGCATGGTGAAGACATGGGTGTTTGATCAAACTATGGGGTTGTGAGACCAAAACCTGAAAGAAGGTGAACACCATAGTATTTAAACATGGAATACACCATTTATCATTCATATTAAGCCTTTGTATGTAATTTAAACCTCTACAAGTGGGGAATTGACTGAAACTGCACATGGTGGTAACTTATTGTAAAGTGAGCTATTGGACTATCAAATCAACTTGAAGGATGAAACTAATAATGAAAACCATTAGAGGAGGAATCTAATATGATATAGAACCAATATTAGTAGCTGGATTATACAAAATTCTCCAAACTAAGGCAAAAACCATAAGGTGTATGAAATTGCTAGCGAAAAAAACATAGTCAACTTCATGAGGATGGTTCATGAAGCACATGCCACCATTATTCAAAATCCTTATTTATAATTGAAGGTATACAAGTTTAATACAACCTCCCCAAATATTTTTCCCTAAAACCTCTTGAGCTGGCCATACCAAGCAAAAACCTGAAGGTCACTTCTGCTTGCCAAGAAACGTAAAAAATTAGGAAAATGGTTTTAGCTCAGAAATGACACTTCCAAAGCAAACCAATTATGAACTAAGCATGGGGAAGCTAAAGAGGCAATGCCTAGTCATTTATAACTTGTCACACTTCCCAAGGAGGCTATACAAGTGCCATTTTCTTCTCCTTTCACTAGAAACTACCTTTTCTTCTGCATAACCTACCACCTTTCAATTTTGTCAATTAATTAAGACTACAAGTGCCATTTTATTCTCCTTTCAATAGAAAACTACCTTTTCTTCTGCATAACCTACCACCTTTCAATTTTGTCAATTAATTAAGACTTTTAAGGACACATGGGACATGAAATCACATTTTTTAACCTTCACACTTCCCAAGAAACCTGTACAACTCATTAAATGCACCTTTTTAGCCCCTAAAATGACCTAAAATGATAAATGAACATAAAAAATAATTGACCAAAGCTAATATAATATTAATTGACATCAATTGAACTATAATACACCCCATGACACTCATATTACACCCCCTATAGACCTAAAAAAGTCAAATTTTTACCTATAAGTGCTTCAATTTGACTTAAAAGTCAAATTTGGTCAACATGACCATACAATTAACTTTGCCCATCTCTAAAAAATATATGCATGTGCGATGTTGAACCCTAATGATGCATGCAACTCTATAAATTAACCTCCTTCACCTTGAAACCCCAAGTGTGCTTGTGAGGGCTAGAAACTTAAATAACAAGGAATTTTTACTGAGTTGGGTTGATCCCAATCACCCTAGTTTGATGATTGATCATTGCCTATGTATTTGATACTTGGAGGATGAAAATTAAGTTATACGTAGTCCTCCCACCCAGTTTGATTGTGTAATTTTGCTCCTTCACTATATGAATGCAACTAATGATTTGAATCTGATTAGTGATGATGTTTATTTTAACTTGGCTTTGGTATGATTCAGAATTGGCTTATGATTACTCTTAGTGATTAATTCACATTTTTTAAAGAATATGAGTAGATTTCCTCACTGTACAATTATGTGTGTGTGTGTGTGTACCAGATAATTGATAGGTCCCCAATCAAGTGAGACTGTGATTCGTATATATATAAGTCTGTAGACACACAAATTAACATTTGAGATAAAATTATGCACTTGTGACCACCATTTTTACACACTTATCTCATGTCTTATTTCACGGCCTTTTGACCACTTACTTTCATTTTCCACACAAATGAACCCTTCCCATAAATAAACCAATGTTCATAGATTATCTATATTCCTCGTGCAAAAAAAAATTAGTCTTATCCACAAATTGGTCCACACTCTCAAATCAATTGTTTGTGCACCTAATATAACAACACCTTATTTGGAAAATAATGCTCCCCAAGAGTGTCCAATTCCACTACTTTTTTCCTCTTGCCAAATAATGAGTGATTTTTCAAATCAAATTCATGGAGGCCTACAAGTTTAACAAACCCCATCCGAAAGAATTACCTATTGATCTTTATAAATACACATTTCAAGTCATTTTACACATAAGAGGCTTCCACATTGAAAAACACCATAATTATAATTGCACACTAAGAGAAAAATCCATATTTATCCCAATTCTAATTACATACAATCCTAGTATCCTTAAGCTAAAGTCCGGATACACTTCCAAGGTCACAAGTCATAGTTGAAGCAATTAATCACACCAGGATTTTACCATCATATTACATTTTGCAATAATCTTTCACACACACCACCATAGTATAGGAGAACAACATGGAGTTTGATCCCTCTTCAGAGTATTAGTATGTAGGAAACACTCAACACATGGGTTGATGAGGTCAAACAAAACTTCAATCGCTAATCATTTTTTAACTCGTAATTACATTTATCTTCTTGGTCTGTTGAGCTAGGATTTTATGTGAAGGAGAAAATACACAATGGTTTTCACAAAGGATCATAGGCACCCACATAGTGCACAAAACACACAGGTAAAGATGAGCCTGTCAAAGAAAAATCATATCTTCATCACCTACAAGACAATAATACTCCCTAAGGACAATAACGTGCACTACTCTCTTGTCCAGTTATAACACTCATGTCTAGAGATTATGCAAAACCCTATGTTAGATCCACACTCAGTCAACACAACCTCCCAATTAATTTCCATCCCTGATACAGTTATGCATTATAGTTCTCTAACTAAATTCGTGTCTCTTTGATACTTTCCTTAATTATCATATTTTAAAATTTATTAGGTTCCAAATCAATTTGTATCATTTATTACATATCTTTAGCATCTTTATTTTATACAATAATTTATCTTATCTAAGTAATTAATTCATTTATTTGCCAAAATTTGGTAAAACATATTGGTTAACTTGTCTATTATTTAAAAGTTGTAAAACCCTAACCATAGATATTGCAAGAGTTTATATTATTTTTGTTGTTGTTTCAAGTTTTTTAGATATGATAAATTCTTTAATAGCTGAAACATTCCAAATTATTATTTATTATTTCATCCAAGTTAATAAAATTGTTTCTATCTACCTTAGAAGCAACGATACACTAAGTTGTTCCCAAGTTGAATATTTTTAGATTTTAGTTAATAATCCCATAATGGTAGAACCAATTATTAGATTTGATGATACAAATAAATACAAATTACAAGGATATCTTGCAAACAAAAAAATATGCAATATATATTTATCAAAACTGTTCATGAAGAAATTAAAAAATCATTTGAAGGCCCTCACCCTATGGATCTAATACATACAACTTTTTTACCACCATTTATTGTGGGGACAACCTAAGTGATTCAACAAATTAATATGCCAATTCCTACTCAGTCATGGGAACACTGCATTTGGTTAGCACACATTCTTCTTCTCTCGATGTACAATCCCTTATGTATAAGATTCAGTCACTACAAAATAAGGTGTTACATTTATATCAGGGTGCTTTGAAACGTAATTAGGCACTAAATTATCACATTTTATTGCACATTCCATGGGCACAACACAACAATATATCTTCTACCCACCAACCCTCAATTACCTATTAAAAAAACACTATATTAGATTTCAAATAAATTGTTTATTTATTAAAATATCATGTTTTAAGCTATGGTGAATGAAGCAAAAGAATAACAATAGAGTTGATTTCAATCAAATTTAATATTTTACTTGATGATTATTCAAATTAATTGATAAAATAATTATTTAAAATGATATCGTGTTTAAATTTTAATAGATCATATAATTTTTTGATAACTTTACCAACCTAATTGATCCATAAACTACACTGATAAACTCAAAGTGAAGTTTTAAAACTACAAATTCTTAATTTTTCAAACTGATACAAATTCTTGAAATACTCAAAAGAACTTGCAAATTGTTTGGCAAAAATGTTCTCAGTTATCGAATTGGATTGGAACCGTCACCAGAGTTTTCACTTCCATTCACCAATTAAATCGGTTTTTGTTTTTAAATCAAATGTCATAAATTGTCATTTTATAAAAATTGCATATGTTCATGAATAATTAAAAATAAAAAAACTAAATTTAAAACATGCAATAAATAACAAATTACCACATGAAATTGATAACGGAGTTCGGCATCTCATGCCTGCGTCTCTGGGTCTGCCCAATAGTGAGGACTGTTTTTTATTAAATTTGTGAAACAAATGGCTTACAAATTTCTTGAAACATTACACAACTTACCTTAGGCCTGATCTCTATCCAAGAATTCCACCTTCGCTAATACACTCAAGCTTGGCAACACAGAATCCTTCCTCAGTCTTCAACCCCTTCTGAAGGTGCAGTAGTCCCTATACTTAACTATTGGTCTATCCAAAATAATAATTATAACATTCTCTTTTTAATTACAAAACATAATTAAAAAGGCTTACTCTGTGCATATAAGTCAGAAATTAGATTATAATCCGCTTACTAAAGCTATCTCCAAGCTTCCCTCTAGCTCTCGGCCTCTAAAATAATTACACAGTTGGCTACATCCTTCCCTTTAAATGGAAATTCGCTCCCTTTATAACACTTACAAGCCCGTGGCTCAAGCGGTCAAGTCTTATCAATTTTGCACGATAGGTGCAAGGGTCGAGTTCTTCGGCCTTCCGTTAAGCGCTATAGTCTTATCTCTTATCCCACATTTGTTGTGTGAGATGGGATTTCATACTTTAAAAAGGGTGACGAGCCACCTTAAGAAATGCCGACGTCCCTTTTAAAAGGGGACTTAGGCACTAAGCTTCAAAAGAGCCTATACTTAGGCTGATGTTGGAGATATGTGGGTATACTTAGGCCGATGTTGGAGATATGTGGGTTAGCACGTGGTGTTTGCATAGCATGATGGGTTGGCGTGGCAGATTTGGTTTGCTTGTGACTCTTTACAAAGATTTAAATATATATCTCACATTGATGGGGTTCGAGTAAACTTTATGGCTTAAACACAATATTGCAAAATAATAACATTTGAAGTATAGGAGGCCAAGGCACCCCTCCACAAGAGTGTGTTGACCCTCGCTGAGAGCCCCTAACGAGCAAATAGTGGGGCCCATGGATCCTCATATGACCACCTGTCAAAGACTGGAGGCTACCAAACACCAAACCAATTTTTTGCACAAATTCATATTTCCACATGTCAAATTGACTATTAGACCACTTGGCTTAGTTGAACAATGCCACGTCACTTTTTGACACCCGTTATTCACCTGTCGCAAGAATACTTCAACAACCTATAACTTGGGCATCTGAACTTTGTTTTGCAATCTGAAAGAAGTGCCAGAAAGATCTCAATGAGCTCTACATTGTACAAGAGGTTTAATCATGATTTGGAAAATTTTTTGAACTAAACTCTGGATCACACCTTCTTACAAAAGAGGCTTTTGGTCTCCAAAAGTCTACTATCTCCTCAAAACTAATAACTAGTCTACTGCATCACATCGAACAGAACCTAATCATAGCAAGAGATAAACATTGGCAAAATAAATGATTCACAACTCAAATAAAAATGCCTACACATGGCATGAGTAAATGAATCTGCAACTACCAGTAACTTGATCACAACATACCAAAGCTATTTGCCCATGTCACATCATGTAAAGTGGTGAACTATCAATAAATTGAAACAATGCCCAATGTAACTACAAAACAAGTTTGTTAATGCCGACAACATACAACAAATGTTATGGAAATGTTGTAATACAATGCCCTTGTATGGGTCTTATATGCTAAGCAAATGCAAACAACACAAAGTGTATATTGCCTAACATTCAAACATGCTCATAGGGTCTTACAATGCATCTATACATCCATGTGCCAAAAATAGATACATTCTCAAAATAGCAGTCAAATATGAGACAAGTGTTGTAAGGAATTAACTCAACCTACAACATGCATTCTGCTATTATTTCCAACTGATCAAATGAGTTCAAGTCCTCTAGACAACTCACACAGCATAAATAGGAGATTCCATAACATAGAGATATTTGAATAAGGTGTGAATTGAAATAATTCAAATGATAAACCTATCTCGAAGTGTTCTCAAAAACTCTACTAATGCATCATCAAAGCTTGTTCTTTCCCTTAACAGAATTCTTAACAATGCTTTGACAAATAAGTGCATTATTAATCCACTTAATCAAATTTTCTGCCTAGTTAACTTGATTTCCTTAGTGGATTCCTTAACATCATTATGGATTGATTTAACTTCATTGACCTTATTGACAGGTTGATAAATCATCTTAGTTTTACCATTTATAGAATGAGAAGATGATTGAAGTTTAAAACAATGATTAATATGATGTCTACTCATATGGCAATGAGTGCATAAAACCTTCTTAGGTGAGGTCTCCCTTTTACCTCTTCTCACTTTGACTTGACGAGAATGGTCCTTAACAACTTCAATCTGCTTAATCAAAGCATGTCTCTTACTACAAAATGCAATACTGTGGTTATGCATCCCACAAAAAGTCCAAGGGAATGATTGCCTCATCTTCTGAATGTTAAATCCAAAATTCTTAAACATAAAAAGTGGATCAGAAGATTTAGTGCTAACTCTGGTGTAGGAACTAGGAGGTTGAATCTCAATACCTTGTCTACGTATTCTCTTACACTGCACATGCCCTACTAGTGGCTTCAGACCTTTGCTATTAGAAGCTTGTCTTCCTTTAGCCATGAAGGAAGTTTCTCTAATTTCCACCTGCTTACTAGTGTAACCCAAACATGCATGAAGAGATCTATGCTCTACTTGTATTGGGTTAGTAATTCGTTGGCTATCTCGACAAGACCTCTTCCTTTAAAGCCCATTTTCATCAACAATTTGGGTCCTATACTCTTAGTGTGTTGTTCAAAACTACCAAAAACATCATTACTTGAATTTGAATGTATAGAAGAAGTAGATGAATTATGTGGTGAATAACTTACAGTGCATTCAGTCATAGTATCTGCATCTGAAGTAGAAGGTATGGCCTTCTTTGGTTCACCACACTAATTTTATTAAGAGCTCATCCTTAGATTCAAGCTCTGATTTCAAACTTGCAATCTCCTCATCTAAGGAGTACAATCGAGCTCTCAAGAAAGCATTCTCATCCTGAATCTGGGTATTGATGCTTTCAAGCTCTTCCATCTTGACTTTATGTGACAACTTGCCCATGGTTTTCTATAAACACACTGATTCCACAACTGCACACTACAATCTAATCAAGTGATATTGAAAACCAGTAAACTTAAAGCAACTGTCTAAAGACAATCAGAAGCTATCCCTACTTTCTAACTGCTCTGATACCAATTTTGATCTATAAACTACACTAATAAACTCAAAGTGAAGTTTTAAAACTATAGATTTTGAATTTCTCAAACTGATACAAATTCTCGAAATACTCAAAAAGAACTTACAAATTATTTGGCAAAAGTGTTTTTAATTATCGAATTGGATTGGAACCGTCACCAAACTTTTCACTTCCATTCACCAATTAAATCAATCTTTGTTTTTAAATCAAATGTCATAAATTATCATTTTATAAAACTTGCATATGTTCGTGAATAATTAAAAATTAGAAAACATAATTTAAAACATGTAATAAATGACAAATTACCACATGAAATTGATAACGAAGTTCGGCATCTCATGCCTACGTCTTTGGGTTTGCCTAATAGTGAGGACCGTTTCTTATTAAATTTGTAAAATAAATGGCTTTCAAATTTATTGAAACATTACATAACTTCCCTCAAGCCTGATCTTTATCCAAGAATTTCACCTTTGCTAATACACTCAAGCTTGGCAACACGAAATCCTTCCTCAGTTTTCAACCCCTTCAAAAGGTGCACTAGTCCGGGTACTTAACTATTGGTCTATCCAAAATAATTATAACATTCTCTTTTTAATTACAAAACATAATTCTAAAGGCTTACTCTGTGTATATAAGTCAGAAATAGGATTATAATCCACTTGCTAAAGCTATCTCCAAGCTTCCCTCTAGCTCTCGGCCTCTAAAATAATTACACAATTGGCTACATCCTTCCCTTCAAATGGAAATTTGATCCCTTTATAGCACCTACAAGCCTGTGGCTCAAGCGGTCAAGGCTTATCAATTTTGCACTATAGGTGCAAGGGTCAAGTCCTTCGACCTTCCCTTAAGTGCTTTGGTCTTATCTCTTATCCCACATTTGTTGTGTGAGATGGGATTTCATACTTTAAAAAGGGTGACAGCCACCTTAAGAAATGTCGACGTCCCTTTTAAAAGGGGACTTAGGCGCTAATCTTGGCAAGAGCCTATACTTAGGCTGATGTTGGAAATATGTGGGTATAGTTAGGCCGACGTTGGAGATATGTGGGTTAGCATGTGGTGTTTGCGTGGCATGATGAGTTGGTGTGGTAGATTTGGATTGCTTGTGACTCTTTCAAAAGCTTTAAATATGTATCCCACATTGATGGGGTTTGAGTAAACTTTATGGCTTAAATACAGTGTTGAAACAATAACATATGAAGTATAGGAGGCCAAGACACCCCTCCATAATAGTGTATTGACCCTCGCTGAGGGCCCCCAACAAGCAAATAACGAGGCCCATGGATCCTCATATGAACGCCTATCAAAGACTGAAGGCTACCAAACACCAAACCAATTTTTTTGCACAAATTCATATTGACACATGTCAAATGATTATTGGACCACTTGGCATAGTTGAACAATGCCACGTCACTTTTCAACACCCATAATTTGCCTGTCGCAATAATACTTGAACAACCTATAACTTGGGCATCCAAACTCTGTTTTGCGATCTAAAAGAAGCGTCAGAAATATCTAAATGAGCTCTACATTGTGCAAGAGGTTTCATCATGATTTGGAAAGTTTTATAAACTAAACTATGGATCACACCTCCCTACAAAAGAGGCTTTTGGTCTCCAAAAGTCTATTATCTCCTCAAAATTGATAACCAATCTACTACATCACATCAAACAAAACCTAATCCTAGCAAGAGATAAACATTGGAAAAATAAATGATTCATAACTCAACTAAAAATATCTACACATGGCATGAGTAAATGAATCTGCAACTGCCAATAACTTGATCACAACATACCAAAACTGTCTGCCTGTATCACATCATGTAAAGTGGTGAACTGTCAATACACTGAAACAATGCCCAATGTAACTGCAAAATAATTTTGTTGATGTTGGCAACATACAATAAATATTGTGGACATATTGCAATACAATGCCCTGGTATGGGTCTTATATGCTAAGCAAATGCAAACAACACAAAGTGTATATTGCCTAACATCCAAACATGCCCATAGTGTCTTACAATGCATCTATACATCCATGTGCCAAAATAGATACATTCTCAAAATAGTAGTCAAATATGAGACAAGTGTTGTAAAGAATTAACTCAACCTACAACATGCATTCTGTTATTATCTCCAACTGATCAAATGAGTTCGAGTGCTCTAGACAACTCACATAACATAAATAGGAGATTCCATAACATAGAGCTATTAGAATAAGTTGAGAATTGAAATACTTCGAATGATAAACCTATCTCGAAGTGTTCTCACAAACTCTACTAATGCATCATCAAAGCTTGTTATTTCTCTTAACATAATTCTTAACAATGCTTTAATAAATAAGTGCATTATTAATCCACTTAATCAAATTTTTTACCTAGTTAACTTGATTTCCTTAGTGGATTCCTTAACAACATTATGGATTAATTTAACTTCATTGACCTTATTAACAGGTTGATAAATCATCTTAGTTTTACCATTTATAGAATGAGAAGATGATTGAAGTTTAAAACAATGATCAATCTGATGTCCACTCATATGGCAATGAGTGCATAAAACCTTCTTAGGTGAGGTCTCCCTTTTACCTCTTCTCACTTTGCCTTGACGAGAATGGTCCTTAACACCTGCAATCTATTTAATCAAAGCATGTCTCTTCCAACAAAATGCAACACTGTGGTTATGCATCCCACAAAAAGTGCAAGGGAATGATTGCATCATCTTCTAAATGTTAAATCTAGATTTATTAAACATAAAAAATGGATTAGAAGATATAGTGTTAACTCTAGTGTAGGAACTAGGAGGTGGAATCTCAATACCTCATCTACGTGTTCTCTTACACTGCACGTGCTCTATTAGTGGCTTCAGACCTTTGCTATTAGAAGCTTGTCTTCCTTTATCCATGGAGGAAGTTTCCCCAATTTCCACCTACTCACTAGTGTAACCCAAACCTGCATGAACAGATTTATGCTCTATTTGTATTGGGTTAGTAATTCATTGGCCATCTCTACCAAAACCTCTTCCATTAAAGCCCATTTTCATCAACAATTTAGATCCTATACCCTTAGTGTGTTGTTCAAAAGTACCAAAAACATCATTACTTGAATCTGAATGGACAGAAGAAGTAGATAAATTATGTAGTGAATAACTTACAGTGCATTCAGTCATAGTATTTACATCTGAAGTAGAAGCTATGGCCTTATTTGGTTCACCACACTGTAATTTGATCAAGAGCTCTGTTGTTCCCAAAATCTGTCATTTGTTTTTGTGGACAACATTCTGATCATTTTGGTCTTGCAGCCAAAAATAGTCTCTTTCTTTCTTTCAAAATGTTCTGAGTAGTTAAGTTTTTCAAATATTTGAGCCTTTTCAGCTAAAGAAGTCACAGATTCAATAGGCGGGCTTTCTCAAAGGGAAGTTCAAAACACTTAAGACATCTTCTTAGTGTTTTAAAGATGGTTCAACACGGAGGTTCAATCAAAAGACTTTAACGCTGGGCTTCAAACAATTGGAATGAACCATTGAACCCCACCTTTGCAAGGTTCAAAGGTTCAACGAGTTCAAAGGTTCAACGGCTTCAACGAACTTAAAGAATAAAATGATTAGAAGAATTAAGATTGAACCGTTGAACCATTAAACCTTGAACTTCAGAAGGTTTAAAGGTTTAACGAGTTCAATGAGTTCAACGGACTTAAAGAATGAAAGGATCCAGAGAGTTTGAAGCTTCAAAGGATTCAAAGAAATAGATTTGAATCGTTGAACCGTTGAACCTTGAACTTTGAAAGGTTCAAAGGGTTCAAAGAGTTCAAAGTTCGAGCAGAAGCTTCAAGCGAATGGATGAAGTGAAAGATTATAGAAAGAGGTTCAACCAAATGGTTTAAAGAAATGGTTCAACCGAAGAAGGAAACCAAGTGAACGCAGCCCTTTACAATACATTGAATCGTTGAACCATTGAACCATTGAACCAAAAGAGTTCAGGGTTCAAAGGTTCAAAGTGGTTCAAGCAACTAGTGACGTCCCCATGGATGTCAAATTTAGGGTGATGGAATAACCATTAATTTTTAAAAGACTTGAGAACAAACTCAATGACCAGCCAAGAAAAGAGTCGAAGAAGCCAACTGAAAGCGAGAAGATAGCCCTGAGAGCTCAAATCACTAGGAAGAGACAAAACATGGAAAGGAAAGAGGGAATGACTACAGAAAGTCTTGAAATATCTGTAGAAGAGTTATTCCAATAGGTGGAACAGTCCACCAGGTGGACATCAGAAAGAGCAAACATTCAAAAGCGTGACCTATTTTTCTACATTAAGTAAAGGTGAATAGATAGCTGTGTAAGTGTCATAAAGAAGACTAGACAACCCATGCTTAGGAGAAGACATTTGAGATTATTAATAATGCCAAAGTCAAGGCCGATGACCTATTCTAGCATGGCTCTTTCACAGATATTCAATGCATTCAATTCAGCATGGGCCATCTTCATGAAAACAAGCGCCCAAGTCTTTTTTGTGATGCTATATATTGTAATCTCTCATTTTGTATAAGGGAGATCTCTCTGTTATTAGATGCAAAGCTCTACCCAAATTGAAAGGCATTTCTGAGACTTTGAGCTTAGCCTGTTAATCATATTTTGTTAAATGAATGAGAAAGCAAGCGACCTTTCAGATTTTGTGTTGGAATAAGCTTGTGTCATCTAAGAAAGTGTTCTTATGTATGTTTCCTCAATACAGTCTTGTCCATTTAATCAAACAAGCAGAACAAGTAGAAATAAGCTGGAAGATGCCCTGAAGCTGACTGTGGGATACTTTGTGCTAGTATAATTGTCTTCAGTCTGTGTTTTGTGTAAAGGATATTAGAGACACTTTGAGCTCTCTTTATCCTTCGTAATCTTTTACTCTGTTGTAGTTTTAGGTGGAGACTTTGAGCTATGCTTAATCCTATGGTGTCCTTCATCCTAATCAGTGAGAGAAATAATGAAAGACTTTGTGCTTTCGTAGATTTCTTGTGGTTACAGTTACTACCTAGGAAGTCTTCCTCTATTTTTCTGAACATCATTTCTGAAAGAAGAGAAATGCCTTCAGAAATTACCCATGAATTCTCTTTTTTTTGTGAACATCATCTCTGAAAAAAAAGAGATGGATGGTATGATTTCACCCTTGTGTCTATTTTTAGCTTATATATATATACTATAGTTTATAGGGAACCTCCCCTTGCTAAGAGAAGAGATTTATCTCATTCTGGTTGTGGTCACCACACCCATTTTGTCGCGTAAATCTCTTTAGGCTATGGTTGAAATAACTATTTTGTCTATCAGTCAACGTTGGTGACAAAATAATCACCCAACAGTTTTTGGCAACTCTGCTAGAGAACGACGTGAAGTAAGAAAGAATAAGACAACTTCACGCCAATAATTTTTGGCAACTCCGCTGGGGAAGAACAAGCAGTTTGAAGCCTCAAGCTTCAAATTGAAGCATTTCCAATTCTTTTCCATTTCCATTTAAAACTTTGGCAGATCCATCGTACACACGAAGCCATAGAGCTCAAGGTATTATTGACCCTATATTTGAGTTAGTACAGCTAAGTAATTTTGATCTTTTTCCTCTACCATCTCGCCTTCATTGAACCAGGATTTTTCTTCCTACAAACATCAGGTCCTTAATACCAAGTAAAGCTTCTCTTTCATCTACTAGCAGAGCTTTGTCTATACATATCCCACAGAGATTTATTATCCCTCGCTTTAACAACCACATCATGGCAACTGAAGGCCCCTGAGGTAATACTTTTGGTCCTCTGAATTTAACCCCACCTCTACATGAACTTCCCTGTAGTTCAAGAAATAATTTTACCAAGTTCTATGGTGATGGGAAGGTTCATCCTGATGAACATATTGCAGCCTTTTGCATAGCTTATGATGTGATAGGAGTTGAATATGAAGACATTGCAGTCAGACTGTTTGTGGAAACATTGCAAGGTGCTGTTGTAGACTAATTTTATCATCTACAAGCACAAATAGTGACTGACTAGAACACCCTCAAGGCCAAATTTGAGGCTAGATTCAAACTTGTAGAAGATGCACACTCTCTGTTAGTCTAGCTTACATAAATGAAGAAGGAGCCTTATAAACCCATGCAAGACTTCATTGCTAAATTTGACAAGCTGAGGAACATGATTCTTACAATTACTCAATTGACACCTGAGAATCTTAAATGCTTCTTCATCAATTCTCGACTTCCTGAAGTTTCTTGTTGAGGCGGGTTGGCCACATAGACCTTACTGTAGCTCAAATTTTGGCCATTGAGGTTGAAGATGATCTTATCTTGGCAAAAAAGATAAGAAGAGATCATAACATAAATAAATCTTCTTCATCTTTTAAATTTTTTTTTATAGGCACCACTGATCCTATGGTGCAAAAGCTAGCAAATAAATTGCTAGCTTTGAAAAAGCAAATGGCACAAGGAATGTCTACTCCTCCTTATTGAGATATAACAAGGAAGACATTTCCCAACCAATTGTATTAAGAAAATGCTGCTAGAAATTAAGGGCAACTAAATCACCTTCCTCCCCCACCAGGGAAGCTTCCCATCGAAGCAACACCAACTAACTCAGTAGTTAGTTATCTTAAAATTAAATCTAATTTTTTTTTTCAACCTAAATTAAACCAAGAAGATGACACTAATTTCTATACAGAAATCTAAGAAGAATCAATTGGTGACTCCAATATTAGTTTTTTGAATTACCAAGATGAACCCAAAAGTAAAGGAGAAGCATTTGATAGATCATACTCTGTATTTATCAGGTCCCAAAACTAGTCAGCTCAACAAGTGAATAAAAAAATAGGGGAAGAATCTCAACTAGAAATTTCAATTGCTAAGCGAAGGGTTTCTCTGTCTTTCCAATCAAAGGACTCAGTGAGTAATAAAAAACTAAGTACCTCAAATATTCCTTCACTTTTTGCTTCAAATTCACAGACCAGTCCCACACCCAGTAAAACCCAAATTGATAGACTGTCTTCCTCTGTTTCTAATTCATTTCAGTCATTTAATATAATTGACCATTCTAAGAAGACTAAAATTCAAATGTCTGAGTTTGAATTCTTGCAATCTAAGCCTGAGTAGTTGGATAGGTTAGTTCAATGCATCAAGAATAAAATTATCTTTGCAGGACAAGAAATTTTGAAAGTAACTCCTGGTCCCACAAAGAATACATCCACCCAAAATAATCTTATCATCACTCCTTCAGCTGCCCCTAGGAAGACAGAGCCATTTTATGTTTTCTTATTCATAAATGGTCATCAGCTGAATAATTGAATTATAGACTCAGGAGCTTCTGAAAATGTCATGCCCACCAAGGTGGTAGAATCTCTTGGTCTCACGCTGACAAAGACCTTTGGGAGATGTTTCTCCATGGAAAATAAATAAGTACCTCTGTTGGGACAAATTAAAGATGCTCAATTTGCATTTACGGCCTTCCCAGATAAGAGAATCAAAATGACAATCCTGGTGGTCGACGTCCCAACCTCCTACGACATTCTTCTTGAGTGAAATTTTTGCAAAGATGGTAGAGAATTGAGCATGGACCTGTTTGAGGTGAGGATCCCTATCAAAAGTGTCATGTAAAGGCTGCTTCTTGAGAAAGAATCAAAATACATTGTCACCTAAACGTTAGCCTCTGAAGCTCAAATTTTGTTTGAGTCTTCAGGAATGGGTAATTAATTTTTGTCTATTGAATAAGTTCTTATTTCAACAGATGAAAGTTCCATAGGTGATAATTCAAAAAAATCAGATAAGACATCAAAAGAATTAGTAGGGCACAATACACATGAAAAAGGATCTTCCCTTTCTAATGAAGAAAATTTTGATTTTTTTTTATGATGTCTAGATTCTAAAATTCAATGGCAGTAATTCTTCTACTGGTTTTAGAGCTGGAGTTATTTTAATATCTTCCCAAGGAGATATTTTCCTCTATACATATAAGTTGTAATTCAACAACACTAACAACACTGCTGAGTATGAATCACTGCTGCTTGGATTAAAGGCTACTCAAGATAAAGGTGTTAAACTTTTTCATGCTAAAGGAGATGATGAACTGGTGGTTTATTAGGTGAGAAACTTGTATCAAACCAAGGACGAGAGATTACGACATTATCACAATCTGGTGAGGAATTGCATTGAAAACTTTGATGCTTTTAGTATTTCTGTCATGCCTAGAGAATTCAATAGTCGTGCAGATTCATTGGCTGTCTTTGCAAGTCTCTTGGTCCCTCACCAAGATTTTAAAGAAGAAAGGTACACTATTGAGTTGGTCTTTCGACAAAGTGTACCTGATAATGCTGACCATTGATAGGTGTTCAATGGTGACAACCAAATCATTGCTTTTTTGGAACAAATGGATAGTTTTGAAAAGCTTCATTTTGAAGGCAGTGAATCTCCACCACAAGAATCAGCTCTAAAAAAATATTTAAAAGATGATGAAGAGTTCCTTCAACTCAAAGGGAGGAAAATTCCCAAAGGATTAGTTTTTATTGAGAAACTTTTTGACAAGCATGATAGGTTTATCAAGGAATAACAAATAGATTCAAAATCTTCTAAAGATTTTGATCAAATAAATTTGAGTACAAAAGACAATCCAAAAATGGTCAACATTGGGAATTATTGTACCCCTGATGAAAAATGCAAATTTATCACTCTACTTCACCATTACATTGATGTTTTGGCATATTCTTATGATGATCTAAAACCTCTCAGACTTGAAGAAATTCAGTATGAAATTCCTCTCAAGATTGGGTCGTTACCTCATAAGTAGAAACAAAGGCAGTACAACCCCAAGATATCAGGCAGTATTCTTTCTGAGATACAAAAAATGCTAAATGCAAGAATTATTTTCTCAATCCATCATTCCACCTAGATTGTGAACATAGTCCCTGTGAGAAAGAAGAATAGAGAAATTTTTCTTTGTGTTGATTTCAGAAATCTGAATCAATCATCTTTAAATGACAACTATCCCCTGCCCATCATGAATCAACTGCTGCAAATAGTGACTGGCACTGAGATGTTATTAATAATAGATAATTTTTTAGGATATAATTAAGTAGAAGTTGGAGAAGCAGACCAACATAAAACCACTTTTACAACACCTTGGGGCACCTTTGCATATCGCAGAATGCCTTTTGGATTGATCAATGTTGGCGCCACCTTCAAAGAGCGATGGATCTTGCTTTCAAAAATAAAATAGGTAAGTTCATTATGGTATACCTTGATGATTTGATAGTCTTTTATAAGCATCATCTTGATCATCTGCATCATCTACAACATGTGCTGGAAAGATGTCGACAAAATGGTATTTCTTTTAATCCTTAAAAATCAATTTTTGGGGTCATAAAAGGTAAAATTCTCAATCACACTATGTCCTGAGAAGGCATAAAGATCGACTTAAAAAGGGTCAAATCCATCCAAGAGCTTGCTCTTCCTGCTAGTAAGATCGCAGTCCACTCTTTCTTTGGAAAGGTGAATTTTTTGTGAAGGTTCATTCCTGAATTTGCAGAGAAGAATCGCCATATTGTCAACATGATGAAAGGTAAAGCCACTTTCAGCTGGACTGAAGAAGGCAAATCAACATTTCAAGACATCAAAAAAGCTATCACCCATGCCCCAATTCTGGTTTGTCTTGATTATACTAAAGACTTCATGATGTACAGCTATGCTTCTAAACACATGCTTTCAACCATCTTGGTTCAGCAAAACAAAGAAGGTGTGGAGTCCCCCATATCTTTCATGAGTTTTCCTCTCAAAGCTCATGAGCTAAAGTATTCAAACATAGAGAAGCATGCTTATGCTGTGATAAAGGCAGTAAAACACTTATATTTTTACATCATAAACTCACACACTATTGCTTTAGTTCTTGATACAATAGTAAAGTCTATCTTGACTCAGTAAGAGTTTGGAACTAAAAGGGGCAATTAGATTGCCAAAATTCAAGAGTTTGATCTTGTTATCAAATCTATGAAGCTTATGTAGGGAAGAGGTCTCTGCCAATTAATTACTAATAACAGAAGAAGCAAAGCATGAAGAAAAAGAAGTTAAAGACACGCCTATAATTCTCTTTGTCACCACTACGAATGACTGGTATTCAAATATTCATCATTTTTTAATTTATGGTGAGTGTCCTACTCATCTATCTCGTAAAGAAAAGAGGAATGTTAAGTTGAAAGCTACCAACTTTATCCTATGGGAGAATGGTTTGTACAAGAGGAACCTTGATGGGGTGTTCCTCCATTACATGAATAAGGTGCAACATGTTGGGTGAATATTTTGTCACCAGTTAACTAATGGGCAAAATAGGTCGCTTCAACCATAGCATAGGGAGATTGGTCAGCCAAATGTGCAAGTTTACTACATCAGAGGTGGACAAATCTCTCCTCTCATCAAGGGGAGGTTTCTTATAAACTATGAGGCGCTATATACTATATATATATAAGTAGAAAATAACACTCAAGGGTAGGACTACACCATCCATATCTCTTTTTTTAGAGATGATGTTCACAAACAAAGGAGAAAATCTTGGTGAAAACACTGAAAGCACTTCTCTTCTTTCAGAAGTAATCTTGCAAGAAACAACAGGAGTTCTTTTAGGTAGTGACAAGTATCTAGTAACAAGGGTGCAATAACCAGTAGGATGAAATGAAATACTAAGTCTCCACCTCAATTGCTCAAAGAGTGAAATACAAAGGATAATGGGGGCACAAAGTCATCCCAAGATCCGTTACATAGAAAGAACAAACTAAAAACACACTGAAGACAACTATGACAACACAAAGTCTTTCCATAATTGGCTTCAGAACACCTTCCTGATTACTTCCACTAGTTCTGCTTGTTAAATTAAATAAACAATAATGCTCCTAGGAAATAGACATAAGAATAATTCATTAAATAACACAAGCTATAACAACACAAAGTCTGAAAGTGATTTGCTTTCTCATTCAGATAAAGTAATATGATCAACAATCTGAGCTCAAAGTCTTAGTAATCGCCTTTCAATTTGGGCAGAGTTTTGATTTTGTATTGGAAAAGATCTCCCTTGCATAAAACAAGAGATTACAATATATGGTAGCCAAGAAAAGATTGGCACTTTTTTCTATGGGATGGCCCACGTTGTATTCAATGCCTGAATGCATTTTCAGTTCTATCAAAAGGCTATGCTTGGAACAGTGCATCAGCCTTAACTATGGCGTGCCCATTCATCTCACATGTCTCCTCCTTAGCATGGGTTGTCCGCTGCTTTTCTTGATATTTGCGCAACTGTCAATTTTGCCTTTATTTCTTAGAAAAAAATAGGCCACGTCCTTGATTTGGTGTGCTCAAATGACTACTTGGTCGACTGTTTCACCTACTGAAAATAATTTCTTTGTAGACATTTCTGATCTTTTTGTATTGTTCTCTCTTCCCTGTAGCAATTTGAGCCTTTAGGCTCCCTTTTTAGCTAGTCACTTGGTTCATCCTTCAAGTCCCACTCTATATTTGAAAATTAATGGATATTTCATTACCTTAAATTTGACATCCGTGGGGATGTCAATGGTTGTTGGTTGCTTGAACCATATTGAACCATGAACCTTTAAACCTGTGAAAGTTCATTGGTTAAATAGTTCAATAGTTTAATCGATCTTTATCAGTTTCTTGGTTCAATTGCTTTCTTGCTCTTTGGTTGAACCATCCCTTTGAACTGGTCTCTGGAATCATCCGCTTCTTTCCTATGTCTGGAGCTTCATTTGAACCATTGAACCTGTGAACCATTGAACTTTGAACTCTTTTGGTTCAAGGTTCAATCAGTTCATTGGTTCATTCTTTTCATTTTCTTAGGGCAATCTTTGAATCTTTGAACCTTTAAACCTTTGAACTATTTTGGCTCAAGGTTCAATGGTTCAATGTCTTTCTCAAAATCTTTTGTTTTTGGCTAAGTTTTTGGAAGCCTTGAAATTTCTTCAGCTCTATGTCTTTGGGACACCCTGAAGGGAAGGTGTCCCTTTGGGTCTTTGAGAAAGGTCCATTTTTGGGCTGTCGAGAGCCCCCCGCAAGGGTACCTACCCTTCGGGTTTCTTTGGGCGGCTTTTGGGTTAATTCCTTCGGGCAGCTTTGATCCTTCATTTCCTTCTGAAGGAAATCTTCCTTTCGTTTGTTCGCTTTTTTTTAGGCTTTTGCTTTTCCTTTCAGGCGAATTCCTTTAGACAATTTGTCTGAAGGATTTGCCTTAGTCATTTTTACACAGAATTTTTTTTTGAAAGAATTCTTTTGGTTCCTTTACTCAGTAATTTCTTGGGACAAAAAATATGAAGGAAATCTTCCCTTTCAACCTTAGTCACTTTTTGATCTTTGAACCAATGTTCCCTCCACAAGGGCACGTGCCTTTAGTTCACTGCCCTCCACAAGAGCACTTGTTCTTTCAGCTTTGGGGCAGTCCTTTGAACTGACCGATTAAACCAACTTTGGTTCAACGGTTCAACGATTCAGTCTTACGTTTGAAGCCTTCTTTTCTTCTAAGTCTTTTGATCTCTTCGAACCCATTGAACCGATTGAACCCATTGAACTATTTTGGTTCAAGGTTCAACGGTTTAATGGTTCATTCTTTTGTTTTTCGCTAATTTTTTTGAAAGAATTGAACTTACTAAAGCAATTGAACATTGAACTTTTGACAAAGTGCTTAACTCTTTAAGCTTGTCGACGTCTGTTGAACCTGTTGAATTTGCTAGTTTTAAGCCTGCAGAGTCCATAGTTTCAAGCTTATAGAGTCTGTATAGAATTTGAAAAAGCTTGAATAATGAAGAATTTAAATGCTCAAAATAATTTTTGAGAAGAGAAGAAGTAATTTTGACCTACAGGACCAAAATAGTTCATATGTTGTCCCAAAATGAGTGACAAATTTTGGGAACAACAGTTGGCTCTAGTTGGGGAACTTCCTTTCAGTTGAAAACTTGGAACAACTAAGGGGAGTAGAAATCAGAATCTCCAATGCCTTTAAGTATGCCATTGGGCTACGGAGTCATGCTACCTAAAAAGAAAGGCACTAAAAATGAAAATGAAAAACACAAAATAGAACTAAGGACTATGGAAATATACACATGTACAGGTTTACTTAACTGATACTTTAAGAATTGATGTGCTTCAGATGCTGCCCATTATGAGGTAGAGAAAAGAGCATGCCATTTTCATACTTCAACAGGAAACTATTTTTTCCATTGAGCTGATGGATAGTAAAAGGGCCCCTCCAAAGGGAGTCAAATTTTCCATGCATTCCCTTTGGTTCTCTTTTCTTGTCCCATATTAAGACTTGCTCTCCAATCTGAAAATCAAAATTTTTTGCTTTCTGGTCAAAAAACTTCTTCACCAGATTTTGATGTGTAGCAATTCATTCCACCACCATAGTTCGCTGCTCATCCATCTCAGTTAAGCACATGATCCACTTATCGATAGAGCTTTCATAGGTCTTATTTTCAATTGCCTTAGCCAATTTCAATGCTGACAATTCCAAGGTGATTGGCATCTCAGCATTAAGACCATAAAGAGGTTGGAAAGGTGACATATTAATTGCCCTCTTTGGTGTAATTCTATCTACCCATAAAGCATCAACCAATGCTTTATGGAATATTTGTTGGTTGTCATCTACCAGCTACCTAATGATGGTCACCAGGTTCTTGTTGCTTGATTCAACTTGGCCATTTCTTTGCAAAAAATAATCAAAAGAGTGGGAGAGGGTAATCCCATAGTAAAAATAGAACTGGATAATCTCTTGGAAAGTGAAACAAGTTGCGTTGTCTATGAAAACCTTGGTTGGGACCCCAAACCTGAAAATGATATTCTCTTTGAGGAAATTGTACACTACTTCTAAAGTAGCATGCTTAGTTAGAATAACTTCCACCCACTTGGTGAAGTAATCTGTGGCTGTGAGGTTATAATCATGTCCAACACTTGAAGATGGGTTTACAGCACCATTAAAATTGATTCCCCATTGTTGAAATGGCTCTTTTATTATGACTGGCTTGAAAGGCAAAGCATCTAACTTGGGTCTTCCAACAAACTGCTGGCATTGTTCATATTTTTTTACCTATTTGTATGCATCTTGAAACAGAGTAGGGCAGTAATACTTGGCTCACAAAATTTTATGGGCAATTACAAGAGCAAAAAAATGTCCTCCACAGGCCAGATTATGGAAGGACTTCAATAGTTGATTCTATTGCTCTTTATCCACGTAGCGAAGGAACACTCCATCAAGGCTCCTCTTATATAGGCTGTTTTCCTAGAGGACAAACTTGGCAACTTTTAACTTGACCGTCGTCCTTTCTTTATGAGATAGGTGAGCAAGACACTTACCATAAGTAAGAAGATGAGCAATACTTGAATACCACTCATTCATGGTGGAGACAAAAAGGACTGTTGGCGTGTCTTTAATTTCTTTTTTTATGCCCTACTTCTTCAGGTCTGTTATCAACAATCAATTGACATAGGCCCCTTCCCTGCACCAACTTCATTAGTTTGATGACTAGATCGAACTCTTGAATTTTAACAATTCAATTGCCTCTTTTCATTCCAAACTCTTGCTGAGTTAGTATGGATTTGACTATGGTGTTAGGAACCAGGGCAGTAATGTGTGAATTGAAGATGTAAAAATAGAAATACTTCATTGCCTTTACTAGTGCATAAGCATGCATCTCCATGTTTGAGTACTTCAGCTCATGAGCTTTGAGAGGACAACTCATGAAAGAAATGGGAGATTCCACACCTTCTTGGTTCTGTTGAACCAAAATTACTGAAAGTATGTGTTTAGAATCATAACTATACATGGTGAAATCCTTGGAATAATCTAGACAAACCAAAATTGGGGTGTGGGCAATAGTTGTCTTAATATTTCAAAACACCAATTTGCCTTTTTCAGTCCAGCTAAAAGTGGTCTTTCCTTTCACATTGTTTACAATATGGCGAGTCTTCTCAGCAAACTTGGAGATGAACCTCTATAAAAAATTCACTTTTTTGAAGAAAGAGTGAACTGCAGTCTTACTTGTGGGCAAAGTAAGCTCCTGGATGGACTTGACTCTTTTTGAGTCAATCTTTATGCCTTCTTGAGATACAATGTGTCCAAAAAGTTTTTCTTTTGTTACTCCAAAAATAGACTTCTTGGAATTTAAAGAGATGTCATTTTGGTGGCAATATTCTAGCACTTATTGCAAATGGCGCACATGGTTAGGGTGATGCTTGGAAAAGATGGTTAAATCATCCAGGTACACTACAATAAACTTACCCATCTCATCTTTGAAAGCAAGGTCCATTGCTCTTTAGAAAGTGGCACCAGCATTTATCATTGCAAATGACATTTTTCGATAGGTAAAGGTGCTCCAAGGTGTTGTGAAGGCAGTCTTACGTTGGTCCACTTCACCAACTTTAACTTGATTGTATCCTGAGAAGCCATCTAGAATCGATAACATATCTGAACCAGTCACTGTCTGAAGAACTTGGTCCATAATAGGTAGAGGATATTTATCCTTTAAGGATGACTAACTCAAGTTTCTGAAATCCACGCAGAGGTAAATTTTGCGATTCTTTTTTCTCACAGGCACTATATATGCAATCCATGTAGAATGATGGATTAAAACAATTATCCTAGCATTCAATATTTTTTATATTTTAGATAGAATAGTACCTGATATCTTCAGATTGTACTGCTTGGATTTTTGCTTATAAGGCACTAAATCTGTCTTGAAAGGAATCTCATGGTGAATTTCTTCAGGCCTGAGTGACTTCAGATCATCATAGGAGTATGCTGAGACATCTATGTACTGACTGAGTAGAGTAGTGAACTTGAACTTCTCTTCTTGAGTGTAGCACTTCTCAATGTTCACCAACTTGGAAGTTTTCTTGGTACCCATGTTTATTTGATCAAACTCCTGAGAGGAGCTTAAATCCGTCTACTACTATTTGATGAACCTATCGTGTTTGTCAAATAGCTCTCAAGAGAAACCAATCCTTTGAGAATTTTATTCCCTTTCAGCTGTAAGAATTCTTCACTTGCATCTGCACTTGATTAAGGTGCTAGATCAAGCTTTTGAGGCTCACTACCTTCGAAATGAAGCTGTTGAAAGCTATTTTTTTATTCCAGGAAGGCAATTATTTGGTTGTCACCATTGAACACTTATCAATAATTGGCATTATCAGGCACACTTGGTCGAAAGAAAAGTTTGATAATGTACCTATCTCCTTTAAAATTAAGGTGAGGGATCATAAGAGTTGCTAAAATAGCCAATGCATCATCTCAATTATTGAATTCTCTGGGTATGGCAGAGATGCTGAAAGCATCAAAGCTTTCAATTTGATTCTAGACTAAATTGTGATGGTGGTTCAATCTCTCATTTTTTAGTTTGATACAGGTTTCTCAGCTAAAAAACTACCAGTTTAACATCTCCTTTGGCATGAAGGAGTTTGATGCCTTTGTTTTGAGTAGCCTTCAATCTAAGCAATAGAGATTCATACTCAACTGTGTTGTTGGTGTTGCTAAATTGTAACTTGTATGAAGAAAGAAAAATATCTCTTTGAGGAAATATCAACACAATCCTAGCTCTTGAACTGGTAGAGGAGTAGCTGCCATCAGATTCTAGAATCCATACCTCATTAGACACTGATTTATTTTGGATTCTTCTTCATTTAGAGGGGGAGATTCTTTCACACTTGCGTTGTGCTCCACCAATTATTGTACTATTCTAGCTGAACCAATTTTTAGGTTGACACACTCGAGAATTTTATCAGACGTCTCATGAACTTCCTCCATGGATAAAAAGTAATTACCCATGCCTGAAGACTCAAATAAAATTTGAGCTTCAGGCGCTGATGTTTGAGTGACCACATATTTTGCTTCCTTTTCAATGAGCAATATTTTCATAACACCTTTGATAGGGATCCTCACCTCGAATAGGTCCATGCTTAATTTGCCACCCACATCCTTGCAAAAATTTTGCCCAAGAAAGATGCCATATGATGCTGGGTCGTTGGTTACCAAAATAGTCATCTTGATTCTCTTGTCTGAGAATACTGTAAATGCAAATTGGGCATCCTTGATCTGTTCCAGCAATGACACTTTTTTTATTCTCCATAGAGAAACATCTCCCAAATGTCTTGGTCAGTGTGAGACCAAGAGATTCTGCCACTTTGATAAGCATGACATTGTCAGAAGCTCTAAAATTAATGATGCAATTGTTCAGCTGATGTCCATTTATTAGCAGGGAGACATAAAATGGTTCCATCCTACCAAGAGTAGCAGGAGGAGTAATGACAAGGTTATTCCTGGTGGATGTGTTCTTGGAGGGATCACGAGTTACTTTTAGAATTGCTTGTCCTAAAAGGATGGCTTTGTTCTTTACACACTGAACCAATTTATCTAATTACTCAGGATTGGACTGTAGAATTTTAATTCAAAAATTTAAATTTTAGTTTTCTTTATATGGTCAATTATGTCAAATATTTGAAATGAACTAGGTACAGAGGATGAAATTTCATCCTTTTGGTTTTTGGGAAGGGGAAAACTGGTTTGCGAATTTGAAGTAGAGGTGTAGGGATGTTTGATGTACTTACCTTTCTTACAATCACCAGGTCCTTTAGCTGAAAAGGCAGAGTGGTTTCCTGCTTAGCAATTAAAATTACTGGTTGAGGTTGCTCCTCTATTTTTTTATCAGCTTGCTAGGCTGACTAGTTCTTGGATCGGGTGAACATAGCATATGATTCCTCAACTACTTTTTCTTCACTTCTAGGTTCATCCTGGTAATTCAGAAAACTAATGTTGGAGTCGCCAGCTAATTTTTTTTCTTCCTCTGTGAAGAGATTAGTGTCATCTTCTAGGTTCAACTCAGGCTAGAAGGAGAAATCTGATTCAGCTTCAAGATATCCAACTACTAAATTGGTTGGAGGTGCTTCAATGGCAAAGTTATTCCTCTGAGAGGGAGAAAGATGATTTGTTTGCCTTTGATTCTTGACAGCATTGCCTTGGTATGACTGATTAGGGAATGTCCTCCTTGGTACATCTATGTACGAAGGAGCAAATGACATCCCTTGTGCAATTTGCTTTCTAAGAGCAAGCAACTCATTTACCAGCTTTTACACCATTGGATTAGTGGTGACTGTAGGTGAGTATTCAGAGAATGAAGAAGATTTACCTTTGTTTGAATCTCTCTTTATCTTTCCTGCCAAGATAAGGTCATCTTTCACCTCAGTAGCCAAGTCTTGAGCAACAACAAGGTCTATGTGGCTAGCCCGTATTAGTAGAAAACTCACTTCAAATAGTTGTGAGTTGATGAAGAAGTATTTGAGGTTTTTAGGTGTTGGCTAAGTAATCGTAGGAATTCAGTTCCTCAGCTTGTCAAACTTTACTATGAAATCTTTCATAGGTTCATGAGGTTCTTTCTTCATCTATATGATCTAGGCCAGCAAGGCATGTGCATCTTCTATAAGCTTGAACTTGGCCTCTAATTTAGTTTTAAGAGTGTCCCGATCAGTCACTGTCGTAGCCTGCAAATGGTAGAACTAGTCTACAGTAGTGCCTTGTAGTGTTTCTACAAATAGCCTGACTACCACATCCTCCAATTCCATGCCTATCCCACCACAGGCTATGCTAAAAGCTACCATGTGTTTATCAAGATGAACTCTTCCATCACCAAAAAATTTGGAAAAATTATTTCTTGAACTACATGGAAGCTCATGAAGAGGTGGAGTCAAATTGAGTGGGCCAAAAGAGTTACTCTAAGAGCCTTAAACTGCCATGATTTGATTATGAAAAAGGGGGATAACAAATCTAGGTGGAGTACGTATAGGCAAAGCTTTGCTAACAACAGAAAAATAAGCTCTTCTTTGTATCAATGTCGTGGTATGGGTAGGAGGAACACTCCTGGATCATTGAACTTGAAGTTGGGGAGGGAAAAAATCAAAATTGCCCTACTTCACCAACTCAAAAATTCAAGGTCAACAACACCTTGGGCTCTCTGGCTATACTAGTATAGCGTGGAGTTGCTAGATTATAGAATAAAAATAGAAAAGAGCTGGTCTTGCTTCAACTATGAGCTTGAGGCTTCAAACTACATGCTCTTCTCCAGTGGACAAATAAAGAAAAAAATTTGGTGAAAACACTAAAGGCACTTCTCTTCTTTCAGAAGTGATCTTGCAGGAAATAGCAGGAGTTCTTTCAGATAGTGACAAGTAACTAGTAACAAGGACGCAGTAACCAGCAGGATGAAATGGCATGAAGCTGGCAGTGTTCTTTCCTACTTCACGTCGTTCCCCATTCACCAAAAAACTAATAGAGTTTTGCTTCTATATTGAAAAAGATCTCCCTTGCATAAAATAAGAGATTACAATATATGACAGCCATGAAAGGCTTGGCACTTTTTTCAATGGGATGACTCACACTACATTCAATGCCTTGAATGCATTTTCAGTTCTGTCAAAAGGCCATGCTTGGAACAGTGCATTAGCCTTAATTGTGGCATGCCCATTCATCTCATATGTCTCTTCCTTAGCATGGGTTGTCTAGTCCTTTTCCTGATGTCTACACAGCTATCCATTTTGCCTTTATTTTTTAGAAGAAATACAGGTTGTGTCCTTAATTTGGTGTGCTCAGATGATAACTTGGTCGACTATTTCACCTACTAGAAATAACTCCCTTGTAGATATTTTTGTATTGTTCTCTCTTCCCTGTAGCAATTTGAGCCTTCAAACTCTCTTTTCAGCTAGTCACTTGGTTCATCCTTCAAGTCCCACTCTATATTTGAAAATTAATGGATATTATATTACCTTAAATTTGACGTCTGCGGGGATGTCAATGGTTACTAGTTGCTTGAACTATATTGAACCATAAACCTTTGAACTTGTGAAAGTTCATTGGTTTAATAGTTCAACGGTTCAGGCGATCTTTATCGATTTTTTAGTTTAATTGCTTCTTGGCTCTTTGGTTGAACCATCCCTTTAAACTGGTCTCTAGAATCATCCGCTTCTTTCCTGTGTCTGAAGCTTCCTTTGAACCTGTGAACCATTGAACTTTGAACTCTTTTGGTTCAAGGTTCAATTAGTTCATCAGTTCATTCTTTTGCTTTGCTTGGGGCTGTTTTTGAATCTTTGAACCTTTGAACCATTTTGGTTCAAGGTTCAACGGTTCAATGTCTTTCTCAAAATCTTTTGTTTTTGGCTAAGTCTTTGGAGGCCTTGAAATTCCTTCAGCTCTATGTCTCTAGGACACCCCGAAGGGAAGGTGTCCCTTTGGGTCTTTGAGAAAGGTCCATTTTCGGGGTGCTGAGATCCCCCTGCAAGGGTACCTACCCTTTGAGTTTCTTTAAGTGGATTTCAGGTTAATTCCTTCGGGCAGCTTTGATCCTTCATTTCTTTTAGACAAAATGTCTAAAGAAATAATGTCCAAAGGAATTCCTTCGAACATTTTATCTGAAAGAAATCTTCCTTTGCTTTGTCCGCTTTTCTTTGGGCTTTTGCTTGTTCTTTTGGGTGAATTTTTTTGTCCGAAAGATTTGCCTTAGTCATTTTTTTATGGAAAATCTTTCCGAAGGAATTCTTTTGGTTCCTTTACTTAGTAATTTCCTCGAACAAAAAGTCTGAAGGAAATATTTCCCTTTCGACCTTAGTCACTTTTTGATCTTTGAACCAATGTTCCCTCCCCTCCGCAAGGGTACCTGCCTTTAGTTCACTACCCTCTTCAAGGGCACTTGTTCCTTTAGCTTTGGGGTAGTCCTTTGAACTGACCGATTGAACCAACTTTGGTCCAACGGTTGAATGGTTCAATCTTGCGTTTGAAGCCTTTTTTTCTTCTAAGTCTTTTGATCTCTTCGAACCCATTGAACCTGTTGAACCCGTTGAACCCATTGAACCATTTTGGTTCAAGGTTCAACGGTTCACTCCTTTGTTTTTCACTAAGTTTTTAAAAAGAATTAAACTTTCTAAAGTGGTTGAACTTTGAACCTTTGACAAAGCGCTTAACTCTTTAAGCTTGCCGATGTCATTGAACCTGTTGAATCTGCTAGTTTCAAGCCTGTAGAGTCCATAATTTCAAGCCTATAGAGTCCGTAGAAATCTAAAACAGCTTGAATAATGATGAATTTGAATGCTCAAAATAATTTTTGAGAAGGGAAGAAGTAATTTTGGCTTGCATGACCAAAATAGTTCATATGTTGTCCCAAAATGAGTGACAAATTTTGAGAACAACAGTTGGCTCCAGTTAGAGAACTTCCTTCAGTTGAAAACTTAGAACACTTGAGGGGAGTAGAAACCAAAATCTATAGTGCTTTTAAGTATGCCATTGGGCTATAGAGTCATGCTACCCAAAAAAAAGTCGCCAAAAAGAAAAATGAACAACACAAAATAGAACTAAGGACTACACAAATATACATATGTACAAGTGAACTTATCTAATACTTTAAGAATTGAAGTGCTTCAGATGTTGTCCATTGTGAGGCAGATAAAAGGGCATGCCATCTTGATACTTCAACAAGAAACTATTTTCCCCATTGAGCTGATGGATAGTAAAAGAGCCCCTCTAAAGGGAGTCAAATTTCTCATGCATTCCCTTTGGTTCACTTCTCTTGTCCCATAATAGGACTTGATCTCCAATCTGAAAATCATTATTTTTTACTTTCTGGTCAAAGAGCTTCTTCACCAGACTTTGATGTGTAGAAATTTGGTCCACCACCATAGTTCACTGCTCATCTAGCTCAGTCAAGCGCATGATTCTCTTATCGATGGAGCTTTCATAGGTCTGATCTTCGATTGCCTTAGCCAATTTCAATACTGGCAATTCCAAAGTGATTGATATCTTAGCATTGAGACCATAAAGAAGTTGGAAAGGTGACATACCAATTGCCCTCTTTGGTGTAATTCTATCTGCCCATAAAGCATCAATCAATGTTTTATGCCATGTTCATTGGTTGTCATCTACCAGCTTCTTGATGATGGTCACCAGATTCTTGTTGTTTGGTTCAACTTGGCCACTTCCTCGTGAAAAATAATTAAAAGAGTAGGAGAGGGTAATCCCATAGTAAAAATAGAACTGGGTAATCTCCTAGAAAGTAAAACAAGATGCGTTGTCTATGACAATCTTGGTTGGGACCCCAAACCTGGAAATGATATTCTCATTGAAGAAATTGCACACTACTTTTGAAGTAGCATGCTTGGTTGGAATCACTTCCACCCACTTGGTGAAGTAATCTGTGGATGTAAGGACATAATCATGTACAACACTTGAAGATGGGTTTACAACACTAATGAAATCAATTCCCCATTGCTGAAATGGCTATTCTATTATGACTGGCTTGAGAGGTAGAGCAACTAACTTGGGTCTTCCAACAAATTGCTGGCATAGTTGACATTTTCTTACCCGTTTGTATGCATCTTGAAAAATGTCCAATAATACCTGGCTCACAAAATATTATGGGCAATTACAGGAGCAAAAAAATGTCCTCCACAGGCCAGATTATGGAAGGACTTCAACAATTGATTTTGCTGCTCTTTATCCACGTAGCGAAGGAACACTCTATCAAGTCTCATCTTATACAGGCCGTTGTCCCAGAGGACAAAATTTTTAGCTTTTAACTTGATCTTCCTCCTTTATTTATGAGATAGGTGAGCAGGACACTCACCATAAGTAAGAAGATGAGCAATACTTGAATACCACTCATTCATGCTGGAGATAAAGAGGACTATCAGCACTTCTTTTTCATGCCTTGCTTTTTTGAGTCTGTTGTCAGCAATCAATTGGCATAGGCCCCTTCCTCGCACTAGCTTCGTTGATTTGATGACTAGATCAAACTCTTAGATTTTAGCAATCCAATTGCCTCTTTTCGTTCTAAACTCTTGCTGAGTTAATATGGATTTTACTGTGGTGTCAAGAACCAGGGCAATAGTGTGTGAATTTAGGATGTAAAAATAGAAATACTTCACTGCCTTTACCACTGCATAAGCCTATTTCTTTATGTTTGAGTACTTCAGCTCATGAGCTTTGAGAGGACAACTCATGAAAGAAATGAGAAATTTCACACCTTCTTGGTTCTATTGAACCAAAATTGTTGAAAGTGTGTGTTTAAAAGCATAACTATACATGGTGAAATCCTTGGTATATTTTAGACAAACTAGAATTAGGGCATGGGCAATAGCTGTCTTAATATCTCAAAATGCTAATTTGCCTTCTTTAGTCTAGCTAAAAGCGGTCTTTTCTTTCATAATATTTACAATATGGTGAGTCTTCTCAGCAAACTCGGGGATGAACCTTCATAAAAAATTTACTTTTTTGAAGAAAGAGTGAACTGCAGTCTTACTTGTAGGCAAAGTAAGCTCTTGGATGGACTTGACTATTTCTGAGTCAATCTTTATGCCTTCTCAAGATTCAATGTGTCAGAGAAGTTTCTTTTTTGTTACTCCAAAAATAGACTTCTTGTAATTTAAAGAGATGTCATTTTGGTGATAATGTTCTAGCACTTATTGCAAATGGCACACATGGTCAGGGCAATGCTTGGAAAAGATGGTTAAATCATCCAGGTACACTACAATAAACTTACCCATCTCATCTTTGAAAGCAAGGTCCATTGCTCTTTGAAAAGTGGCACCAGCATTTATCAATCCAAATAACATTCTTCGATAGGTAAAGGTGCCCCAAGGTGTGGTGAAGGCAGTCTTATGTTGGTCCACTTCACCAACTTCAAATTGATTGTATCTTGAAAAGCCATCTAGCATTGATAACATCTCTGAACCAGTCATTATCTGAAGAACTTGGTCCATAATAGGTAGAGGATAGTTATCTTTTAAGGATGACTAATTCAAGTTCCTAAAATCCATGCAGAGGTGAATTGCACCATTCTTTTTTCTCACCGACACTATATTTGCAATCCATGTGGAATGATGGATTGAGAAAATTATCCTAGCATTCAACATTTTTTGTATTTCAGACAGAATAGTACCTGATATCTTCATATTGTACTCCCTGATTTTTGCTTGTAAGGCATTGAATTAGTCTTGAGAAGAATCTCATGGCAAATTTTTTTAGGTTTGAGTGACTTCATATCATCATAGGAGTATGCTAGGACATCTATGTATTGGCCGAGCAGAGTAGTGAACTTGAACTTCTCTTTCTGAGTGCAACACTTCTCAATGTTCATCAACTTGAGATTTTTCTTGGTACCCAATGTTTATTTGATCAAACTCCTAGGAGGAGCTTGAATTCGTCTGCTGCTATTTGATGAACCTGTCGTGTTTGTCAAACAACTTCTCAAGGGAAACTAATCCTTTAAGAATTTAATTCCCTTTCAGCTGTAAGAATTCTTTACCTGCATATGCACTTGATTCAGGTGCTAGATCAAGCTTCTGAGGCTCACTGCCTTTGAAATTAAGCTATTGAAAGCCATATTTTTATTTCAAAAAGGCAATTATTTGGTTGTCACCATTAAACACTTGCCAATGATTAACATTGTCAAGCACACTTGGTCGAAAGACCAATTTGATAGTATACCTATCTCCTTTAAAATCAAGGTGAGGGACTAGAAGAGTTACCAAAATAGTTAATGCATCAGCTCAATCATTGAATTCCCTAGGTATGGTAGAGATGCTAAAAGTATCAAAGCTTTCAATTTGATTCTAGACTAGATTGTGGTAGTGGCGTAATCTCTTATTTTTTGTTTGATACAGGTTTCTCGCCTGATAAACTACTAGTTTAGCATCTCCTTTGGCATGAAAGAGTTTGATGTCTTTATTTCGAGCAACCTTCAATCCAAGCAATAAAGATTCATACTCAGTTGTGTTGTTGGTGTTATTGAACTACAACTTGTATGAGAAAGAAAAAATATCTCCTTGAGGAAATATCAACACAATCCCAGCTCTTGAATCGGTAGAGGAGCAGTTGCCATCGAATTCCATAATCCATACCTCATCAGACACTAATTTTTTTGTATTCTTCTTCATTTGGAGGGGGAGATTCTTCTACACTTGCGTTGCGCTCCACCAACTTTTTTGTTGTTCTAACTAAACTAATTTTTAGGTTGACACACTTGAGAATTTCATCAGATGTCTCATGGACTTCCTCCATGGATAAAAAGTAATTATCCATGCCTGAAGACTCAAACAAAATTTGAGCTTCAGACGCTGATATTTGAGTGACCACATATTTTGCTTTCTTTTTAGGGAGCAATATCTGCATAACACCTTTGACTGGGATCCTCACCTCGGATAGGTCTATGCTTACTTTGCCACCCACATCCTTACAAGAATTTCACCTAAGAAAGATGCCATATGATGTTGGGACGTCAGCTACTAGGATAATCATCTTGATTCTCTTGTCTGAGAATGCTGCAAATGCAAATTGGGCGTCCTTGATCTGTCCTAGCAATGGCACTTATTTGTTCTCAATGGAGAAACATCTCCAAAATGTTTTGGTCAGTGTGAGACCAAGAGATTCTCCCACTTTGACAGGGATGACATTGTCAGAAGCTCTAGAATCAATGATGTAATTATTCAACCGATGTCTATTTATCAATAGAGAGACATAAAATAGTTCCATTCTATCAGAAGTAGCAAGAGGAGTAATGACAAGGTTATTCCTGGTGGATGTGTTCTTGAGGGGATCATGAGTTACCTTTAGAATTGCCTTTTCTATAGGGACGGCTTGGTTCTTTACACACTGAACCAGTTTATCTAATTGCTCAAGATTGGATTGCAGAAATTCAAATTTAGACATTTAAATTTTGGTTTTCTTTATATGGTCAATTATGTCAAATGTTTGAAATAAACTAGGTACAGAGGATGGGAGTTCATCTTTTTAGTTTTTGGGAAGGGGAGGATTGGTCTTTGAATTTGAAGTAAAAGGTGAAAGAGATGTTTGATGTACTTACCTTTCTTGCAATCACTAGGTCCTTTAGCTGCAAAGACAGAGTGGTTCCCCGCTTAGCAATTGATGTTGTTGGTTGAGGTCGCTCCTCTATTTTTTCTTTATCAGCTTGCTGGGCTGACTGGTTCTTGGACTTGGTGAACACAACATATGATCCCTCAACTACTTTTCTTTCACTTCTAGGTTCATCTTGGTAATTCAAGAAACCAATGTTGGAGTCTCCAGCTAATTCTTCTTCTTCCTTTGTGAAGAGATTAGCGTCATCTTTTGGGTTTAACTTAGGCTAGAAGGAGAAATTTGATTCAGTTTCAAGATATCCAACTGTTGAATTGGTTGGAGATGCTTTAATGGCAAGGTTATTCCTCTGAGGGAGAGGAAGATGATTTGTTTGCCCTTGATTCTTGGCAGCATTACCTTGGTATGACTGATTGAGAAATGTCTTCCTTGGTACATCTCTGTACAAAGGAGAAGATGACATCCCTTGCGCCATTTACTTTCTAAGAGCAAGCAACTCATTTACCAGCTTCTGCACCATTAGATCAGTGGTGATTGTAGGTTAGTATTCAGAGAATGAAGAAGATTTATCTCTATTTGAATCTCTCCTTATCTTTCTTGCCAAGATAAGGTCATCTTTCACCTCAGTAGCCATGTCTTGAGCAGTAGCAAGGTCTATGTGGCCAGCCCGTCTCAGTAGAAAACTCACTTCAAGAAGCTGTGAGTTGATAAAGAAGCATTTGAAGTTTTTAGGTGTTGGCTGAGTAATCATAGGAATATGGTTCCTCAGCTTGTCAAACTTTGCTATGAAATCCCTCATAGGCTCATGAGGTTCTTTCTTCATCTATGTGAGCTAGGCCAGCAAGGCATGTGCATCTTCTGCAGGCTTGAACTTGGATTCAAATTTAGCTTTAAGAGTGTCCCAGTCAGTCACTGTCATAACCTATAGATGGTAGAATCAGTTTACAGTAGTGCTTTGTAGTGTTTTCACAAATAGCCTGACTGCCACGTCCTTAAATTCCATGCCTATCACACCATAGGCTATGTTGAAAGCTGAAATATGTTCATCAGGATGAACTCTTCAATCACCAAAGAATTTGGGTAAATTCTTCTTTGAATTGTGTGGAAGCTCATGTAGAGGTGGAGTCAAATTGAGTGGACCAAAAAAGTTCTCCCAGGGGCCTTGAATTGCCATGATTTGATTATGAAAAAGGGATATAACAAATATGGGTGGAGTACGTATAGGCAAAGCTCTGTTAACAATAAAAAAAGAAGCTCTGCCTTGTGTTGGTGTCCTGGTATGGGTAGGAGGAACACTCATGGATCGTTGAACTTGAAGTTGGGGAGGGGACAAATCAAAATTGCCCTGCTACACCAACTCAAAAATAGGGTCAAAAACACATTGGGCTCTCTGACTTCTGATATAGCGTGGAGTTACCAGATTGTAGAATAAAAATGAAAAAAAGCTGGCCCTGCTTCAGCTTGAAGCTTGAGGCTTAAAACTGCATGCTCTTCCCTAGCAAAGTCACCAAAAACTATTGGCATGAAGCTGGCAGTGTACTTTCCTACTTCACATGTCATTCCCCCAACAATATGAAATGCTTCAATTTGAATAGACTGAAAAATGAATGGAAATGCTCATCGTTCCCTGGTGGAGTCACCAGAAACTATTGGGTGAATATTTTGTCACCAACTAACTGATGGGCAAAATAGGTCACTTCAACCACAACATAGGGAGATTGGTCGCCCAAATGTGTAGGTTTACTACATTAGAGGTGGACAAATCTCTCCTCTCATCAAGGGGAGGATCCCTATAAACTATGGGGTGCTATATACTATATATATAAGCAGAAAATAACACTCAAGGGTAGGACTACACCATCCATCTCTCTTTTTTTAGAGATGATGTTCACAGACAAAGGAGAAAATCTTGGTGAAAACATTGAAGGCACTTCTCTTATTTTAGAAGTGATCTTGTAAGAAATAACAAGAGTTCTTTCAGGTAGTGACAAGTAACTAGTAATAAGGACGCAATAACTAGCAAGATGAAATGGAACACAAAGTCTCCACCTCAACTACCTAAAGAGTGAAATACAAAGGATAATGGGGGCACAAAGTTGTCCCAAGACCCTTTACACAAAAAGAATAAACTAAAAACACACTGAAGACAACTATGACAACACAAAGTCTTTCCACAATTAGCTTCAGGATACCTTCCTGATTACTTCCACTATTTCTGCTTGTTAAATTAAATAAATAAGAATGCTCCTAGGAAATAAACATAAGAACAATTTCCTAAATAACACAAGCTATAACAGCACAAAGTCTAAAATTAACTTACTTTCTCATTCAAATAAAGTAATATGATCAACAATCTGAGCTCAAAGTCTTAGTAATTGCCTTTTAATTTGGTCAGAGTTTTGCTTCCATATTAGAAAAGATCTCCCTTACATAAAATAAGAGATTACAATATATGGCAGCGAAGAAAGGCTTGGCACTTTTTTCTATGGGATGGCCCACACTGCATTCAATTCCTTGAATGCATTTTCAATTCTATCAAAGGGCCATGTTTGAAACAGTGCATCAGCCTTAACTCTGGCATGCCCATTCATCTCATATGTCTCCTCCTTAGCATGGGTTGTCTAGTCTTTTTCCTGATGTCTGCGTAGCTGTCCATTTTGCCTTTATTTTTTAGAAGAAAAATAGGTTGCGTCCTTGATTTGGTATGCTCAGATGACTACTTAGTTGGTTGTTTCACTTACTAAAAATAACTCCCTTGTAGATATTTATGATCTTTTTGTATTGTTCTCTCTTCTCTATAGCAATTTGAGCCTTCGAGCTCTCTTTTCAGCTAGTCACTTGGTTCATCCTTCAAGTCCTGCTCTATATTTGAAAGTTAACAGATATTCAATTAACTTAAATTTGACATTCGCAGAGATGTCAATGGTTTTTGGTTGCTTGAAACATATTGAACCGTGAACCTTTAAACCTGTGAAAGTTCATTGGTTCAATAGTTCAATGGTTCAAGCGATCTTTATCGATTCCCTGGTTTAATCACTTCCTTGCTCTTTGGTTTAACCATCCCTTTGAACCGGTCTCTAGAATCATCTACTTCTTTCTTGTGTCTTGAGCTTCCTTTAAACTGTTGAACCTGCGAACCATTGAACTTTGAACTCTTTTGGTTCAAGGTTCAATCGGTTCATTAGTTCATTCTTTTCCTTTGCTTGGGGCTGTCTTTGAATCTTTGAACCTTTGAACCATTTTGGTTCAAGGTTCAACGGTTCAATGTCTTTCTCATAATCCTTTGTTTTTGGCTAAGTCTTTGGAAGCCTTGAAAGTCATTCGGCTCTATGTCTTTGGGACACCCTAAAGGGAAGTTGTCCCTTTGGGTCTTTGAGAAAGGTCCATTTTTGGGGTGCCGAGAGCTCCCCGCAAGGGCACCTACCCTTCGGGTTTTTTCAAGCGGATTTTGGGTTAATTCCTTCAGGTGGCTTTGATCCTTCATTTCCTTCAGACAAAATGTCCAAAGGAATTCGTTCAAACATTTTGCTTGAAATAAATCTTCCTTTGCTTTGTCTGCTTTTCTTTGGGCTTTTGCTTTTCCTTTCGGGCGAATTCCTTCAAACAAAAGTCCGAAGGATTTGCCTTAGTCATTTTTTCGCAGAAAATCTTTTCGAAGGAATTCTTTTGGTTCCTTTACTTAGTAATTTCCTCAAACAAAAAGTTTGAAGGAAATCTTCCCTTTCGGCCTTGGTCATTTTTTGATCTTTGAACCAATGTTCCTTGCCCTCTGCAAGGGCACCTGCCTTTAGTTCACTGCCCTCTGCAAGGGTACTTGTTCCTTCAGCTTTGGGGTAGTCCTTTAAACCAACCAATTGAACCAAATTTAGTTCAACGGTTCAACAGTTCAATCTTGCATTTGAAGCCTTCTTTTCTTCTAAGTCTTTTGATCTCTTCAAATCCATTGTACCAATTGAACCCGTTGAACCATTTTAGTTCAAGGTTAAACGGTTAATTCCTTTGTTTTTCGCTAAGTCTTTTGAAAGAATTGAACTTACTAAAGTGGTTAAACATTGAACCTTTGACAAAGCGCTTAACTCTTTAAGCTTGCTGATGTCGTTGAACCTATTGAATCTGCTAGTTTTAAGCCTGCAGAGTTCGTAGTTTCAAGCCTACAAAGTATGTAGAAATATAAAAAAATCTTGAATAATTAAGATTTTCAATGCTCCAAACAAAAAATTGAGAAGGGAAGAAGTAATTTTGGCTTGCAGGATCAAAATAGTTCATATGGTGTCCCAAAATGAGTGACAAATTTTGGGAACAATAGCTGGCTCCAGTTGGAAAACTTTCTTCAGATGAAAAATTGAAACTAGCTGAGGGGAGTAGAAACCAGAATCTCTAGTGCCATTAAGTATGCCATTGGGCTAAAGAGTCATGCTACCCAAAAATAAAGGTGCCAAAAATTAAAATGAACAACACAAAATAGAACTAAGGACTATACAAATATACATATGTATAGGTGAACTTATTTGATACTTCAATAATTGAAGTGCTTCAAATGCTGCCCATTTTGAGACAGAGAAAAGGGCGTGCCATCTTGATACTTCAATAGGAAACTATTTTCTACATTGAGCTGATGGATAGCAAAAGGGCCCCTCTAAAGGGAGTCAAATTTCTCATGCATTCCCTTTGGTTCTCTTCTCTTGTCCCACAATAGGACTTGATCTCCAATCTAGGAATCATAGTTTTTTGCTTTTTGGTCGAAGAGCTTCTTCTCTAGACTTTGATGCGTAGCAATTCGGTCCACCACCATAGTTCATTGCTCATCTAGCTCAGTCAAGCACATAATCCTCTTATCGATGGAGCTTTCATAGGTCTAATCTTCAATTGCCTTAGCCAATTTCAATGCTGGCAATTCTAGGGTGATTAGTATCTCAGCATTGAGACCATAAAGAAGTTGGAAAGGTGACATACCAATTACCCTCTTTGGTGTAATTCTGTCTACCCATAAAACATCAACCAATGCTTTATGCCATGTTCATTGGTTGTCATCTACCAGCTTCCTGATAATGGTCACCAGGTTCTTGTTGCTTGATTTAGCTTGGCCATTTCCTTGCAAAAAATAATTACAAGAGTGGGAGAGGGTAATCTCATAGTAAAAATAGAATTGGGTAATCTTCTGGAAAGTGAGACAAGCTACGTTGTCTATAACAATCTTGGTTGGGACCCCAAACCTAGGAATGATATTCTCTTTGAGGAAATTGCACACTACTTCTAAAGTAACATGCTTGGTTGGAATAGCTTCCACCCACTTGGTGAAGTAATGTATGGCTATGAGGACATAATCATGTCCAGCACTTGAAGATGGGTTTACACCACCAATGAAATCGATTCCCCATTGCTGAAATGGCTCTTCTATTATGACTGGCTTGAGAGGTAGAATAATTAACTTGGGTCTTCCAACAAACTTTTGGCATAGTTCACATTTTCTTACCCATTTGTATGCATCTTGAAATAGAGTAGGCCAATAATACCTGGCTCACAAAATTTTATGGGTAGTTACAGGAGCAAAAAAATGTCCTCCACAAGCCAGATTATGAAAGGACTTCAATAATTGATTCTGCTGCTCTTTATCCACGCAGTGAAGGAACACTCTATCAAGGCTCCTCTTATACAGGGCATTGTCTTAAAGGACAAAATTGGCAGCTTTTAATTTGATCGTCCTCCTTTCTTTATGAGATAGGTGAGCAGGACACTCACCATAAGTAAGAAGATGAGCAACACTTGAATACCACTCATTCGTGATGGAAATAAAGAGGATTGTTGACGTGTCTTCAATTTCTTCTTCTTCATGCCTTACTTTTTTGGGTCTATTGTCAGCAATCAATTTTCATAGGCCCCTTCCCCGCACTAGCTTTGTTGGTTTGATGACTAGATCAAACTCCTAGATTTTAGCAATCCAATTGCCTCTTTTCATTCCAAACTCTTGCTGAGTTAGTATGGATTTGACTGTGGTGTCATGAACTAGGGTAGTAGTGTGTGAATTTAGGATGTAAAAGCGAAAATGCTTCACTGCCTTTACCACTGCATAAGCATGCTTCTCCATGTTTGAGTACTTCAACTCATGAGCTTTGAGAGGACAACTCATGAAATAAATGGGAGATTGCACACCTTCTTGGTTTTGTTGAACCAAAATTGCTGAAAGTGTGTGTTCAGAAGCATAACTATACATGGTGAAATCTTTGGTATAATCTAGACAAACCAGAATTGGGGCGTGGGCAATAGTTGTCTTAATATCTCAAAATGCCAATTTGCCTTCTTTAGTCCAGCTGAAAGTGGTCTTTTCTTTCATCATGTTTACAATATGGTGAGTCTTCTCGGCAAACTTAGGATGAACCTTCATAAAAAATTCACTTTTCTAAAGAAAGAGTGAACTGTAGTCTTACTTATGGGCAAAGTAAGCTCTTGGATGGACTTGACTCTTTCTGAGTCAATCTTTATGCCTTCTCAGAATATAATGTGTCTGAGAAGTTTCCCTTTTGTTACTTCAAAAATAGACTTCTTGGGATTGAAAGAGATACCATTCTGGCGACAATGTTCCAGCACTTGTTGCAAATGGTGCACATGGTCAGGGCGATGCTTGGAAAAGATGGTTAAATCATCCAGGTACACTATAATGAACTTATCCATCTCATATTTGAAATCAAGGTCCATTGATCTTTGGAAAGTGGCGCCAACATTTATTAGGCCAAATCGACATTCTTCGATAGGCAAAGGTGCCCCAAGGTGTGGTGAAGGCAGTCTTATGTTGGTCCACTTCACCAACTTCAACTTGAATGTATCTTGAGAAGCCATCTAGTATTAATAACATCTCTGAACCAGTCACTATTTGAAGAACTTGGTCCATAATAAGTAGAGGATAGTTATCCTTTAAGGATGATTGATTCAAGTTCTTGAAATCTATGTAGAGGAAAATTTCACCATTCTTTTTTCTCACAGGCACTATATTTGCAATCCATGTGGAATGATGGATTAGAAAAATTATCCTAGCATTCAACATTTTCTATATTTCAGATAGAATAGTGCCTGATATCTTCAGATTGTACTATTTAGATTTTTGCTTGTAAGGCACTGAATCAGTTTTGAGATAAATCTCATGGCAAATTTATTCAGGCCTGAGTGACTTCAGATCATCATAGGAGTATGCTAGGACATCTATGTACTGGCTGAGCATAGTAATGAGCTTGAACTTCTCTTTCTAAGTGCAGTACTTCCCAATGTTCACCAACTTGAGATTTTCCTTGGTACCCAGGTTTATTTGATCAAAGAGAAGTTTAAAACACTTAGGGCATTTTTTTAGTGTTTTGAGGATGGTTCAACACTGAGGTTCAATCAAAAGACTTAACAGTAGGCTTTAAACAATTGGAATGAACCATTGAACCATTGAACCTTGCCTTCACAAGGTTCAAAGGTTTAACAAGTTCAAAGGTTCAACGGCTTTGATGAACTTTAAGAATAAAAATATTTGAAGAGTTAAGATTGAACCTTTGAACCATTGAACCTTGAACTTTGAAAGGTTCAATGAGTTCAACGGACTTAGAGAATAAAAGGATTTAGAGAGTTCAAAGCTTCAGAGGATTCAAAGAAATAGATCTGAACCGTTGAACCTTGAACTTTGAAAGGTTCAAAGGGTTCAAAGACTTCAAAGTTCAAGTGGAATCTTCGAGTGAATGGATGAAGAGACGTTCAACCAAATGATTCAATCGAAGAAGAAAACTAAGTGAACACGAGCCTTTACAAAACATTGAATCACCGAACCATTGAATCGTTGAACCTTTAAACCAAAAGAGTTCAAGGTTCAAAGGTTCAAAGTGGTTTAAGCAACCGATGACATCCCCACAAACGTCAAATTTAGGGTGATGGAATAACCGTTGATTTTCAAAAGACTTGAGAACAAACTCAGTGACCAGCCAAGAAAAGAGCTGAAGAAGCCAGCTGAAAGCGAGAAGATAGCCTCGACAGCTCAGATCACCAAGAAGAGAAAAAATGTGGCAAGGAAGGAGGGTACGACTATAGAAAGTCCAAAAATATCTATAGAAGAGTTATTCCAGTAGGTGAAATAGTCCACTAGGTGGACATCAGAAGGAGCAAAAATTTAAATGTGCGGCCTATTTTTTTGCATTAAGTAAGGTGAATAGATAGTCGTGTAAGCGTCATAAAGAAGACCAAACAACCCATGCTTAGGAGGAGACATTTGAGATGATTTAGAACGCCAAAGTCAGGGTTGATGACTTGTTCCAACATGGCCCTTTCATAGATATTCAATGCATTCAATTCAACATGAGCCATTTTCATGAAAACAATGCTCAAGTCTTTCTTGTGATGCTATATATTGTAATCTCTCATTTTGTATAAGGAAGATCTCTCTGTTATTAGAAGTGAAGCTCTGTCCAAATTGAAAGGCATTCTTGAGACTTTGAGCTTATACTGTTAATCATATTTTGTTAAATGAATGAGAAAGCAAGCGACCTTTCAGATTTTGTGTTGGAATAAGCTTGTGTCATCTAGAAAATTATTCTTATGTCTATTTCCTAAATACAGTCTTGTCCATTTAATCAAACAAGCAGAACAAGTGGAAATAAGCTGGAAGATGTTCTGAAGCTGATTGTGGGAGACTTTGTGCTACCATAATTATCTTCAGTCTGTGTTTTGTGTAAAGGATACTAGAGAAACTTTGAGCTCTCTTTATCCTTCATAATCCTTTACTCTATTGTAGTTTTAGGTGGAGACTTTAGGCTGCACTTAATTCTACGATGTCTTTCATCCTAATCAGTGAGAGAAGTAATAAAAGACTTTGTGCTTTCATGGGTTTCTTGTAGTTACAGTTACTACCTAGGAAGTCTTCCTCTGATTTTCTGAACATCATTTCTGAAAGAAGAGAAATGCCTTCAGCAATTACGCATGAATTTTCATTTTTTTTGTGAACATCATCTTTGAAAAAAGAGAGATGGATGGTATTATTTCACCCTTGTGTCTATTTTCAGCTTATATATATATATATATATATATATATATATATATATATATATATATATATATATATATATATATATATATACTATAGTTTATAGGTAGCCTCCCCTTGTTGAGAGGAGAGATTTATCTCATTCTGGCTGTGGTACCACACCCATTTTGCCACATAAATCTCCTTATGCTATGGTTGAAATAAACTTTTTGCCATTAGTCAGCAGGTGACAAAATATTCTCCCAACAAGCTCATCTTTAGATTCAAGCTCTGATTTCAAACTTGCAATCTCCTTATCTAAGGAGTACAATCGAGCTCTCAAGAAAGCATTCTCATCCTGAATTTGGGTATTGATGCTTTCAAAAAATTTCATCTTGGATTTATGTGACAACTTGCCCATGGTTTCCTCCAAACACACTGATTCCACAACTACACACTGCAATCTAATCAAGTGATATTGAAAACTAGTAAACTAAAAGTAATTGTCTAATCACAATCAGAAGCTATCCCTAATTTCTAACTGCTCTGATACCAATTTTGATCCATAAACTACACTGATAAATGCAAAGTGAAGTTTTAAAACTACAAATTTTGAATTTCTCAAACTGATACAAATTCTTGAAATACTCAAAAGAACTTGCAAATTATTTGGCAAAAGTGTTCTCGATTATCGAATTAGATTGGAACCGTCACCAAACTTTTCACTTCCATTCACCAATTAAATTGATTTTTGTTTTAAAATCAAATGTCATAAATTTTAATTTTATAAAACTTGCATATGTTCATGAATAATTAAAAATTAGAAAACTGAATTTAAAACATGCAATAAATGACAAATTACCACATGAAATTGATAACAGAGTTTGGCATCTCATGCCTACGTCTCTAGGTCCGCCCAATAGTGAGGACTATTTCTTATTAAATTTGTTAAATAAATGGCTTAAAATTTTCTTGAAATGTTACAGAACTTCCCTCAAGCCTGATCTCTATCCAAGAATTCCACTTTCACTGATACACTCAAGCTTGGCAACACGGAATCCTTCCTCAGTCTTCAACCCCTTTCGAAGGTGCACTAGTGCCTGTACTTAATTATTGGTCTATCCAAAATAATAATTATAACATTCTCTTTTTAATTACAAAACATAATTAAAAAGGCTTGCTCTGTGTATATAGGTCAGAAATTGGATTATAATCCGCTTGCTAAAGTTATCTCCAAGCTTCCTTCTAGCTCTCGACCTCTAAAATAATTACACAGTCGGCTACATCCTTCCCTTCAAATGGAAATTTGCTCCCTTTATAGCACTTACAAGCCCATGGCTCAAGCGATCAAGGCTTATCAATTTTGCACGATAGGTGCAAGGGTCGAGTCCTTCGACCTTCCCTTGAGCACTTTAGTCTGATCTCTTATCCCACATTTGTTGTGTGAGATGGGATTTCATACTTTAAAAAGGGTGACGACCTCCTTAAGAAATGCTGACGTCCCTTTTAAAAGGGGACTTAGGCATTAAGCTTGGCAAGAGCCTATACTTAGGCTGACGTTGGAGATATGTGGGTTAACACGTAGTGTTTGCATGGCATGATGGGTTGGCGTGGCATATTTGGTTTGCTTGTGACTCTTTACAAAGCTTTAAATATATATCCCACATTGATGGTGTTTGAGTAAACTTTATGGCTTAAATACAATGTTGCAAATAATAACACATGAAGTATAGGAGGCCAAGGCACCCCTCCACAAGAGTGTGCCGACCCTCGCTGAGGGCCCCCAATGAGCAAATAGCGGGGCCCATGGATCCTCATATGATCCCCTGTCAAAGACCGGAAGCTACCAAACACCAAACCAATTTTTTTACACAAATTCATATTGCCACATGTCAAATGATTATTGGACCACTTGGCGTATTTGAACAATGCCATGTCACTTTTCGACACCCATTATTCACCTATCGCAAGAATACTTCAGCAGCCTATAACTTGGGCATCCGGACTCTGTTTTACGATCCAAAAGAAGCATCAGAAAGCTCTCAATGAGCTCTACACTGTGCAAGAGGTTTCATCATGATTTGGAAACTTTTTTGAACTAAAATCTAGATCACTAATTAATAAATAAAATTTGTAATATAATATTCATTTAATTTTTTGAATGGCTTATATAACTAAATAAATAAATTAATGATATGTCTGAAGAAATCTTTCATCCAATCTTCATTGGATTGTAAATAATCAAACTATTGTATATTATATTAAGTCTCAGAACAAATAAATCACTATGCATTGACTTCGACATCACAAGTTAATTACAATTCAATAAGTTTAATTCGACATTGTCATTTTAAAAAAACAATTATTTGTTAATATAGAAAAAATAACATAATAATTGCTTCAAGCGGGGTTTATTCTTCTCTTTGATAACTATTTAACTCTATTGAAAAAAGATCTACCTGATATAACAACCAAATATTAAAACAACATAAAATATAAGTTGAGAAAATATTAAAAAGGTTAAAAATTACTTAAAAATGTAGCAACACTATAGAGGACCAAAAAAAAATATAGATAGATTATAGGAATTGATAGGAATATTTTGTGATTTAGATTGAAATTTTGTAATTTAAAGTTTTATCCAAAAAATATTAATTGTTGTTTAATATTTATTTAAATTAGTTAATATTTTTTATAATTTAAGTATTTAATTTATTATTATTATTTTTTATAGACTTCTACATAAAGATTACATATAAAATTACCCATGCATTCAATATTTCAAAATCAATTTAACTATACTCACCATTCATTATAGAAGCCATTATACCAGCCACTATAGAAGCCATTATACTTGGTATATATTATATGCAAGGTGTTTCACTTTTTAAATAATAACGAATAAATCAATCAATTAAAAAAAAATTAATAAATAAAAAATTTATCAATTAAAACAACTTATTTTTAGTCAATTTATTATTTATTTATATTTAAGATGCCAATGATAAATCTAACATATCTTTCATTCCATTTTTTTAAAATTATAAAGGTTTAACTATTAATTAACTACACCAAACTGATATTATTACAAATATTATATTTTAAACAATTTTTTTAATTTAATTCATGAAAAATATTTCTAATAAAATATTAGATTCAAACTTTAAAGAGTATTATAAATATGCAAAAAATATATTTGAGCTAAGAAATAAATGAAACATTTAATATAATCTTCCTTTGAAACCTGATTAATTTCACATATTCAATAATTTGGATAAAATTATTTTTGACATCAATGTATATAAAAATTTAATTTTGTTGGTATGATTTTCTCATTAAATAACTTTAAAAATCTTATTTTAGCATACACTACCATCCAACGGATGTATTAGTGAGGTTTTATCTAGGAAATAATTTTATCAACACAAATTGATTACTGCTTTCAACGAAGGTGCATGCATCCAAATTTCAAGTTGGACAAATACTACTAGACATTTTTCAAGGTTGATCATGCTTAGGTTACTAATAACTAAAAAAATAATTACAAAATTTTTAATCATTACTTTTAAGGTCTTCAATTATATATTGTAATAAAAATTTTCGTAACATATTCAAAAAACCTACTCTAAAGGAAAAAGTTTGTATGTTTGAATTGACAAAAAAAGGAACATGTATAAACATAGAGATTGCACCATGTAGTTTTCAAAACAAATTCATATTTAACTAGCATATATATATGAAAAAAAATTGAACAAATAACCATGGACTAAATTACAAAGCACATAATCCAAATTAAAAACACCTTTAAATCTAATTGAATCTGCTCACTAGAACCTTTTCCCACCAAAGGAATTCGAATCAACATTAAACTCTTTTTTTAAAATTATAAAAAATAAACCAAGCCAAAAAAATGCCTTTCAAATTCATAATTCAAGCTAAAAGGTCAATATTCATAGCTTCATCTAAAAAAAGGAAACATGAAAAATAAAGCAACCAACTAAAAAGGTTGATTCCCCTCAACACAAACGAACGGAATCTTCTCTAAAAAATTATAATTTTTCCTCCAAATAAAAGATAATTAAAGAAATAAAAAAAAACTAACAATTTTGTGTCAAAAGAAATAACATAAAAACATGGATGGAAATACACTCACTATGTTAAATCTACTCTCACATATTTAAACCAAGTTGATTTTCTTGGACATACATAATGTAGGAAGTTATTGTAAGGATTTAATTTGACATCAAACTTCTTCCTAAAAATAAATATTCATATCTTCAACTAATAAAAAAATGAAACATGATAAACAAAACAACCAATTGACCAAGTTGATTTTCCTCAACACAAACAAGAAAAATCTTTCCTATTATATTGCAAATTTTTAGTGAAGAAATGAAAGAAAAAAATAAATTTGATTCAAAAAAAAAATAGAGATAGAAATTGTGATCACTTTGTTAAACTTGCTCTCGTAAATTTAAACCAAACTAATTTTTCTTACACACACATCGATGTAGGCCATTCTAGATATTTAAATAACCATTAATTTTTTTCTTAGAAATTAAAAGAAGAAACCAAACAAACAAAAAAATCAAGCTTATAATTCAAGCTAAAAGGTTGATATTTATAGATTTCATTAAATAAAAATACATGAAAAATAAAGCAGCCATCTCATCAAGTTAGTTTTATTGCACATATATCAATACAAGACCCTATTCTACGCACAAACAATTTCTTACCAAATCAAACCTACTACCTACAATATTTTTGCACCAAAAGTATTCAAACTAATATTAAACATATTTTCAAAAAATTAAAAGAATAAATCAAACCAAAATGTTTTTTATACTCTTAGATCAAAAGATAAACTCAATATATACAAATAGAATAAAAAAAATGGAGGCATAGAAAATAAACAAAGCAACCCAAAAAAATGATTTCCATACATATAAAAGAATTGACTGCATTATCCCATAATCTAATGTTTTTTTCTTCTAAATAAAAAGAAACAAAGAAAGATAACAAACCGACATTTCTTTATTAGGTAAAATATAAAAAATTGCAATCTTAGATATAAACACCTTTTAGTCAAACTTAGTCTACTTTTTACAATATCTTCCCACTAAAGACATTTAAAACAACATTAAACTTCTTCCTTGAAATTAAAGGAATAAATTAAACAAATAAACTGCTTCTCAAGCTAAAAATTTAATATTTATAGCTTCAACCCTCTAAAAATAGGAGACATGGAAAACAAAACATCTCAACAAGTTGATTGTCCTCCACTTTTATAACTTGTAATTTTATTTTCAAGCAAAGAGAATTAAAAATGGAATAAAAGAATAGACTTACAAAAAGGAACCAACAATATTGTTTCACAAGAAATAGAACAAAATAGTCGCTCACCTATGACACAAGATACTTTTGGCACATCATCAGTGTCACGCTAAACTTGATGTTATAGATTGAAACTAATTTGGTTTTCATCCACATAGACAAATGCAAGATAATAGTATAGGTAAAATTAGTTTTCCATTGAACTGAATTTGTTACCCACAACATTTTACCACCCAATTCATTCAAACCAACATTAAAATTCTTCTCAAAAATTAAAAGTACAAAGCAAACCAATAAAATGTTTTTCATACTTATGAATCAAAGAAAATCCAAAAAAATAAAGGCATGGAAAACAAGACAACCACTTCAAAAAAATGATTTCCCTACACTTTCTTGCACACCAACATTCCTTTTTCATATAAAAGCAACGAAAGAAAAGAAATAAACCAATATATTTCTATCACAAAAATGAACTAAAAGTATAAAATATTAAAAAACAAAAGAGATACACAATCGTTTCATCTTGGGAAATAGCAAAGAACCACCAAGAAAAAAGGGCTTAAGTGCACAAGTTGGTGATTCCCAAATGCTTTCAACTCAATATCAAAGTTGCTCTCATATATTACAACCTTATATATGGACTAATTTTTTATACGAATCGGGAAAGTTTTGAATGCCAACGTTCATTTAGGTTAATAACACATTAAACAAGCCTCTTCATCCTTATGTGCACATTAAATTCCAAAAAAAATTAATAAAATTTAGCATAGGAATGTAAATATCTTCCATCACATCAACGTTGGCAATATATTTGAGAAAAACCACATCAACGATAATTAAACATGGCACTGATGCATGACACATTTCAGAATTAGGAGAAGGTGATTGTACTCATCCTTTAAAAGTGAATGTGGACCATTGATCAGGTATGAAAGGCAAAGATCAGTCTAGTAGGGGCACGCCTATCATCATAACTAGGATTAAGCGAGAGGGATCTAAAAAGATCATATAGTTTTATAAAACTCAATGTGATGGGATAGTCATTACCAAGGCTTATTGTAATGATAGTTACCTAGTTTGATACCACTAAAGATAACACAAGGTTTAAAACATGATTTTGGGTGTTATCTAAGCAACAAAGGCATAGATTAGAAATACCTTTAGCTATGTCTAAATGACTTAAAAAAAACATACAAACCATGGTTTGTGTAATGAAATGCATTTACCCTTTATTGGAAAAGAAAACAAGATAAATATAAATCCATCAATATATCGACAATTCATAAAGAAAATTAATTATATAATTAAGATGTCAAAGTAGCATGCACAAACTGTTGGGCTCCACTCTCTCCATGAATCACGTAAATCATAAAAAAAAGTGTTAAATAAAAAAATTATCATTGGTTGCTCAAATAAAATATAATTGCTAATGCACGCTAGTTAACCTCTTTGAAACATGGTCCACTACAAATGCAAAAGCTTTCACAGGGTGCTACACAAAAGGAAAACAATCAAAATTCTATTTAGAAAATACTCAATTCAAAATTGCATAAAAATACCTTCATTATCCCATTATAGAAGTAGAAGAAACATGTACATGAATTAGGTGAAATATTGATTTAAATCTTCACTACATACCTAATAAGGCACACTTAAAATATTTTTCATAACATGGATAGGTGGAAAGAGGAAAAACATGGAGAGCATGGAGAACATAGGTGTGATGCTAAGAAATAGGTCTTGACACATTTATGCACTTGTGTGCACTTTCTCATTTTCGTACTTAAATCATCTCACAATCCTTGGATATCTTCCTTTGAACCATTCCTTCCATGTCAAATCTTGAGGTGAATCATAAAAAATTAGTTAAAAGATTACGAATCACCTCCCCAACCCAGAAACCATGTATTTATTACCATTTCATTAATCTCTCTTTATGTAGTGTAAGAAAGAGCTTGGAAGCACATTTTCCCTCCTCTACTAGGGAAAAGCTATCACAACCCATTAGCTATTCCACTACCTTCAATTGGCTCATAGTTGTTACCTATTGTCACAATGCAACTGGGTTTAATCATTTGTTTAGCTTGGTTAAAGGGAAAAAATACACATTCATAGAGACAATGATTACTATAAGTCTATAATTAGAAAATTCATAATACATAATTTTTTGTATTTCATGAAGTAGCAAACAATTATCATATAAAAGAGAATTATTTGTATAATAAGGTGATTTCCTTGTGTTCTCATCACGATATCAAACTTAGTTTTTATAGATTAATATTTTTTCAAATAAGTATGATATGTTGTTAATGCCATCATTGGATTGTGTTGATAATGCATCAAGCAAACCTTTGCATATTTACGTGCACATTTAAATCTAATAAAAACATTAATAACATTTAAATAAAAAATGTAAATATTTGTTAGCGCATCAACATTGACAACATATTTGGTGGAAACCATATTGGCAGTGATCAAACTCGACATTGCAACATGGAAGTACCAATGCACAACATGCATCAGAAGTAGGGAAGCCAATCATATTCATTATCCAAAAATTAAATGGAGTGTCCATTAAATATAAAAAACATGGTGTATTTATTTTATCTAAGTGTAGACTCATAAATTAACATTTAAGCTAAAACAATGCACTTGTGACCACCCTTTTTACACACTTATCTCATGCCTTATTCCACAGCCTTTTAACCACTTTCTTTCATTTTTTGCACGGATGACCCATTCCCATAAGTGAACTAATGGTTCCAAAATGTATATATTCCTCATTCAAAACATATTAGGTTTATCCATAGTCTATTCCACACTCTCAGATCAATTGTTTGTGCTCAAAGGACAACAATGCCCTATTTAGACAACAACACTCCCCAGGAGTGTCCAACTCCACTGCTCTTTTCCTCCTGACAAATAACAACTAATTGCTCAAATTAAAATTCATGTAACGGGTAATCCCAAAATTTTAACAAGCCACATCCAAAGAAAATCCCTATTGATCACTGTAAATACACATTTCAAGGCATTTTACACACAAGAGGCTTCCATTTTGAAAAACACAAAAACTGTAATAGCACATTGAGAGAAAATTCTCTATTTCTCCCAATTCTAATTAAATACAACCCTTGTATCCCTAATATAAAGTCTAAATTCACTTCTAAGATCACAAGTCATAGTTGAATCACTTAATCATGTCAATATTGCACCAACTTTTAACATTTACACTAGTCTTTCACACTCAGCATCGTAGGATGTGAAATTTACATAGAGTTTGATCCTTCTTCGAAATATTGGTATGTAGGCAACACTCAACACAGGGGGTGTTGATGTCAAGAACAATTTCAAACACTAACCTATTTTTATTGTGATTGCATTTTTCCTCTTGGTCTATTAAGCTAGGGTTAAAAGTGAAGGAGAATATATACAAAGATTTTCACAAAGGATTTAAGGCTCCTATGTAGTCCATGGAACACACAGGTGAAGGTGAACATGTCACATAAATCTCAAAGCTCTATCACCTATTGGACAATGGCACTTCCTAGGGATATTAACACACTTCTCTCATGTCCAATTAAAACAAACCTATCTAGATATATTGTGAAACCTTGTTTTGGATCCACAATCAGTCAACACAATCACACAACCTATTTTCTAGTGTCAGTGATAGTCTTGCATTATGATTTACTAGCTAAGTTGTATTTCTTTATTACTTTCCTATTTTAAAATATTTCTAAATATAACAAGTTCCAAATCATTTTTTGTCATTTATTAAATATATGCAACATTCTAATTTTACACAACAATTTATCTTATCTAAGCAATTAATTCACTTATTTGCCAAAAGTTGATAAAACACTAAGTTATTTATGAGTACACATATTAATGTAAGAAAATGTTTTAGGAGTACATTGTTTCATTCATAATTAGTTATTTTTATAACTAAACTCCATACACTATACAAGATAGTTATAAGTTAAGGAAACTATTGAGATTGATGTTATGTTTAAAACATTATCTTGGAGTTTAAACAATTTACAATAGTTTATAAAAAGTCTTAGAATCTAGGGGATATTATGTTTATGGTGTGATGTCCAGTTAAATAAGATGAAGCATAAGTGTGTTTAATGATTCCAAATTAGCTCTCAACCCAAATAAAAATACAATATTTATTTTCCCATTTTTTTTACCTACAAAACTTCCAATTTTTAACATCTACACAAGCACCCCCCTTTTAATGGGTTAAGTTTTGATAAAGTAAAGAATTTAGTTATGACTTGGTTGCAACTGTTGACTATATTCATAAAGTTAAATTTTGATGGGGAAGTAAAATGTAATCCAATGCTAATTGGAGGTGGTTATGTATTCAGAAACAATTAGGGATAACCACCCTTGATAATGGCTTTTGACTTTGGTTTTGGGATTAATAATAAAGCAAAAGACCTGACCTTGATTAAAGGTCTCAATATTGATAGAACAAAGGGTTGAAAGCGTCTCATCATCAAAGGATATTCTCATATTTGGATTAATGGCATGAACTCTAGAAATATTGAGCCTTGAAAACTTCACACTTTTCGAAAAGAAGCTCATTGGGTTTCAAGCCAATTAAAATATGTCAAGTTTATACATATTAAGCAAGTAAGAAATTAAGATGATAATAAGGTGAGTACTAAAAACATACAATGCCTTTATACTCATGATGAATTGGAAGAAGTTTACACTGTTGATATCCTAAATGACATGAGAGAATTTATTTTCAAGGGTGCCATGACCATCTCATCTTGATATTTTGTTCACAACTTTCCATGACACACACACAAACATTCATAATTTTAATTCATATGTTCATATCAATCCTCTATGACTCCTTCCCCATATCACCATGTCTTCCCTCATTTTTTAATGATGAGGCAATTAATAATGCTAGTTTTAAACATTTGATATTCTTCTAATGTGTGGGATCTCCCCTTCTTTTATTTATTTTCTCTCTATTTGGAGGTAGGGTCATATTGAAGTTTGATACCTACATCCTCATTCATCATCTGATAGAGGCAAGGGCCCCTTTTAACATTAAAAAATAGCATGCAGTACCCTACACCATGGAAAATAAGAGCACACATTACACTAGAGTAGAATTTCAAAAGAGGAATATGATGTTTACATATGAGGACATTGGTATGACCTTTTTAGATTTTTTAGATTCTTAGATTGAAAAAATCCCAAAATGAGGTTGTGGCTTATAAGGGCCTAGATTGTTTCAAAAGAGTTTAATGGTTCTGATAATATAAAGCTTGGGAAGCACATAAGGGACACAATTCTAGACCCTAAGTAGACTCTGGGAAAATAATTTTTTTGAGATGGCATAATCTGTCAGTCGGTCTAACATTATATCCAAACCAAATAGGATATTCCTTTTCCACTAGGAGCATATTACTCTAGATTCACAACTGCTAGCGCTCAATGACAAGTCCATATTCTGTGACCATAACCTTTTGAAAGTATTAAAGGTAATTCTTTAAGGGAAGACAAAATTTGTAGGGGCTCTAGGGATTGATCTTTCTTCTGCTAATCGATTTGAGGTCCCAAATTATTGTGCATAATTTCCAAATGATTTGAGAGATTGTATGTCTTGTGGTGCTCTACAATTTCAATTCATCCTTTAGTTTTGCCCTAATTTGTATTAATGGAAACAATATTAAACCTAATAGGATATAATTTTTATCTAATAATTTAGATTGAAATATATGACATTTTATGATACTTATGAACGTCAAATCTTGGAATTGATTGCAACGATATGAAAAGATAGACATGATAAATATAGTAATTAAAATAATGGGATGAGTACATAAATTTTATATGTGACTATTTTATTGTAACTATATTTTGTAAGTGAAAAGCATGATAAATCAGATATGTGGTTCATTCAGTTCTAGAACTAATTCTCTGTTTACGTAGGATCGGTTACACCATATTGGGCTAGTATTGCCAGTCAATACTAACTTACATCGATCAATATTGATATATGAGGAAGTGATGAAATGTGACCATAAAATCACTTGCACCTATCTTTATTTTCTCTATATTTGTGATCCTAAATCCTAATGATACTCACATATCTAGAAATCAGTCTACTTTGTCCTAAAAACCTAGGTATGATTGTGAAGGATAAAAACTTGTAAAATTTGGGGAAATGTATTGGGATGAGCTGACCCTAATTCACATGTTTGATGAGTGATTTCTACCTAGATATTTTGATACTCTGATGAGGGAAATCAAGCCACACATAATTCTCTTACCTAGTGTGATTGTGCAATTGTGTTCTTTTGCTCTATGTATGCAACTAATGATTTATCTTTGATACTTTAGAATGCTTGCCTTGACTTATCTTTAGTGTGCTTAAAAATTGGCTTGTGACTACTCCTAGTGATAGGTTTACAATTTTGGAAGAATAGGGAAAGTTTACTCAAGGTACAATAGTGTATAGATGTGTTCCAGATAAGTGGCAAGTTTATTTTGAATGAGACCTTGATTTGTTTATATATGAGTCCAATTGGGTAATTTATCATGCTAACAACATCTTAGGAAAATGGGTTGACCCTAAGGAGAGGTTTGATTTGAAAAATAGTCATTGATGGGAGAGAGTCAGTTTCAACCAGATCAAATCATTATTGACTAGCGATACTGTCCAAATTTAGTGGAAACGATTTATGTACAAACAGACTAAATTGAAAGTTTGGAGATATTTGTGTAGGATATTTAGTAGGTTTAAAATTTAAAGTGAGGTTCTTTTATATGTATAACAAATAGAACAAAAGGGTCAACTCATAAGATAACATTCAAGTGTGATAGAATGGTGGATTAGGACCTTGTTTATGCGTTCAATTCACCCATGGTAAAATGTCTATCAAGCTTATTATTGTTGAGTCTTGAAGACCATATTTTAATATCTAAAAATTCCCACCTTTTATTCTAGTAATGGAATTTCTATATTAAAAGGATAAAATGTACATGAGTGTGTACAACACACTTTGTATTTGGTATGAAGCTCCAATTATGCATGTCACTAAATAAAAAAACGTACAAACATGCGTAGTTAATGTCTATAGAATGATTTTTTTTAAAATTTGAAATTGATTTTTTGAAGTTTTGAAAGAGAAAGGGTAAGAGTACACTTATGTGTTGGTGAAAACCATGTTTCCATTGCAACTTGTTGGAGATGATGTTTCCTTGTTAGAGATTATACTTCCTTGTTGAAACATTTGAGAAACTTGTGCATCCTTGTTGAAGCACATGGATAGTTGAGGTGATTGTGCCTCAAATTTGTGTAACTATGTAGGATCTTGGATTGGGAAGACATGTTACAACCCTCATGGGTGTGGGTATAATTATGCATTGTACTAATACAAAGAACTATGTAGGAAAAGAGAGAACCATCAAGTTAGGTTTGCTTAAAGAAACTGAATCAACCACTGCATATGTCTTATAGATTCAATTGTAAGGTTTCACTCAAGTTCACTCCATGTAAATAAAAATTATAATAAAAAATGGAATGAACAACGTCCATGCCCCCATCATGAATGTAGGTTTAATTGTATAGTTTTTCTCAATGTAGAATCAAATGCATGATCGAAAGAGAATGAAAATTTATTCATGACTGTATATATAATAAGTGTGAAGTGGAATGAAAACAATTTACCATTAAATTATAAATTGTGTTTTTGTGTATGTGTGCATGAATTGGCACCATGACTCATGAATTTGAAAGTGTATATGTGAATGAATCAGTATCATGCCCCATGAATCTATTTCAACTAATATAGAATGTTATGCATCTATATACTAAATATGAGAACCTGTATTTCAAATGCATGTTTATATGTAAACTTATTATTCATGTTCCTAAAAAGTGTGTACACATGCACCCAAGTGTGTATGAATTTGTGCTCATGTATTTGTAAAGTGAGGGAATATGCATGACATATGTGCTTGTAATATGTATAATGTACTAATATCTATCATGGACCTAAACCCTATGATATTTGAACCATTTTGAATATTTAAAATTTGTACTTTAATTTGATTTTCTAGTCATGGAGGATGATGTCTCTATGATAAGCCCATTATAATGCCTCCTTTTTGGGATGAGATATGTATCATGTAAGTTACTCATCTCAAAATAAGATTTAATTTTATCATGTCATGTATAAATATAACATCATGTAATATTATTTGATCATGTAGAGAGTATGTTATCATAATATTATATGGATCAATCATGGCATGTATGTAACATATGTAATGCATGGCATATAAGTGTCATGTCTAGATAGATGTATTAATGAAGCACAACATATAAATAAATTTGAATAAAATTATGTAATAAAAGTGCATGATATAGATCATGGCACCATTCAGTGTCAACGAGCTCAATAAACACTAGTGTTAATGTCACACATAAGACCAAGGGCCACATATAAGGGACATAAAGATGTCACAACAAAAAATGCCAAGAACCACATGCAATGGGACAAAGATATATCACAAACAAGGGACATAAATATGTCACAAATAAGGCTAAAGGGCCACACATAATAGACAAGCACATAGTAGCTTACAATGTAAAAGAATAACAACATCAATGTATCATAGAGCAAGGGAACTAGTTTATACCATCCATATGTATGAATGCCACATCATAGTATAATAGCATATCCATGTATCACTATGTAATATATGAGTAACTAACATGGCATGTGCAAGTAATATGGGTAACTCAACATGGTAGAAAGGTCACACAAAGATATAACCTATAGTGAAACCTATTGAATAAGATGCCCCCAGTATTGACATGGCCACTAGTTAAAGAAAAGTGTAACATATATATTTCCATGTGTAACTTGTATGTCCTAAATAACACTAATATACCATGCAATGCATGTGTGTATGAGAAGAATATGCCATCTACCAAATATGTGATACATAACATATGTAAACATTGTAATTTAGTAATCATGTCATGCTAAGGTCCTGATTTTAGATTTTTTAAATATTTTGAATGTTTTTGTATTTTTATTATTATTTGAGTTTTTATTACTTTGGAATATTTGGTATTTGGAAAAATTAACCATTGATCCTATCAATGGGAGGATCATGGGAAGTGTTTGTGCCGAATAATGGAATGAACTATGTTATGGATAAGAAGTATCAATTGTGGGTGAGTTGGAATCTGATAGAAAATCATGTGGTGTGCCATATCTATCATGATCATTGCTTTTAGAATTCTATGTATGATGGGGAACTCTATAAGGTTGAGGACTATGTGGGGTTCACTTTATAGTATGAGAATGTCTCATTGTTTGTATTCATTATGGAACATGTTGAACTCTCCATGGTGTTAATTGAGTGTGTATTATAGGAGGTGATGGCCAATATAGGCTCTAAGTAATTCTCTAATATGATCGATGTTAAATTATTGGTTTTCTACTAGGATTAACTATGTTTATTTGAATTGGGTATAGAGATAAATCTTGTATTTGTGAAACATCTGACTCTATATAATGATCTTGAATAGATGTATCAACCAAATACTATGGTAGTGGGGGTGGAAGATGAGATATGACTTGTTATATAGGGTACTAATATTGTACACTTGTGTGTCCACCTATTATAATATATGTACTTTGGACATTGGTGCACTATAAATGCTATTGCATGAAGTTTTTACATCCAAGGGCATCTTAACATGTTGAAAACCCTGTTACTCTATAAAAATAGTAAAGGTGTGGCTAATATGGTTAAGCCTACCTTAAGAGGTAATACTTTGTGCCGTAATGTACTCTATTTATATCTATAGAATCCCTTAACAACTTTTGATGTTTCTTGTAAATCTTGTCATGTGTACACAAGGGAATGGAAAAGTGTCATCATGCAAACATTTTCACTTGAACCATTATCATGACATTGTGTATGGGTTATTCATCAATATAGGCTCACATTTAGTGTTCATGAGAAGCCAAATCATCATCAACTATCTCTTTATCATTGAATGTCAGCACGGACCTTTGTGGTGTAGTATCATTAAGTATACCAATTTAAGAACATCTATTGGATGATCATACATTATTGGTGGGGGATGTATGTTATATGAATAATGTACATCTAAAGTGTCCTTAATTTATGTTATCTCATGTTTAGGAAATGGACCAATACATATTTTCAAATTTTGATTTACATTATGCTATGGTCTAGATCCCTCTATAGGGGTACCCAAATCGATAATATTATCATCTATAAGATCATGTATCTTATGTCTTAGTTTGAAATGTTTGTTCATTAAATGTTCCAAAATCTGATGATAATCATAATATGCATTGCAATCATAGACCCTTATTTTACTCATGTTTAAAACAAGTTCTTGTAGAGGAAGTGGTGTTATAAAGTTACACTCAAGTAAATTCTTTAGTAGTAGTACATGAGGAGGGGATGGTAATCGTGAAAATTGCCTCTTCGATGGAGTTGTCAATTTATCTAGTTTTTAGGTTATGACACTAGGCTGATTGTAATCTTTGCCTCATTCTTGTTATCATTTATTTTAACCTTATAACATGGTTTGCTTTGAAACTTCTTTATTGAGGTAATTGTAGGAGTAGATGTATACTTAAGTTTTTTTCAAAGCTATTAACTTTATTTCTCTATCCCTCACTATATGTAATAACTCATCAAATGATTTAAATCTCTTAATTATGATTGAATTGTGGCGTACTACTAGAAAAAATTGCTTAGATATATCTTGAAGTCATTGTCAACCATAACATTGGTCATTTTTGCTAGCATGTTCTTATACAAAAGTACATAGTCATTTATTGGTTTATTAGACCCTTGCTTGAGTTTAGCAATTTTTGTGTAAGATGGCTTCTCATATTCTAGGAATTGGTCAGCCAAGGGGTTAAATACGCTTATAGATTAGAGGGGGAGATCACAGGATCATCACAATTTATAGTCCCTGACAATTATTGAAAATAGTTTGGTCAATAGTTTGTCATTATATGCTTAGTCCAAGTATGGTGCATGGAATGATCTAAGGCATTTCTTGGGATCACCTTTACCTTCATATAATGGGAGCTTGGGAGCTACAAATCCTATTGGTAAAAGATAGGTTGTTATCTCATGGGTTAATGGGTTATGCAGTAAAGCATGCAAATCTATGGAACTACTAGCTCTTGATGCACCTTGCTCTAGTTGTGACACCTTAATGTGAAAATCTCTAATAATGTACTCAATGTAACATAAAATAGGTGACATGGGTGATGAAACATGCATATTCATCATGGGAGGGGTAAATTTTGTCTTCATAGGAATAGGTATCAGTTTGTTTTGGAGGCCTTACCTTTGGTGGATGTCACATAGGTCACTAGAGGTATAAGCATGGGAATAATAATGGTATTAGATACCTAATGTGGAAGATTGGGACAACATTTTATGCTCATCTCTTTCTATATGTAACATTTTTTCAATCTGATGTGGATTCATGTTAAGATATTCAGTGAAGTATTGATCATCAATGACATCTAGCTGATCTTTAGTAGTTGTATTATTAGTCTTGACATTCATGATAAGTTCATTAATAGGGTGGATAGTTTGTGATTTATAATCCATAGTAGGAGGAATAGAGAAGGCCATCTATTCCCTTTGGCATCTAAAAATAACAATAGGCATAGGATTCGAGGAAGACTTGGGATTGTTCATTGGTAATTTAAACCCTATTAGTGTATTTAGATTTGATCTTTTTGACCCATTTGCATACATAGTTGATCCAAATAAGATACATTATCTATGTTGAACAATATGAAAAGAGTAACTTCATTACTTGTGTTAAATAATAATTTTCATTCAATATCACAATGGCTATTATGTATTATTAGGGAATAATCATCAATTAGGTCTAAAAATAAAACCTTAAGGCTTGAAATCTAAAACCTTAGAAGCAATAAATCCTAATGAAGATCTAAGGCCAAAGGTGAAAAGCTTCTTTGTGTATGGAAATAAAAAATTAGATCGTGAAACCCTAAGAGAATTTTTTTAAATATATTTTTGTATAAGGAAACCAGAAATGAATTTTGAAGCCTTGGGACAAAAAACCTAAAACCTTGGAAGGATGAAACACTACGGGAAACCTAGTTTTTACACTATTTGATATGTGTACGGGTTCACCAATATATTTTACCTTAATTTAGATTAATGTAATTAAGATTAAACCTAATAGGATAAAACTTTGTATAGTAATTCAAATTAAGAGATATGGCATTTAAGCATTCATATGAAGATAAAAGCTTGGAGCTAATCATAATGCTTTCACAAGTGACATATGTTAAATATAGTAAGTAAAACAAAGGGATGAGTACTTAAATTTTATAGGTGACTGTCTAATTGTGACTATATTCTAGAAGGGAAAGTCAAGATAAAACAAGCATGTCATTCATTTGGTTATGGAAATAATTATTTATCTACGTAGGGTTGGTTCTGCTAGATGGGGTCAATATCACCAGTTGATTTTGACCTGCATTGTTCAATACTGATCTACAAGGAAGTGAGGAACTATGACTATACAATAAACTTCACCTATCTCTATTTCCTCTATATCTACAATCCTAAACATTTATGATGCACACAACTCTATAAGTCAATCTTCTTTGCCTTGAAACCATAGGTGTGCTTGAGGGATGAAAACATGTAAAGAATGGGAAAGTGTAATGGGCTAAGCTAACCCCAATCACCCTAATTTGATGATTGATAATTACCTATAAATTTAATACTCTAAGGAGGGAAATCAAGACACACATAGTTCTCCCACCTAATGTGATTGTGCAATTGTGCTCCTTCACTATATGTATGCAACTAATGATTTATATATGATACTTGATAATGTTTGCCTTGACTTGGCCTTTAATGAGTTTTAAACTTGCTTTGGATTGTTCCTAGTGATAATTTTAATGTTTTTGGAAGAATCAAGCATATTTACTCAATGTGCAATAGTGTATAAATGTGTTCCAAATAAGTGTCAAGTCTCTTTTGAATGAGACCTTGATTTTTCTCACACCAATAACACACTAGGAAAAAGGGTTGACCCTAAGGAAAGGTTTGATTTTTAAAAGTAGTTATTGTTTGGAAGGGCTAGCTTTAGCTAGATTAATTCATTTATTGATTGGTGATATTGACCAAATATAGCTAAACAAATCTATGTACAAGTAGACCCAGTGAATGGATGGAGATGTCTAAATAATATATTTTTTAGGTTTGAAACAAATAATGAGGTTCATGTAGGTGTATAATAGTTTAACAAAAGGGTCAACTCACAATATAGAATGAAAGAGTATTAGAATGCTTGATTAGGTCCTTGTTTATGTGCTCAAGCCATACATGGTAAATGTGTGTCAAGCTTGTCATTTTCAAGTATCAAAGACCAGATTATAGTATCTACACCTACCTAGGCTAAGGGTGACATAATAGCCTTAGATTAACTATTGACATGCATGCAGAAAAAAATGTATAAAATTTTGGGGGTGAGGGCCTACATCATTTGCCCATGCCCATCCATACTTGAACCATATTTTTATTGTAAGACTCTTGAATCATATCATTATATATATAGATAGATTTTAACTAGTTATGGGGTTTACAAAGTAATTTACAACCATATATGGCTACTATATGGCACAATTTTTTATTTTTTTATAGTTGTTATTGAGCTTTTATGATGTAGTATTATAGAATCTATCTTACTAGGCCTTCACATGCTCTCCTCTAGTCTGCATTGGTTTCCCTTCACACACTCTAGTTGTTTCTACATACACAACTTTTCATGACAGTTGATGATTCACTTTAGACCTTCAAAGGTGGTGCAATTAATATTCAACATGATAACATGCTCATTAATATGTGGTACTATTGAGCCTTGTGTTAATAAGTCCACCAATTTTTCATGTTTTTGGCAAAACTAGGGCCCTTTGCCTAGGTGAATATAGCAAGAAAACAACTATGGAAGTACTCATAGGAAAAGTATAAAGAAGCAATTCTTACATAAATAAAGGACTCGTAAAGCCAACAATTCTTGTACAATATCTATAAGAAAAATAGGGTAAAGAAAAATAAATGTAATTAACAAATATATTGAAAGCTTCCATAGAACATCTTAAATTCCTATTTGTTTTTATTTTATATTTAACAATGAAATGTTAAGGATAAATAAACTATTTAAAATTGATTCAAATCTAAAATATACATAGATCTAAAACTGAAATAGAATACTTTAAAAAATTTGAAATGAGATAAAAATACTAATTTGACAAACAGATATACAAACCTAGCCCAAATTCAATTAATGTTGATGTGTAGGTTGACTATTGATGACAACTAGCTAAAAATACCTTGAACTGTGTTGTAGTTGAAAGCATACTTTCAAATTATGATGAGACAAAGTTGCACTAGGAGGAAAAGGCTGCACTATAGCCTTGTCTGTTGACTATGGTTGTGTACTAATTGATTGTGCAATTGAATTTATTACATGAGTACATGTGGTTTGTGGTTGTCTGAGAAGGTTTGATGATTTAATGTGTGTCTCAGTTTGCCACATGAAAGACTTGAAAAATTAAAACCAAAACTCATACACAATAAACACAATATAGATCAAATAAAAAAGAGGGAATCAAGCAAGAGGATTAGTTAAACTATTCTTTAAAAAACTTCATGTAATCTAAGTGTTGCATACATATCCCAAAAGGGCCTCTGGCCAATGTAGTTCTACCTCCTAGTGTGAGTGTGTGAATCTTAATATTTTCTATATGAATGCAAATAGATTATTTAGCTTGAATGATTACCAATGAACCCTTGAATTTCAATAAAATAACTTTATATTTTGCCTATGATTGTTATAATGCTTTATAACTAAAATTGGAAAGATTAGTGCCTTTTTGCAAAATATGTAGTATGGTTGCCAAATGATTGCTAGATGATCAAGTGTATGCATTGATTGGACTTAATGTGATTGTATAGATAAATTTTTGATTTTTCTTCATTAACTAACCTTGGTAAAAGTGTTGGAGGGTAAAATGAAATGACTTGAATTAAAATTTTACAAGTTGAGTGCAGGGACAAGGCCACATTAGCAGATAGGGTTGTAGTGCAGCCTTGTCCACCTAGTTTGGTCATGTCCTAGAAGGAAAAACTATTGGGGCTAGACTAACATGAGTCTGTAATCAAAATAAGTATGTCTAAATGATGTTCTCTATGTTCACAAGATAATTTATATAACAGTGAAGGCTCCTTTAGATATTTCAAGTTAATATAATGGTGAAAAGGCCAAGTAAGGTAAAGATCTTAATATTAAACATTGTCAAGCACTTAATATAAAATTTGAGTGTCTACATTTTACCTCACTTTATTATAGTGATGAAATGAAGTGAAATTATTATAGTAAAGTATATGTGAACATAAGTGTATACATACTTTCTCTTTTGATGTGAAGTTTGATCGTGCAATATGCCGCAATGCAAAATCTGCAACAATGACATTGAAAGTAGTAATTGTCCATATTTGAAAATTGAAAAACTGAAACTTGAAATTTGAAGTTTGAAAAGAGAGCAAGGAAAAGATACACCTAAAAGAGTATGCAATCTAATTTTCTTGTAACTTTAAAGTGGAGAAGTATGTGTATCCCGTTGTGGAGGCATTTGGATAAATGTTGAATCTATGATGAATTTAGAGTGATCAAATCTCAATTTTAAAAATCAACGAAAGCCCTTGAGTTTGAAAAATTATATGATACAACTCTCATTTGAATGTATAGAGTAATTTGTAAAATAATTTAAGGAGTGGAACTACCAAATGTGGTGTGCTAAAGTACAACCATAGATGTTGAGTTCATTAGGCTCTAACATGTTCCACTTGCAAAATAAGATGAATCACACCGCTACAGATGAATATAGATTTTATTTGAAACTTTATACCTTTGAACCTGATAAATTTGAAAATTGAAATTGAAATGTAAGAACACAAACATGAATGAATATCATTCCCTCTGTATCTATACCAAATTGATATTCAAATGCTAATTGAATTTGTAACTTTTGAAACTTGCAGCTTGTAACTATTTTGCACATTCATATGCATCAAGTATATGTGAATTTGTATTTAAATAAATAGAGGAATGAATGCGCATACATGTCACATGCCTCCATAATCTTATTTTTTTGAATCGTGTTATAATTTTGAAATTATATATTATTATAAATCTAAAATTCATTGCTCATAAGGACTTGAACTTTCAAGACAAGCCCATTGTTATGTCAGTCTTTTGAGATGAGAGATGTAGCATGTAAGCCACTAATCTCAAAAGATAATTATAAAATATGTGAAATATGTAATCATGTAATATCATATGAATATTTGAATTGAATTGTATCATGATATTGGATATGACATTGAATTGTATATGAAACATATGTTAGATAGTTAAAACATTGAAACACATAAGTATGAAGTGTATGATATGTATCATGGCACAAGAATAAATTATAAAATAGAACCAATGCATGATAAGAATCATGACACCATATTAACAAGCAATTAATAGGAAAATAATGTCATATAATGTCACACAATTTTCATATAATGTCACACATAATGCCTTAAGTCCACATACAAGGGACACATGAATGTCACATGAATACACAAGGCCAAGGGCCACATATAAATGGCATGGTGATGTCATACAAGGAAGAACATGTATATGTTGCACACATAAGGCTAAGTTCTACAAAATAAAAAAAGTCCTATCTTATCATGTAGTAAAATAAGAATGTAAAAAGAAACATAGAGGAAAAGACTAGTCTACATAAACTATATACATTAATGCCATTGTTAACAAATAACATATTCATGTAATACAATGTAAAGTATGAACGATTAGCAAAATATTTTTTATTATATAGATATCAACATGGTAGAGAGGTTGTGGATAGATACAACTTGTTGAAGTGTTCACAAAGAATGAAGAGATGCTAAAAAATTAGCAAGGTTGTTGGGAAAAAAGAGAAGCCCAACTTCAAAGAGCCATGTAAAAGTATGTATTGTATCACACTCACCTTCCTCATGAAAATTATTGTGTATTTAAAATTAAAATATATTATATACTTGATATGAAATAAATAACGTATGTAAATAAATACATTAGTAACATTTGAACATGTTTTTTAAGTCTTGATTTTGTTTTTTTGAAAATATTTTAAATTTTTAGATTTTTGAAATATTTGAACTTAAAAGATTTGAAAAATACTGAAAAACATGGTTTCAAAAATAGAATAAATGAGAGGGATTCAAACAATCCAAAATAAAGTGTTAGAGTATAGTATGGTAGGAAGAAAAAAAAGCAATATGCCCCCAATTTATGTGTAAATGAGTCATGGCAATGTAGCACAAAATTATTAATATAGATAAGAGTGTACATGCTCCTTAATGGGCAAAAGACTATGTGTGCTCACGTAATAGTATAAAAATGTGATCATGTAAGTGTAATGGAAGTTTTAACATGATAGATATGTCATAGTAAGCAAGTGAATTGAGTATTTGAAATCAATGTCAGATAGTTGTTTTGGATTGTTTGAATTGGTTTGAAAACCAAGAGGGCAAGTGCTCAAAGTGAAAGTAAAGCCAAGGGATAAAATAATGATTGAATAAGGGATAAAATAAGTAGTAATGAAGTAAAATCAAGGATGTTATGCACAAAGAAAATGAAATTAGCTAAAAAATTATATCTATGATGGGCATATATGCATACCTATAACGTGAGAGGAAGGAATTACTTCCTATGAAGAGGAAGTACCAACTGTAGATGCCTCTGATCTGAATATGAATCATATGATGTAATATAACCATCTAAATCACTGCTCATATATCCATGTATACATGTATCCTCATGTGCAATAGGATAATATGTAATTATCTATGTCTGTGGTGAAGCTCGTTGAATAATTTGTAGTGCCTTAAGAGATGAAAACCTCTTTTTAGGTGCCAATTTATGCTTAAGAAAATATACCATACTCTTTGGAAATAACTAGTTATGCTGATGTGTAACTGTATCATGCTCATAAATGGATGGAGAAATTGATTTTGTCATATTCTCATATTCACTAATAGATGGAGAAACTAATTTTGTAATATGATTTGGAATATTTAAATCATGCTCATGATTACTTTTTTAGACTATTTCATTTCCATGTTGCTTAATGTATGTTCCAACCAATTATTTTATAGGAGTAAATATCAATGGTTCCAAAAGATATTCATATTGGATTATTAGAATTCTGACCACTTAATTACCATGAATGTATTTGAGACATTTATACATTGTATAAGGTATCACTTTAGTTCTTTGTATCCAAGGGTGTCTTACTATCATATCAAAGACCCATGTGCTTGGTAGAACTAAGAATGGAGTGGGCCTTATGAGATCTCCCACTTGTAAAGATAGTGTTATGTGCCCAAGAGCATCATGTGTATGACCATCAAATGTTTTGAAAACTTTAGAAGTATCTCATATATCTTACTTTGTATATCCAAGAGACTAGATAAGTGTTAAGGTGCACACATTTTTGATTTATCCATTATCTATCATAACATTATGGATGGATTATTTGTCAACATATACTCAAATAAAGAGTGCATGTCCAAATGTAATTATAGGACGAGATGCATGTTTACTTGTAACTATACTAATGATGTTATCAAGTGGATGCACGTATGTATAGGGAGGAGGGTGAGTATTAAATACATAATATACTTCATAATTACCCTTGTTATTTGATTCATGATTTGAAAAATGATCCTTGTACATTTTTATCTTGGAATTATCATTTTTTTGTGGCTTAACCTCTTTATTAGGTGTGCCAATTTCAATAATAATCTCATCAATGAGATCTTGAATTTTGTGCTTGAGCTTGAAACATACATTTTTGTAATGCCCAATACATCAATGGTAATCACAATGTGCATTGCTATCAAAAAAATTAATTGTGGTCTAGACATGGCTACCTCCATTAGAAGAGGAAGAGTGATAAGACTACATTCAAGTATCTCTTATAATAATAGATGAAGAGGTGATGATAGCCTTGAGAATTGCCTCCTTGGTGGAGCTTGTAATTGAAGATTTTATGTTGGTTATAAAATAACATTATCTGTAATCTTAGCATCATTATTTCTTTCATTGGGTTTGATCTTATAATTTGGTTTGCTTTGAAACTTGAGATTTGAAGTAGAAAGAGCATTTGAAGTATACTTGAGCTTGTTCAAAGTAAGTAGTTTGACTTCACATTATTTTATTGTATGGCATAGTCCATTGAAAGATTTAAACTTATTGAAAATAATTGACTCTTGAAGTGGAGCTAGCAAACATTGATAAAAAATATATTGGAGCTCATTATCAACCATTTAATTTGTCATTTTTCTAGCATAGTCTTGTATCTTTAAACATATTCATTGATTATTTTATTATACTATTGTTTGAGCTTTGTAATTTGAGCATATGAATTTTTTTCACCAATATTAATAGAAAAGTGTGTTAAAAAGTAATTTTCCAAATGATTGAATGCATTTATTAATTAAAAAGGAAGATCATAAAACCATCTAAAAGCATATTATTTAAGACTTCTTGGAAAGAGCCTTTTCAATAATTTTTTGATACCTACATAGTCTACACACACTACATAGAAGGCACACAAATGCCATTCAAGTTCACCTTTTCCTTCATATAAAAAATCTAAGGAGACATAAGGCCAACTAGTAATGGATAACATATAATTTTGGGTCCTAGAGGGTTAGTAACAAGGAACATGAATCCATAGAGGGGCTAGAATGAGAAATAGTTTTTTTAATTTGAGATAGCTTGGATTGTAAGGTAAGAATCATATGCTTGAAATTAGCATTTGTAGAGGTGATTGGAGGAGTATAAACAGTATGGTTAGGCACATGAATGGATACTTGTTGAAACCAAGTGATGTTTCCAAACCAAAGGTTGATGCTATAGAGGTAAGTAGAGGTGTAGAAATAGGAATAGATGTGATAGTAGAAGTAACAACATTGGAAAAGATATCTTGGGGACATTTCCATTTTTCATCTCTAACAACATATAAGCATGATTCAACTTTTTATATATGTTCACAAACATATTGCATAAATATTTCTTCATCAGCTTGACCAAATTATTCCTAAGTATTGGGTTCTAAAATGAGAGCTATGATGTGCCCTTCAAGAGGATGCGGAATAAACAATGGAAGATCATTTGAAGTTGCATATTTGATAGACGTTTATAACATATGTTTCCTCTTGTTCCCAAATCATTTCAGATTTGACAAAAGCTATTGGAGAAGAAAATGAGATGATATAATAGTGCAAGCATTTGTGATATTAAGATCATGAGATTAAACATTGTTTATGATGTCTTCTTGATTATCTTGACATTGGATCCATGTAAGAAAATACTGAATATCATATTTAATAATAATGCAAGATGTAATAATAAATTGCATGATCCTATGTAACATATGGAAGAAACATTCATTCATTGAACCCATTATGAATAAAATACAAGCAATATTCAACGTATAGAAGGTGATCTAGGAAAGGGTTTGAATGATTATGTGGGTGATCAAATATAATTGCTCATTTGTAGATTATAATCATTTTAATATTTTAGATCACTAACTACAAAGGCTAAATCATGTTAGTAATCTACTATCTCATCTCTGAGTGTATGGTGGGAATATCTTCCCTAGGTGATATGACTTCTCTCAAGAGCACCACAAATCAAACAACTAAAAAAAGCTTATAATATTATAGACAAGAGACCTTAGGTCATTTCCAAAATGACATGAGGTACATGGAAACTAAAATTTGTATCTAGTGTTGTACAATTGATTTAGTATTGGGATAGTTCCCCTCACAATATAGTGTCCATAAAATAGATCACTGCTTAACCCATAACAATAGTCACTAAGTAGTTTTAAAACTATTGGAACACAGTTTCTAAAAACAAGCAATAAAAAAATATAAAATAAAATCAAAATATTTTTGTGTAGAGATCATCAAATTTCAATCCAACATTGAAAGAAAGAGCTTCAGTGTTGGATGTTATCCAAGGTTACAAGATAATTTCTTCAGTGTTGGATTAAATCCAAGGTCTAATAAGATTGACTCATGATGTCAAATTTATATCTAAGGTAGAAGGTTGTTATCACAATATCAGGGTTTTATAAAAAAATGTATGAAATTCCATGACAAAAATTAAACAAACAAGCAGTATTATAAATAAATCACGGATTCACCAAAATATTTAATGTTCTTTTTTATTTAATAGTGAAATGTTAAGAACAAAGAAACTATTAAAAACTAATTTAGATCTACAATATATACAAATCTAAAAGTGAAATATAACAATCTACAAAATTTGAAATGAGCTAAATATAGTAAATCGATAAATAAATATGCAAACCTAACCCAAATTGAATCAAGTTGACTATAGGTGAAAAATCAACTGAAAAGACATGCGAACTGCATTATAGATAAAAGCATAATTATAAATTGTGTTGGGATAATGCCGCATTAGGAGGAAAAGACTACATTGTGACCTTGTCTATTGACTACATCCACATCTTAGTTGACTGTTCGATTGAATTTCCTACATGAGCACCTATGGTTGTTTGAGAAGTTTTCTAATTGACTATGTGTCTTGATTTTTAGCATGAAAGACTTGAAAAATAAAAAACCTAGATCCTGCAAAATAACCACAATAGAGATCAAATGAAAAATGGGTAATTGGGTAATAGAAATAACCAAGCTATCCTTAGAAAATATCATGTAATTTGAGTGCTATCTACATAGCCCAAAAGGGGCTCAGGCCGATACAGTTCTCCCTCCTAGAGTGAGTGTGTGAATCTTGATATTTATTATATGAATGGAACTAGACAAATTAACTTGAATGTTTGACAATGAGCACCCTTGACCCGTAATAAAATAACTTTAGACTTGGCCTATGACTGTTAGAATGCTTTAGAACTGAAATTAAATATATTGGTGCCATTTTGCTCAATATGCAATATGATTGCCAACTGATTTCTATAAGATCAAGTGTATGTTATGAGTGGTCTTGATGTGATTATATAGAATAATCTATGGAATATTCATATTAACTGACCTTGAAAAAATTGTAGGAGGTGTAAAATACAATGTATTGAATTTAAAAATTTATTATTGGAGCATGGGGGACAAGGTCACATTAGTGGACAAGGTCATAGTGCGGCCCTATTCACTTAGTGCAATTTTATCCTAAAAGGACATAAACTATTGGGACTAGGATGCCATGAATCTATAAGCAAAATAAGGGTGACTGAATGATGGTATTTAAGTTTTCAAGACATTTTATATAATAATGAAGGCCCCCTTAGAGATTTCAAGTTAACAAAATGGTAAAAATGCCAAGTAAGGTATGGATGTTGATATTAAACATTATCAAGCACTTAATGATTAAATTTGAATGTCTACAATTCCATAATGCATCTTAAGAAAATTGGGCTTATGCAAAATAAAAATAATTAACAAACACCCCTCAAATTTTTACAAAACATCTTAAATTCCATAATGCCTCCATGAATGTTAGCATGGTAAAGCCCACTAAATATAGAAATAAGAATAAATATTGAAATTGATTTAGAATGTTCATTAAAATAGAAATGTGAAGTCAAACTAAACCCCAAAAAATATCTAGTTTGCTTGAGACTAGTACCTTACTGAGTGCCTTTTGTTAGGAGCATTCAAGTTGATAACATTCCATGATAAAACAATCATAATAATTAAGTAGGGACCTTCCTCCTCCATTGAGTAAACACATAAATAGCAGTCCTTTGAGATCATGAAGTCACTTTCTTTATTAAACATTGCTAAATATTTTCTACCTCAGTTTTCATACCTTTTATTTTTATTTTCAAAGATAGAAGATCCAGGGTTACCATTTCTAACTGTAAATTCCCATATATGTTTTCATTTTCTATTATTTCTCTAATCTCTATCCCATGTTCAACCTCATTCCTCTCCTTACTTTTAGAGTGGCCTCATATTACATTTTCATTATAATCCCTCAACCCTTTCCTCCCAGCTTCCTCAACTTTCTCCTCCTCTTCTCCCATCTCTATTTTCTACATAAATCACTCACCATTCTCAAACAATTTATCCTCCTTATATCCTTCCTTTCTCATCTTTTGATATACCTTTAGTCCCCTCCCGCAACACCCCCCCCCCCCCTTTTGTTTGTACTAGATAATGTTCTTCATTCAACTTCTACATCATTTTTAAATCATCATCATTTTGTATCCCCTTCATATCTTCTACCTTCTACATCACCTTCAGATCCTTTTTCCTTCAACCGGTCATTGCAATCTCTTTCTTCCAACTTTTGCTACATTTTTTTTATCCACAACCTCCTTTGCACTTTCAATTAATTCTTTCCCTTCATTTGAAACCTTACATGTTCATTCTCCTCCATCTTTTATAGCTCTTTCAATTTGCCTTCCCCTTAGTTCCCTTGTCTCTTCAAATCTACTTCATCATATAACAAAAAACCCTTTTAATCATCCTCTTCTTGATTCCCCTTCTCTATATGAAATCATTTTCACATCCCTTGATTTTATTTATCTCCAAACACAACCCCCCACCGCCCCCCCCCCCCCCGTCGCCTTCACTTTATTTTCTACTAAAACTCTATTTGATTTTATTTCCAACCCTAATTTTACTTCTATAATTCTTTCTATCTTTTCCCCTACTTGTGTAGGGTTTTTTTTTTCCCAATTTTTCCTTTTCCAACTCACCAAGTACATCTTTATCATTCCTACTTCCCTTTTTTCGCCAAACCTTAGTTAGCTCCTTCATTCCTACTCTTTGCTACTTATTACTTAATTCATCTTCCATCTCCCTCTCTTTCATAATCCAAAGCCCAACTTTGCCATCATATCTTAAATTAAATTAATTTTCAAACCTGTTTAATTTTTATTGTTTGTGGATATATGACCAACCTCTTAACAAGAAAAGCACCTTCTTTGTATTTTTTCAATTATCTATTTCCACCACTCTTTATTAATAAAATGTAAGTGGGTTTCATACTCTTAGGAGTGTTTCCAATTCATTTTTTCTTTCATAAATTCATTCCGACTAAAATGTAAATGGGTTTCACTCTCTTTAAAGTGTTTTAAATTTAATTTTATCTTTCATTAATTCATGACGAGCATTTTAATGGCATGAAGGCAATAAATCTACCAAAATAAAATCTCATATATATATATATATATATATATATATATATATATGTATATGTATGTATGTATATATGTGTGTGTGTGTATATGTATATGTGTGTGTGTGTGTGTATGTATATGTATGTATATATATATATATATATATATATATATATATATATATATATATATATATATATATACACATATACATATATATATACATACATATACACATATATACATATATACATACACACACACATATATATAAAACATAAATATATATATATATATATGTGTGTGTGTGTGTGTATGTATATATATATATATATATGTATGTATGTGTATATATATACATTATATATATATATATATATATATATATATATACACACACATATACATATATATATACATACATATACACATATATACATATATACATACACACACACATATATATAAAACATAAATATATATATATATATGTGTGTGTGTGTGTGTGTGTGTATGTATATATATATATGTATGTATATATGTATGTATGTGTATATATATACATACATACATATATATACATGTATACACACACACACACACACACACACACACATACAAATGAGAACACTAATAATATAATAATTATTTTTATTAACTTCTCCACTTACTATATGTGCAACGACTAGTGCAATCTATTTTTTTCAATATTTAACTTTCATAATCATGTTAAAAATTAGGAATATCTAAGCACTTTCATATACTTTTCTAAAATTTTACTTATACTTTTTGTAAAATATTTGCGTCTCCCTATAATTTCCTTATAGTTTTGATTAATTTTTAATGTTTTTATTCTACATGGGAATGCAAGCTTATATTAGTGGGCATTCATGTCTAAGTAACTTTGTTTATAGTGTTTTTTAAGTTTGAAGAAATAATTAAATTATTGACGATCTTATGTGATCTTTAGAAAGATCAATTTCCATAATTTTTCATTTGGATGTTGATTTCTAATTTTTTGATGACCAAAAAATGGGCTTGTCCCTCTATTCAAATTTTATATAAGGAAAAAATTCAAATGCAAGGTGACAATTCAAATTTACCTTTAGCTTTTAGACTATGTGATAACACAATAATATCATCATCTTTCAAACACAAAAAAAATTCAAATATATTTCAAGTTTTCAATGGTAGATCTATTTTGATGATATATTTAGAAATGGGGAAATGAATTTGTATTGAAGAGATGCATCTAAGGATGGTCATCTAATTTGTGGATGTACTCAAGTAGATTTTAATAATAAACAATGGGTTTATTTTGTGGGTTTCTCTAAATCAAAATTGAGTGGGGTTGTTTTTACATAAGTGACATAATGAGTGATATCTTCTTGTTGGGATATCATTTAGTTGGTGACTGAATATTTTCCCTTGTAGAGTAGGGTGTCATGTGTCCATCCTTAATTAAGTGTATGAACACATTTGGCTTAAAACATACATCTTCCTTAAGTACTAAATGGTTTTCCTCCTAAATGAAGGTGATCATTTAACCGATCAACTCACCTTTGTGGGAAGCTATATAAATAAGAGATTTGTGTTTTTAATTACCTATACAAACACCTCAATGTCTTTTGGTACCATAATATGTTCATTTGTTTCTTTAAAATTATCTCTCTCTTTGTTATATGATTTTATTCCACTATCATGATGTTATGCGACATGAAGTGGAATAACAATGTCATTGTTCGCCAATAATCTTGTATTATGGTTAGCTAGAACAAGTGTTCAAAAAAAGGAGAAATAATAATGTATATATCTCCATGAATGACCAAAAAAGGTGAATGGGACATAAGACCACACCCAAGCATGATATATAAACTTTAGGGACCAAAACACCCTAATGCAAAATGTAACTCCAAAAGAAAACAAAAAGTGGATGAGCACATAGAAGGCTTACCAATATTAGTATGAGTTGATTTGAGTTTGATGGGTTCATCATTGTTTGTCCCTCACTTTTGACCAAGTATTTGTTCCAATCTTTGGTACGCATAGCATGGAGGGACCATTGTCCATTTTTATGTAGGGACCAATATGACACAAGAGAACGATGGCACATGTGAGATTAGAAGCATGAGAGTTGAAGGATGTAGAAGGATAATGACATGAAAGACCCAGAATGAGAGGACCTAGTCAAGAGAGAATGTGGCATGAGGAACCCAAGCACAGAGGACCCAAAACAAGAAGTGAAAGACTAGGGGAGCACAAAGGAAGTGGAGCATGAGGAATACGAGAGCAGTTTGAAGAATAAATCAAATAGGACACCTTAACCCCACTGATCGGAGGCCTTATACTAGCCCATGAAGAACAAAACACTTAGAAATAAATGTATAACATTGAGCAGGCATTTAGGGGCATAGAGGCCCAATTCTATAGGAATAATTAATTATAAGAGTCACGACTCTCAACCTATCTAGAGTCCATGTGTCATGTGTCCATTTTGAGTTGGGAACTTGACTCTTGGATAGGTCAAAACAAGTATAAAAGCCCCTATTGTAAGCATTCATAGGGGGATTGATATGGGTGAACCTTTGAAGGAACATAGAGAATTTTGTCTTGTAATTCATAAGCACTTAATGAGAATTGAATGTTTATCAATGGTACATCAAGCAATGGACTGATAACTGTGTTGAATATTGAAATGTGTTAAGTGAATAAAGTCATGAGTTCCTTTCTTCTTTTATATTTAGTGAGTGATAGAAGTATAATATGTTATGTTGAGGAACAATAGTAGGATATTTTTTTGATAAGAAATGAGTAAACACATGTCATGTTTCAAAGTCTTCAGGAACTAATCTTTTGATTGCATGCTTTGGGTGAGCATGCGAGACTCATCCCTCGCATGATAGGGCTAGTGCACTAGCCTGTTGGGAAGAGGTTTCAATGTCGATGTAAAGAGAGAAAACCCAACATTTTAGTTCCATTACCAAGACCTGAATAAATTGGAGCATGATTATGGGAAATGTTTGAGTGCATTACATTAGAGAATATTGAAGAGTGGATTACCAATGTCGAATATAATTTTGTAGTTCCATATCTTGAACTAGGAGTTTTTACATGACAATGGGTAGAACAAAACCTCTACAACTCATTATATGAGACTTTATTTTTAGTTGAGGTCCCTGTTCTTTTGCATTCCTATAACTTAGCATATGCTGAAGGATGATCCTGAAACCTTGACTGCACGAAGACAATCATGGACACTAGAATGGTAAAGGAGTTTAGCACAACTAACAGTTTCTTGCATATGCTCATGTGAATGGTTGATTACTAGTGGAAAGGTGTTTAGAATAGTTACATCTTGGAATACGTTGTGACCACATATTCATGTCCTAAGGAAGAAAAGTTCCATTTTCTATGAGAACCAAGAGAATGTTATCTTTCATTGTTTTCCTTCGAGATTAAAAATCTAATTATTGATCTTGGGTTGAAAACACTACCGATGGAAGGCTAAAATCTCTTGTGCATGAGCCACACATTTGGAGGGGAGAATACTAGTTGGTTCAAGATTGTGGGTTCAACATGGTAGCAATCCCATGAGCACTATGAAAATGGAAGTAAACCCTCCACCACACCTTTTCCCTTGAGACTGCTACTGGAAGCATTGGAGGAGGATTAGGAGGTAATAGAGGAAGCAGACCCCCTCCAAGAATAGGACTTGAAACTTCTCAGTAATCATTTGTTCAACCACCTAAGGTTTATTATTAAATGACATTGCACCTACCTAAGTACCGAGGGGTAGAAATTGTAGCTGAGCATGTTCACAAGTGTGGTGAAAGGCAACACAATTTACAACCACCCTTTTAGAGTACACACATAAATGGTATCACAAATTCGACCCTCAGTAAGTAGTGGTTGACTATGACCATCTCAAAGTAACATTCCTACAAGAATTTGATATTCCTGAGTTTGAGCCATAGAGTATAGCAACGTTGAAAGACATAAAGTAGGGACTTACAGAGAGTGTATAGGAATATGATGTACATGGTTCAAGACCTTGCTTTCTAATTTGTCCTTTGAAATCAATCCTATTTAACATGCACAATGGTTCATAAGAAGTATTATTGTTACCTTTTAAATAGACCTTGTCACAAAGAACTTTCACCAATGCACATAAGGCTCTAGAGGCTGCCCTACATGCTGAAGTAGTTGGAAGTATGGATACTAGGATTGATCCCCTTTATGGAGGCATAAATAGCATCCATGGCTTCTCAACTTGAAAAATTGGTAGCAAATAATGCACATGAGACACATAGTGTTGTTTGGTGTATCGACTATGAAACTAAAGGACACACAAGAAACAACTACCCGCATAAGAAAATTCATGCAATCCTAGAGCAAACTTACAAGATTTGTCATGATGACCATGATGTTCATTCTTTTCCACTCTTGCAATGGGCCATGAACACTAAAGTATCCACGTATTGTAATATTTGTGATGCTTATACACACAACACCAATGATTGTCGTCTAATTAGTGATATTCATGAAGCTTGAGCGTAGGCACGCACCAAGCCTCAATTGCCAATTCCCAAGATAATGGTGGCTATCATGGGCACAAAAGAGGATGAGGATGAGGTAGTGGTCAGTTTCCACCAAGGACATGCTACAAGTGTAGTTCTCCATACCACTATCAGAGGGATAACCCAGAATACCCAACTTGTGCTTACTGAAAAAAGGACCACCAACTAGAAGAGTGTCCAAATTTATATGTAACCATCACAAAGGACCATAATGAAAAAGGCATCGGTATGATCTATATAGACAAACCACAATGGCACACTTGACCAACCATCCCTATTGTACAAGTAAACATTACTACTCGTAGTAGGGGCCAAATGTAATCTACAGCCTAATCGGTTGAAAAGGTACGTTGAGAAGAACCACAGGCTAGGAAGTACCCTAATGAAATTCAGGAAAATGATGTCCTTTAGTTTAAAATGGCGCTTGTGCATGAGCTCCAAGGTGAGATTCAATACCTTAAGGATAGGGATGTCACATAATGCACCACATTACAAAGGGAAACTGAACCTCCAATAATGTGGGATAGTTTTCAAGAACTATGCAAATGCATGCTTGATGAAGACATCATTCCCTAGCTTAGCACCTGGCTTAAAGGCCAAGCCCACCTACTAAAAGAAGCCCATAATCAAATCAGTTGGCAAAGTGAAGATCGATATTTAAACCATGCCTAATGTTAGGAAAGTCCTAGTTTCACTTATCTGAAAGATGGAGAAATATTATTTAAAGCTGCTATCAACGGATGGGTAATCGAGGATATTCTAGTAGATACTAGCACTAAAATAAATGTTCTCACTAAAGATGCCTAACAAAAAATGTCTAGTCCAGCCTTGCAACCTTCACCTCATGTCTTGTTCATGCCAAACAAGATTCGTGTGCATCCTATCAGAGTCCTTAAAAATGACACTGTTGAAATACTTAGGGTTTCCCTCAAAGTAGACTTTGAGGTTTTGAAGTCGGTAGAGGCTAATGACTACCCAACCTAACTGGGAAGGCCCTACTGCTATGAAAATCATGCAAATTTAAGCTTTAAAAATTGATACATTGGCTTTGAGAATACCGATCAACGCGTGATAATACTCTTAGACCAAGCACAAGGACCACCCTATATCAAGCCCATGAGTATTGATGAAGACATCAATAGTCTATATAATGTGACTATTTGACATGATGAACAACATGATCCAATTATAGATGGTATTCTTTGATGGACAGTAACCAATCTATCTCAAATACAACAAGCAATGCTTGTAACTATTGGGCCCATGGTGATTATGACCTCACTAGAAGATTGTGAAGCACCATCAACAGAGATGAAAACATCCCATGGGTTTAGTAATGCGAGGACCATTAGAGGGACCACCATTGGAGAGACTTAATGAAGCTCCACAATTCCAAGGACAAATGGAGGTGCATGATTTTGTCTAGCACCTAGAAGAGTTCTATGATATCAAAAATGAATGGATGAGGTCATTAGACCACATTTTTTTATGGTACCACCACAAGATGGTGGCATATGCATAAAGAGCACCTTTTGTATTGGGATCAAGTGTGAGTTTCTCTACATCATCGATTTTCCCATGATAATAAGATCATAGGCACACTTAGTTATAGTGGTATAGAAGCACCTGAACCTCACCTTGAGGCTTGTTAAACAATATTGTGAGTTGAGGAAACATTTTTACCAGAATCCCTATGGGTCCATACATTCTATGGAACTTTACGCACTTAGGCATGGGCTTAGTACATACATGAAGGAAGGCACATGGGAACAAGGTTGTGGCAATTCTTAACGGAAAACATGATGTCAGAGCTTTCTTACTCTTCACCAAATATGGACTTGTGCCTTACTCTTCAGACCATACATAAAGTAATCATTAGAGATCTGAGTCCTGTGAAAGATCGCTTGCATCGTATTCATCAATAACTAGAGGAACCCTTGGGTTTATTCATTGAGCCCCCTAAACAATCAAATATTACACCATCGATAGTCTCTAGTGAAGAACACCATGAATAAATCTGCTTGGAAAAGTATAAGCTTGTATTTCAAGTAGACGGAGGAGAAGGGTCCACTCCACTCGATCTATTAAATAACAACCTACATATTCCTACAAGTATTGGCTCATGAACTATTTGGGACACCAACTCCCCCATAGATAACCCTTATCATGGGCCCATTCAAACTGTTCAACTTAACATTGGCACAGAGCAGGAACTTAAGGTGGTGACCATTGGAAATTATTGGACTGAGACAAAAATTTCACAAATCTTTGAGTGTTGAAAGAGTATCAGGATGTGTTTCTGAGGAATTACAATGAAATGAAAGGGTTTCACCCTTCTCTTAGGAAGAATCATATAAATTTGATTGATGGTGCTCTCCCCATGAAGAAACACCCATATCAGATGAACCCTAACCTTCGAGCGTGCATGAAAGAAGAGATCGATAACACACTCTATGCCAAAATAATCACTCCTATTAATGAATCTGAATGGGTGAGTCTTATGGTAATCAGTATCAAGAAGGATTCGTATCTGCATGGATTATCAAGTTTTGAATACATCCTATGTCATTGATCCTTTCAAAGAAGAAATCATAGAAGGTGTTACCGATTGTGAGATATACTCCTTTACCAACATATTCTTGGGGTATCACCAAGTCCAAATTGTTGAGGAAGATCACTCCAAGACCACATTTACTATGGAATGGGACTCTTTTGCCTATACCATCATGACTTTTGGGTTAAAAAATGCCCCGATAGTATTCTCATAGGTAGCAGTGGAGGCTTTTAAAGATTTATAAGTTTCTCCAAGTCTACTTAGACAACTAGATGATATACAAGCTAATTAAATACCACTATGCGAATCTTAGGCTCATGCTTGAGCACTGTCGAGTGTTACAAATTTCCTTGAATTTGAATAAATGCTTGTTTAAGACACCTTTTGGGGTTTTCCTTGGGCATATCATTTGTAAAGAGGGACTCCTAGTATATCCAACCAATGTCTCTATCATTCTCCATCTACTAGAGCCAAAAACTCAACATGAGGTGTGCGCATTCTTAGGACACACGAGATACTATAGGAAGTTCATTTGAGGTTATGCCAAGATTATAACACCCTTGGAAGAGCTACTAAATTATAATGAGTAATTTATATGGATTGATTACTATAAAGCAACTTTTGAAACTCTGAAGGAAAGACTAGTTATCACTCTTATCTTGTAATTTTTGGATTGGATAAAACCCTTTCATATCCATGTTGATGTATCTAGCACAACAATTGGTACAATACTTTCACAACCAAGAGAGGGAAATTTGGACCATCCAATCTATTTCACTAGCAAAAAACTAACATCGGTTGTAAGGAACTATACCACCACCAAACGTGAAGCCTTGTTTATGGTTTACACACTATAAAAATTCAAATAGTACCTTCTGGTCACACCATTTATATTCTACACCGACCATGAGGATCTAATGTATCTCATCAACAAGCTAGTTCTCCATGAAATAATTTACTACTAGATAGTTCTCTTCCAAGAATTTTAGTTTTTTGGAGTAATAAAACCTGGGAAAACCAACTGTGGACTTGATCATTTATCTTGAATTGAAAATAGAGAACCTCCACATGCTATAGAATATGACCTTCTTAACGTACAACTCTTCCAAGTCATTAGGGTAACTAAATAGCCAGTGGATATTACCACATTCCTCAATATTGGTTGTGCACCTAATTCTCTCACTCTATAAGAAAAGAAACAACTTGCAGTCTGTGTCGCACCTTATCAAGTAATAGCAGGAGATCTATATAAGATGGACCATGATGAGGTACTACACCATTGTGTTATGCAACATGAAATCCTTGAGGTGTTATGAGAAGTCCATGAAGGTATTGTTGAATGACATTATGTTGGGGAGGTTACCGTGTGCAAGGTGTTGCTCGCTGGACTTTGGTAGCCAACTTTATTTAAAGATGCAAAAGCATATGCAAAGCAATGTGATATTTTCCAGTGCATGGGAAGACTCAATAGAAGAAATGCCATGCCATTGTGACCAATGTCTTCCCAAAAACCTTTTGAAAAGTGGGCTATTAACTTTGTGGGGCCCATCACTCTAGCAAGATGACACACAGGCTCACAATACATAATTACATCAACTGACTACTTAATGCATTAGGTTAAAGCAGTGCCAACCAAAGACTATACTGTAGCAACTACCATGTAGTTCATCTGAGAAAACATTATAACATGCTTTGGATGTCCTCTAAGCTTTACCAGTGACCATAAAACCCACAACTTGAATGAGAAAATTTGAATCTTGTTGGTTGAATTCATGATCACACATCACAAGATAAAACAATACCATCCACAGGCCAATGGAATGACTAAAGCCTTCAACAAGATCCTTAGTACCACTTTGACAAAAAAAATTAATGTTGGTAGAATTGATTGGGACAATAGTGTGTCTATAGTACTTTGGGCATATCAAACCACATACAAATGCCTCAACATAAGTACACCATTTAACTTAGTATATGGAAAGGAAGTAATCATGCCAATTAAGTTCCTAGTTCCATCTCTCCAGATAACATGTATAGGAAACCTTGATGGTGATGCCTCATTAAAATCTCAGCTCAATGAGCTCATGAAAATAGATGAGGCTTAGTTCCTTGTCCACTAGAATCAAAATGAGAAATGAAAACAAAAAGCATGGCATGATCACCATCTAAAGAACAAAATCTTCACCCCTGACATGAAAGTTCTACTCGATGACTTTAGGTTCATGTGCCACCCTGGGAAGCTTTGCATTCATTCGGATGGACCATTCTTAATACATAGTATTCAACCTACTAGAGCTTACTAGCTAAAGTGAATATATATATTTGGTCAATTCATCTCAGGACACTATAATGGGAGTCGGCTTTAACCATATTATGATTCTATTTCAATTTGTGTTATTTTCAATAAGGCTTATCAAAAATTTAGATCATGATTAAGGCCATTAGATTAGGATTTTCTGCTTTCAATAAAAAGCACTGCCCTTTAGGCACGTGAATATATTTTGAAATTTTTGGTCTAGTTATTTTCATGGAGGAGCAAGAACCCTTTTAGTGTGGGGTAAGATATTATGCATATGAATACAAGACATAACATGTGGGCACACAAGTTTCAAGGGCACAAGAGTCATACATGGTTCACAAGTGATTAAGGGCATGTGAGTCATTTAATAAAATAGATTCCTACCATTTGCATGATGATTGGTTTTCACTACTCCAGGAAAATAGGATAGTTGTCACCCACTTCCAAGAAAGGTGCAGGAAGGAATGGACCATTAATGCGATAAGGGTAGTCATAATAACAAGCATGTGAGTGGAATGATGGGACAATTTTGTTAGAACACTAAAGGCTCGATGCAAGATCCAAAGTATGAAGACTATTAATAGATACACATTTATGACCAAAAATGACAAGGAGAGGAAAGAAATTAATGAGTTAAACTAGTTGGAGTACCTATAAATAAACAAGTCGAAGTCATTCTACACTTTACCTTGATATAATATTCAAGTGCTTAACGAACCAGAGAACTAGAGACAAAGTTAATTTCCTTGTAGAACAGAGTGGTTGAGAAATAAATAAAGATGTGAAGAGGATTTCCAAGTAGAGGAGGAAGATTCTTAAGTGCAAACACATGTAGAAGTGGGTTGAGGTCATTCTTTTTAAAAAATTTAGGTTGTAGGTTCTGCCACTATTAAAGTGTGAAGATTGAGAGCTGAAGCAAGTTTGATCACCACCACGTATTCATTTGGGCATGTGGGATGTTCGAGGGTTAACTTTCAAGTGCCATGGAGGGTAATGCGGCTAAAGAAAAAGGTAAAAAGACCTGAAAAACTATCAACCATATCATAAGAGATAGAGGTGAGAGGAGAAGCATGGTTCCCTATAAGAGATTATCCTTTAGAAGACCCAGAAGAGACACTAAAGCAATTACAGTGTGTGGAAGTTTAGAGCGAGAGCATGAAAGAATCTAAGATGTTAAAAAAGGGAAAGCAGGTGCAGGCCTCCTCATCACAGATCGCTCCACCATCTCCCCCTAAAACCATATACATATAAGAGATGCAATACCCTGAGTCGATCTTGTGCACAAAAAATTGGGTCTCTAAGGTGGCAACTACGACCTATTTGACTACAACCATCACTAGCCAGGAAATGAGGTGCAGTTATAAAATGATTATCAGGTCTAGACCACCAACACATGAAACCAAGTGTTTTATGACTTAACCATCAAGAACCAGCTCAAAAAAGTTAGCCTCTTCCAACTCTTCGAACTACCATATTTTGGAAAGCCTACTGAGGAAGTTTAGTTCCTCCTCTTTGATGCTCATGAGGATTACATCCACTTCATAAGGCACAACATGAATATCAACACGGAGAGGGTAAGCAAAGTCACAGGACTCCAGTGCTCAGGGGTCAATGTGTTGGATGATTTGGTAGATATGGAGGAGATCTAGCAGACCATCACCATGCTAATATATCAAAAGTAACGATATGCAATGCACATTATAAACCTATAGGATCCTGCCCTAAGAGTCATAACATGGATCATTTCCACCAAGGTCAGAGGGACCGATTGATGGAAGGAGGTGGATATGGCCCACTTTCACATCACGCACCAAGTAGTACAGGGAATACAATATAATTGGGCACTGTACTTTGCCCAAAAGATAGTCCAAGATGTAGAAAAGGTGCATACAATGTCTAAGTTTAGGTTTCCTTGAGGGGCAATCTTATTATTATTGGTTTTTGATGAAATCAACATGCCTGACTAAAGTTCAAGATTTTTGAAGTGGGTGTATCCCCCCACTCACAAGTCCCCCACTAAGCGCTACAAAGATTTCACCTACCCACAACACATCACTCTAACATATAAGTTAAATATGGGGTACTGGTTTGATGGAATAAAGGTAGCTTTTTGGAATGAATGGCACCTTCCCAAGGATCTGCCCTCCCTAATAGAAGATCAAGAAGAATTCATTGTGAAGCAACAGTACTCCTTGGCACGTATTTAGATGAATCCTTCAAGAGAGATCTTAGCATGGCTTAATCTATATTATGCCTTCTCTACATGCTACTTCATTGATTCTATCAACATATTCTTTGATGCACAATGATTAATATACAAGCAAAATAGGTTGATGCAGAGCACCACACCCTCTGGAAGATGTTTGTATATCTAAAAAAAAGGCCTATATGGAGAAGGGAGAAATAAGCATAACCAACATTAGGATAAATAATATCTTGGTTGGGGAACAGATACACAATCTATTCTATATGTTACACCCCAACCCAAGCCCTCAAGATGGAGACATCAAAGAGAGGATCCCCTAGGTACTATTGAAAAAGAGGTAGTCTAAGCCAAGTGCCAACATAAGTGAGCAATAGGGCCCCCAAAATTGGTAAAATACAATGGAGGGACAGCCCTCTAGGCCAGTTCAACATCACCATTCAATGCCACAACCACCACCTCGCACTTCACCTTCACCTCATCCTTCACCATCATCATCTCCATCTCCATCTCATAGTTCTTCACCATCTACATCACCGTCACCTCATCATACTCCTTCCCACTCACCTACCCCACCTTATCCATTTGACCATCTCCTCATCCAACTCCCCCACCTTCACCAACAAGACCAACTTCACCTCCACCTTCTCCAAGGACTACCATTGAGTCAACACCTCACCACCCTCCAAGTCAAGCGACCCAAAGGGATCCCTCACAGGAGTAGATACATAATGTGGAACCTGATCCAGAGAAGACTCCATCCCCTATGTGAGAAGTTTTGGTTGTTGATCAAGTCAATATTGGAGAAATGAAAATTGATGGGATGGCTATTAGAAGCCATCAAGAACTTGAGTGAGACCCAAGAAAGGGGAAGGGGCTAGCTGAGGGGAAACCAGAACAGAGAGCATCATCTAATTTGTGTGAATGATACCAATTCAGTGTAAAACAAAAACTATATATTTAGAAGCATTTACACCTCAGTGATGTAACCCAATAAATAAGGAAGAAATTATCCTTCCTTTTGGAGATGTATAATGAAGATCCTCAATTCGACGGATTGCATTTTTTTTGGCCCAGATGCCCCAAGACTGTTGAATCTCATGAAATTTGATCCACAACAGCTCTCCCCAATAATGACAAGTGTTGCATTTTTGAAACTTGACATGGAAGTGATGTGCCAAAATATTTTGTCAGAGTCAAACACGTGCACGATCGAAAAGAAACATGGCAAGGTGGTGGTAATGTATAATAAAGTGTATGTTGAAAAGTAGGCGCTAGCTGAGGAAGTGGCCTCTTTGAAGCAATAAATTCAAGAGACCACTGAGGCTAAGGTAAGGGTATTAAACCTTTGAAAAACAATTTTGAAGGAAGAGCTACCACTGGCAGATGGCATACCATTAAATGGGGATGCCTTAGGGAAATTAGATACATTGGTTGAGATTTTGCTCAAAAATAATAAGGAGCACCCCACACCCAGAGATGAGTCCCAAGAACTTTTGGAGCAGTTCACCACTGTAGCAGATTTCTACCATAGTACTTTGGAAAGAGTCAGGGATGTTATCCCAATTTTGGATGGCATTTTTACACACATGGCATGCCTAAATAAAATAATAGAAGCCTGACTCAATGATGAGGAGGTCTTGAGGCAATAAGTAACTGATGTAGCTCTATTAATAAAAGACCACACTAAGCACGTGAAGGCATTCAAGGACATGGAAATAATGGAAGATGCTATTAATAACCATCATCAATAAATAAATGCTAGTTTTGCCACACTCCAAATATAAGTTGGCAAGGAGGTCTCTAAATTAGAGAACATCCAAAAAGAAGCTAATATAGCCCTGGAGGAACAGATGAAGAAGACCAAGACTTCAGTTCAATTGGAGGAGTTGAAAGCAGTAAAGGAGGCCATTGAAAAAATAATTGCTAATATTCTTGATGCCTTATCCCATTGGGATGAGTTGAGGAAAGAACTCGAGTAGAAAGGCCCTAAGTTCCTTTAGGATGCCAAATAACTTAGTCTAGGATGGACTAATAGCTTAGCGTGGGGTGATGTTGGCTCCTCCCTTTTGACCAAGTATTTGTTCCAATCTTTGGTGCACAGCATGAAGGGACCATTATCTATTTTTATATAGGTACCAGCATAGCATGGGAGAACCATGGCACATGAGGACCATTGCATGAGACTAGCAGCACAAGAGTTGAAGGATGCAAAAAGATAATGGCACAAAATACCCAGTGTGAGAGGACCCAGTCGAGAGAAAACATGGCATGAGGAACTCAAGAATAGAGGACCCAAAATAATAAGTGGAAGACTAGGGGAGTAAGAGGGAAGTAGAGGGTGAGGGATGTGCAATTAGTTTGAAGAATAAATCAAATAGGACACTTTAACCCCACCGATTAGAGCCCTTGTACTAGACCATAAGGAACGAAACACTTGGAAACAAATGTATAACATAGATCAAGCATCTAGGAGCATAGAGGCCCAAATCTATAGGAAAAATTAATTGTAAGAGTCATGACTCTCAGCCTATCTAGAGTCCATGTGCCATGTGTCCATTTTGAGTTGGGAACTTGACACTTGGATAGGGTAAAACAAGTATAAAAACCCCTATTGTAAGCATTCGTGGGGGGATGGGGGTGACTTTGAAGGAATAAAAGCATTCTATCTTGTAATATAAGCACTTAATGAGAATTCAATGTTTATCATATGGTACTTTGAGTAATGGACTATTAACTCTGTTGAATATTGAAATGTGTTAAGTAAATAAAGTCATGAATTCCTTTCTTCTTTTATATTTAGCTAGTGATGGTAGTATAATATTTTATATTAAGGAACAATAGTAGGATATTTTTTTGATAAGAAATGAGTAAACACACGTCATGTTTCAAAGTCTTGAGGAACCGGTCTTTCATTGCACACTTCAGGTGAGCACATGAGACTCATCCTTCACATGATAGGGCAATGCTCTAACCTATTGGGAAGTGGCTTCAACGTTGACGTAAAGAGAGAAAACCCAACAATCACCATTGATAAGAAATAAAAGTGATTTTTCCATCTAAATTTTTAATTTTACAATGGCCTTTGTAGTTTAGTGGTAGAGCATTAGCCTCGTAAACTTAAGGTTTATAGTTTGATCATGCATGGAAGCATGACCATATGCTATTGTTGGTTAATATTTTACTTTTATTGTTGAATTGAGTTGCTTTTATTTTGAATCAAAGATCTATATTATAAGGCAATGTGATTTTGTTAACATAAGCAACTTAAGGTAGTTTCATTTCTAGAATTATCTATTTGTATTTTATTTTTTGTATAATATAAAATATATTTTAAAATCAAAATAAATCTATTTTTGTGGGTCTATTCATGATGGAAGGAAGGAGTGCATAACATGATTTGTTATATACCTTCAAAACAAAATAACTAAATATATAAATTCATACACTTACAACACTATCTATTCAAATACATCCAATAAAATAAGAGCAATAAAAAAAGATTAACATGGCCTCTATGCAAGCATGACATATATAAATTGACAAATGATCTCAAAAAAACTTATTACATTAATCCTCTCTTTTTATTTTATACCAAAAAAATATACCACCAATTTTATCTTCATTCTTACAAGGACCTACCCATGCTAATACTATCAAATTTAATCAAATTACAATGATCAACTCAATCTACATAAGATTTAAGTCTTGAATAATAAATCTTATTGATTAGGTGCCTCACACCCAAACCATTACCATTTATTGATCTATTTTTTGGAAATAAATTTACAATATGAGCCTCTTATCAAGTTCCTCATAGTGCCACATTAGTTTAGTAGGAATGATTTTTGAAACCCTTCATCTTCTTCACTTTTTACTCTTAGGATGAGGATACATATTCATCTAGAGATTTATCTCTTTATGATTGTGATATAAGGGTTTCATATAATACAAATCACTTGATCGAATTTGAATCCATAGATTTTTGATGACTACCCCAAAATAAAATTAAAAACAAAAAGACTTTAGCATAATATAGGTCACCTAATCAAATCCGTAGAGTTTTGATGAGGGTTTTTAAGCATGGATTGATGCAGGTCAGACGATGGGTTTGTTCCTTCCTAGAATGTAGACACAAGTGAAAGGGTAGAGTGGGCAGGGTATAATAGGCAAGTCAAAGAGGGAAACACATAGGGGAAAATGGGTAAGACCCAGGGCATATCAAACAACAAGTAAACAAGCATGTGCATGTGCATGCTAGAAGAGAGTAGACAAGGAAGATCAAAAGTTTGAAGCAAACAAGACAAAGGCACTAAGCAGGGCCAAGGTGAGTCCAATAAACACAAAAAATATAAATTTTATCTCCGTCCTTTTTGCCTTATGTCAAGAATCTAGAACCACAAACAACTCTGATACCACTTTGATAAGACCTAAGAAGCACAATTGATTACCAAGCAACTAAACGCGGAATTTAACCAGAAGCAATAAGTAACTAGAAAACATAAACAACATAGAATATGAGAGACAATACCCAATTGTATTAATACTCTTCCAGAAGGAAATACAACAAAGAAGATGCCACAGTCTTCTTCTTTACACACCTTTAGGGCTCCCACACCTCTAGGGCATAAACAATAAATCTCTTCAAGAGCTCACTCTCTCAATTACGGTCCCAAAAATCAACTCAAACATAGAGTTTTTCACCTCCAACTAGTCAGTATCACTACTGCCAATACCACCAGTCAGTATCACTACTGCTAGTACACAAGTACTCCACGTACTCCATGACCGAGTATACACACATACTCCAAGTACACAACGTACTCTAAGTAGATCTCACCTGATCTTGCTACCTATTATGTTGCTGACCTCTCTGATCTTGCACACTCGTAAATCAACCTGGTTCTGCACACCTGCAAACCTAGATCTCTCACACACACACACCTGCAAATTAACTGACCTTACTTACTCAAAAGAACCCTTGTCCTTGCCTCACCAAGTCCTTATGATTCTTCATACCAGCACCCCTATGGATCTCTACCAGATCTTGTTATCCCACAGATCTACCTGATCATACACACTTGGCACTGTGGCACTATGAGGAGCCAAGCTTGCTCTCTTTATCTAGCACCCAGAGAATCCCTGTTTTGATCCCTCACACTTTTTACAATACAACCCATGAGTCTCTTAAATAGATCTCATGCAAACAATAATTAGACATCCAATTACAATAATTAGATCCGTAGCTCCAAGACTAAAATTAGCCTTTAACATGCAAACAATCAGTTTGTTAACAAACTGTTCATGAACTAGCAGTTCTGAAACCGCACAGGGGATCGACGTCAGTCCCTGTCTGCCTGGAGATGATTGACGTCAGCCGATCCTGACTAATGTCGACAGCTTCTTGTGTACACCTGACCGACGTCGGTTGGCCTGACCGATGCCGGTGACTATGACACTCATCAACCTCTTCCAATGTCTGCATCAGTGAAGCTTTTAGCTCCACAACCTAACAATCTCCCACTTGGAGATAAACAGCTACACTGTACCTGTACTTGTACACCATTTAATTTGTTTTCTAGCTTGTATCCCTCTTCAAGCTCAATCTTGAAGACCAACCACCACACATCTTGTGGTGCAACTCCTATCATCCAAGTAACCTGCCATATCCAAAGTGCCTGACCCTGCATAGCATGAATCCCTGTTGGTGGTCCTTCTCAAAAGCGGTTCCTTCCTTCTCAGATTGGCCACAAACCTACTGACAACTCCCACTGCTGGGGCAATATCAAGGAGTACACATGTACTCAACCTCATCATGTGATTGAGGACCCTGTTCTGTGAACTGTCCATCCATAGGTGCGCTTTCCGTTTCTGCATCCTGCACTACCTTCACACAATCATCCTGAGACAACATCAACCTGTGATCTTCCCTGTCTCTAAGAATACTCATGCCAAAGAATTTTGCTGCTCCCAAATTCTTCATGACATACCACTGAACTAACTTTACCCTTAGCTCAACAAATCCCTGTATGTATGCACCTGCAACAAGCACATCATCCACATACAGTAACAGGATAATGTCGCGACCATCATCCAACCTGGTAAAAAAACCATAATGGTTACAATGACATTGACTAAAGCCATGCTTTGTCATCCACCTGTCAAACCTGTACCACTGTCTTGCAACTTGCTCAAGACCATATGACCTGGCCTTCCGTCTCACGTGTTCATTCTCTCTCTTCTTTAACTCCGCTGGCAACTCTACCAAACCTCCCGTTTGGTTCTCTCTCAAGGAATCAACTTCCTCATCCATGCCATGCTCCCACTGTTTATTGGATTCTACCTGCTCTGCTTCTTTAAAACTTCCTGGTTCTTGACCATCAGTGAGCAACAAGTAGTGTAAAGAAGGGGAATAATGAATTTGAGGCTTACTTACACTTTCAGTCCTCCACATGGGCGTTTGAGACTCCTTGACAGCTTGTTGTCCACCCAAAATCTGTTCTGTCAATGACCGATGTCGGTCACCTCCCAGTCTGCCACCGACCGACGTCGGTTCCCTGTGACTGACCTGATTGCCGACGTCGGTTTTTTGACCGACGCCGGTGTCTACCCGACCGACGTCGGTGTCCACCCGCCTGACATTACCAACTTTGCCTATCTGCACATGACCGACGTCGGTACCTGTCTAATCGACATCGGTTCCTCTTGATCGACGTTGATAACTGTGTTTTCTTGTGAGTGATAACTTTTTACTCGCGAGCTCTCTTTGGATCAAAACCCTGTCCAAACTACCCTACTCAGAGTTATCCAATCCCATCCATTGATCTCTATCCATCATCTCCTCCAAGAACACCAAGGCTTTTCAGTTCTTAAGTCTGTCAAACACATCTGACTTCCTCTTAAGAACATGCATCTCCTTCTTGCTCATGTGACCAAGCCTACAAAGCCATGTCTTTGCAATAGAAGAATAATCAGTAATATAAGTAGATAGATAAAGGATACCTACTTTCTTACCACATGCTAATTCAAGTGCATCCGCTGTGAGAGTTCCTGTGCATCTCTCATCACCCAACTTTCTTGTAGAAATTAGTGGCATCTTTAGGACTGGGACCTGCATGACCTCCTTCAACACCCATGTGTTGGCCGTCTGCAATTTTAGCCGCACTTCCCCTTTGCCAATACTTTGACAAGGCTCACCAACCCCTCTATTTGGGGCTGCATGTAAAGAGGCAACAGAATCTATAAACCAATATTATACTTTATCCAAGGAACATACTAGAGCATCCTGTGCAACAATACTTGCAACATCTGCTTCTTCAGTTCCTTCATGCTGATCTTCTACCAACCAACAATATTTATTTACCTGCTCTTTCTTTCCATAACACCGTAATTGACCATTCGTGCCTTTGAATTCCTCCATTCTTAGCTTACTTTCTTCTGCCATTACTATACTCCCACTCAATCAAAAACCCCTGAGAGTGACCTGTAATCAAACACAAACCTGCTCCCTGTAACCTTAGCTCTGATACCACTTTTTCAGGAATCTAGAACCACAAACAACTCTAATACCACTTTGATAGGACCTAGGAAGCACAATTGATTACCAAGCAACTAAACGCAGAATTTAACCAGAAGCAATAAGTAATTAGAAAACAGAAACAACATAGAATATGAGCGACAATACCCAATTATATTAATACTCTTTCAGAAGGAAATACAATAAAGAAGATGCCACAGTCTTCTTCCTTACACACCTCTAGGGCTCCCACACCTCTAAGGCATAAACAATAAATCTCTTTAAGAGCTCACTCTCTCAATTACGGTCTCAACAATCAACTCAAACACAGAGTTGTTATTCACCTCCAACTAGTCAGTATCACTACTGCCAATACCACCAGTCAGTATCACTACTGCCAGTACACAAGTACTCCATGTACTCCACGATTGAGTATACACACATACTGCAAGTACACAACATAATCCAAGTAGATCTCACCTGATCTTGCTACCTGTTGTGTTGTTGACCTCCCTGATCTTGCACACTCGTAAATCAACCTGGTTCTGCACACCTGCAAACCTAGATCTCGTACACACACACCTGTAGATCAACTGACCTTACTTACTCAGAAGAACCCTTGTCCTTGCCTCACCAAGTCTTTATGATTCTCCATACCAGCACCCCTGTGGATCTCTACCAGATCTTGCTGTCCCGCAGATCTACCTGATCATACACACTTGGCACTGTGGCACTATGAGGAGCCAATCTTGCTCTCTCTATCTAGCACTCGGGGAATCCCTGCTTTGATCCCTCACACTTTTTACAATACAGCCCATGAGTCTCTTAAATAGATCTCATGCAAACAATAATTAGACATCCAATTACAATAATTAGATTCGCAGCTCCAAGAATAAAATTAGCCTTTAACATGCAAACAATCAGTTTGTTAACAAATTGTTCATAAACTAGCAATTTTGAAATCGCACAGGTGACCGATGTCGGTCCCTGTCTGCCTGGAGATGACTGACATCGGTCGATCTTGATCGATGTCGGCAGCTTCCTGTCTACACCTGACCGACGCCGGTGACTGTGACACTCAACAACCTCCTCCAATGTCTACATCAGTGAAGGTTTTAGCTCCACAACCTAACAGGTAAGACCCACGGCATATCAAACAACAAGTAAACAAGCATGTGCATGTGCATGCTAGAAGAGAGTAGACAAGGAAGATCAAAAGTTTGAAGCAAACAAGGCAAAGGCACTGAGCAGGGCCAAGGTGAGTCCGATAAACACAAAAAATATAAATTTTATCTCCATCCTTTTTGCCTTACATCTTTCATATTCTAAGCATTTTTTTTATAAATATAATATACTAGGTCAGACTAAAACCCGACAATCTTAAGAAATGAAAGAAAAACCCCATGAAGGTAGTAAGAGTATGATAGAGATTAATAGTAAAGAACACATCAATATTGGGAATGACAATATAAAACTAATTGAAAATAAATAAACATCAGTGGAAGAGAAGCATATAGTCACCAATAGGGAGGAACTAGGGGGATCTCAAATAAAGATGCAAACACAGAGGCCAATGATGGGAATGATGCCTCAAGAAGGCTTGGTAATTCCATTAGACCTCATTCAACATCCCCTATATCAATACAAGTGTGCAATGATAGGGTCAGGGGGATCATACATTCAATCAAACATATTGGGATATCATCAAACTAGTGTATTAGACACTGGTGAAAAACTACTCTATGTTAATCCAAAATAATATAAAGTTATTTTAAAGTGGAGGTAGGCTTGAAAGCTAAGGCAAACTAGGAGCAGAAAGCTGACAGTTATCCTACCAAGAGCAATCAACAACACTACAATAATCATTTCCACAAAGTAGAAAAAATTGTCAATCCAGGTTACACCACGCCAAGAAAGAGGTAAAGAAACACTAAACACACTGGTTAAGAACAAAGTTGAACCGAAGAAGGATGTGAAACAATATACTCAATCCACCTATCATAGGAAACAAGAGAACGATAATGCACATTAGAACCATAGATGGGTCCTAGAGGACAAGGAGAAGGGAAAAAAAGTATATGTGGGTAACAAACAAAAGGAAATTGAAACTTATTTGGAAAACAGAGGGGAAAGAGATGAAGAGAACCAAGAAAGCAAGGAATTATAGATCCCAACATCAACACCACTAATATGGTCACCCGATCTATATGTTAATGAATTAATGAACATGAAAAGGAGGCTCAAATACTTAGAAACAAAGAAACAATTTGAAGACAACAAAATGAAGGAGGTTATAGACATTAATTGGCAACTTATAAGAGAGAATAAAATACTCAAGGAATAAGTAATCAACTGACAAAACAACATGGAAACAGGGCAACAAGAGTTGATGGCTATAAAACAAGATTTAAATCATATAAAAATAGTAGATGAAAATAAGTCAAAAGGGAAGGAAGGAGGGAATGCACCACAAACAAAAGAGCCCCAATCAACAACTACAAATACAGAAGTAAAAGAAAGTCACTTGGGAGTTCAATGTGAGGAGACCAAGTCTTAGGATCAAACAGTAAGAGGACCTTCAGATGAACAAAGGGAGATAATATAAAACTAGGTTAGAATGCAAATAGGAGAAGAACATGAGAGACATGAGAGGGTTGCAAACATCATTATTGAAGGATTGAAAGACTGCGGTGAGAATGAGAATACCAACAAATTAACAAGAGACTTACTGGCATACCAGATACATTGAATAGGCTTTATTCTTCAGGGAAATAGAATGGGAAAACTGATATGAGGAGGAAAGGATAAACATGCAAGAGTTATAATGAAAAACACAAAAGACAAGAATAAGATACTAAGGAATAGAAGGTTTCTTAGAGGGACATACATCTACATAGATGAAGATCTAACCCCCATGAAACAAGAAGAAAGAAGGAAAGAATGGGAGAAAGTGAAAACAATAAGGGATGTAGGTAAATGGGCATGGCTATAGAATGGAAGAGCCCAAATCAACCACTGAATGACACACAATAAATAGGGATTCAGGCCCCCCCAAAAGTAGTTGACCTTGGTATGTTGGAATTGTAGAGGTTACCCTTGAAGAAGAGGTCATGGGTTGGGGCCCATAACAGAGGGAAAAGACATTATCACTCTCATTGAGACTCATGAACATGAAGGCTACAAAGTCCTAAATTTTGAATGATGTAAGAAAATATCAGTTTGGAACAAAAAAGCTGAAAATGGCAAAGGACATGGAGGGGTTACCATGCTAATCAAAGAAACATGGTGTGGAATTATAAAAGTGGAGAAAGAGGACCCAAATAGACAACATATATGGCTGAAAATAATAGAAAACGAGTTAATAATTAGGATTGTTGCTTGCTATTTTTCTCTGAGAGACTTAAAAACATATAAGAAAAGGAAGTTAGACTGTGAAGACCCCTATGCATCACTAAAAAGTGACGTTTCAATTTTTAATAGTTTAGGAGAAGTCTTTGTCATAGGGGACTTCAATGCATGGAAAACAAACAACCAAGCTCTTAATTTGAGAAATGAAGGAGTGGGAAACAATATGTTATAGTTAGAAGAAGAAGACTAGTGTCAGGAAAGGAATTCACAAGATGGAAAGGGGGCAGTTACATACTATGGGGTAGAACTATTGGGATTATGTAGTTTGTATGACATGGTTATATGCAATGACATGAGATCATGGTCGAATTCATGGAAGATCACGTGAAAAACTTACAATGGTCAAAGCGTGGTAGACTATATTATTTGTTCACAAATCTCTATCTCGAGATTGATGAATTTCGAAATTGGGGACTGCCCTATAGAGATGAAATCAAACCATAATGCAATATATGTAAAACTCAATATGCACATAAATCATCAACACGGAGATAAATAACACCAAAAAGAAGGGAAGAGACCTCTTCAAGGTAGAATCCTCATGACTCAAGGTAATCAAGAACTCTTCAAAGCAGCCCTTAAACCTCATTCTCAACAACATTTTCAGGATACAAAGCATATTATTCCAGCTATGAATAGTGGTCCAACAAATATTAATATGTTGTTTTCTTTAATTCAAAAGGCCCTAACTAGATGCAAGATAAGTAGACCTACAAGTGGAAGTGCAAGTAGTTTTCCAACAAATTCATGGTATGATGAAGAGTGCAAAGCAACACAGAGAAATTTGAGAAGACATGGAATGACCAATGAAAACAAAAAGGCTTTTAAAAAAGTCATGTGGTCCAAAAAAAGAAAGTTACATGACCACAAGGAGAAAATAATTAATTTCCATTGGAAAGCATAATCCCAAAGGTTTTTGGAGGGAACTATAACAAAAGACAAAACAAATAGAGAACAATATTATAGATGCCCAATGGCTAGAGTACGTAAAGCTACTCTATGAAAGAGCTCAAGATAAAGATAACCCTTTGGTAATCAACACAACAACTAAGTTTTTTTCTATGAAGGATATCACTCAAGGCATAAAGAGGTTAGCAGGGGTAAGGCATAAGACATAAATAGGCTGTAAGCTAAATATCTAAAGTGGGGCTTAGAAACCCTTGCACCACACATAAAAAAACATATTCAATGGCATCATCAAGGAAGGCTTCCCAGCAGATTGGAAGACTAGTGTCATTATCCCTCTCTATAAAAGTGGGGATATCAATAATCCATACAATTACCAAACTATCATGGTGAATCCCCTCCTTGAAAATCTATTTGGTAGCATGATAGAATGCAAAATTAGCAATTTGGGTGGGAAAAGGGGGTAAAAGAGCAAAAGGGAAAGCAGGGTTTAGGAAGAAACACTCCACTATTGATCATTGCATCACTCTTAGACACTTGATTGAAAAAGTATGGAATGCTCAGGGAAAAGAAACTTTTTGTTACTTTGTTGACTTCAAAAAAGTGTTTGACACAGTCCCTAGAGGTAAACTTTTGATTAGACCGGAGGAGCTCGGAGTCCCAGATGAAAATAGAATGGCAGTGCATAGACTCTATGAGCAAGTTAGGGCCAAAATCAGAACAAGTGAAGGTATGTTGGAATGCTTTGGAAGCAACATTGGAGTCAAACAAGGATGTTCTCTATCTCCAACCTTGTTTGGGCTATACATCGATAAACTAGAGACAATAAATAACGTTGGAGGAGGGGGTGTCCACCTAGCTATTTATGTTGTAAAGTTACTTTTATATGCAAACAATCTCATTCTAATTGCAAAAATAACCCATAGTTTGAGAGAACATTTGAAATCTTTATAGCTCTTTTGTCAAGAGGTGGGAATGCAAGTGAACACTAGCAAGACAAAAATTATGATATTTTCTCTAAGAGAAAAAAGAAACATATTGAATTCCTTTTCGAAGGAAATCCACTGGAAATATTGGAAGAATACAAATATCTTGGGATTGAATTTCACAACAAGCTTAGTTGAGAGACCTACAGGGCAAAAAGATTTTAAGGAGGGTGGAAGGCCTTATACTTACTACAAAACAGATGCAGGAATGCAGAATTATGGGATTGGAAAATCAAGAGAACCTTGTTTGGCCTACTTGTCACACCGGTTGTCCTATACAGATGTGAAGTTTGGGGCACCAATGTTTCTAACATAAATTGGAGATAGATAGAGAGAATCCAAAAAAATTTAATCACAAGTCACCTTAAAGTCAAAACATCAGTTCCATGTGAGATTCTATTAGCTGAATCAGGTACATTTTCATTGAAAGCATCAACAATGACTTAGACATTAAGTTATTTAGTTGAAATAGGCTTAAATCTTATTTTCGATCTAGCTAATCAAATGTATTCCAATAATGTTTGACTTTGGATTCTATAAAGTTTCATAGTTATTATTTTGGGAATATTCCTCAACATCATATTGAGGATTATTCCATGTATTTTGGTTTTAGTTTTTCATAATTTCCTTTGTCCCTTTGGTTAATGTATGTTGCCTGGGTATATATTGTACCATCATTTGAAATTATTTATTGCATAATTAATAAAAAATATCATGAGGAAACACTTGATCACTTGTTTTTTCAATGTGAATTTGCTGGCGAGTTGTGGAATAGGTGGCTAAATCTCTTTAAGGTTCAATTAGCTTTTCAATTGAACCTTTGAAAACATTTGGGAAACCTATAAATGTAGAAAATTCAAGCATACCTTTACTCATATCGGTTGGTCTTTAGGTCTGAGTTTCATTTGGTGGAACATTTGGTTAGAAAGAAATTCTTGAAATTTTCAAGAGGAATTCCACTCCTCAGAGTTGGTATGGAACAAAATTGTAAGCAGGATCTCAGAGACTATCAGAGCTTCTCATATGTCAAAGAAACTCCAAGAGAAAGAGAAGACTTTCGAAGTTCAAAATTTTGGAACATGGAAACCCCCTCCCCAAAGATGGGAAAAGTTAAATATAGATGGGACTGCTAAGGATAATCCAAGGGATGCAAGGAATTGGTTTTCTTAGAAGAGATTGTGCAAGGAAGATCCTACATTGGGAGTTATAAGGTCTAGGAAGAGATACTACTATTGAAACAAAAGGGTTGGCTATCAGACAAGGTTATCTCAATGCTTACGAGCAGGGGGTACGTAAGATTCTAGTGGAGTCAAATTCTTAAATTATGGAGATATTTTTTGGGATCTCATTGCTAATTTTTGATCACAAGCTCGACGAATAAGCAATATTGTTACTCAAATCAAATACATATGGAAGTAGTTTCGAGGAAGTCATCCCAATCTATGTGGCTAGATGAAGGAATGTTGTGACTGATTTTTTTACTAAACAGGGCAACGAAAGACCAGTTGGATATACATTGGCTTTTAATCAGGATAAGAACACTTTAGAATGGTTGGAGGTGAATGAAATGGTCCATCGTTTAGCCAATATAGATTTATGTAAGGGAAAACTAAAGTTGGTATCCACTAATTCTTGAGGATTTTTGGAATTTAGCGCAGTCAATAGTTTTTTTTATCTCTTGTCTGTTTGCTTCCTAGGCCTACCAAAAGTGGTAACTTTGTGTCTATACTTTAATTCTTTTTAATAAATCTTTTTACCTTTTCAAAAAAAAATAGAAAGTAAGTTGCATTGTGGAATTGATTAATAGCCGTGTTTGGTGTAGGATACATTGCGTGTTAGTTTATGTATGGACTGTGTTGGGTCGTGCATTACATTCATGGCGATCTAGTTTTACGTGGAGGTGTTTCTAATAGAGTAGATAAAAAATTATACATTTTTAAAAATGTTTGATTTTTTCTTTTATATATTTGTTGCATATGTTTTGATTTTGCCCTATAATTTTTGGTAAAAAAATCTCTTTGATTAATGCTTGTTGCTTGCATATTTATTGTGCCATAATTTTAAACTGGCTTTACTTCTCATCAATGGACATTGTTCATGTATGTGTAATAAAGATTTATTCTATCACATTGATTTCAATATTATTATAAAAAATAATTTACTTTTACAATGGCTACAGTTTATAAGAAATGTGTTTCATTGTTCTAATCTAGCCAAATAAATTCTCCACATATGGGGCAAATTGTAATCAAACATTTACTTTCATATGGCATGCAAAGATCGAGCCAACAAAGACAACAAGAGGGTTCAACGTCCAAGGTTGTCATTGCATTCTATTATTGCATGGTTTAGAATCTGAAACGTTGCATTTTGTTGCCTATGTTCAATTGTTATGCCTTTAAAGTTTAAGCAAATGTAAAAAATTATGTTCATTTGATGATTGTGGTGTAGGGTCCACTACATCTTAATTTATGTATGAACTATGTTGTGCCACTTTTCTTGTCTATTCTAAGCTTATATTTTATAGTCCCATTCACACGTAAACACTGACATAATTACTTTATCTTTCAGAATGTACGTTTGATAGCATTGAAGATATTATGATTCGATGAAATTGCAATAAAGGTTTCAAGCACCAAATAGAAGCAACCAAAACATGTGCTCTTCAGATGCTTCTACAATTAGAGTTATTTGCACCAACAATTTTGAATTCAACTAGTTTTATTCACTTTGATTAATGTATGCTACTTGGATATTTATTGCACCATCATTTTTAACTGGGCTTTATTGCTCATCAATGGACATTGTTTATGCATGTGTATTAAAGGTCTATTCTGTCACATTGATTTCGATATTATAAAAATAATCAATTTCTATAGTTGCTAAGGTTTATTAAAAAAAAAATTTATTATTTTAATCCAATCTAACAAATTCACCACATACGGGGCAAATTGTAAGCAAACATTTTCCATGATTCAACATGTGAAGATTGAGACAACAGAGATAACGAGAGGTTTTAGCTTCCAAGGTTGCAACTACATTCTATTGTCGCATGGTTTTAGGCCCTGAAAGGTGCATTTTATTGACTCTATTCAATTGCTATGGATTTAAATTTTAAGCAAAATTATAATTTTATGGTCATTTTATGGCTATGGTGTAGGTTCCATTGCATGTTAATTTATATATGAAGTATGTTGTGCCACTTTCTTGTCTATTGTGAGCTTGTATTTTATAGTCCCATTCACATGTGAAGACTAACATAATTCAATTATTTTTTGAAATCCAAGTTTGACAATATTGGAGATCTTATGATCTGGAAAAAATGCAGGAAATGTTTCCAATGGTGAATGGAAGAAACCATAACAGGTTTTTTTTGCAATTAGGGTTATTTCCACCAACAATGTTGTATTCAACTAGTTTTGTCCCTGATAGGGTAATGTGTTTTTTTATTATAGCTTTCAATATTTCCTTTCACCACTCAATATTTGTGTTCTCTCTATTTTTTCAATATTGTAGATGCAAGTTAGGGGAAGCTGAAAATAAGTTTTGTTTTCCTTTCAATGGTTTGCATTTTAAAATTTTAGAGTTATCTCTGACTAAACATAGCTATTTATTGCATTCAGTATAGCTACATCAACTAGTTTGTTTTATTTTTAAAGTGCTTTATTTTGAAATTTTAGAGTTTATTACATAGTGTCATTTAAGAGGTTTAGAGCATCCAGAATGCTTACTTCCATCTTTAACTTGCAGAACACAACATTGTGATTCCAAACTTACTAACAATTAATATCTCAAATTATGATAAAATTAAACAAGTATCATTTTTTTTCGATACTTATCAAAATGTATTGACCTAATAACAACCCTCATATTTTTTAAACGTGTAAAATTACTTGTATTGTGTGAATTTTGTCTAAACACAATATTTAGATTTATAGTTTTACTATGTAGCTCTATATGGTTTTTTATTAAAGTAAATTCAAATTGTAAGGGCATAGATTTATCTACACATCTATAGTTATAAAAGTCTTCATAAACAAATTTATTAAGCTTTGCAACGAGGCCGAAAATATTTAAAAAGCAACCATGATCTGGATATTTGTTCCAGATCCCCCCTTAAATAAGATATGATTGGAAATATTCAAAAATAATGGGTGACATCATATGTAACTATATAGTCTTATGGCTAGAACAGAAATAATTTTCTCCAATCGCAAATTTTTATGTAACAAAAGTCTATTGTTATCCTGCATTCTATTACGCAGTCGGGTTATTTTTTATTTTTTTTGACATTTATAAATCTCAAATAGCAGAGGCTAGCAAGCAATTGAATATACTCTCAATGGATTACATAGTATTAGGGTTTTGTTATATTTGTCATGTTTTTCAATAAATTAAGCTATGTTATACTTTCACTTTTTTTTCTCTTGGTGTTGCATGTTAGGTTTCAAGATGCCCCGAGGGATTTTGTGGTGAGAAATGGTGATTTTGCAAAACCTTTAGCACTTGTTGTTGAACACCTTGGCACTACACTAGACCACACTGAGTATAAACCATTTCTTTATTTTTCTTGTTGCTTTGTTATTGTTATTGTTTGTTTTTTAGGTCTTAAAGAAAAAAATAGTGTCAATGAAATGATAAGGACCAAAAATATTTGTTTATAGGTTTAAATAATTTAAGCAATGCTTAAAGTATTTATTTATAAGTTTAAATATTTTAAGCAATGCAAGTGATGGGGAAGCTTTAACTAGTGTGGTGTTGAACACTTTGAGATTGCACTAGATCACTTGAGACTACCCCAGGTCACAATGAGTGTATATTGTTTTTTTTTTTTTTCTTTGTTTTTTTTTTCAAATTTTTATAGTATGTTTTATGTGCATTTCCATCTTCTATTTGCATTACTTTTGTATGAATGTTTGCAAAAAAATATGCATTAGTTATTTAATAATATCTTTTTAATTGGGATCGATCAATGTTTTCACATAGAACAATTCAACTTAGTATTACTACATGTTTTTGTTGATTTATTAATTGATATTATCGTATTTTGTTTCATAAAATTATTCATACCTTTTCTAAAGATTGCAATCTTCTTTCGGGGTAAGGCATGCACGCTTCTTATTTGAAGCACAGTAAGGTGCCTCCTACATGTTGGGAGTACACCCTGGTCCCATATACTGTAAGCTACCTTGATGACTATAACCAAAGCACTACCCGGCATCGTGGACCTTAAATATATATTAGTATTATTAATCATTATGTCACCTCAATCTTCCTCATATCTCAGTGTGTGTTTCCCCTCATGTTTGACAACGACAACCTCTGTATATGACATGTATCGTATACACATGGTTTTATTTCTTTACATAGTCTCTACCCTGAATAAATGTATTGATTGCAGTAACTCACCAATACAACATGGAATCACAGATTCTGAAATTCTACACTTTTTTAACAAATGTAAAACAATTCTTTCACAATTTGAAGTCTCACAACTCTATATACATTTTCTTCACAAGTTCTTGAATGTTTTTAGCTAGTGTATTTTTCTATTCATTACAACTAATTTTACTTTTCTACACTATGCAATCCATATGAAGATGTTAGCGTATCTCTTCCATATTTTTATGGCTCAACTACTATTCACAATCACAATCCACTGATTCTTGATGTAAAGTTTGTTCAAAAGAATTTACTTTTTCCCTCTATAAACTTGACAGCAGAAATACACAAGTGCGTTGCATCAGTGAGAACAAATCTCTTTCCGTGGATGGAACATTTATAATGAAAATTCTACACTAAATCATCTTCTAACTTTGTAATTAAAATATTAATGTAAATTGTATGATCCCTCTACAACTTATTCTTATGTAACTAAGGTCTTTCCCAACACAGTTGCATACTACTAAAGAACACAATATTTGAGTCTTTTCTTTCGCTCATTGTGTTTTTTTAATACAATTTTAAACAATACAAGGCAACACTTTACACAAGAAGTAATTATGATGTCCCTAATATTAAGATATATAAATGGAAAATACTTGCTTTTTGCTACATATGATCAATTGTATTTACATGTGCTTATTTATTTTCTGCAACTAAGTCATCTACATTGGTTATTAGTCTCTTAGCTTACACTCAAATGATATTGATCTCACTTTCTAATTTTACTCTTGTTTTTAGTATTACATTCTTAAATTTTTTGAGATTTTAATAATGTTGTTACTCTGCAATAATAAATATATATAATATCGTCCCATTAATGGGTCCTTCGGGTTTACTACAAAAGATAAAAGAAGAAAAAATGTGATTTGGCTCCCCCCATCTGCAAAATGGTTCAAACTGAACTTCGATGGTGATTCTCGAGGCAACCCTGGAGCCTCGAGTGTTCGATCTTGTATAAGGGATTTGGTGGGTCGCTTATTTGTGCGACGTCCATCAAACTAGTTGATGGGTCCAATAATGAAGTGGAAGCACAAGCTTTGGTGGTTGGGCTTGAGATGATAGTTTTGTGTGGAATTGAAAGATTGGTGATTGAAGGAGACTCTCAGATTTTGATTCAAGGCTTGCGCAAGAAAGTTACTAAGTCTTAGAAATTAGCTAATATTCTTGAAAAGACTTGGTCGTGTTTAGGTTCTATTAAGGATTGAGATTGTCGTCATTGCTTTTGGGAAACCAACATAGCAGCAAATTTTCTTGCCAATGTCACTATCGACCAATTGGAAGCTATAAGGATGGATAATCAAAGGGAAGCTTGTGTGGATTTCAATGGGGTCTCATCCATTAATTTGGGCATTTAACATCTTTCCCTCCACGCTTGTGTGAAGGGTGGTGTCCTAATGATAACTCTTGTTGGCAGTTTGTGGGAATGACTGCGTGGTTATTGTGTTAAGTTTGAGCGGTATGCTCTAGGTTGGTTGTGGTGGTCACACCCTATTTTCTTGGTTCGGTTGTGTTGACAAGCTTTGTACTTGCTCCAAGGTGTTGTCTTATGGGTTCTTTCAGGAGTGGTATGGAAAGGGCAGTGGTTGAAGCTTTAACGCTGCTTGCGGTTTTCGGCATGGGTCAATTTTGTGAAATTGCTTTTTACAGTGAGGTCTCATAGTTTCGTTTGAAAAATATTTTATGGGTTCCTTCCAAGGAGGTTCTGTAATCAATTCAAATTGTTCTTGGAGAGGATTATCTTTGTCATAGTCTCATAAGCAAAGTGAATTCTGGCGTGGCTTCCCTATTTGCAAGTAATCTTTGGTGGCAAATAAGCATCAAGTAGCGGAAATGGTGGAGTATTTTGCTGCTCCTGCGCACAGGGTGGGTTTGATGGAAGCAATTGTCGTTATGGATTCAGGGTCATTCGCTAGTTTGCCTTTTTTCGGTTTAGAGGGTTTAGGTGTGGTCCTCTCGATTTTAGGGCTTTGGAACCAAGTTTGTGGCTCTTTTGAGTTATGTGGAAAATTTGCAAGCGAAATTTCATTTTCCTTCTTCTCAGTTAGGGCACATTCTTCCCCCTTTGGTGGCGTCAACTAAAGTCCCTATTTCGGGGTTGGAAGCTTGGAACATTGTGCGTCATTCTCGAGAGCATGTAGACGCTGTTAAATTCTTGGTGAAGTTGGTTTTTCATGGATGTGGGTTAGGCCCCTCCTAGATTCCTCGAGCCCCTCTTTGGGACGTGACTGCTACAATGCAGGGCCGACTGAACAATGTTCACTCCTCACCCACTGTTGGGGGCATGCTCACTAGGCAAAAGTTGGTTGTTGGGTCTCAGAATGTGAAGCGTGGTGTTTCTTTGGTAGTGGTTGGAATGGCCCTGGAAGCCCCAATGGCTGCTATCGAAGGCGAGGGTGGAGCTTTGTCGAAAGTCATAATCATCCCTGAATAGGCTGGGAGGCTTCCGATTCTTTGTTTGTCTTTGGTGGTTTTTTTGTTTCGTGGTTTTTCCGTTCTCGAGACTGTGGTGTTAATGTTGTTTATGGTCTTGTTGTTTTGGCTTGCCATTCTAATTGGCTAATCTAGTTCTTGGTGGCCTTGTCTGCGTTGGACTTTTCGATACTCCACGTTGTGTTTTGTAATCCTCTTTTTGTTAATATAAATACGCAGAGGACTCGCAAACCTTGGTATCTATCCAAAAATAAACATATCTAGTACAAGCAATTCCATAACCTTAAAATTCTTCTACCAAATGTTTACTGAATCTTCTAGATCAAATTTTTATACAAAAATGCCTCTTCAAATTTAACACTTCCATTCTTAAACATTACTCTAATTTCATTATTTGTTTTTCAATCATCATCAAATGCATGAAACATGTAAGCACCCTAGAAATTCCCTAAAATTCAGAATGTGCCATGTATCTAACCTTAAAAAGTGCTTTGTTGAACCATGGTTCCTACACTGTTCCCTAGGCCTCGACTCCAAAACTTGGCAAGTACTAAGGTATTAGCCATTTCATAGCTCTTGTTTACCCACTGAAAACATCTCTCTATAATGATAATAACATAATTTGTAAACCATTTAATGCACTATGATATTGATACAATGGAATTTCATTAAACATTATTAATATAATAAGTCTTTAATATGATAGAAATGGAGATTTATAAATAATTATTATTCCACATTAGTAATACTTTTCTTAAATAAAGGGGTAAGTTAATAAAAGAGAAGGGTCCATTGGTTAGTCATGAGCCTAAATTCCCTGTTTATGTGCTTTTTATCTCAATATGGGACATGTAACAAACAAAAATATGAAGGCTATCACATTTGTAAGGGATTGAAGCTAGCATCCTCTTTGTGTTTTGATTGCATTGCCATAGCAATGGATTCTCATTTGGTCATCCAGTCATATAAGGGGAAATGTTGGGATTGTCTCCTTAAAATTGTTCTAGGCAAAGATCTTGTCTTGGCCTTTCATTTTAGTTTCATCTCATGGTCATGTAAAGTCAATTGGGCAAGAGAGCTTTTGGCTAATCATGCATTTCCACTCGATTTTCCATTTCATTTGCTCCCTTCCAAGTGGAATTAATTAAATGACATCACCAATGTTGAAATTATGGGCTCTTAACGTCCTTGTTAGAGTTTAATATTTTTGCTTCATAATGGAAAATCAAGGCTTTTATGGGATGTGAAGCCTAAGCCCCTTCTTACTCTGTCTTGCTAAATCATTGAGCACACCCAACGCTCAATCTTGGCTTGAAAAACACCTTTTGGCCTATGTACACACTCTCTCTCCCATATACTAAGGTCTCAATAAGGTTCCATGCTTGTGTTCTTAATACTTATGGTATCCTCCAGATGTTGGGTTTTGACCACCAAGGATCATAAGGCTTCTAATATCTTCAATGCTACCACTCTAGTTTTTTCACACCGTCTTTTAGTTTTTTCACACCATCTTTGGGTTTTAACAAGATGGTGTCTCTTCAATCCATTCATGAACTACATTATGTTTTTTGTTTGCATCTAAACAATGAATCAAACTCTAATCAATATCCTTTGTTAGATCTTCATTAAATAGAGTGAGGAAGGGATTAATGTCAACATGGGTGATAAATCTGCTACTCTGAAGGCTCGGGTCATGGAGCTTCAATTCGAGAGGAATTTTCAGCATGGAATAGCTATGGACTACTCTCTCTCTCTGAAAGAGTGTCTACACAACCCATTTTGACATGTTATTGCCCTTTCAAGCGAAATTCAAGTTCCTCCCATGGAAAATTTGAACTCACTCGAGCTCCTTAGTCGCCAATGTTCAACCCCCTCTCCATGAGTCTGAGCTTCACACGACTTGGAAAAGGATACTCCTCGATGAAGAACTGGACATCGTTATGTTAAACACACTGGTGAGCCTACCTTATTACTGCATTATGTTGAGCATATAAATAAAATATGCACACGAGTCTTCCTATCAGCCCATTGCTTGGATCCTAGGAGCCCCTTGAACCACCCCCATAGGAAACAGGGACACCAAACTTGATTAACCTTCTTCCTCAATTTGTAAGCACACACCACCAATGGCAAACGAAGAAAACTTCATTCACACAAAAATCGCCATCTTTTTTTTTATAAGTAGTCACCATCTTTGAAACCAAAATAAGCATTCCTCAAAACCAAAACAAAAGTTAAATAAGTTCTAAAATTTAAGATTCCACCTAGTTTCCTGGCCATTCTTTTATGAATCTTCATTCAAGACCACATTTTACAAAGCCACAGTCTACATATATAGGAAAATGAGGGAAACGTTCTCTCAGCTGCCATGCTCTCCATTTATTTGAGTCGGGAATATAAGACACCGGCTGCCACGGATTGTTCTTTCAAACCAACCAAAATATTGGGTTTTCCACTTTTGGCTTCATTAGGTTTCATACAGACAAGGGGCACAAGTAGCATTCAACTTTAATTACAAGACGTAAGATCACCATTTGAATGCCACAAAATTTAGTGAAGTTCAAACCATTTAAACCAGCTATTCTTCCTACTATCTTCCCTGAATCTACATTAAGGTTTTTTGTTGGGAATCGAATGGCTAGGACCATCCTTGGATGTCAGATTTATTGGGAAGCCACCAATGTGACTCAAACCTGTGACCCAATTAAGTGGAAGCCAGCTACTTACGACTAAGCCACATCCCTAAGGCCTTAATCTACATTATCATATAATATTGCTCAAATCTAAATTATTAGATATTGTCAAAACTTATATTTTAGAGGTATAGCCTCTTGCTACCTTCACAATTCTCCATAGTTACCAGGAAACTTGGGTTCAAGGGCGGCCCATTTGCACTCACCATATTTGAATGTAATATAGCTTCACCCTTTCCTATTTCAAAATACCACTCTCCTGGTGAGTGTGCCTAAGTCACATACAAGATAAACTGTCTTCTTAAACATCTCGACAAATCTAGGCAGTAATTTAAAAAGGAATAATTTTCTCCATCGCCTTTTAAGTTTATCAACAGATTTCACTACAGAGGTACAAGAAGAAATAAAGCTTTGCTTAACCCATTTATCTATCTGTCCAAATAGTCTGAAATTTGTAATAGGGATAGCAGCAAATTAAGAGATAACAACAGTCTCGTAAATACTGATAAACTTTTCAGGAATGACCAGATATTTGTAAAGAACAAGTTACCCCTCGATCATTTGCATTATGACACAAAAATGTATTCCTGAAAAAATAATATTCAGAATTCATAGAAAGCCCTAACTGTCCCTGGACCTCCTCTGGATGCCAGGAACAACTACAACGGTACACTCAAAAAATTACAATTCAGGTCTCCAATGAAATTTACAAGCGAGAATATAAGCAACACAATTTACAATTAATTGCATCAGCAGTCCACCGTCAAACTTTTAGAAACAAGGCGGATCCCTGCACTCTGCTGGTAATCATATGTATCAAAACTATAATGTGCATCAACTAACCTTCCAAAAACAAACAGTTTATTGAGTTCATCAATGTCCACAGGTGTATGAGGAAGTCTCTTAGTTGCTCCACTTGAATCCCTCTGATATAAATCTGTGGAAATTGTCACCATTTCCCCCGCACCTTGAGTTGCAATGCTGGAAAACCAGTGCAAGAACATAAATGTCAAGTGATGTACAACAGAGCCCCATAAGCAAAGTTCTCACAGATTTTGCAGTTAAAAAGTCTGCTACAAGCCTATTTTGTATAAATCCAGAAAAGGTATTTTTCACAAGAAAAGAGCAAAAGAAAGCCAAATAAATACTTACTGTATCCGAATGGCAGGAATTGAATTTACTAGACCATTTTTAGTTGTCACCAAAGGCCTCCACTCGGATTTACCCTTAATATCTGAGTACAAATTCTGTGCAAGCTTATCACAAATTTTCAGAATCTCACAAATTTCTTGTGATGGTTCAACAACAATTGATAATTTTGGCTTGCCAGTGAGGGTCAGAAACTTTTTACTAATTCCAAACCGTATCTTCATTTTCTGGGAAGATATTAGTAATGGAAGTTCTTTATGCAACAAAACCATCTTTTCAGTTCCCTGTTTGGTAGGAACAAATGTTGCCTTCAGGGAAGATGTAGATACATCAAGGGGTTTCAGAAAAGATTCAGTTTCTGATTGTTCAGCCACTGAAATCAAGATGCGATTAATAGCATCTGACATGATACCAACATGTTCATCTTGCAATGCTTCTGGTTGTGAACAAATGCTTGGCAACCTTTCAAGTAGTTTTGTAAAGTCAGAGCCATCCTTATTTGCCTCTGAATTTAAAGCTATGGCAGAGGCATTTGACACTTCTTTGGCTTCCTCGACAGTGGCATTTAAAACTTTTTTGACACTGTTACTAGAAGGGGATTTTTTTTTCGGTTTCCGTTCTTTCTTTTCAGGAGTTTCACTTAATGTTTTTCCTTGCCCACAACCACTGCTTTCAGAAACACTTGAAATACCTGGTTTAACAGGTGTAGATGACATCCTAGCTAATAAAACATCAGGATAGTTTTCCTCCTGCAAGAAACAAGCACAACGTTCAGCCTTATTATCCAGTTTCATGCGGAGACTGAATAAACTGAAAACAGCCTAATCAGCAGGGAGGGCAGTGCAAACATAACAGGCTACATTTTGTCAATAATTTACTTCTATGATCAGAAATCTTCTCTAAAATGGCATTATTGTGATTTAATTATAACCATATGGCATTTATCACATTCTGAATAAATAAAAACATATGATGTTCATTTTTGCACCAAATTTCTCATATGAAATGAAATGAGATAACTTTTAACATCCTCTGGGCTAAATTGATCTGTAGGACCTATCAAAAAGATCTTTTTGTTTAGATGATTGTTCCTATGGGTGTCCAGTTGTGAAATCCAATTTTTTTAAGTCCACAAAGCAATGATAAAAAAGTTCATTAAAGCTTTCTCTTCATCCCTATATATTCCATAAATAAGAAGAATGCATGCTTACCAAGAACAACACCGTTGCACAATACTTGAGGACTTCCAGATTCATGCGCACATCATCAAGGCTTCTGTAGTTCAAAAGAATAATGTATGAACCAGTCAGTAAACAGAAGAAGATAAATGCTGCAACATTATGCCCATATCTATCAAAGGGTTCCAAGTATTATAGCCATATGAAACAGACCAAGTTGCAATACAACCAAAAAAGCATACAGAAATTCAGATTGAGACACATCTGTTACCTGTGCCTCTGGATTCCAAGTCCAAAATAATCAGCCAAAGTCGCCATCTGGCAAAATTGAACAAATGCAAATTTTGAAATTTGTTTCTCAACACTTCTTCCAGAATGATTTACTCGCAAAAGGGTATAAACCATTCTATGAAATCCATTTTAAGATTGAGCAACACAAACGTCACCAAGGGTTGTCTTTCCTAATTTTTAAGAAGATATTTCACTCAAATTGCTTCAAATTTTTTATTTTCAAAATATCTAAATCATGACGTTATCTCCTTTCCCCTGGTTTCTCCCAATTTCTTCAACATTAAAATTCCATGACATATCTCAACATTTGCAACACTATTGAACCTCAAATTTCGTTGATGCTATAGAGTCTAAACATTTGTTATCATATTCACTACTTCAAATAGAACCTATAAAGCATAGTATTTTAAATCTGGCTAATTAAAATACTTCAGTTTTCATCAGATTCTGAAAGCTTTGTTAAAGTGCCTCAGATATTTTACAAGATTTTAGCATTAAGCTATGTACATGTTTGTGCTAATAAAAAAAACATTAACCCAGCTTATTCCAAAAAAACAAACTTATTGTAATAACTATGCACTAAAGAAACTCTTATCTTTTATTATAATAAGATTGCCATATTTCTGGTCAAATGTGGTGAGCTCAAGTGATGATAGCATCAAGTGGTGATTGTAATAACTATGCCTCAGGTTCATATCCTCAAGTAACATGATCAGAGGGTTCAAACCCCAAGCGCACATGATAAAGTGTTGAAATGAGATAAAATACCACATCCAACAAAAAGTGTTGAGATCAAATAAAATACTAAATCCAACTCGATGAGTGTGGCATAGTCCAATACTACATACAACTCCATAGGTGTAGAATTCTCCAATATTACATCCAACTCAAAGGATATTGCATACTCTAATACTACATCCAAATCAATGGCTGTGAGATATTCTAATGCTATATCCAACTCAATGGGTGTGGCATATTCCAAAGGATGAGACCAGGTGCAAGTTCCAATGACACGGGGGAAAATTTTTGCAAAAGAGAGAGCCCCCAGTAGTGGCATCTAAGCCAGAAGTTTACCCCACAAGAGGAAATTACAAAATCATCAAAAAAAGATTGTCATATTTCACCAATTTCAGTAAGCCGTCAAAACAACTAGCAACTTCTTTGAAAACTATTACCTTCTTCAAATTCCATCATAGCTCGGAAGTTTACCTGGTTTTTCTCTAAAATCTTAGTTTTCCAAAAACTAAAAGTTTACCCTGGTTTTCTCTAAAATGTCAATTTTCCAAAATTTCTTCAAAATTTCAGCTGATAACTTCATGTGCAGTAAAAAACATTTTCTTTAAAAATTCTCAAAACACTTCAAAATCTCAGCTGATAACTTCATGCCCAGTTCAAAACAGTTTCTTTAAAAATTCTCAAAACAGTCTATTTCCTCTAAATAGATCTTATGTTTGGTAAAACAGTTTCTTTAAAAACTCTCAAAACACTATTTCCTCTAAATAGGTGCATGCTAATTCGGTATGTAGCAATAAATACAACTCAAATATTTTGTGAATTCGGAAAAAACACTCAAAGCAGTGGATTACATTCACCGTTCCTCCCCTAACGAATAATAGATGCCTACTTTGCGTGCGGTCCCTTGCCTAAGGTAAATTGACTACTCATAGAATTCAGATGGTTTAAAAACACAAATAAATTGCCATTAAAATTAACAATCTAAAAACTCAAATATATCTATTATTTTATTCTGTGGAAGCGAAAAATCTAACCTTCATATTACCAGCCCGCCGTCCAAATTTCTGCTCCAGCAACCGCAACGAGTCAATAATCCCCTTTGCCTCAGGTGCCGGCCGCCCTATCTCGGCAAAAGCCTCACGGATCCTCACGCAATCAAAACTGGTAATATTGTGCCCCGCCCATACTCTTTCTGAACAAAATAATCACAGCCAAAACTTCGAATAAAACGCAAATTCCTCCAAAACCTTACAACTTCATCAAAAATATAAACCCACAAAAGGGATCGAACGAATAACAAAATCTTTATAGAAAATTTTCAAAACCCGAGAAAAAGAAAATCTTACTGTGTAAGAGATCGTAAACGTCATCAGCAATTTTTTCGAATTTGGGTGCATCCTCGACGAATTTTTTACTGATCCCATTGCATTTGATGCTGGATTCAGTTATTACAGAACAATCTGCCGGTTTGACTAGGGTACAATAACTTTTGATCTCTACGAGCTTGCGAGGGCACACTAAAATGGCACCAAATTCTAAGATCGAATATTTCTGCCCCTTTCGAAATGGAATGTTTGTCTCCACGTCAAAGAATACAATTTCAGAACGATCCACTTCCATTCTATGGGTCTATGACAAAAACCTTGAAAAACCCTTTGTTCTGTTTCAGAAATATCTTAAAAACACACAGCAGAAGGAAAAAATTATGTCTCAGTTCTTAATGGAGACCTTATATGAAACAAGGTAGGCGGGAAGGTTAGCATTTATCGGAACGAGAAAGATATGGAGTTGGCAATCAGCTAGAAAGGTGTGGTGTCCATTTGTTGGATGTTCGAAACGTGTGAAAATGGATATTGTAAAAGTGTCCAAATAAATTTGACGGTTTCTAAAATTAGCAAACATTTTTGTAGATGGCAAAGTTAAAAAAGCACGTCTAACAGCAGGATCCCATGTTACGACTGTTACAAGAGAGGTTTTCCAGTGCATTTAAGTAGTGGGGGGCACAAATTTTATTCAACCTACTGCTAAAATTTTGATGTGTCATCTGCGATTTGATATAGGTGCATGAGCTTGCTTTCAAAATTTCTTCCTATTTTTTTATTTCCAATTTCTTCTGAACATACCAGCGGTCTTTGTAGCAAAAATAAATAAAAATACATGGAATCGTAAATTGAAGAAAAACCCTATAATTTCTTAGCAGTGCTTGCTTAAAAACAGTTCGTTGGCCTCCAGCATGGGACCAAGGTGTAAGGGCCCAATCCCATGTTGGGGCCTTGCAAAACATTTTTTAATAGGCGCTGTTGAGATATTATAAGCGCTTAAATTCACCGCTTGGTCCCATGCAATTTTTTTTATACCTGCTACAAAATGATAAGGGCTTGAATTCACCACTGGGTCCCATGCAAAAAAAATTATCCTGCTACAAGTGTGTAAGAAAAAAAAATGGAGGAAAAATGTTGGAGGGAAGAGCATGCAAGGAGCCAACTGGTAGAAGAATCTACAAAATTTAAGTAGCAGTCAAAATAGTCCCTCAACACCTCACTGCTTCCTTGCCCTAGAGAAATTCTAGACAATCAGTGCCACTTAGAAAAATCAAGGACATTGTCAATTAAGCAATAAAATTTAACAAAAATATTTCATAGGACCCTCATTCCCATTTTGGTGGAAGGGGAAGCCACCTGCATGGGACCCCACTCTAATCACAGTTTTGCCAACCTTGTATGCATGGAGAGTCATTCAGTGGGATATCTGAAAGGCCCTTCTGTGTATGTGTAAAGTAAGATCTTAGTCTTATAGTATTGTAACTGTAAAAATAGTTGTAGGCACTGTAAAGATTATTTAAGAGTAGGTATGTAGTGAAACAATCTTATGAATTTCAAAAATTATAAAATTTATCCTTGTAGAGAAAATCTAGGAGGTTTGAATGTAAAACCAAATTAAAAAAAAAAAAAACTATAGACCATTTTTTATGGGTTGTAAAGTGCCTAAAAATTCCCTGCACGTGATGTAACTTCTTGCCTCTCGTTGCTATTCATCTCTAAAATTATTTCTTCTATGCAACTACTACTCCTATTTTTTAGGGAAAGATTCCATTTTTTACAGTTTAATGGATTTATACTTGGATGGGACCCCCTGCAACTACAAAATAGTTGCAGTTGTCTTCTTCATGAGACCACCCTCTAATTCCTGCAAATGTTAAAAAATTTAAGTTTATTTTCTCAGTATACAATGAAGGTGATGATGTAGATGTTTGTAGATGTTAGGGTACTCAAGATTACTTTCTTCATGTACAATGAGGGTGGTGGTGTAGATGTCGGGTTACTCGTTTGTTCATTGTTTAGGCGGGGAGTGTTGGTGCTTTTGATTTGTGTAAGATAATGTTCGTGATAGTTGGGTGGCATTAGATTTGTCATCAAAAGAGTTCACTTTTTAGGTTGTTTTACCTCTTAAGAATGATTTACCACTTCCTCCTCCTAATGTCATGTGCTTGATATTTTATATTATTTGTTTTATTTTTTTATTAGTTAATTGTTATTAAACTCTTGGTGTACATCTTATTTTGTGTTGTGAATACTAATTGACCACCTTTTTATTATAAACTATTCGGTATTTTATTTGTATATTTTTTAATTGATAAATATGTTGTTGTATTTTTAATTAAAAAAAATACATAAGAACTATTTTTAGAAACTATTAAACACATCAAAAGAGTTGTAGTCCAATTGATATGAATGATGTTAAAGTGTAATGTGAAAAAATACTATCAATCTAATAAATAACACTGAACTCATAAACACAAGCAGGATGAGTGTCAAATATCTTATCAGGGCTTATTGCACAAAATATTTGGAAGGAAACCTTCTTAATCATTGGATGCTTTATTTTCCCAATTTTTCCATGGAAAGGGAGGCATTTATATAAATTGGTTGTTATATGACATGATGTGATATGATCCACATTGCACAAAATATTTAGAAGGAAACCTTGTTGATCATTGGACACTGAATTTTCTCAACTTTTTTATGGAAAAGGAAGCATCAAGTTATATTACTTGCACCCACTGGAGTTGCAACATTTAATATTGGTGCTTTGACAATCCACTCAACACTGCGAACCCAATCGCAGATTTTACTGAATTAGAAGGAACAAGACTCGCAAGTTTTTAAGAAGAAATGTGGCATATAAAATATATATTGATTGATGAAATGAGTTTCATTGGCGAGAAAATGTTGCAAAACATAGATGCACGACTTCGTCAAGCATTTCCATAAAATGCAAACATGAATTTTGGAGTGAGATCAATCATTTTAGTAGGAGATTTGGGCCAGCTACCTCTTGTGAGTGATAAAGCACCGTACAATAGTAACAGACACGAAAAAAAATTACGGGAAGAATTCAAAATAGTTGTTACTTTGGATAAGGTATTTAAACAAGAAGGAGAAAGTGACGACTAGAAAAGGTTTTAACAACTACTCGCAAATCTTAGAGATGCACATCCGACTATTGATGATTGGAAACTATTGATGTCAAGAACAAATAGTGTATTACACCCAAGCATCATGGAAGATTTTGACATTGATATTCATTTATTTGCAATGAATGATAATGTGAAAAATCATAACAAAATGAAATTAAAATCATTAAAAGGACCTAGTGCACAAAGCATTGCAACTAGAACATGTAGTACCAATCTATCAGGGGGTCAGAACCATGAATTGGATATGGAGTTATTAATAGCTAAGGATTGAAGGGTGATGTAGCCCGTAATATTTTCTTTGTAAATTTTTGTTGTTAAAATAGTTTGTATATAGTAATATTTTATTGAAAGATACTCAAATCACAATTTTTTATTTTTTATTTGTTGAGATTAATATTTAAATGGAATAATATTTAGTTTAATAGTTAATTTGTTTTTGTTTTTATTTTTTTATTTTTGTAAAAGGTTAAAATGCTTTTCAACGAAATTAAGAATTGATAGGGGAAGTTTTTATAGAGATCAGACTTCCAATTTAACAATTTTAAATTATTATTATTATTATTATTTTATTTTTTTTATTTTTTTATATTGATTATGTAAAATTTATAACCCCAAGAGAACATCCAATAGATGTAAATAATAAAATAGTGGATTTGGTGGAAGATTGATTAGTTTTGGATATAAGACCATGTAAAATTCCCATATATCATCATCGTTGTTGTCATTATACCATTGCTTGTCTATTACCTTCACCTTTCCGTTTTATCTTTCTTGGATGTTATGCATACACATCATGTGTTGTTCCACCATATATGAAGACTGATGTTTTGTCTTAGGAAATACTAAAGTTGGAGTTGTTCTCGGATCCTTGATTATGTAATTATCATCATTTACATCATGGCATATTTTGATTTTACTATCCTTGAATTTGAATGTAATGCACTTATTACATGCATCATATGTTACTTCTATTTGTTGTAATGAATATTTATCCAATGAGCTTACAATTTATCTCCTGTACCCATCACATATATAAGTGTATTTATGGATTTTGGATGACAAACAATTGGAAATGGAATATGTCCTATTGATTCCTCACAATATATGAGATGTTGAAACTCATCTTTGTCATGCCCTAATTGTTGTATAAATGGCATTGTACATGTGTTTAGCTTTTGTTCCATGTAAACCTGAGATAGTTGCTAATACTTATTCTCAATAAAAATATGGATATCAAAATTTCCTTCCAAGGATATTTGTAATTTTTGTGTGGTCTAACTCTATATTGAATTGTACTAGTAACCATTAGTAGTTGTTCAATCTATTGGTGTAAATTGCTAGTTATACCTTAGTGTTTAAATTTACTTTAATCTAATTTCCCTAGGTTTTCTTATAATCTTATTTAGAATTTTAACTTGCACACCCACATGACATCTTTCACTAAATTCCAAGTTGCATACCAAAATGTAATTTATGCAACGACTTGTATTTATGATTGTATACCAACTACTTACATTTATGAGATCCTTTAAGCTCTATAAATGAAGGCTTCTTCTCCTTTTATTTATGAGAATGTGGAAAAAATAATGAGAGAGAATGTGACATATTGATAGCTCATGAGGAGTTATGTAATGTAAAATAGTTACTTTTAATCTTATTTGTCTCATAATGTGAATTATATCATTATATTGCCACATATGTTCAATGTGAGTTAGTCTTGGTTTTTTGATCTTGTGATCAGACTTTGTCCACCTTTTTCAACAATGTATCAAGGCTATGGGTGTATGTATTCACTATTTATGTTATTTGGATTGCCTTAGATAATTTTACCTCTAAATGATGTGTCTTTTCAAAAATCTTGAGTTTTTTTTGAGATGTTTTTAGGGGGAGCCATTCTCTAGGTATGATATGTGGAGATTTCGGCTTTACTGGTGCATCTAGTAGGGCCCTAAAACCCATAAAATGACCATAAAGTTGTAGAGGTTTTAAATTTTTACTCTATGCAATTTTTTTGTGTGGGGGATGATTGTAGTTGTTTTATAACTACTGAGCATGTTTTCAATTTTTTTACAGACGTTTAAATTAAAAAAATACTTTGGAGTGTTTGAAAGTTTTTGGGGATGGGGGCTTTCTTATATGTGTGTGTGTGTGTTAATAAGCATTTAAATCTAAAATATAAATGTGGGGAATCTAGGGTTAAAGAGGTAGAGAAAGCCTAGGGAACAAAAATGATAGACTATCTCTAAAGTAAGTCAATTGTTTGTGAAACTCAGATAAAACATATATTAAATTTATTATGATGAGATGCTAAAGATAAAAAGTACAACTATGTTATATATTGCAATGATAATGAAAATAAGATACTTAACTATTTCTGATGCTAATACAAATATAGATCTAGAAAAGGTAGAAAGTAGACTACAACTAGATTCTAGATCAGTCCCCTGATTCTGAAAATTATACATTTGTAGTTGCAGACACTTGCGTTGACCTGAGATGGTTGTGTCAATGTTACATTTAATTTGGATGAAGGTGTCCATTATAGAATACCTATTGAAACTAGATTTTTTGGGGTTCTGTGTCACGTTCGCTCTAGTGCATTCAGATCTAGGTCATGGGTTGTCACTCCTTGTCAAATACCAAAACCCTAGTTCTTCATCCTCATAGTGGTTTTGGTAAAAATGGGTTAGTGGGAACATGGTGTCGAGCTACCCCAAAGACCCATCTATCAATGAGTGTTGCCTACATAGAAAATATTCTAAATATGGCCTCACACATGTAGTTCTCCCTTACCAATTTGCTTGTGTGTGAATCATGCAATGTGTGATATGCAAGCATAATAGTGACCTATCTTGTTATTTGGTGAATATATCTCTTGGGATGCCCATTTAGTACTTAATACATGTAGATGTGTTGTCTCTATGACTTATATAGAAAAAGATAAAATATGGAAGCTTTGCTCACTTGAGTGCTTGATATAATGCTTTTGGTAAGTTGCCTTGTGAGCTACTAGGTTTTTCTAGGTTTATGCTAGGTGAACAATGAATGAGGGTTGATCTTATATTTATACCAATACTTTGGAGAATATCTCAAATTAAAGTACATAGGTTGACCTTTAGTAAACATTTCATTTTTAAATTGGATGAATTTAGGGCACTAGACACTTGTGTTGGGATAAGACACTTACATTAACATATGCATCTATCGGGGATGCAAGTGTCCGGGTAGTTAAAAAATAGGTGTAGGTCCAAAACTTGTAGAGATGAAAGATAAGCAGGTTTATAGCATTATGGGTAAGTTAGAAGGTCTAAGTCATCATAATAACATTGGTCGGGCTAATATATAAGTAATTAAGTATAAACATATAGTGTATGTGAGCTTTTTAGCAATGTGAAAGGTCTAGAAGCTGAAGGTACATCCATGATATGTATTTTTCAAGTGTACAAGATTGAAGTGCTATATAATTCAAAAATAGTGTCTAGATTTTCCCCTCCTTTAATCTAGTAATGATATTACTATTTTAAAAGAGAGTAAATGTATACTTGGGTGTGTATAACACACCTTACCTTTCTTTGAGTCCAACTTGAGTGTTTTACTAGCGATTAAATTGAAACTAAGAGCATGTTATAGTATATAATCATTGCATATAATCTAAAATTGAAAGCATTAAAATGATTGAAATTGAAAAAGAGCAAGGTTTAGGAGTACACTTGTGTTTGATATAACCATCTTGCCTTTTGGAAATTTGATTTTAAAGATGTATTATTATGAATCATTGAAACAAAGATTAGAATAAATATAAATATGGAAAGTGCATATATCTAAAGAGATAGAGAGAGAGATTGGAGGACACATGCCCCCAACCTTGAAGAAAAGATGATTTTCCATTTGACAGTTGAGATTATCTCAATCATGTAACCCAATCATACTTATAACCTAGTGAGTGTGAGTGAACCAAGTCAACTCACACTATAAATATGATGAGGTTAGATGATGTAATCGAGTATAACCTATAAACTTTGTAATATTTAGTGATTCAATCAACTCAACCATATCAAAAAGTGAACCCATGTAGTAGATTGGCTCAATACAATCCATAAAAGTCCAACCTTGTAGGTGATGACAATCCATGAAAGTGTTTGAAATCTGAAATTGATTTGATTTTGAAGTGTACCTTGGATATCATATGCACCATGGGTATGTCTCATGCTGAAAATTTATATAATAATGATACCAATGTATAAAATTCTACCAAAAATGTGTATTTGAATCATATAAATATGAATTTTGGCTAATTTGAAACTATGTAAGTGTGGAGAATATGTTTCCAAAACATGCCCCCACTATAATTTGAAATTAAAACTGGTGTAAGTATAGAGAACGTGTTTTCAAAACATGCCCCCCACTACAATCTGAATATGAGAATTGGTGTAAGTGCCACTGCAGGGAACATGTTTCCAAAACATGCCCTTGCTTTAATTTGGGTATGTTGCATACTAAGTAAGTGTAGATAACATGTTTCCAAAACACGCCCCCACTAAATTTGAATTCGTAAAGCAATGTGAAAGTCATGCCTCCACGACATGCTCCCACTAATATATACCCCTTTTAAGGTGAGGGAAGTAGAATTTGGTATTTACCTAACCTTAAAAGGATAAGATAACCATGTAAATTATGAATGCACAATGTAACGTATAGAAGGAACATGTCTAGGTAGATATATCATTGAAGCACAAAAAATATGATCACACCAAGTCCTAAGATGCATGATATAGATAATGAAAAGTTCTAGATAATAACTATATAAGTTCAACAAGCAATCAACCACACAAACAAAAACACTTAAAATCAAATCAAAAGACAAAGGTTTAAGGAGACATCAAATAAGGGGCTTGTTCAAATGCCGCACAATTGAAGGAACATGACTTAGTCAAATGTCTATAAATTTAAGAATGACATATTCAAATGTCAACATACAACAAACAATGAAATATTCAAATGTCAAAGAGGTAAACAAAAGTACAAGGGCCACAAATAATGGAGCATATTCAAATTCTTAAACAAACAATATAATAATAAGATTAGATACTCAAGAAAGTGCATAAATGAAATCATAAACAACTAGCATAAACATATCATACTAATCATAATCATAAATGAAATGAGCTTAAACATGATAATGTAAAATGACCGTAGAATTACATAACCTAGATGTATCGTGATCATAGAGGTGGATGCCCCCAATGTCTTGGTGACATGAGTAGAGGGAAAAACCAACATCCAAAAGTAAATAAATAATTATATGTGTATGCTTGAATCACACTCAAAATATATGTGATTAAAATGTATATATAGGAAATACTAATTTGCCATCTACCAACATGGAACCAACAACATATATGTTGAATAGCTAATAGGATATATAAATGTTGAACATATTTTTATTTTTTATTTTTATTTTTTGTATTTTTGGAATATATGAAATGAAAATACTATCCTATGATCGCATCCAAAGGATGGTCATAGGTATCTCCCCACTGTGAACATAGTGTAATAAATTGGTGATGTAATCGAGGAGTGTGTAAGGTTTAATATTTGGCATTATAGGATGTAAAAACCCTGTATGCTAAAATATATAAAATCATATAAATACTAAATTTATTAATACTTTATTCTTTTTGTGGAATGATTCACTCCGAAACACTTGCCACTTCAAGGGGGCTACCTCCTTATGAGAGTAATAATCTAATTGAATTGATATTTGCTCAGATGTATTACAATAGCTTATGCCCCTCTATTTACACTATTCTAATCTATTCTATTCTTCCATTCTATGCATGTGGGATTATTCCTCTATAACATTCTATTCATTATTCTACTATTCTACCCTTCCCTAGGTATATTGCATTCCATCCCCCTTGAAAATGTTTTGCCCTCAAAACATGTAGAAAATTACATTAAAAAAATGTGGAGGACCAGATGGAAGCCCAACCATGCATCCTTTTTTGCTTCCACTTCTTCCTCTTATGCTTGGAGATGAGAAAGTGCAATATGAAATCAAGTAATATAACATGAGGGTGAAGTGCACAAAGAGCTATGGATGGAATAATCTTATCTTGAAACATGTCAGTTATGAGATTAGACTCGAGCACTAAAATTTGAAACTTGATGGTCATCACCTAAATCGAGAAAAAAGATGCTCAAAACAATATGCTTGGTGAGCCAATGAAAGATACATGCCATCCCCATTATCATTGTTCATTATACACCTTTTTTTAGAGCAGCTAACCCCAATAAAGAATATAATTTTTTTTAAGCATTAGTGGCCAACATGGGCTCATCGATGGCATGCTCAAGTGCTTACTTGGGTGCGTCCAAATGTGAAGTAGTCACATCCAAAGAACATAAATCAACATACCAAGTGTTTCAATAATCCTCCAAATCTATCCATGTAGTTATGTCCATCTCATATGCTTCAACTATAGGAAATAAATATCCATACCATTTGCTATAGTTATTTTCCCAATCTAGCCATGCATTAATTTTCTTATCATACTTTGTTAGTATATGGGAGTGAAGCTCAAATCTATTTAAAGTAACATGAATATTACTGATAAATTTAACCATGTCATTGTTTAATTGATGCATTGTTCTAAATAAAAAAGAAAGCTCCATTTTTTATTTTATCTCTCTCTCTCTCTCTCTCTCTCTCTCTCTCTCTCTCTACATAAAAGTAGTTACTAAAATTGTGATAGCTTTTACAATACTAAACAAAAATAAAAAAATTCAAAATGTTCTAGAAAGGTGGAAATGAGGTGCATAAAAATCATAAATTGTTTGGCACAATTCATTATAATTTAAGATTAGTTTGAAGAAAAACAGTCATGATATTGAGGGAAAACAATAAAAATCTGAACTTGTAAATGATGACTTTTAGCTTCAGATTCTAATTGGAACACGAAAGAAAGATGTGGATATGATTTTTGAAAAACCTCCAAGAAGAAATGAAGCTCCAAAATGTGCTTATAACAAAGATCACAGAAATGGCCTTGGAAAGCACTATGATATAAGATGTTAAAAACATGCATGCTAAAATATATAAAATCATACAAATACTAAATATATTAATACTTTATTCCTTTTATGGAAGGAATCACTTCGAATCACTTGCCACTTCAAGGGGGGCCCTCCTTATTAGAGTAATAATCTAATTGAATTGATATTTGCTTAGATGTATTATAATAGCTTATGCTCATCTATTCATACTATTCTAATCTATCTCATTCTTCCATTCTATGCAAGTGGAATTATTCCTCTAGAACATTTTATTCATTATTATACTATTTATGCTACTATTCTAACCCTCCCTAGGTATATTACATAGGATTTGTTATTCTTTGTGTATGTAAAATAAACTCTATAGCCATAAAGAAATACTATGAGTAGGGGTTCGTGGAACCCATAGTTGAGTGGTCTATGGTTTATTTGGAATAACAATAATATGAACATGTGTAGGTGCTCTAGATATATGAATATGGTGTGTAGTAAATAAGGATTTTGTGGAACCCATAGGGGATCATTAATGTAGTGGTCTCTTAAGTACTAGCCACCTGGTAAATGGAATTGTCTATTGCTTACCTTTTTGTGGAGGATTAACCTTAGGAGGTTTTATAATTAACTACTTGGGTATAGATTACTCTTGTTCAAGAGGATGTTCATATGGAATTATGAAAACTATAATAACTCAATTGGAATAAATGTATTTAACAAACCTATGCATTATATAAGGTAATGCTTGAAGTATATGTATCCAAAGGCATCCCAATATCATATCAAAGACATCCATGGAAGGTATAACTAATAAGGTAGTAACCACATGTATGGGACCCACCTCTAAAGGTAGGTCAATATCACCAAGAACCTATTGTGAGGTCCTATCAAATACTATAAATAATTTGGTTGAATGATGTAAATCATGATTTATATAACCTAAATGCATAATTAATGTCATTGTATAAATGTTATGGCTTGCACCATTATCAATAATAACATTGTGTATATGTTTGTGGTCAAGGTATACTCAAATGAATAAGGAATGGATATCTAATTCATCATCCCTAATATCAATATCATCAAAAGTAATGGAGGCTCTCTGAACCATAGGAGGTATATGCCATACATAGGTACCAATAATCCCATCCAATGGGTGTGGTCATCGGGTTGTGAACTTGATTCCTTTGGAGGATCACCAAATGTAATATTTTGGTCATCGATGAGGTCTTGAATATTATGCTTCAAGGTAAAACATCTGCTCATAGAATGCCTAGGGCCTTGGTGATAGTCACAACAAGTATTTACATCATACCCTTTGGTTAGAGGTATACTTATATCAGCCTCTATAGGATGAGGGAGAGATATAAGATGACATTCTACAAGGTATGGGAGTAATGAATTGGTAGACTTAGGTAAGCATGTAAATTATCTCCATGGTGCATTGGATAAGACAAGCCGATTAGGTTGTTATGACACCACATTAACCATGGTGGTTGTTTATTTTTTAGGCTAGGAGGTTTGACCTTATAAATTGGTTTGATAGTAAACTTGATATTAGATGTGGATGTAGTTGTGTGTTTACTATATAAATGTTTTCAACGAGATAAGTTTCATTTCACGATTGTGAACAACATGACATAAGTCATTGAAAGATTTGAAATTTTTGAATACAATGGAATCGTGTAAAGGAGAAAACAAACTTTGCTTGAAAATATTTTTAAGCTCTTTATTTGCCATAGGATTGGTCATTTTAGCTAACATTATCTTGTACCTCAAGATATAGTCATTAATAGGTTCATTGGTTCCTTATTTAATGTTTGCAATTTGGGTATAGAAAACCTTTTTAGTAATGTTAATAGATAAGTGTGCCAAAAATTGATCCGTAAGGGGTTTTAATGCATTTAATGATTGAGTTGTAAATCATATAACCACCTTAAAGCATAGTCATTTAAGCTCATTGGAAAAAAATTGTTCAAAAGTTTATCATTGGAGACATAATCAAAGCATGCCGCATAAAAAGATTGAAGATGTTGTTTAGCATCAACCTTACCATCATAAAATGTGAACGTAGGTGCAACAAATTTATTTGGTAAGGGGTACAAGATATCTATAGTGAAAAAGGATTATGCAACACCTCTTGTGAATCAACAACATAAGGAGATTTCATAGAGTTTGGTTTGATATTTGTAACCTTAGTTTGAAAAAGTTTTATAGTTTGGACAATAGCTTGTATTTCTTGGTATTTTAGGTTGGACATTTGATAAGTCACCAAAGGAGGTGTACTCATAAGTTGGGTAGATATAGGCATTAAAATAGATATTTCAGTTGAAGGATTTGGGTTTATGATGGTAGATGTAGCAATAGTAATATTAGGAAACAAAGGTTGAAATACATATCCTATGGCCCCATTAGAAGTATGTAGATTGATTAGTATGGAATCAATTGTAGTACCCTCTAAGGATTCACCATCACTAGGTGAGGAAACCTTAGCCTTATCATGCTTATTGATTTCATCTTTTATAACGTATAAAAATACATCTAGTAAGCCCTTGTTATTATTGAGATGAGTGATCAATGCTTAATTATCTTCCATTTGAAATTGATTTTTTTATTACTATTTTCCATTACTTAGAAATGAAAAACTATAGAATTTGAATGGTAAATTGAAACCCTATTTGGTTGAAAACCTTAATATTTTTTTTTTGAATTCATATGAATTGGGTTCACCAAATGTTTGACCCTAAAATCTAAATTGTATCGAATCCATGGTTAAAAGGGGTAGAGATAGACTAGGGCACAATGATTATAGATTATCTCTAAAATAGGCCAATTATTTGTGAGACTCATATAAAACACATACTAAATTTATTATGTTGAGATGCTAAAAATAAAAACTATACCTATGCTTGATATTGTAATGATAATGAAAACACAATACTTATCTAGTAATGATGCTAATATAGATCTAGATCTTGAATAGACAAAAAATAGACTAGAATTGGATTCTGTATCTGTCACTTGAATTTAGAAATTGTACCTCTATAGACATAGACACTTGCATCGATCTAGGATGGTTATGTCAATACTACTATCTAATTTGGTTATAGGTTTCCAGTATAAAATACCTGCTAAAAATATATGTGACCACCTGTATGCTTTTGGGTTCTATGTCACCTTTTCTCTGGTGCATTCAAATCTAGGTTGTGGGTTGTCACTCCTTATCAAATAGTAAAACCCTAGTTCTTCATCTTCATAGTGGTTGTGTTAAAGATGGGTTAGTGGACACACAATGTCGAGCTTACCTAAAGATACTACTATCAATAAGCACTGCCTACATAGCCAATACTTCGAAGAGGGCCTCATAATTATGTATTTCACCCCTATGTGTTGGCTCATGTATGAATCATGCAATGTGTGATAAGCAAGTACACCAGTGATCTAGCTTGTAAAGTAAAAAATATAGCTCTTGGGCTGCCCCTTCAGTAATTTAAACCTATAGATGTGTTGTCCATACGACTACTATGGAAATAGGAGAAAATAGGGAAGCTTTGATCACTTGAGTGCTGATAGAATGCTTTTGGTAAGTTGACTTGTGAGTTGCTAGGTTTTTATAATTTTGTGTTAGGTGGGGAATAAATGAAGGTTGATATTATATTTATACCAATCTATTTAGAGAATATCTCAAATTAAATCATTTAGGCTCACCTTTAGGATACATTTCATTTGCAAATTGGATGACTTTAGGGCACTAGATACTTACATTGGGATAAGACACTTGCATCAATGTATGTGTCTATGTGGGATGTAATTGTTCTGGCAACTAGAAAATAGGTGTAGGTCCAAAACTTGTAGATATGGAAGATAATTAGGTTTATAACATTATGGGAAAGATATAAGGTCTGAGTCATTGGAATACCTTTTTTTTATACCAAGAGATAATCAATTAGGCACAAAGAGATAGTGTATATGAGCCTTTTGGTAGTAAGAAAGGTCTGGGAGCTAAAGGTATATCCATGATAAGTATTTTCCAAGTGTAAAAGATGAAGGTAATATATAATTCATAAATAGTGTCTACAATAAGTATTTTAAGTTGAGTTGTTAGCATTTTTTAATATTAAAATGTTCAAAATTAAAAAAACAAAAAAATCTTGGTCTTTGTCTAGTTTTAAAATTTAGTTTTGTAAGAAATTAATTTTAATTTTTATTAGACAAGTTTTTAGTTTTGTATTTTTATTAATAAAATAAATTAGTTTAAATTCCTTTTATCCAACCTCCACTAACAACTGCCTTATCTCTTTATTCCCACTCTTCCCGACACCTTCTCCCCATCCCCACTTTGCCAGCTCCACCCGTTCCCACTCCATTTCTCCCTCCCGATTCCTCTCCACCCCAACTTCCCTTATTCCTCCTGATTGATGAACACAACACCTCCCCACCACTACCTCTAGTAATGAGCACTCCTATGCCACCACTCACCATTGCATGGCCACCCTTGCTTCACACACCTATTCCTCCCATTCCCTCTGCCCCTCCATATTCCTTACACTTTGAATTAGAACCCACGACCTGTTCACCTCCTTCCAACCACTGAGTATCCTACCAAGAACTCATCCTCCACCCTTAGTTTTTCCTCTTGGCCACATTTTAGTTTAGTATTGGTACTTTTTTATTATAATTGATGTGTTGGAAGTTATCATTTTTATCAAAAATTTCAGCCCAACCACTTGGCTGACCCAACCCACCACTTTTGGTGGCTCCATATACTATTCCACCACTTAGAGGCTATTATTCCATATTTATCACCCAAACACTACACAACAACAATTGTGGACTTGGTGTGCCTTTTAAAAATAACCTTTAAATATTTTAAAATTAAATTAAATTATGCCATATAAGTAATTGATGTTGCCTATGGGCATAATGGATATATAATTTTTATTATAACTTTGATTTATTTGGGAGGTCAAGTGTTTGACCCCCCACAATATCAATTTTCATTTACAAGGCCTTGAAAGGGCCTTTTTAGTAGATGAAGATCAACAAGTGGGGCCTAGTCTAACATGCAGTTAGACTCCATAATAAATCTTTTTTTTCTATTTAATTAGCACATTTGCACATCAATATTCCCACTTGGTATTTTTTTGATTTTATGGTTCTTGTTTGAAATTTTTTTGGAGCCCTCACCATTGAGCATTTTTACAAACACTCATATGTTGTTTTGATCATATCTTAGGCTTTCTTTAGAATTAGAAGGTGACTTTTTTCGTTATAAATATGTTTCTGACTTCTTCCATATGGTCTATTCATTTTCTTGGTACTCCACCTGAAAGTCTATATTTTTTTAGATTTCTAGAGGCATTTTTCACAGTCAAATGTCACCAAACTTCAAACTATGTTTTATTTTCACTCAGGATACCTTTTGAGGTGACTTTTTTTGAAAGTGTGTATTTTCTTTATTATGTACATAGGGATATGATATGATGATGTATATGGGTTGATGGGTATTATGATATGTGATACACATACCTAACTAATTTTATAAATAATTACATTAGGTAATGAGTCAACCTACATTCGGATTAGGTGCATACCCATCCATTTTATATATATATATATATATATATATATATATATATATATATATATATATATATATATATATATATATATATATATATATATATAGGAGATGAATATCAATGTAAAAGATATCAAGTGTTGAGTCTTCTATTTATTAGAAATATATTGTAGGTGTCCCCCTTGAAGTGGATTTATGGAGGTATTCCTTCCCTAAGGAGTATTGTACAATGTTGCCCTACCTTAAGGATCTTATTCTATTTCTGAATAAATTACTTTTTTGGACATTTTGGCCCACCAATATCTCTCGTGATGTGTTAGTCTACATTATATTCTTCATAAATCTATTATTATATTTTTGGATCTTACCAAGTGGTATGAGAGTGATGATTTGGATAAAGGGGGAGAATTTTTATTTTTGCATATTTTTTTTAAAGAAAGATGAATAGTTTATAGAAGGCCATTCTCCTCACATAGGTGTTTTAATTCTGGGTGAGAAAATAAGGTGTCATTTTATGCAATTGAAAGGAGATATAATATCTACTTGTCTATATGTTTTTATTCTCAGATATGGGGTAGAAAATGAGCTCTAGTGGATACTAATGTTCATGAATAAAAAATTATATCTGAATTATGGATCAAAAAGAGTGCATAAATTTAGAGAGATTTTTGTAAGAGGGTATGCAAAATATATATAAGAAATTCTCAACAATGGAAAACAATTTAGGTAAGTATGAGAAGGATAAAAATGAGGAGGATATGGAGGAAGATAAAGTAAATAATGATGCTGATGGTAATGAGGAACATAACTATGAGGAGGAGGCTACATATGATGTAGAAGGAGAGGTAGAGGATCATGATGAGTAGGAAGGATAACTGAATGATAAGGGTTCAAATTAGGTTATCTCCAAAGAGAAATGCTTCAATATTTTAGTTTCATGGATACATTCAAAGGAAGAAGGTCATTGTGTCCATAAGCCCTAACATCACGTATAACTTCATCAACATGGATGTGGCCCAACATTTACATGTTCAAGCAAATAATATCAAAGAGGAAGTAATGGTAAGAAGATTCAAGTTTTTGAATATTTGAAGCTCACTATGGTTGCACTTAGATTTTTATACTTTGGATATGGATGGTTTAGATATTGTTCTTGGATGGTGTCATTTTTTTTTAAATGCATGTTTTTTCTCCTAGATTCCGAATGTGTCATTAAAATTGAGTCATATTGTACATAAACATATTTTTTTTTATTTCTCATTTTTAACTCAATTTAAAACAAGGTGCTTTTCTTTGTAAAAATGCATCATTATAAGTAGTTATGGGGTAATTATTTTGTCATTTCAGTCCTGATTGAGTGACAACAACTCTTTTTTGGGGGTAAACTCTTGATTAAGGCACTTTTGAAGATTGTGCCTTGTTCTTTTTTGGCACATTTTTGGTTTATGCCTTATCCTTGTGTTTGTTTATACTTTATCACACTTATGATTTGTGCCAAGTTTCCTTCAAGGCCACTTTTGCAGTGCAATACCTTATTTTTTAGAGACTCCTCCAAGACCCCTTTCTTACTTCCTTATCCTTGTATTGAGCTTGTAATGGATTTGTGCCCCAATGTAGACAATATTAATGTAAGTAAATAATAACTTATAAGTTGAAAGTGATAGGTTGTTATTTGAGGTTTCTTTGCTTCAATATTATATAGTTAAGTTTGTTAAGAAAAATAGGGCCCTCAAAGCTCACAGTGTGTTCCTCATCACAAAACTTGTAAAACATGACTCACTCATTTGCATTTTGAGAGTAAGTGCTATAATTATACAACAACACTTTGATCATGTGGATCCTTTAACTATTGCACTTGGTGCACATCTTGTTTCTACTTCTGAATTCGGCACACATCATTTGGATGCTCTCCTAAATTATGATTTGTCATACCATGAGTTACATTGTGATAATTTTACACCTGTAATTACCTTTTTCACAACCCATACTTATGTTAATCACATTGAAATTGTGCTTTCCTCCTTTGATAGTTGACATACTAGTTTTGGTTCTCATATTTTTCACACCATGGGTTATTCTAGTGTAGGTATTAGAAATAATACATAGGGAATTGTGTCCCTTATCTAGCCTATTTGCTAGATTGCTCGTCATGATATTGGATATTGAGTTTATGCTTCCACTTCTTCTTTGAGACCACTTTGTATGATATTTTCACCATATTTTATTTGCTCTACAATTCTATAGACCATTGAGTGAGAAGATCTTGAAAAATAATTGAGTCCTCACTATCCTTGGAGAGATTACATACTCACTTTTCATATTCTCTTATTTGGTTTTCAATATCCTTTTCTTTCTTTCCTTTCCCTTTTTGCATTTATTAATTTTGTGCCTTCTCAATATTTTCTATTGCTTCTTCATCTGATTCTCCATTTCTATTGTACTTTTATTCTTTTATTACAAGTCGAGTAACTTTATTTGCTTGTGCTATTTCTTTTTATCTTAATTTTAGTTTTTTGTCTCCTCCTTTATTTATTTCAATATCATCTAATAGCTCCATGTTTTCAATTATTGTAAAAAAAATTGAATGTCTACTTAGCATAATAAAACTATCTAAATATTTAGGTCTTGTTATGTTTTTGATCTCCCTTAGAAGTCATAAAAATTGAGAAAGTAACTTACCATGCCCATGTTAGTTTTGAGTTTCTTCATGCAATTAAGACTCCAATTGTGTAACTTATGAGTTCACTTCAAGTGGTTGGGAATCTTCTTCAAATTATACTTGATATTTTCTATCTTCATCTTTAATATTTTCCATCTTCATCTCCAACATATGCATATCAATGAGTTGTTTCTTACTGTTCTATCCCTTTAAGAAATGAAGGCAAATTCAAAATATGGCCCTCATATTAGAAGGTAATTTTTAACCCATATTTTTCTTAGCCTCCTCCAACCATTGAGGCAGGTTAATTTGACTTGGCAAGGACAAGTCATTAATACTTATAATTTTTATGAAAATTTATTATTGTTAATGATATTAATTATGTTTCCATAATCATCATTAAACTCTACTTCATATATTGGAATAGACTTTATATCCTCTCATGATTTAGAATTTTATATGAATTGAGTTTCAAGTACCATATAATCACTATTAGTAATTTATTGAATCATTTCTTTAGAGAGGCTCAAGATGTTCATAAGATTTTCAACATCTTCCTCACCTTGTATGTAGAATGCTTGGTTGCATGCCATGTCTTTTATAATATCATAATTCAGTTGATAAATATCATTACTTATAAATCCTATAATTATACTAGATGGTGTTAGATCCCCTTTTAAAAATATACTTACAAAATCAACCATCTCAAACCTTTTAAAATTTTCACTTTCATCCTTTGCCATCCATTTTAATCTCTCAATGTTGAAATATGTCTTGAAATGGCTAAACACTCACATTGGGAGGCTAAAATTTATGAGTAGTGTGTTTTGGTAGTGTTATAAGGTCAATTACCAATTTTTTGACCTCCTCCATAATTTGCAATGCTACATGGTTGTCATGGCTGTAAAATATTAATAGATGTATGCATGTTAGATAAGCACTTCCTTGAACTAATCATGCAAACTGAAAAATAAAATAAAAAAATAATTCCTTTATCACCCATGCATTTGGATGTGCATCCACATATGTTCCTAGCTCACAATTTTTAAAGTACTAATTTAACATTCAATTTTTCTTTAACAAATATAATCAATTTTTATTTATCAAATAAAATCTTGGTACTGATAAGCCTATTGCACTAACACAACATAATATAGTGATCCAATCTTTAGTACACAACATAAAAATACATAAAAAATGAAAGTACATGGCCACCATCTCCATTCTAAATTTTATATGCTAAACAACCCTCTAATATATTTTATGTATGAAATTGGATAATGTGAAATAAGGGGAAATTTACTACTTAAATAAGATAAAAAAATAAAAAATCTTAAATAAACAATTAATTTATAGGGGAATTTTTTAAAAATAATTATTAAAAATTATTACTAACTTGGGTTTTTCAGAGGCCCATTAACAAGATGGGAATGATCTTAATGACATGTCTCAAATAGGACCTTAGCATCAATGATTTTTTATTTTATTTTGTATCAAAGTCTTTTTAATAAATCTTCTTTAAATTATTATGGGACGTCCTTATGCATTTTAAGTAAAATTAATATAATGATTGGATAAAATTTCTAGCATTTCATCATGACAAATATACTTTTTAGGTGTAAGAAAATGGTCCTAAGTATCCAAACTAAAATTTATCATGTGTTATTCATTTGGTATTTTACCATTGAGTATGGACATTATAACAAACATAAAGATTAGAGATTTATCACTAAAATTTATTATTTGTTATTTATTTGATATTTCATTATTAAATATAAACATTATAACGAATATAAAGATGACAAATTTATCATTATGCATTTTCTTTATTATAAATTATTCTAAAATATAAAGTTTAAGACTTTTAACTTTGGCTCATATCAAACAAGTGTACAATTTTTTTTATGTTGTTTAAATAATTGAAATGATTGATTAGTTTTAAAACTATCTTGATGACTAGAACTTCCCTCTATTCAAGAATTTAGCCCAAATTGGACACTCAAATCATTTCCTTTGAAAAGGTAGTCGAATTGATTCACATCTGCAAAATTTCAAGTTATTTTATGTACTGCAAACTGACAACTAAATTTATGCTTGTTATATGTCAATTATTAAAGGGATTTCTTATATTAATTTATATTATATAATATTTTATAAGTCTTCACTAACTAAGACATTTTAAACTATAGATTAAATGCCCATTAATACAAATTAACTTTAGATTTTTCCTTGCATACATGATTATTAATATTAAGGAGCGAACTTTGATATTAAGATTCTATCAAGTGAGACACGAATATAGTATAATATTCATCTAGTCAATTATTACATTGAGGATTTGAATAATAAAATATTAACACCATTCATGATAAGGCTTAAAATAATAATTGATACATCTAATTTTAATCAGTTGGCTATCTATTTTTAACTTATTGACCTTATACAACATTGAAGCTATTTAGAAATATAATTCACTAGTTGACCTTACTATAGACATCTAAATCTAGTATAAGGCCATTTTTAACAATACATCATCCATAATTTACTTTATTTGGAAAACTTATACATTTTAACATGTTTCTAGGACAATACCAATCCCATATAAGTCTACACTTTGTCCTTCGAGCTCAAAAATCACAACACTTATAAAAAAGGTATCTATTAAGAGATTTGAAATATTACTCACCTATTAGCTAGAATTGCTTCAAAAATAGGCCCTGAATCCTATTTAGGATAGACCCATGTATTATGTGGGTATATATATAAAACATCCATGTATTGTATAGGTTTGTCTCCTTTAGCTGTGTTGGCCCATTTGGAATTTTTCATTGACCATGTGCCTTTAACTTTACCTTTCTATATTTTTATATTCAACTATCATGCATACATTATCCTTGATTAGCTTATATACAAGGTATTTTAAATCCATTTCATAAGTATAAGTAATCTATACATATTTAGACACACAGAGGAATACTTCAAGAGAAGTCACATAAAAGGCCAAGCCTAGATCCAATCATAAAATAAAATCCTTTATATTTGCAACATTATCATTATATCGTAGTCTCTCATCATTTTTCTTTTTCCAAAGGAAGGTATTAGATTACATGTATCTACGTCGTCATTCTTAAAGAAGAGGGGGTTCAAAACCCTTAATCAAACTATTCCATCCACACACTCAAATAACTATGTATAAGTTTGATTCTGAGCATGTGGGATACATAGTTTTTAATGTTGCTTTCATGGTTTCCAAATTCTGTTGATTTTTTTTTTGAGTGTGAAGCTAGGTTAAAGATGATATTCTTATATTTTCTACATTATTCATGATAAGTAAATGAAGCAAAGGTACAGGGCTAACAGGGTTATAAAAATGCACATATGATAGAAATATTAGCCTTTGAGATCAAAACAAGAAGATATTACCAAAGGGAGATAAACATGAGCTAGACGAGACTGTCATAGTTGGGTCTATATAGGACTCACCTGCATAATACATGGCTTTGTCCAATAACATAGTACATATTCTATATTTTAGGAGAAATTTACACATAGTCAACATAATCAATCTAAAAACTAATATTTTTAAAATAATATACATGTGTGATCCTTCCTTATCCATTTTTCATTTACATTGCTTAGTGTAGTTTCATTGTGACACTTGGATTTATTTTTATTTAAAACCTATTTTATAGATCTAAATTTTGTAGTTTCAATTATGTATACTTATATCTATTTAAATGAAATTAGTTTATTCATTATTTTGTATAAAACCATAAGTAAGGTAAATATAAATGGTGAACCCAATTTAGGCCTATTTCTAGAGCTTGATTGCATTCTTCTATTTTATATATTTCATTTTGTGTTTGTCTTCTAAATTTGTAATGACATTATTTTGGACACTTGTTTCATATTTCTTGCTACTTTACACTATCATGACCATTTGAGTGTTAATCCCATTATTATCACTTACATTATCTTTATTGATGATGATAACATACTTATTGAGACCTTATTTCACAACATCCATTGAGTTCTGATGGAATCCTTTTATGTTTATAATCCTCCTCATCTCATTCTTCTAGTTTGAAAACCTTTTTCTTTTCATTTCCTATGAAACCATGTGCTAGTTTATATTTTATTATACATATATATCTAAAAAAATCAATAACATGGTTTCATACATGATCATATTTATTTTCCTACATCCACTGAGTTCTCATCTCAATATTCTAGTTTTAAAACCTTTTTCCTTTCATTTCCTATGAAACCATGTGCTAGTTTATATTTTATTATACATATATATCTAAAAAAATCAATAACATGGTTTTATACATGATCATATTTATTTTCCTACATCCACTGAGTTCTGATGGAATCCTATTATGTTTATAATCCTCCTCATCTCATTCTTCTAGTTTGAAAACCTTTTTCCTTTGATTTCCTATGAAACCATGTGCTAGTTTATATTTTATTATACATATATATCTAAGAAAATCAATAACATGGTTTCATACATGATCATATTTATTTTCCTATGTATAAATCATACCCATACATGATCTCTATCAATTGTATCTATATACACATTTTTCACCTATGGGGGCATTGACATGTTACGAGTTTATTTAAACATAAATTTAGCATAATTTTTCCATCTTATTTAGTGTACTGATTGTATTTAGATCACATTAACAAGTCATATTATTTTCATGCCTTGCCTTATTACATTATATGGGATTTCATTTCCGTGGCACTATATACATCTTGGCATTGCCTCTTTGACATACACATTATTCACTTGATTATATCTTTCACATTAGTATACATGACACCTCAACACCTATAACATCATTGTACCACACATGTTTCTTAAATACATTAGCATTTTATGGTTCTAAATTTAGATTACATATCTTACACATACATTGACATATGGTCGGTTAACACTAATAGTTCATTTATTGTTATATCTTGCATCTTTGAGTGTTTATACATTGGTGGACATGACATATTCACAATGTAGAACGATACCATAACCTTATGATTTAATTTTAGCCTTGCCACATAGTCAACTATATCATATGATCATAACATTTTGATTTTATCATATATTTGGAATCTATATTACAGTTTTTTAGCTTGCACTATTACATTTATAGATCAAGATATTCAGTACAATCTTCATATTCTTTATCACTCTATGATTATCATGTTTTATACCTATATAGCTCATATATTTCCCATCAAGAGGCTGAAACATGTAAACATTATAAAAATTCAAAACTCAAAAAAAATAGAAACATTTTAATATTCAAAAACATTGAAAAAAAAATACAAAATACAAAAAAATTACAAACATCGATTTATATATGTTACACATTTGCTTATGTTATAGGTTCTCATCCTAGGGCTTATCCTCTGGTCATATGGGATTTTAGCCCTTGGTCACAACTAATCCAAGGAGGCTTAAATTTTGCTTGAAAAGTTGACTCAAACTTCTACACACCCAAAAATTATGCAAAGTGGATATTTCCTCTATGAGCAAGAACATCAAACTCCCATAAATTTCAGCTTACAACTCCTATTGAGGCACTTTTTTTTGAAAGAGTGAGTTTTTTCAAGATCTACGTATTTGTGTTATTATTAATCCTTGTAAAATTAATCCTCTATATTTTTAGGGGGGTTGAACTTATTTTTCTCTCTCTTACACGCTCTATTTATACAATTAAAGTGTTAAAATTGCATAAATTATTCTTATTTTTTGATGCATTTTAGGTGAGTTTGACATTCATATTCTGAGCATACATTATCACTTGTGTCATTGATTGCACATATTGATCTTATTTTGATAAGTCCTTTGTGGATGCATTTTCATCTAAATTTGACATCCATTATATAAGAGATATGTTCAATAGACCATTATGAGCAAAGATTCATCTCAATTCCTTTTTCTTGGAAGGAGAAACTATACATCATGGCATTTGTGCATGGAACATTTTTTCACTGAATAGAGCCTTTTACCATTTCTATATGGACAGGTTCCTAATCCCACTAACCTAGTTCAGTACAATAACTAACTCAACTTGTGTGACATTATTCTTGGTCACTTATTGATGTGTGTTTCCATGGATATGCTACACCATTTAGAGCACACAAAGTGTCCTTGCACTACTTGGAGTATTCTTCATAATATATTTAGAGAATATCCTTCTGAGATTGTAATCTTTCCTCCTATTATTTATTGTGATGACACATTTACATCAAATAATGTTCTTCTCTTTGTCAATCGAACCCTATTGGATAAGTTTCTACCAGATATGGGACATATTTTTTTAAAAACCACTTTCATTCTTAAAGAGAGATTGCTATAAAGATGTTATTATAGAGCCATCAAAGATTTTACCTTCAAAGGATCATTTTGTCTCCATTGATGAGAGTGCCTTTATTGTGTTATGTGGCACCTCTACATTTTTAGAGATCATCAATGATTCTGCCTTTTTTATGGATCCTCATTCTTTGACCATGGTATCTAGGGTTATTGAGCTATGTTATCCACTTCACATGGACATTATTTCAATGAATGTTTCATGTTCTTATTTTGATAAGTCTACTTTAGTGGTATTACTTTTAGTTCATGTGCATGATCTTTCCAGACCTATGCCACACTTCAGATTTGGACCAATTTTAGAAATCTTCATATTATTATCCTCATATTCCATCATGGAATGGATATATTTTTAGTGTAGTTAATTTTTTTTCCTCATGTAAAGGGAAGAAATGTTATTCGATGTAGATAGACCTTATTTAGTCTTCAATCAGAGGATATCATTATCTAAATTGATCATTTTGAGCTCTACTTGGAGTGCATGTATCTTCAACATCATATCATCTAGGGGAATTTTTAGTTCCTTCCTTCTCTCTCTATCTCTAGGGGGGATTATCTCTATTCGTTTAGGGAGATTTTATATGTACTTGGGTAACTCATCAGGCCTTATTTTTGGGACCCAATTCTACTACCCACATAAGATACACTTAAGGTAGGTGGGGAGGGGTGTGGGTGTAGGGGTAAGGGAGGGGTGGAGGGGACATGTTAGTGTATATGTTTTATACCATTATATATAGTTTTTCTTACATGTGTTTAGCTTTCTTAGGTTGCACTTAGGTGTCATACTAGGTCATTAGGAAAATATGGCTTAATCTATTTTATAATTTTGAGTTAATTTTTGTTTCTCTATATAATTTACTTTTCCTAAATTTATTTAGCTAATGAATCATTAAGCAAATTATTTTTTCTCATGTTTCATTTCACTTCTGCAATAGACTATCTCCTCTTATTTCAGAGATTTTTGAATTTGTAGCTATCCAATCTTAATAATAGATTGTGGCCCACTCTGATAGTTACATGATAATAGATTTCATAGTATGTGCTTACATCTTGGAGGGGAAATTTCATAGATAACATGTCTTAGCTTGGGGGTTGTGGTTACCCCAATTTTGCATAGTGCAATATTTCATAACAAATTTAATAATGATGCAATTATCTCTACAAAAAATTTGCTTATACTTGGTCCTCCCCCTTTTACTAGCCTTTCCCTCTCTTTTCTGGCATTTTCAAACCTTAATATTTTTTCATTTTATTCATTTCCTTAAGTTTAAAAAAAAACTATTCTATGATAAAACCACCATAGTATTTTAAAAAATGGCTATGGCGAAAATGTATTTTTTGCATAGTTTATCAAACTATCGTGATAAACAAGTAACATAGTTGAGTGAACATTGGTCCTACTTGAAGTACAAATATTAAAAAAAATACATAGAAAGACAATCCAAAAAATAAATTTAATGGTCTTTGTAACAAAAAATACTATCATCATATGTTATGCTAATGATTCTGATCACATGTTAAGCATTGTAGGTAATATTTCCCTCTAATAATATTGATGTTGGATTTGGTTGCATTGTTGATGTTATATTTTATTTCCTTGTAGATAGGGGATTTGGTTTCTCTCTTTAAAGGGATATGGTTCCCTTGCTGATAAAGGATTTGGTTTCCTTGTCGATTCTTGTATTCATGGTAACATTAAAATTTAGGTGTAATAACTGTAAACATTGAAAAGGAAAACAAAAACTCTAGGAATAATATAGCATGCTCAAGAATTATAGATATTAATCACTCCAATAACGAGGTTATTATCCTTGCCTTCTTTAACAATCTGGTCTTTAATGTAATCATGGTCATTAACTTGATATTTTAGGGGTGCATTTAGCTCGAGTTATGTCATTTTCCTGATCATTTGATTTTCCAAAGGTTTCTGGACTTGGTGCTTTTGTCAACAAAAAAAACTAAATAACTAACTATAAAATTTGATCATATTTGGAACAAAAAAGCTGAAAACAATAAATTTAGTTTAAAGATAGACACATTTTCTCTAAACTAAAGGCTTTTTAGAAATATCACAAGAATGTTTGAGATTCTTCCATGGAACTATTCTAATTCTACTAAAAATTATGGGAAAATTCTATTTTCCTAAAATAGAAAAAAATTTAATAGTATCTTAATAATAAAGTATATTTGTAACATGTATAGAAAAAATATTAATAGTATCTTAATAGAAAAGTGTAATTGAACATTTATTTCTAGCATTCAGACTGGTTTAATTTAGACATTTCTTAGATAATCTAAATAATATAACTTTTTTATGTTTGTTTAGGTTCATTAATCAAAATAAAATAAAACATATTGGTGAACATGTTCCTTATATTGAACACATCAAACCCTAAGTTCTCCTTTAAGGTTTCATCCTTCTTCCTAGGGTGCAAATTTTTATATCTAGAACTTATTTTCAGACTTTATTTTTGATTTTCCCTCATTCAAAAAATTATTCATACCTATACTAGATATACATAGTTTCTATTTTATAACTCAAGCTATGATTTTAATCATTACATGTGATTTTCATTTACTATTCAAATTCTATAACAACTATGTAATCCCATGGATCAAATCTTTGTGTAATAATACTAAGGCTAAAATTAATCATGTGTTTTTTTTGGCTTACTTTAATTCATAAATATTCAATCTAAGTTGATTCCATTAGTAATAGACATCAGAGGGCATGCATTAATCCTTTTATTTCTCTTCCCTCTAGATCTCAGAGTCTTGTTAGCCACCATCTTGCCCTCATTATTCACCTTAGGATTATATTAAATATCGTAGTCCATGCTATCATGTAACACAAATAGGTTGGGTGCCCCACCATGTGTGACAAAATGAAGATAGTCAACATGTTCCTCCTCATCCCATTCCACATCACACAGGATCATCCAATCAAACTAAATGGTATGATATCACTAATCAACTAAAAAATACCCAAGCTAAAATTTATATTCTTGAACTACTAAATAAATCATCCTTATACACAGATATCTTATATGATGCTTTGCATATTATAAAGTTTCTAAATTATATAGAACTTACATATTTTAGTTCCATTATGAGTGCATTAAATATTGGTGAAGAAATGATTTCCTTTGAAAACATAGATTTTCCCACAAAAAACACAAAAGAGAAAAATCTCCCCTTTTTCATTTATGCCAAAATAAAAAATCTAGTAGTAAAATGTGTCTTTATATATAATAGATCAGGAATGAATATATGTAAAATTAATTTCTTACAACATTGGGGTCAATATATATACTTTTAAAAATTAGATAAAGACATAAAACTATTTCATATCATTCCATGCCGGCTACATAGGTCTATATTCTTAGATGTAATAGTTGGACCCAAGACATTGATTTACTTATTCCAAGTCATGCCTAATCATATACACTATAACCTACTCTTGGGTCAACCTTGGATACATGCTATTGAAGCCGTACCATCTACACTACACAAATGTTTAAAATTCATGCATGATAAACATTTGTATACAATAATCCCTTCAAATAATTTAAAATGACATTACCTAATAATGAAGTTAAATCATAATTAGATTTTATTCATTGTTCTATAGTTCTTCCATCATATATTATTGCAACAGATAAAATCATAAATATGAAGTTGGAAAATGAAGTAAACAAAATTGATAAGGAGCCAAATACAAATGGACTAATCAAATAGGATCCAAGGAAGGAGTCACAAATTTATGTTGAGCAATCAAAATAAACAATACAAAATTTCCCCTTTTTGATTAATTCAAAAAATCCAACTTTCATAATAAAAAATTATGATAGTGATGATGGTGATAATGAAATGCAACAAAAAAATAAAAATTATTTGGGAAAAATAAATTTTACACCTATGGATCCATATGAATATTTATCTTATAATATGCTTATAGCTATCAGTGCAAGAGTGCAAGAGAATATCAGGATAATTCATATGAAAATAATATTGATAACTCAAAAGTCCCTACTCAAGAACAACCTAAAGTTAATAAAAGAAAGATAGTACTTTAAAATAAACAAAATGTTGGAATCATTGTTGTAATAATATCTCCATATGCTAGTTTCACCATTAAGGCAAACCTTTATAAAATTAAGCATGACTTAGGCATAAAACAATCTTAAATTATGCATTGTATTAAAGGTATAGAGCAAAATTTAGTAAACAATATGGAGTTCATGGATGCATAGCCTTCCATAATGTTACAATTAAAAGAATTCAAGATAAACCAAACATCATATTACAAACGTTACTTGACAATAAATTATGTTACCTATCACTAGACATAGATCAATGGGTCATTTATCACATCAAGAATGAAAATCGTATTGTGATTATCATTGAATAACTAGGCACAGAACAAATAATTGTACAACATTGCAAAAACATATTTAGAAGTAGAATAATGAAGGGATCATTAAGGTTATACAACCAATAGATACAACTTGGTATAGAGTTATACCACATAAAAATTATAAACATCAATGGAAGGACATTTTGATTGTCCATATTTTCATTGAGAATGAGTTTTGTCCACAAGTTCAAGTTGATATGGAACAAGGGCCAAATAAATGTGCAATTCCGTTTCTACAATAGTCAAGTCATGATATAAATGAGTTAAAACATATCATACATTAGGTATTAATATAGCATATTACATTAGCATTTTATTATGGCACAAAATTTGTGAATACACTTATATTTGTGATGGGTACAAGAGATCAATCATAAGCTATATTACGGAAACATTCATTAAAATAGATGGAAGTAATAGTTGATACACCTAATAAGTGCATTACATTTAGATTTAAGGATAGTAAAATTGAAATAGGCCATGATGGAAATGATGATAATCACATAATCAGGGATCCAATAACAACTCCAATTATAGTTTTTCCTAAGATAAAACATGAATCTTCTTATATGGTGAAACAATATGTGGTGTATGCATAACATTTGTGAAATATGAAGGTAATATAAAAATAATGTTATGATGACAAAATTAATGATGATATATGGGCATTTGACATGGTTCTATATCCATAACTAATAAATATTCTATAGATCCACCATTTGATTATTCACATCCATTATATGTGCTCTTGGGCCTATAAATTTAACATAATCAATATATTCAAAAATACACAAAAAAAAGTTCAAAAAAAAAATTGTTCCTAAAACTAAAAAATCTGGCCCTAAGCATACATGTTTTTCTAGTTACCACATTGATTTATGTTATTTGTCACATGTTTGGCAGATTGCATATCCTTATAGATATACAAATTCAAATATTACATGATACTAGATTTTACACTATGTACCTACATCTTGGAGGAGAAATTTCTTAGATAACATGTCCTAGCTAGAGGCATAGTCATTTCAATGGATTATTTCATGGTGATATCTATCATTACTTATCCCTTATCATATTGAACTATATTACATTGAATATTACATTTTTTGCTAGTATCTATTAAAAATAACCCAGAATGAAAATATTATTCATATGATTCTGAGCATTACTAAAAATAATAATTATTATAATTGAAGTTCCTTATCATATCCACTTAAAATTGATGAATGAATTATTGGATAATAGAAAATATGCATAAAAATCATATTGTTCCTAATCTACCCCTATGGGAAACACTTGGGAAACAACAACCCACAAATAGTGGGATAAATAGGAAAACTAAGTTAAGCTAGCTAAAATTTAAAAAAATAACATTTATTATTAATCCACATAATAGTGAATTAATAATTTATCCAGAAACCTCCCCCCCTTTAAGTAAGCATAGCTTCAAGTGAACAAGAGAAAAAATCTCTGAATGCCTCAAATTTACCCTGTGCAAGTGTTTTAATGAAAACATTTGCACATTGTTGATCTGTCAGGAAATATTGGGATGTTGTTGTTCTAAACATGTTTTCAAATTAGATGTAATTTCACCTCAATGTGTTTGGTGTGTTCATGAAAATAGGATTGCAAACAAGTTTCACTACTCCTTAATTGTCTACATAGAGGATTGTTGGATGATTCTATGTCAATCACAATCCTTCAAGTATATGTTTGATCCCAATTGATTCACAAATATCTCCCCATGATCCATGATATTATGATTTTATAGAAGATCTTGAAACACAAGTTTGTTTCTTGCTCCCCATTATATTGGTTCAGATCCCAAAAAGAATACAAATCTTAAAGTAGAGTTCTTTTCATCAAAGTTCTCAACATTATCTGAATCCAAATATCCTATCAATAGTAAAAAATCATTCTTCTTGTATTCTAGGCTAAAATCCATAGTTCCTCTTATGTAGCTCAGTATATGATTTGTTTATTTGAAATGAAAAGCTATGGGATCTTGCATGAACTGTGAGAGATAATTGACAACATAGCTGATGTTTGGCCTAGTATATTTCAAGTAAATGAGACTCCCTATCAATTGCCGATATAGAGTTACATTTATTTATGATGATGGATTTGTTTGAGATATTTGAAGTCTTGTATCCACAAGTGTGACAATTGATTTACAATACATCATGCAAAACTTCTCGTGCATTTTCTTAGCATATTTTAGCTGAGACACAAAGATGTGATTTTTTTTTGCCAAACTTTAAAACTAAAAGACACTAATGTAGAAGCCCAAGATATGTCATGTTGAATGATTGATTTAGATCTTTCTTTGTTGACTAAATAATCTTAATTGAACTCCTAGTGATGACTATATCATCAACATAGACAATAATGATCACCATCTCCCCCTTTATTTTTTGAGGTAGAAATTAAGATCATATAGAATCTTTTTGAATCCATGGTTCAAGATATGTTCATCAATTTTGATATACCATGCCTAGGGAGCCTGCTTAAGACTATATAGTGATTTAAAAAGTATACAAACTTTACCTTATTTTCTTGGTATGATAAAACCCTCTGGTTGAGTCATGTATAATTTTTCCTATAGGTATCCATGAAGAAAGGTACTTTTTACATCTATTTGATTGAATTTCCAACCAATAGAGTAAAAATCATCCTAATAGTTTTGATCTTAGCTATCAGAGTAAAAGTATCCTCATAGTTAATGGTTTTTTTTAGCATACCCCTTTACAACCAACCTCACCTTGTTCTTGACAAGACTACCATCTGCTTTGTACTTTGACTTGAAGATCCATTTGCATCCAATTAGCTTCTTCCTTGATGGAATGTCTACAAATTACCATGTTTTATTCTTCATCAGTGACTTATATTAAAACATCTTTCCAAGATTTTTATTGTAGGGATCCCTGAACTATAGAGGGATCAATATATTTAAAAAGTGTACTTTTTAAGCCCAAATTAATCTCTTCTCAAGTCCTACTATGAGTCCTTGGTCTAGTGATAGATGTGTAAAGAACAACATCCAGTTTATAATCTTATAGTGTGCTTATATACCTGATGTCACTTCCAACCACATAATGGATTCAATAATCCATATCTCTCATAAATTTACATAAAAATCAACTCTCATAAGCATATCACACAATGTTTCTTCAATTAATCTTCTCACATTATCATTAATTCTCTTCCTCACATTACAAGCTTCAACATATTCCTCCTCCACAAAAGGCTCATCCATATTCCAATGGATTCACATGTGGGACTTCACCCACTAAAAACTATCATCCTCCACCAAGATGCTCTATCATGCATCTCATCATCCCATGTGAGCTCAAACCCACCACTATCCATCCACTTCCACCTAAATCCCTCTTGGCTTTCTTCACACTTTATCTACCCACCTATTGGATCTTCCAAACCATCACATATCACCATAATTTTTATCTTCTCACTCATGGATGCAATCTCATCATCCTCATATATCAAATTCTCTTTGTGTGCATTAACTTGTACAACATCCACATCCAAAGTTTCTCCCAAGGAAACTTGTAACTTATCTTCAATTTCAACATGCTCCTCATACTCTTCACTCTCACTATGATTTGCCAATGGCCCATCCAAAACAACTCTCATGGTTGTTTTCTCATCCTCTACACTCTCCACATGTGAATTTACTTGCACATCTACCAAGATCTCTATGTGTGCACTTGCTTGCACCACATCCTCTTCATATAGAGCTTCCTCCAAAGAAGCTTGCAACTCTATATGGATGTAATTTTTATCTACCTCCACATCCATCAATTTTTTCCCATTATCACATAATGGATCTCTTTCATTTGCTTCAACAAATATCACATTTACATACTCCTTCATGAGGACTCCTTCCCCTATAGGTTGCTCACAAAAACATTTATCCTTGCTGATTTTTAAATCATATTTGGGTTGCTCACATGGAAAGTTCTCTCTCATATTGCCTCTAATGACAATATTATTCTTCTCTTCTCTTTCAAGCCTCAAGACATGAAGCTTTTTATTCCACTCTACTTGCATTCTTGGGTGCAAAAATATACCCAACATCTTGGAAATGATATGTTCCTAAATCCTCACCTTCATATTTACCTTCCTTTGCCTCCTCACTTGGAGATCTTTTCAATACATGGCTGAAACTCCACACAACCTCTTACATAAAACCTTCACCCTCATGGGGTATTCAACATCTTCCTCTTCAAATGAAGTTTCTAAACCCATCATATATTCCAAGATCTCACTTGGGCTCTCTTTACCACATAAAAACCATATCTCTTCTTCTTCATCTTCTATTGCAAAATATGCATCTTGTGCATCCTCCATCACCTTTGAATTTGCCTAGATTTCTTTCAACATCATCTCCAAGTCTTCATTTCATGGTGCTACTCTATTATTCTTTGCCATGTTCATACCTTCAAATCAAAAACACAAGACTCTCTCTAACATCCTCTACATAAGGAATCTGAACTTTCTCTGATATTAGTTGCTGTGGCCTCCAACCACATAATGGATTTGAAAATCCATATCTCTCATAAATATACATAAAAATCAACTCTCATAATCATATCACACAATGCTTCTTCAATTAATATTCTCACATTATCATTAATTCTCTTCCTTACATTACAAGCTTTAACAAGCTATCTTCATACACATACATACTTGGTATCAGAAGCCAAGGAAGCCCTTTAGGTTTCTCTCTAAGCCTATTCCCCAAACTTGCCTATCTCCACAAATCATGAATATAACCATATAAATAATTTACAAAGAAGAAAACAGCAAATGGGGCCCAAAATGGTGCCACCCATTCTTATGTAGGGGAATCATGACAAGAGACAAGGTATAACCCCCTAAGAGAACCCACACCACATGATTCATGTGGTCATCTTTGACCAAGCACAAAGCATCTTTAGAAAGTTGCACCACCTTCAAGTAAGGTCACATGGAAAAACAAGATGCCAATCTGAAATAGTAAATCATGTCTCCCACTTGGCATAAGCTTTCAAAAGAGGTAGGTGTGCATTTTTCACCACTATTTTCTTTCCCCACATGAAATTTTTTATCATGCTACCTAAACACTCAAGAATAGTGTAGTAGACACCTCATCATATGAATAATGTCTACCACCTTATCAATGAATAGTAACTTGGGAGTAGTGTGTATGAGTAGTGTTTTCCCACCACATTAATGCCATTTAGGCATATGTTGAGTGGTTTATATGGGTGTAGATGTAACATTATTCCCATCATCATTAGTGTCTTTAACTAAGGGATTTCCATCTCCTGCTTTCTCTATGGGACTGATTTGTTCACTAGGTGAGCTTGTGGAAGGAACCTCTACTTCTCTCTTCTCAAAAAAATCAACATCCCTACTAGTGTATATTTTCTTGGTCTTTAGATACATTAGCATGTAACCTAGTGATTATTCATTTTACCTTAAGAAGATATACTTTTCTAAATTCATATCAATTTTAGTTCTCTACTTTTTGGTAACATGCATGCTTGTTTTGCATCCATAAAATATAAGATGTGTAATAGATGGATTTCACCCTAACCATGCTTCTTATGGTGTTACCCCATCAAGAGTTGTATTGGGAACTCTATTGAGCATATGTACTTCGGTTTTGACTGCCTCTACCCCAAATGCCTTTGCCAAACCTAAATCATTTAACATACATCACACCATTTCCATGATAATACAATTTTTCCATTTAGCAACACCATTTTGTTGTTGCATGTGTGGAGGTGTCATTTGATGATGAATGTAATTTTATTCCAAAAATGCCTTGAAATTATTGTTGGTGTATCCCCCCTCCTGATCTGAGTAGAGGGTTTTGATTTTATGACTAGTCTTTATTTCAACAAAAACTTTGAATTTCTTGAAGGTTTCAAAGGCCTGAATCTTGGTTTTAAGACAATATATCTACATTTTTCATGATAAATAATCAAAAAAGAGCATGAAGTATTTAAACCCAACATGAATGGGTGTCATGGGTCTGCATAGATTGATATGCAAAAAATAAAGTTTTGCTTGGTCCTTATATGTACTTTTCTAAAATGGAGCTCTATTTTATTTTCCAGCTAAGCAATTTTGACATTTATATGTACCCTTTTTGAGAGGTGGAAATCCTCTTACCATGTCAAGATGGGGGATTATGTCAAGATATCCAAAATTTATGTGATAAAATATTATATGCCATAATTATCTTGAGTTTGTGTCATTTGTAACAATTATTTGATTATTTTTCTAAATAAAGTAAAGTTTAAACATTTGGCTCACATTGGATGCTCGTGCAACAATTTTTGAGTTTTTGGATTTATCTCGAATCAAACACATTTTTCTTCCACATTTATAGTCAAAATCAATCTTTAGATTATGGTCTAATAATTTATTGAATGATAAAACATTCTTGGTTAAACCAGGTACATATAATACATATGTGATTCTACATGTTTATGTTTGAAGTTGTAAAGTAATGTTTCTAATCCCTTAGATAATGTATGAAGTATCACCACAAAAATAAACATGATTTTTGTTGGGTGTGTCTTTAAAAGTGAAGAACCAATCTTTGCATACAGTCATGTGTTAGGTTGCACCTAAATCAATATACCAAACATCACTTCATGAAGTTGATTCCTCATGGAAGTTAGTGTAGTATAGGAAGTCTCCATATTTAGATTTGTCTTCATATTCAACAATGTTACATTGTTGTTTTGATTTCTTCCACCAAGTTCATTTTTTCAATCCCTGTGTTTTATTTTGAGGTGTTGGGTAGTAGGATTTTGGCCACTATAGGACCCATTATGTATTGTATTATACCAACAATATTTTAATTAATGTCCCTTATGACCAAAAATGAGACATTGTTTTTTAGATTTAATCCTTGGTTGACTTTGCTTTGGTGATTGCTTAGAAGACTTGAGTTTTTTTTCCATTTTCGTTGATGAAAAGCAATAACATGTTATTTGTCTTATTCTTCAACATTCACAGACTCTTATTATTGTAACATGTTGACCAATTTTTCAAAACTTGGTATTTGTTCTATGACATTCAGGGAGTCACGAAAATTTTGTATGAGGGTACTAGTGCTCTCAATACAATTGGTACAAGAGAGGCATCTGTTATTGTCTTGCCCAATGTTTGGAGTGATTCCCCTAGTATTTCAACATGTCTCATAAAATATTATACTTTTTTTACCTAATTTCAACTTCAGATAATGAAGCTGACTTTGTAAGTGAAAAATGGTGCTTTCATTTTTAGCCTCATATATTATTTGTAGCTCATTTTTGGCTTCTTCCTTAGCTATTGTGGCTTCATAGATATGTGGTTGGACCACACCTAATACCCCAAAAATTATGATCAATTTTTACTTTTGGTTGGCTTTGTCATACTTAAGTTATTAATCAACATCAGTGGCATGTTGAGTGTATGCACCACTAAACACTAGCCAAATTTCCTCATATTCCAATTGTGTTTTGATTTTTGTCTTTCAAGCTGAGTAATTTTCACCTTTGAATAGCTGAGAATTTGACATAAATTTTTTGGCAGCTATGGTCAAGACTGTGGGAGATGAAAATGTTCCTTACCACTCCAGGTATAAAGGTATCCTTTTTTGTATATCATCAGATCAATTTACTAAACCTTTTTATATACATGCCCTTTCAATATACTCATTGATATGTAGAAGAAGCCCTCCCTTTATATATACCTGATGATACATGAAAGAGGCATTAACATATGTTAAAGAGAGTAGTATGTGGTACCTAGACATTATTGAAAGGGGTTCATCCAATCATTAACACCTGCATACATGAAATTCTACATTCGTGAACATAACTTCCCTATATGCTTTGAATTTTCACATGTCAAGATTTACGCCTTTTGATTAAGGTGAATGGGTAATGGAGGGATGGAAAATGAGTGCAAGTGTCATTATTTATCCCTAGGAATTTATAGGGATGATGCCCAAACATCATTATTGTAGTTATATTAGGCTATGTATGCAGTAACTCAAAGGCAATGACTTTATTTGTAAACATGAACCAGAGGCATAATTTACATTGGACACTACATTTGAGTAAAAAAATTATGTTTTTATTTAGTAAAATATTAATTTTTTTTCACTTTTACAAATTTAAAATTATATATCATTACAATGTATAGACAACATGAAAAACAAATTGTACCCCCCTTCATGGAAAAATTGCAAGTTTTGTAAAAAAATTATATTTTTGGGCTTTTGGCCTCTTTTCAACATCATTTTTTTCTCTTTTTTAATAAAAAACTTTTAACTTTTTTTAAAAAATCCTTTTATGAATTTTTATTCTAAATTTAGCTAGTTACAACTAAGGTTGGCCAAACTACCAAACTTAGAGGTGTTGCTAAAAATGCCCATAAAGCAAGGTTGGGGTGTGATTTGAATCCCAAACCCATTTTTTACCTAAAGCACACTTTACCAAGTGGGATATAATGCATAACTATATTTAAAATGAATAAAAGGATATTTAACCTTTTAAAACAAATAACAAAATTAAAGTAAAACCATACCTCAATACTTTGCAACATGATGATTTTGGTTGAAATTTGTAGTGAAGGAAGGATTATAGAAGGCAGTTTTGAAAAATATTAGTGGTTTTGAGCCAAAAAACTCAGGTATGGAACTTTAACTGAGAAAAATATTAATTATTTAAGTGTATTTCAAATCCAAATATAGTCATAACACCCATTTGAAATGCCGAAATGCCATGTCAAGTGCCAAAATGTCTTTATGGCTCTTCAACACCAATGTGACAATAATTGGAGGATGTTGGTTGGCATTCAAATTTATTATAGGATTATTTGTATTGGTTTAGACTAAATTGGATTTTACAATGATAAAAAATGCCTCCTTAACTTAAAAAAATGTCAATGTAGGACTGTGATATGGTTTCTCCCACTTTCTTTGTAAAGGACTGACACTTTTGGATCCTTTACTGTATCAACAACACCAATACAGCCTAATAATACCAATACAAGTTGGCCAAATGAAGTTGGGTGATTATAAGAGGGTGTGGATGTATCTACATGAGTTATTAAGAGGTAGGGGGAATATATGGCTCTCTCTTACTCAACCTTCACAAGCACTCACCAGGCTCACCTAGATATTCCTACACTTCTACTCATAGGTTCAAATATCCTCATATTCTGATACCAAATATTAGAAATAACCCAGAATGAAAATATTATTCATATGATTCTAAGCATTAATACAAATAAAAATGGTATCAATTCTTATAATAATTGGATTGCCTTATCATATCCACTTATAATGGATGAATGGATTATTGGATAATAAAAAATATGCATAAAAATCACATTGTTCCTAATCTACCCCTACAGGAAATATTAGTGAAACAAAAACCCACAAATAGTGAGATAGATAGGACAACTAATTTAGGCTAGCTATTTTTTTAAAAAATTACATTTATTATTAATCCACACAATGGTGAATTAATCATTTATCCCTAACAATATCTACATCTTATATATCACATAGATATTCTACATTATGATTGTTACATTATTACATTGATTATCATGTGTGAATGCTTGATTATGCATGCATGTTTTTTTTATGTATCTTTGTGCACATAGGATCCTCTTGTTGACATGTTTTATGAATCTCTTCTTATGTGTCATCTCACTATTTTATCTTGTCACTAACTTGGGTGTGATCACTAACATTGTGTGGTCCTAACTTGAGTGCATTTTATCACTCTACTATGAATATTTCCATGACTTCTATCATGATTTTATATCTATATTATAGTATACTTAAGTTATACCTAATTTTTCATGGTTTCCACCATGCATCTATGTGGGTAGGATACTTGTCTATGTTCTCATTACTTTATCAAGCCCATATAGGGGCATGTTTGTAACACTTGTTTCCCATATTACTTTACCAAAGGGGGAATCATACCCTAGTGCATTATGTTTGATATGATATTGTATTTCATACACTATATTAAACTTTACATGATTCTATGTGACATAGCTAAATACCAATTCAAACTAAAAATATGCAAAAAAATTCAAAACATTACAATGGTGGCAAGTTTCAAATTTCATATGTTTCTAGTATTTTACATGATTTAACTAATTTATTTTTCCTAACATATGGGCATTTAACCTTTTATATTTTTATATGAGTGATTATAGTAGATTATCTTCATCCCTCACCTCAAAAAGGGGGCATATGTCAAGGCATTTTCAAAATATTTTTTCAATATGGAAACGAATTAAGAAGATTTGTCTACTTCCTTGATCAAGAAGTTGATAGGGCATTGGTGACTTCCAAATAAGTATTGAATGTGTTCAAATACAACCTAATATACATGGAACTTATTTATACTCAATACATTAATTTTAAATATTCAATGAAGCTTCATTCTATTGGGTGTAACCATTATTAGGTATGAAGTAGAAGGTAGTCAAGATAATATTGCCAAATTTTCATGGAATAAAAAATGTCCTGAAAAACACCACCTCAAAAGAAATAAAATAAAATATTTAGGCTTGTATCTTATCCCTTAAATGCCCAATTTGTGGATATTTCAAAACCCATCATAGAAAATAACGTGGAGGAGATGACAATCAAGGACTAAAATCTGAAGAGAATTCCTCTAGGGATGCCCACTCATGAGAGTGATGTACACAACCTTAGGGAGACCACATAAAGAATGATCAAAAGATCAAAGAAATATATAAGATAAAACAAAAAAAAATGATCATATCCATAAAATCACCATATACATCAACTATCTATTTAATCCAGTTGATGCCCTAGTGACATATCATCCCAATGCTCAAGTATAGATACTAGGAATAAATAAAGAAGCAATTTCAACCATAAGTAGGTATATAAAAATTTTGGAAATAATTGGTAATAGTTATTATTGGATGGACTCAAATATATTTATAAAGCAATAAAAACCTAAAAGAGAATTGAACTTGAGTGTGGCAAGGTGGATCAACAGATCTAATACCATAAAACAAAGCTAGAAATGTGGGAGATTATAAAGAAAGATATAAATGAAATGTTGGAAATTGATGTTGATATGCTCATCAAAAGAGGAATATTTGATAAAATGGAAAATGACATTTCTTACCATTGGTTTGATATCATGTTGAACAAGATTGATATTCTAAATAAGGCTACTGAAGTCTTGAAGGAGTAATACAACATAATGATGAAAGGCTCAATGAAGCCTTCTCTAGCATGTGGGATATTCATTATGAATTGTCCAAGGAGAATGGACCTTGGTAAAGTTTTGACGATGTGTTTAAAGATGAATTTATAAAGGTAATAAAGGAGGATTTTTTAAAGGGAGGGTGATTTTATCATCATTATAATGAGTAAGCTTAGTGGAATTAATGTTGCTTTGGAGGAACTAAATCTAAGGTTTCTAAATTTCTTTGAATTTTTTTCTAACATCATGATCATGATCACTAATACATGTCTAGTTTTTTGTAAGAAAAAAGTGATTCCTAAAGAAGATCTCATAGGGGAGTCCATGAACAAATTTAGAATGCTCAAGCTATTGCACAAAAAGATCAACATTGAAAGTAATTCAATGCCAAACATAATGGGCCCACTAGTCAGAGATACTTATTTAAGAAAATCTATTTAATTATTTTTATTTATTTACCTTATTATATGTTTCATATATTTCACCTTTGTGATTTCAATAAAATAAAAATGTGTTATGTTTGGTAACATTTAAGTCACTTTATCAAAAATTGAAAAGTGGATAAAAAATTAGAATATGAATCTTGAAAAGAATAGTCACGAGAATATGAAGGGTTTACTCATTCCATTATGAATATAAATAAGATAAATGGTCATTATAATAGGTAATTTTTGATACTCATAAATTTTTGGTTAAAAGAAAGAGGAAATAAAACTTTGTGTTTATTTCTAGTAAGGAATAAATAATTGTCTATAGAGCTTTGTATCTTATAATTCATGTGTTGATGTACTTTACTCTTATGTTTAATGTGTGTTTTATCTATATTTCTTATGTTATAAATTATATATTTTGAAATGTATACATTCAAATACGTTAAATTTTGTCATGCAAGGATAAAATTTGAGTTTGTTTATTTGTGCATGACTCTTTGTTTTGCATTTCTTTTATTTTTGTTTTTAAAGTTGAAAGCAACAAACTTTCTGCAAAATTTCAATTATGCATATTTTATATAATTTTCTCTCAATATTTTCCAAATTTTAATAAAAGGAAATGCACCTCATAATAGAGGAAGGACTTTAGTCCTCTCCCTATTGAGGAAATACCTCATTTGCCTTAGTGGCAAATATATCATAAATAGTGTAGATTGAAAAAGTCGTTGCACAATGTGAAACAAGTTCTTTGAGCTTGGTATGAGAAGATCAACATATTTTTAATCAAATTTGGTTTTACACAAAGTCCTTTGGCCACCACATTCTACACCAATAAATTAGATAGGTAATCCTAATTTTGGTCCTCTATGTCGATGAGCTAATCATTATAGGGAGCTCCACCAAGAAACTTAATAATGTGAAAGCATAGTTAATGAAGTAATTTGAGATGATTGACTTGGGATTATTACACTATTTCCTTGGTCTTCAAATTGTATACTCTAAGAATTTTTTTTTCAATCAACCCAAGTATGCTCAAGACATACTCCACTACTTCAACATGGAAAATTGAAATTCCACACTAACTCATTTTCAATCTAAAGTCAAGTTTTTTGCCAAGTGTTTTTCTCATATGTTTGATGGTACACTCTTCAATAAATTAGTGGGAAGTATTTTATACCTAACTCAAACTTGTACTCATCTTGGACTTTATTTTTTTATGAACCTTATGCCATGCTTCTATTAGGACCCCATGATAGCCATTGGAAATGTATAGATTATTTTTTAGGAGGAAATCTTTAGTTGTTGGTTACAATTTAAGTGGAAAATCCACAATTGTAGGTTACATAGAAAGTAATTGGATAGGAGATCCAGATGATCATAAGCTGACCATAGGATATATCTATCATATTTTGGAAGGTATCATGACTTGGTCTTGGAAGAAGCACTCTATTATTGCTTTGTCTACTATGAAGACTGAGTATAGTGGAGTTGTTATTTTCGGTTGTGAGCTAGTTTGATTTGGCACATGTTTTCTAACATTTGGATATTTTAAAGCCCAACCTGTAACACTTTGGTGCAATAACTAGCTTTTTATCCACATCTCTCGCAACCCATTGGAACACCAATGTAAAAATAACATTGAAATACATATGGATTTTATTTGGCATTTGATACATGACAAAGTCATTTATATTAAGTATTTCCAAATAGAAAATCAAGTTCCAAACATCATCACAAAGCTCTTGCTCGAGGCCTGATTTGTTCAACTCATGCAACTTTTGGGAGTGAAGGAATATGTCATCAAGGAATGATATTTTATTGATTCCTCTGTCTATCCATTTATCAAAGTACATCTTAAGGGGGGATGTTATATATTTAATAATTCATACACTATTATTAAATTTGTAATATAATTAATGGATAAGAATTAATTGGTGCAAACTTACCCATTACCTGTTATTAGAGAATATTATCAATTAAGTATTTACTTAATTAACATAATATAATAATAAGAAATTATTATCTCAAAGAAGACTTTTCTACAAATAACTAGTCTCAAAACCTTAACCCTAATGCTAGCCACTTTCTTATGTATATGAGATCATAAAAAGCTAATGGGTGAGGTATATTGTGAATGAGAGTTAATTTTTTTTATATTGATGAGTTTATGCAAGCTCTTAATATAAATAGGTAATAATGATACATGGATAAAACTATGTGTTGTATATATTAAGCTCATAATTTTATTTATTAAATTCATATGGATGTTTTGTCTTAAGGTAGTTTCACTGATTTTTATAACTTTTCTAAAAATCTAATATTTTATGTTTATTTTTTTATATTATTTAACATGGATTTATTCAAAATATGAGTCAACATTAGCTTTAATCTTTGTTTTCATGAGGATGGATCTAATAGTGAGATCTAAAATGACAAACACAAACATTTTGACATAGATAAATCCACAAGAATATTATTCATTACTATAGTCTTTGTGAAGAAGCCAAATTGAAAACTAAAAATATATAGAAGAGTTTACATGGGTGTTGTGTGTTGTAAGTAGAATGTGAAACAATTCCTTCAACTAAAACTCTCTATAAATAACTACAAAAGATTCCCCAAATGATTTTTTTAAAATAGTCGACGCAAACCCAATGTTAAGTTGATGCAATTTTTTAAATTAACATTTTTATTTTTATAATATTTCATTTGACACATGGATATAAATACATTTAATTAAAGTTTTTGTGGAAAAAAATTGACACAACTAAAAAATTATACTCATGTTAACCATGCACTAACTTTACACCACAAAAATTGATATGAAATATTTAATATTTTAGGGTAAAAAACACTCAAAACCATCAATTTTCAGTGGGACTTTGACTGAAATTGGGGCACATAACACACTTAGTGTAGTAGTGATTGGATGAGGGCAATAGATTCCATTCATGAGAGATACATCACTTGGTGGCCCTATAGACACCATTTTGGATGGGTTGAGGATGCCAAAGTAATGCATCAAATTAGGGTGATCAAATGATATAAATGTTGATTTGGTAGTATCATCGAGAGGTTTCATTCTGATATAATACTAAGATAGTATGGGTTACTACATGGCATTCCCATAACCATTATTATTTAGTGCATGACATAAAGATTTCCCTAGAGGGTAAGAGAGTGATATCCACCTTGGTTTATAGAATTAGAGTACACAAATTACAAGGAGAAGGGTGAAAGGAATCCCAACCTAGGGGTAGATGAAAAATGAGTCATAGAAGGCTGGAGGACATGGTGGGATAGGGTCTAATCCCATACAACTATTTCCACCATGCGCGAAGAGACATGAGACTAGGGAGGGATACTATGATGGAGACCCCTATATGGAGTGATGTAATGACATAGAGGCCATAAGAGGAAACACATAGGATTATCTTGATCTAAGAGATGAGAAACACCAATTAATAGTAAGAATATATAGGTAACAAGGTCAATTCACTTATTTTAATATCTTTGATCAATTTTCATAAATTCATTAATTGATATTTATTTAATATGAAAATGTGAAAATTAATGACTTAACCACCATCACTGATGTTGACATCATGAGACTGGCTTTATAAATTATTAAGGATATAATGAAAATGCTCGATTTCAAGCTAACTTATAATCATGGACACATGCACACCTATTTGATATAGTTAGTAAGGATAGGGTAATGTACATATACAAGCTAGAGGATGTGATCAAAATTTTTGCATGTGTACATGTGCAAATATATAAGCTCAAGGGTAGACTAACAAAATGGGTAGAGAATAGAAACATTCAAATATTTGAGGGTGGTGATGCCTTTTATATAAAATTATTGACTCAAAAATAAATTCATGGATGTAAGCCCTAATCCTATGTGATTTTTCATACTAGAATAAAAAAGTGACATAAGTGGATAAAATTCTTCAAATATTGATTCAAATCTACATTATATGTTTTAATTATTCTTTAAATTTTCATAATAAACCCATTCAGTAAAAAAGTGGCTCTTGATTCTATATTCCATTCTTGATGTAGAGCAAACTAGAACCTACTCTACAATAATCCAACTCTGATACTTGAAATCAACAAAGTATGCATTCAAGCTTCTCTCAATTGTCCATTCCTTCTACAAGGTGTAATTTCAATCTCTTGGCTTGAACTATTCACAATAATTCTTGATTTATTTACTCTATTTGTATAAGTATCTCACAACTATATACCTTTGGAGTCATCTAATTTTATTCCCCTTCTTAACATTCATTCATTCAATTCACTAGTCTCTCACTAGACTATAGATTTCTTTCCCAAACACCTTGAACTCTTAACAGGGTCTTTTGATGACTTTCTTCCACATAAATAACCTCTATCATACTTAACAATCTTGACTCATTCCTCTTCAAATCCTTTTAAGGGTCACTCTAGCCTCTCTTTATGGAATTAGCCCTCATTAGGTCTAAAGACCACTACTTACAACACAATCATCCATATCTCCTCTGTACGGTTCCATGATAGATTATAAAATCTATAATATCATTCTATATGACAAACACCTTCATTCTACCAAGTTTTAGAATTTTTTGATGGTTCAAAATCATTTTATACAACTTTTTGTTTTTAACCATGTGACCTGTGTATGCCCGAGAGGGATTTAAAATAGTTTCCTTGATTTCATATGGGGTTTCAATCCACAAAATAACTAGATTAAGGTTTGTGCTAGACCATTACAATTTCCTCAAGTTTTAACTTAACATGAATAGTGATTAGATTCATCCAACACATGACTTCTTAGATTTTTGTTAGATTTTACTTCCACTATGTAAACTCTCCATAGGATTATGAATGTGTTTGATGCTTTAAAGCATCCAAAAGATAATTATAAGGTATATCTCACTTATATCTAACTTTTCCAACCAATGTCCTTTCTTATAAATCATCCAAACACTTTCTATCTTAAAATCTATGGGGCACTATGCACTCAATCTACCTATGTGAAATAAATACAAGGTTTACTAGTTATCAAAACTTACCAGAGGTTATTTGCATGTCACTCCATCATTTCATCATCTTATAGGTATCCTCCTGTCAATCCTCATAACATAATGTAGACCATTCTCTCTATTGTTCAATCATCCAATACAAGATATCTTGACTGTCTTTTCCATAAATCTCACACATAGTCTGTCTATATTGTAACCAAATACAAAGTTATATGAGTGAAAAATAACTTAAAATGTTATAAGATATGGGAATATCCTCCATTAATTCTCCACTCCATTCTCTCAAACTCTCCAACTCCAGGGTGATTGAAAATTCATTAATATGAATTCACACAGAGTTCTAAGTTGTATCTCATGATAGGGTCTACACAGATAGTGACCTTTAAGTTTTTGTTTCTATTGAAATCAAATGTAAATATATTTATGTAAAAAACCTTGTTTATAAATGGTTTTTTTCCTATTTAATTTACACTACATGTGAATTGACTTGATAGGTTCTGCACATTGATCTCTTACAGTCAATACAAAATATTGACACAAACCTGCAATAGTCTGCTTTGCATATAATACATCAATGTTATAAAAAAATTAAGGAATTAAACACTCTTGTTTGCATCTAAGAAAATTACAAACATAAATGATTAGAGAATTCTCTTCAACTTATTCAAATTTATTTAATTTGATGCATATATAAAGTCATTATTTTATCTCATGGACAGGGTTCAGAGTTCAAAACCTTCTTTTTCCTCCTACCACTTTGTACCCCTGCCTATTCTCCACATTATAAATTCCTACCAAATTCCTAATTTATTCTATAGGATCCAAATTTTAAATCATACCAAAAACTTGTTATATACACAAGAAACTATTTTGCTTGGATAACCAGCTTTTGATAACTACCTTCTAAATAAGGAATACATACAATATTCTTGATCTTGACTATTTTAATTATGACATTGTATGTATAAGTCTTATATAAACCTTCCTAGACTTCATTTGGACCCTTAAAACAACATGACACTCAATGAAACTATACCAAAATGTTCCTAAATACATTATCTCAAGTTCAAATTTTCAAACTAAGATTTTGGCAGGAAACTCTTCTTAGCTAATGAACACTCAACACCAACCTACCCTAAGACTTATAAAGACTCAATTTCCTTCTAAGACATGATACAAAATGTAAGAAACTAGCATTTAATCAAATTTTTAAAAAATGCTTGATGCCCCTGCATCATACTTTCAGGGGGAAAAGGAATTGAACACCAATAAACTACTGCATCCTTCTTCTTCCTTGTTTTCCAAGTCTTATTCCTTGGATCATCTTTGTTTTATGCTACTGTTGATTGCTACAATTGCTCCCATTTGTGCTCATGCTTGCCTCTATCAAAGAAAAATCTACCTTCTTGCTTCCACTGCTTGCTTGCATCAATTTTTACTTCATGTGCACTCTCACCTAAATTTTTTCCTCTATCATAAGGGATATATATGCCCCAAAACACTACTGCAACACTTATAATCTCACTTTCACTTATTTCCATCTTCATACTTGCTGCAAAAACAATGCCAATTTCAAGCACACCTTTTATCTCTATGAGTTTTAAGCCTCTATAAGGATCCAAGTCTGAAACCTATTGTACTACTACCAACATTACCTCTTTTTCTTATTCTTTGTCTTCCAATACATGCTTATCAACTGCTACAACCTGTACTTGTTCTTCATTGTCCACCACTTCACCATGTAAAGCATTCTCTAAGGCTTCTAGTTTTGCCTCTAATTGTCGAACACTCTCATAGGCAAATGTGTAATCAAGTTTCATGCCTTGGTCCATCATATATATCTCATCTTCCAGGCCTTCCAATAGTCCTTCATACTAATATCTTTCTTCTTTATCTTCTATATCATCTGGTTGGCTGTAAGTATCTTTCTTCTACTCACTCAACTTCATCACCTCATCTTCAAGGTGTTGCTCTTCATCTTCTTGCATCATCATCCTGTATATCTTCATTTCATTCTTAAGTTGCTTGCATAACAACCTCTTCTACCTCCTTTCCTCTTTCATGGCTTCCTTCTTTCTTTTCTTGATCTGTTACTTGATTATCCACTTGAGTGACTTATTTCTCATCACCCATCTACAATATGGGATTTCCATTTCTCTCACCTACTCTAGCATGACCAAAAACTTATCCATCTTCTTCCTCATTTTATCCATCTCTCTCTCCATCTCTCTCTTCTTGGTGTCATCTTGCACCATCTTCTTCTTGTGGTAGCTTCTCTCATCAACTATGCCATGTTTCTTCTTACCTCTCTCTTTATTCATATCCTTGAAGATTTCTAAAAAATATTTGGTCTCATCCAAACCTTTATCTCTCGTTGAAAAGTCTTTTCTCACTTGCCACATCTTGACCCTCTCACTAGGTTTATCTCATTCACTTTGACCTCACTTGGGTCATTCAATCTCTTATCCTTTCACTAGGACTCTTCTCTCTCTTTAAGCTCACTTATGAGCTCATTTATCTTGAGCTTCTCAATAAATTTCTCACACTTATTTACAAGCCTAACTACCTCAGGGCTTACTACCACAATCTACCTTCATGCACACTTCATGCTATCTCAAAATTATAACAAAAACATCAAATGAAAAACTGAAACAAAAACATGTACCTTATTGACTGATGGTTGTCCTTCATCTACTCCCAATGAATCTTTCTGCTTTGATACCAAATGATGTAGAGAAAACTAGAACCTACTCTGCAATAATCCAACTCTGATACTTGAAATCAACAAAGTATGCATTCAACCTTCTCTAAATTGCCCATTACTTCCATAAGGTGTAATTTCAATCTCTTGGTTTAAACTATTCACAAGACTTCTTGATTCATTTACTCTATTTTTATAATTATCTCACAACTTCATACCTTTTGAGTCATCTCATTCTATTCCCCTTCTTAACATTCATTCATTCAATTCACTAGTCTCTTACTAGACTATAGATTTCTTTCCCAAAACACCTTAAACTCTTAAACAAGGTCTTTTAATGACTTTATTCCACATGGATAACCTCTATCATACTTAACAATATTGACTCATTCTCTTCAACTCCTCTTAAGGGTCATTCTAGCCTCTCTCTATGGAATTAGCCCTCATTAGGTCTAAAGATCACTACTTACAACACAGTCATCCATATCTCCTCCATACGGTTTCGTATTGGTTTATAAACTCTAAAATCCCCTTCTACATGCCAAACACCTTCATTCTACCAATTTTCAAAATTTTGTGATGGTTCAAACTTGTTTTACATAACTTTTTATTTTTAACCCTGTGACCTATGTATGCTCGATGGGGATTTAAAATAGTTTCCTTGATTTTATATGGGGTTTCAATCCTCCAAATAACTGGATTAAGGTCTGCTCTACACCCTTACAATTTCCTCAAGTTTTAACTTAGCATGAACAATGATTAGATTCATCCAACACATGACTTCTTAGAGTTATATCAAACTTTACTTCCACTCTATAAACTCTCCATAGGATTTTGAATGTGTCTAATGCTTTAAAGCATCCAAAATACCATTATAAGGTGTATTTCACTTATATCTAACTTTTCCAACTGATGTCCTTTATTATAAATCATCCAAACACTTTATATCTTAGAATCTATGGGGCACAGTTCACAAAGTCTACTTATGTGAAAATAAATACAAGGTTTACTAGTTATCAAAACTTACCAGAGGTTATTTGCATGCCACTCTAAGGTTTCATCATCTTCTAGGTATCCTCCTGTTAGTCCTCATAACATAGTGTAGACCATTTTGTCCATTGTTCAATCATCCGATACAAGATATCTTGACTGTCTTTTCCACAAATCTCACACATAGTCTGTTTATATTGTAACCAAATGCAAATTTATATGAGATAACAATAACTTACAATGTCATAAGATATGGGACTACCCTCCATTACTTCTCCACTCCATTCCCTCGAACTCTCCAACTCCAGGGTGCTTGAAAATTCATTACTATGAATTCACACAGAGTTTTAAATTGTATCTCATAATAGGGTTTATACAGACAATGACCTTTAAGTTTATGTTTCTATTGACATCAAACATAAATCTATTTGTGTAAATAACCTTGTTCACAAATGGTTCTATTCCTGTTCACTTTCCACTACATGTGAACTGACTTGATAGGTTCTGCACATTGATCTCTTACAGTCAATACAAAATATTGACACAAACCTGCAATAGTCTGCTTTGCATACAATACATCACTATTATAAAAAATTTAAGGAATTAAACACTCCTGTTTGCATCCAAGAACATTACAGACACAAATGAGTAGAGGATTCTCTTCAACTTATTTAACTTTATTTAATTTGATGCATATATACATTCATTATTTTGTCTTGTGGACAAGTTACAGAGTTCAAAAGCTTCTTTTTCCTCCTTCTACCACTTCGTATAAATCTTATATAAACCTTCCTAAACTTCATTTGGACCCTTACAACAACATGACACTCAATGACACTATACCAAAATGTTCCTAAATGCATTATCTCAAGTTCAAATTTTCAAACTAAGATTTTGGCGGGAAACTCTCCCTAGCCAATGAACACTCAACACCAACCTACCCTAAGACTTCTAAAGACCCAATTGTCTTATAAGGCATGCTACAAAACCTAAGACACTAGCATTTAATAAAATTTTAAAAAATTGCTTGATGCCCTTGCATCAATTCTCATTTCATTCATGTCATTTCCTAAATATATTAATGTAGCTATGTATTTATTGACTTCTCAAATTCAAATTAAGACCAAATTGGCATGGGAGTCAACACACAATAGATGAGGGATATGAGAAAAGAGAAACATAAGGTACATAAGACCCAAAAAAAAGGCTATCAGGGCCACCCTAGAACTATAATCTTGGTGCTCCAAAACTTTACAATGTAGATTTTAAATAAACATTTTGAGAATTCAAGAAAAACATATATGGAAGAGAAAGAGAAGAGAGAGAAAAGAGAAAACATGGGGAACATGGCCAAAACACGTGAAGGATGTGCCAATGAGAGCCTCATATAAATTGATAATCGAAAAACATGATTTCCCTATAAAAATCTAATTCTACAACTAAAACTACCTTCAAACCAAAATTAGGTGTCTAAAAAGAGAAATGCACTAATGAATCACTATTTTATTTAAAAAAATACGAGTGAAAAATGCATGAGGGAATACTTTGGACTCTTAAAAAAATTGCTTGTCTATAGAGGTATGGAAATTATAAAAAGATGCATTAATGGGGAATCAAATTCAGATCTGTAAGATGGCAGGATACTATTCTACCACTAAATGAGTAGTGCAAAAATAATTTTTTAAAGTAAAATAAATGTAAGCTGTATACTGTATGAAGGTGGTAGATAAGTACCCATGAGACATCTCTCCTTAAGGTCCAACCCAACCCTGAATATGAGAGACTAATGTACTAATTGTTTTTTAGACAAAAGAAATGTTAGTGTTACAAAATTCTACTCTCTGAATGTCTACACTATTTTCCTTCAAAGGCCAAAATCTCTTCCATCTCTATCATGGTGATTCGCAGTAGCTCCACAATATTTTACAGAAATAAATTCTATTTTTTTTTATTTATATGCATAATCTACCATTTATTTAAAAATAAAAAACTTATTATTTAACAATTTCTTTTATTAGTACATGGCCAATACTACTGGTTTCGCCTCGGCATATTATTTTTTGAAAACTTTTGTTCACTGCCAATCAAAAATGGCTGCTGGTTATAAATCAAATTCATTTTTGTATGTTTACTAAACAATGGTATAATTTTCACTAGTTATGGTTAACAAGTGAATACTGAAATGATCGACATCCAATGAGAGTCATCCGCTTATGTTATGTATGTGTTTGGAAGGGTAAAAAAATCAGCAAGAAAGGCAATGAATAAGTTGAATTTCATTTTTCCCGTTAAGTACCTGGGCAGAGAAAAGTAATACCATGTGTTTTACCATTGATAGTTGTCACTGTAATTTGCAGTGGTGTCATAGACAAGACATAACCAGTGGCACTTGCATGTGACGGTGACCATCCTAATGATGGCTATGGTCCAAATGCATTCACAGATGTAGGTAGGATAAGCTTTACAGACATTGTGAGAGATACTTTTAAAATTGCAGGTAGCATAGAGGGTATACATAAAACTCCATTAAGAGGGATTTGCCTATCAAATATTTTTCTTAGTGTCACTTTAGAATTTCCCTGGAACTGTTCAAATGTCAATGGCTTCTGAGAGTCAGTCTTCCATCTGCATAACTCCAAAACTGTGGCAATTCATCCATTTGTCCATTTAATTTCAGCACTTTAAGCAAAGATATGTAAGCAAGCTGCACATATTGTTTGTGATTGATTTGTCCTTAGTGGTTTTAGGTTGTTCTTAAATCCCATTCTTCATTTTTACAAAATGTTTTGTACCATGTTATGCAGGGAATAAGGTCCATGACATTCATAATTATATTGAACTATTTACTACATTCTTCCTCATTTTTACTCAATTAAGTTCAGTTCAGCTCTTGCGTACCACCATGAACACTTGAGCCGCAGGTCGAGCTGATTCCATCACCCTTAGTTACGTCATGCTTTTCACAGGTACCAGATAAGAGAGCACATAAGCTAGGTAAAGCCATTAATTTGAGCCATGGTGGTCTGCATCATGGCCATCACAATATTAAATAACTGGTCAAAATGAATTTGCTTGCCTAGCCTGTTTTATAATTTTGTTGCAAAATTTTATTTATTTTTTAATTGTATATATTTATTTATAGATTCAAAAAATCTTTTACATCAACGGTGAGCTCTACCTTTAGTTAATATATTAATAATTTTCACAATTTTATCACTTAAATTTTTAATTTTTATTAAATTGTTATTGGAACTTGGAACATTTTTATAACAATTTATAAACTGCAACAAAAACAAACTACCCAAATGGAAAAGGAATTTTACATAAAGGATTTTATTTTTATCATTTTCAAATATTATTACTTTTTATTAAATTTGGCATTTTCAATTAATTTATAAGTTATTTTGGTTTCAAACTTAAATTCATCTATATTTTGGCTTTAAAATTCATGGGAATATTTTGGTGAAGGTGAGTATAGAGCATAGATATGTGTGGAAACATTAGGCATAATTTTGTATTGATTGTATAGCTTAATAAAGTTATAGTTTAGGATATCCAAATACTCGAAAGTGCTTAATTGTAGGTTTGGAATGTTAAAAAAACATTATTTTATAATTTAATAAAGTTAATTGTTTTTTTTATGATTGTGAAGTGTGAAGTGGAACGATGTTTCCATGTAAATCAGAAAAAAAATTAGTCAATACAAATATAATTTATCAACTTCTTTAAGATTATAAGTAACACATTCTACTATATTCTTATTAAGGAGGGTGGCATTCTACCTATCGATGGTGAATCATGGAAACTTTATTTGTTATACAACTATAAGTTTATAAAGTTAGGACTTGATAAGGCTTCACATCATTTTTAAACAATTATGTTTAGCCCATTTACAACTAAAAAGAGGTTGGAAAAAATATTTGAAACATCAGAATGTTTATAAAGATTTAACTTTGCCAGATTGTAAGTTAAAATCTAACATTCAAATTATAGTATGTCGTTAGTAAGCTTTCATATGATAGGAATATTAAAGATAAAAAATAAATTTGTTATTATATAACATTTTCATCAATCCAAATCTAAAGCATCACACTTATTTGTATAAAGTAAAAAAATTCAAAAAAAATCGTAAATGTAAAACAAATAAATAATTTGCATATTATATAGCTAAATCGATAGATAAACTCTTTTGAAAACATTTCTTAAGCAAAGAATTTGAAAGATATGTAACTTAAATAAAAGAAAAAATGGAAGATATATCCTTTTATCCTACTCATTATATAATGACATAAGATATAATTTAAAAAATCTATAAATACAACAAAAATGAGTGAAAGATGAGAGGGGAACATAAAGAAAAATGTACAAATTATTTCATTTTCTCTTTCATTTAAGTTGCATATCTTCAATATTATATAACTAAATTGGTAGATGATCCCTTTCAAGAGTTAAATCGGTAGATGAGCTGTTTTGAAAACATTTATAAAGCAAAGAATATGAAAGATATGTAAATTATATGAAAGAGAAAATTGAACATTTTTTTTTTAATCCTACCCATTATATAATGGCATAAGATATAATTCAAACCAATCAAAATGAGCAAAATATGAGAGGGGAGAACATGGATAAAAATGTACCAATGATTTCATTTTCTCTATCATTTAAGTTACATATCTTTCATACTATATATTTAAATTTGTAGATGAGCCATTTCGAAAGTTAAATCAGTAGATGAATCCTTTCGAAAGCTAAATCGGTAGATGAGCCCTTTTGAAAGCTAAATTGGTAGATGAATCCTTTCGAAAGCTAAATCGATAGATGAATCCTTTCGAAAACTAAATCGATAGATAAACCCTTTCGAAAATATTTCTTAAACAAAAAATATAAAAGATATATAACTTATAATGAAAGAGAAAATGAAACATATATCCTTTTACCCTACCCACCCTATAATGACATAAAATATAATTCAAAAATATATATGAATACAACAAAAATGAGAGAAAGATGAGAGGGGGAAACATGGAGAAAAATGCATTAATGAAAGGTTCAGAAAATGAGAGGGGAAACATGATAACACGGCTAAAAGATAGAAAGAACATGCAAATGAAATCTTCGTATGACAAACACATAATTATTTTAGAATAATACAACTTTATAATTAGAATTATCCCACATTAAGTGTTTGGAGAGAAAAGTATTAAGGAGTCATCATTATTTAAAAAAATTATTAGTAAAAAAAATACACTGGGGAATGTGTTGGACACTTGGTTATGAAAACATGGAAATTTCACAGAGATACCTGAACTGGGAATTGAATCTAAAAATTAAAATAAAACTAGAGAGTACGTTGGGCGTTTGGTTATGGAAACGTAAAAATTTTAAATAAATGTATTGATCGAAATATCGAATCTAAAAACCAAAATAAAACTAAAGAATATATTGGACATTTGATTATAGAAGCGTAAAAATTCTAACAGAAAGCGTTTGTTGGGAATCGAATCCAAAAACTAAAGTAAAACTAGAAAATGTATTAAGTACTTTATTATGAAAACATAGAAATTCAAAAAAGATTGAAATGCACAAGAATCCAATCCAAAAAAACAAAATAAATTTAACTCATGAAATGTAACTTTACTATTTTTTTTGTATGATTAAAATTGTACTTTAATATTTAATTTTGTTAATATAAATACACTCTTTAACAAAAATAAATTTTGAGAGGAGAAAAGCAAACGGGAACGCGAGGTATCGAACCCCACACACCTCGCGTGCTAAGCCAGGGCTCTACAACACCACCAAGGAATTGTAACCAGTAAAGATAGTGACAATGGTTTATCAATAAACAAATTTGACCGTTTCTCTTATGACATAAGATGCCTTTATAGCTCAGTGGTAGAGCGTCAGTCTTGTAAACTGAAGGTCCGCAGTTCGATCCTGCGTGGAGGCACTCATACCGTTTTTGGCATTGGTTACGGTTGTATTAACTTTTCTGGTATTTAGCTTTTCTGGTGAACTGGATTGTGCGAGTAGGATTTTCAATGCGGGAGTCATCTTTTTGTATTTATCCTTTACCATAAATTATATTGTATTTATGTGTTTTATATATCGAAGATTTTATTCTCCCACAGTCTATAAAACAACATTTTCTGAGGGATTCGTGTCGATCTTGAAAATCAGACAATTTTTCCCAGAAGATATTACTTGATAGTTTATATATTAAAAAGATAGCATTCACAGAGTCTATATGTGTTTGATAAAAAAAATTGGAAAAAATGGTGTAAAATTTTTTAGTCTTTATGATCCGGATATTTTTGAGAGATTCAAGTTTATAGTTTTATTTGTTAACTTGATTTTCAACTTCTCAAGAAATTTCGCGTTTAAGTATAATTCTCTTTCATAAAGGGTATCAATCAAAGAGAGTATTTCAACAATTTATATATGTATTTGATTAAAAAAATTAAAATTTGCTCTTATATTTTATATAGTTGATATTTCATTATCATCATTGTTGTTAGCAATTTTTTGTTTGCCAAATACCAATGAGAAAATAAAAAGGTACATGAGAGAGAAATTGAGGGCAGCCATATGGACAATGCAGTTAGCATAAATGAAAATATATTACATTAATAGGTTTAACCCCACATGGGAACATGGAGAAAAGACATACATAGAAGCATAAATCAACTGAAAAGCAAAGATGTTGATTGCACACTGGAGAACTAGTGCACGTTATTTTCGGTGTGAACTCTGCAAGTAGACAGTACCCAAGGAAGAATGAGAAACAAGAACATATTTATTTTATTACAAGGGAGTAGTAGAGACAAAATGACACTTCATTATAGAGTGTGCAGCGTATAGTGACACCCATATCAAGTACAAAGACATTTTGAAGGTTGACATCTTAATTGACTTGTTTAAAGAGGGAAAGTTAAACAATAAAACAAGTTTTCTAATCAAGATCCATAATAGAAGAGTTAGCGTCCAAAAGGGATTAGAAATTTTACAATAATAGTAAGGTAGCTCTCGTATCAAAAAGTGATATCATAGGAAATTTTAATGGATTTTTCGGTCGCATAGACTACTTAGTCTCATGGACATTATCAAAATCTTTCATTCATTCATTCATCTATCCATATTAATGTTTTTCAAGGTATTTTGCAATGTAAATAATTTCTCTTCACAATTTTAAAACTAAATAAAATAGTAATATAAATTAGACAATGTACTATATTAAATGAATGAAGAAAGAAAGAAGGATCATCATGTGATGTTGTTACATGAGTCCCTATCAAGGTATTTTTAGGGGTGAATTTAAAGGGACCAAAACTTGGGTTGGGAGAATAGTTAACATAGAAGGTGTTTTTCACGTTTCACCTAAATTATGACATACGATGTAAAAATTTATAATATATCACCACAAAATAAATACTTTCATGCACTCAAATTCACCCTAATTCGATGTCATTTGTAAAGTCATCCAGTATTTTTCGTCACAATCTTGCTAATATTTTCACCTACGAATGCAAATAAAATACTTGTATGAACAATATAAATATAAAATAAACATTTAAGTATAAGAAACTATTCTTATACTTTAAATTATATTTTATATTTATACTTTCAGGTTGTTTGAGAGTGGTTTTGGACCTCTAGGAGATATAATGCAAATTCTAGATTTTGGAGGGTCCTATTGGATTTCAGATTTAGCCATATTTTAGGGTTTCAAAGTTTCAGACTTAGCCATATTTCAGTGTTTTAGGATTCCAGGGAGGCATTATAGGAGATAAATGCATAGACAATCTAAATAAATTGGAATAATGGTAGGAATGATGAATAGCTTGTCGCACCACATATAGTATTCACCTCAAAACATTATATTTTTCACCTCGTATAATTTCTTAAATATCAAACATTTGCTAAATTCTTGTTCTTTCTATTAAAAATTGATAACTATTCGCCTATGTTATGTTTGACAGTGGCTTGAGGATTCGCCTAGCCTTCTATATTATATATATTTTTTCAATCCTTAAAAAATACCCTAGTTTGTACATATGTTAGAAAACATTTAATTATATATATGAAGTATATATATTTTAAGCCCTACAAAATTTGAACTTATGACCTCATTTTTAAAAATACAAATTTTTTATTATAAAAAACTATTTACAAAATATAAATTTTTACTAAAAAAATTTATAAAAGAAAAAATGCACTTGTTCTAATACTATCACATTCACCAAATTCTACTACAAGAAATTAGTTATGAATGCACTCTAACATGAAATGTAATTGAAAATACAATACAAGCACTAATTTGTTTAAATTAAAATAATTTAAACATACTCATCTTTGATTTCTTAATACTTTATTATTTTAATATTATAAAAAAAGTGAAACCGTTATATTAAATAAACAAAATAAAAATTATGCTCTCACACTAATGTCGAATTGTGCTATTAGACCCAAGTAATTAGTTTGACATGTAAAGATCATTATCATTCTTTAGAAATTCTTGATGTAGCTTTCATGTGAGATGGCTTTTAGTTGGAGAGAGAAAGAATCAATGATCATGTGATGATGTTATGAGTCCCGCATTGTGTATATTAAGTAAATTGTTCTTTTAAGTTGATAATCTTAATATACTGCTTTAAATTATAATAAATTTAATTATATTTATTTTACTTAAGTTAGTAATAAGATAATAACGCATTATTAAATTTTGAGGTTTGTGTGTTATTATTAGCATCAAAATTGGGGTGTTTTATTGTCTAGATTTTTTACTTTTTATGCATCACTAGATCAAATGTAAGTGCATGCCTTCCTACTTCAAATTTATCTCACACTATCATGACCAAATTATATTTTATGCATGTCTCGATTTATTCTCTAAGTCATGGTTGAGATCTACTAAGTATCAAATATCTTACCATCACTACAAAATTAAAAAAATATTAATCAATCTACCCATAATTTTAATTCTAAAGATGAAATTAGTGTCTTTAACTTTCTCACCTAAATCCCCTACCACCAGTCCCTATCCTCCTCTAGATCCTCCACTCCCATATATTTCTAAGGTCCTCCATGTCATACCCATGATTTATGTTAGAATCATCTAGGTTCTTTGTGGCCATTAGTTGGAATAATGGTGCTAAGTGTGCCTCAACCCACCAAGCTCTCCATACATTTGTCATTCCACCATCATCAACCATTGGGACTAGATTCCTCTCATCCTCCTCCTCGACGTCTTTCAATACCTACTCCTCAAAGGCTAGCACCATCCTCTCCCCATCCCTCTTGGGGCATCTCTATGACTTACACCATATAAAAAAGGTTGGGAGAACACCCTTTGTAAAACAAAATTGCCTCAATACCCTTTCATATTGAAATTTATCATGATACTCTAGATATTGATACTATCACATACACCAAATTCTACTACAAGAAATTAGTTATAGATGCACTCCAACATGAAATGTAATTGAAAATAGAGTACAAGCAGTAATTTGTTCAAATTGAAATAAGTCAAACATACTCATCTTTGATTTATTAATGCTTTCTTATTTAATATTATAAAAAAAGTGAAACCATTATGCTAAATAAACAAAATAAAAATTATGCTCTCATACTTAGTGTCAAATTATGCTATTACACCCAACTAATATTATCACATACACCAAATTCTACTACAAGAAATTAGTTATGGATACACTCCAACATGAAATGTAATTGAAAATACAATACAAACAGTGATTTGTTTAAATTTAAACAAGTTAAACATACCCATCTTCGATTTCTTAATGCTTTATTATTTAATATTATAAAAAAAGTGAAACCATTATGCTACATAAACAAAATAAAAATTATGCTCTCACAATCAATGTCAAATTGTTCTATGACACCCAACTAATTACTTTGACATGTTTAGTGATAATTTTACAGAGACACAAGTTGGTGTAAGGGTCATCATCATTCTTTAGAAGTTCTTGATGTAGCTTTCATGTGAGATGGCTTTTATTTGGAGAGAGAAATAATCAATGAGCATGTGATGATGTTACGAGTCCCTCACTGTGTATATTAAGTAAATTATTCTTTTAAGTTGTTGATCTTAATATAATGTTTTAAATTATTTAATTATATTTATTTTACCTAAGTTAGTAATAATATAATAATGTATTATAAGATTTTGAGGTTTGTGTGTTACTATTAGCATCAAAATTGGGGTGTTTCATTGTCTATATTTTTTTTTATCTTTTTCACATCACTAGATCAAATGGAAGATCATGCCTTCCTACATCAAATTTATCTTGCAAAATCATGACCAAAATATATTTTATGCATGTTTTGATTTATTCTCTAAATCATGGCTGAGATCTGCTAAGGGTCAAATATCTTACCATCACTACAAAATTAAAAAAATATTAATCAATCTACCCATAATTTTAATGCTAAAGATGAAATTAGTGTCTTTAAATTTCTCACCTAGATCCCCTACCACCAGTCCCTATCCTCCTCTAGATCATCCACTCCCATATATCTAAGGTCCTCCATGTCATACCCCTGATCTACGTTAGAATCATCTAGGTTATTTTGTTGCCACTAGTTGGAATAATGGTGCTAAGAGTGCCTCAACCCACCAAGATATCCATACATTTGTCATTCCACCATCATCAACCATTGGGACTAGATACCTCTCATCCTCCTCCTCGACATATTTCAATACCTACTCCTCAACGGCTAACACCATCCTCTCCCCATCCCTCTTGGGGCATCTTTGTGACCTACACCATATAAAAAAGGTTGGGAGAACACCCTTTGTATAAAAATTGTCTCAACACCCTCCCATATTGAAATTAATCATGATACTCTAGGTATTGACATTGGTATCACCTTGTTCTCCTAGTTTACTAACATTATGTAGCACCCTAATCCAAGCCTAGGTGGTCCCTATGGCCATCAAGTGATTTCATCTTCAGTCAAAGCATCTATTGTCATCTAACATTCTATAACATGATGGTCCCTATGCTTCCTATGTGAGTCCATGTTTCACTTATAGGGTAGTGGTATTTTTTCATCCTCTATAGTGATGAGCAGACTTGTGGTAGACTTATACTTATCTAGTCACCACCAACTGCTTGTAAGCTCAACAACATAATAGTGTCCATGCCACTATCCCTCCCACTTGTGATTCAAACATGAATCTGTATAGATCCCTATACTGATGGGTGATCATGTAATGACCCCAAAATTATACCACCTACCTCTCCTCCAATGCATGTACCATGCAATATAACCCATAAGATGAAGATTCTCCTCATGTGGCTATTGCCACAATGCAAATCAATAATTTAATTATGCATCTTCAAATTGTGGCATGTCTTGTTTTATGAATAATATAAATTTCACTCCTCCCACCCTAGTTATCCAATGCTCCCCACATAGTATTCATTAGTTGTATACTCCTTTATCCCGATAGGTGTCTCAATTGTCACTTGTTTTCCCCTTACTATAAGCTTGAGAATATGCCATACATCTTCTAGAGTGATAGTCATCTACCTTAACCAAAATTTACAAGTGTCATTTCTCCACGACTTGGCTAAAACAATGAGCATAGCTAAGGAAAATATCATCAGATGAAGATGTGTTATATGGTCAAGTCCAATCACATGATCCAAGTGTTCCAAATGTACCTTTACCAATCCACATGCATATATTTTATTCAACATAGTCTTGTGACATATCGCCAACACGCTTATATTAGCTTGCATCACATTAAACATTTTGAGTTGTGGAGCTAAAAGCTTCACCTGGATGAGCGAATGCAGAAGTTGCAGGTTTACACAGTCACCGACGTCAGTCATGGATCGACTGGAGGCTACCGACGTCAGTTATGGATCGGCTGACATCGGTCATGTGTAGGCAGATAGGGACCGACGTCGGTCACCTGTGCGTTCCAGAAGTCTATTTTTGAGGATGAAACAGATTGTTTGCATGATAACTTTAAGTGTTAGTGCTGAGTCTGCGTCTCTATCTTTACCAAGACTGATTTGAACCCTTGATTAAGAGGTGCATCTAATGGTGTAGAGTGCATAGCTCATGATCGCTAATTATATATAAAGGATAGATCTTCATAGCTTGTATGATCATGATGAGGAAGACAATTCAAGTAGCTGAATTGTGATTGTAATTGTGAGAGAGAACTCTGGAGGGAAAGAGACCTATACATTTGAGAGGTGTGGAAGAAAGAGAGATTTCTTCAATTGTATTTCCTTCTAGAAGAGTTTAATACAAGTTTTCATTGTTTCTTGTATCTCTTATTCTTTTCTGATTCTGATTTCCAGTTGCTTTCAATTCTAGTTTAATTTCGTGTTTAGTTGCTTGCAAGAGTAATCAATTGTGTTGCTAGATCCCAACAAAACCAAGATAAAACAAATATTTTTTAATGATATATGCTTTTAGAATCAAATTATGCAACTATAGGTATAAAAACATATATTTTTAGATTTAATGGAATCATATAATCCTTCCTAGGACTATAAAGTTCAAAATTTTGGGTAAAATTGCTCCCCTCTATCAGATCTACATATGGATGTTTTCATAAAAATGCAAAAAATTAGAAAAATATAATGTTAGAATGAATTTCCAACATGGCTTGTGACCTGATATAGCAACATCTCTCACATAATCAAGTCAATGTGTTAAATGTTTTTTTCATCCTACCATCATATGATCTTGCTCAAAGATTTTTTTTTAAATAGTAAAAGGTAAGAATGAGGTATGTCTCTGATTTCACTTTCACTTTATATGTTGGGGAGAAAATCATGAAGTTTCATTTCACTAAAATAAAGCTTCTCAAGTTCCTTTATATGTCACCACCATCACTTACGTTTTGTATATTCATGTATGTCATTATATTTCCCTCTGGGAAAATTTGCATATTTCTCAAGATCTTGTTATCACTATCTTAGGCGCTTCACTAATATCTCAAGGGTGTTAATATATATTCTACATTTTTATATTGATAATTCTTGTGTGTCAATATATTCAATATTCATAGTGATTATGGGATAGAAGGCCCATCACCAAATGACCCCAAGGTTCCAACCTCAATTCCTTGATGCGCTCAAGTGACCTAGTGACTCATACTCTAGGGTATGGAGGCCCATCATGCCTAGCTATCTATTTTGATGGTATGATGAACCCATGGGACTTTCATTGTATATCAGGGACAAAGGAGGTATCTTGTTGTATTTAATCTTCATATTTAGCATTTATTATTTTCCATTCACCCATGTTTTTGTAAGAAAGTGATTTTGTAGGTTTTGAGATTTATCACATTCAGAATAAGACATCCATATCATCAATACCCTTTATATATCATTTTTATGTTTTAATTTTAATTGCATGGCCACACCATCTTCTTATGGGCTAGGCACACACCTCAAAGTGGGGGGAAATGAAGTATTCTAAAATGGACCCTAGCCTTTATTTTATGTCAATTTAGAAAATTTTCTGTGTTTAGCTAATTTGGTCCAATCAAGCGATATTGGTACTCTAGTTAACTTTCAAACCTTGAATCCCCATCTTTAGTTCCTTGAGACATTCAAATCCTTTATTCCCACTATCTAGATCATATTATACAATCAAAATAACCTTTGTGGATCAAACCATATGATCTTGGTAGACTCTTTCTCTCTCCTTATTTGATTGATGGGACCATCCATTCCTTTTTTACTTTTAATTCTATCCATTTGCTAATATTGTAGAATTTGAATTCAATTTCACTTATAAATATACAAGGTTTGTAGATCATTTCACATGCAAACACTATCTATTACACATCATTGATCATATTATTAATACATGATACATATATTATATTGGTATAAGGTTTTCAATGATTTAATTGTTATACATCATGAGGTCTGATTTTTTGAGGGCTAATTATTGAACACTAGCCACCCAAACCCTAATTTGTAAGCCCCAATTCATTTTCCTTGATAATTTTGGCATAGGAGCCATGACATGAGATTTGAGGGTAGGGCATTGAAGAGTGAAACTAGGTGATAAAACCTAGAAATTAGATTTTACTTTTACACATTTTATCTAGATTAGAAATTTATGCTCCATATACTTTCTAAAGCAAAAATTATGATTCTGGTAGCTATTTTTAATTGGATCCAAATTTTTAGGTGACAATTTTCTTAGCTTTGGTTACGTATTTCTAAATTTATATTTTTATGATAGGTATTTTACCATACTTTATCTATCTCTATTTACCATATTATTGTTCCATTTATTAATTAGGCATTAAATTATTTTATTGTGCATATGTTTAGAATTCTTAATTACATGTAATCTTTCATTCAAATACAAAACCCATGTTAGGGAAAGAGTCGATCTTGTTTTATATTATTATTTTTTAATGTGGGTTTACAATATTTAATTCAAAAGATTAAAAACTAGAGGAATATTTTGATGCAATAATTTGTATCAAAATGTATGATAAAGGTCTATAATTTTATGGAGCTTACTTCATCATTCGTGTTTTCCTGTGTCGACATTATAACCTTTGTGGTGGCTTTTATAGCTTTGTGGGATAATATCAGTATTGTGAACTAAAGATGCATAATTTGATCTTATGTGGAGGAATTGATATTTATATTGATTGCAATTTTAAGATTTAATTTTTTATTATTTAAAGAAACCATTTTAACTTGTCTTTTACTTGATTTTATTTATTGGAACTCATCAACATATATATTAATCACAGAAAAATATAATACATAAATGATTACAACAAAAAGATGATCAATTGATATTACTTATATTAGTTAAAGTTATAGATAGATGTTAGTTGTACTTTTTATGGAACACTACACTTTATTTATGGCATTGATTAATCTTCAACTCTTGTTGGTTGACCATCTTATTCATAGCAAGTTGGTATTCATTATCGTCATTCATTGAAAGTTATATTGTTATTGGAAATTTTTCCATTAAGTGGATCTTATTTAATGACCCCTTTTCATCTTGAGCCCCCACGTTAGTACAAGGGGGATGTTATTATGGGTGAATGATACCCGATGATCCCATGAAATGTCATAAAGTGAAATGTTTGGCAGGTGTGTCATTGTTAATGATTCAAATGATCCATCATTTTATAGCACCATTGAAAGTGTGTCACTCTTAGTCACTCCAATGAATTTTCATTTTGTAGTATCCTTAAGAAGTATGTGTGATCTCTTATTAAAAGTTATGGAAGGATGATAGTATGATTGGGTAGATACTTTCCAAAAGCTCTATATGTTTAATATGTCATTAGGAGTTCTAATTTTAACATGTGACCTCTATTAAGGTTTATGAAATGATATTTGTATTCTTTATGTTGTTGCAGAGTGAGACTATAGATGGGAATGTTGATGGTTGTTTATATGTGTTTGTGTAGTTTGTGGTTATCTTTGCTTAGTAATTATTAGTAACATAAATTCATAATAGTATTGATAGTATGTTTCATTATTGGTATTTTTAGGTTATAAATATTTTAATTTTATTTTAAAAAACATATGAATTTAATTAGTTGAAATTAATTAATTATATATATATATATATATATATATATATATATATATATATATATATATATATATAAAACTAACAATACATTAAAATATATTATTAGAATTGTTATTAACATCAATATAATTATATTTTCATCTTCATCTTATTAAAATAATAATCATTTAAAAAAATAGTTATTATAATGTGTGATAGCTGAAAGTCAGAACTTGCAAAGCTAAGAAACCAAAATTAATAAATGACATTTTATTATTCTAAAAACTGTCTAAAACCTCAAATAAAGCTTCAACAAAAGAAAAATAAAGTATGAGTTAATTTTACCTTATCAACAAAGTGAAGGTCTTTTAATTTAATAACTTGATTGTGTTCTTGTGATCTTGGTATGTGGTTGTTCAATGCAAATCTGTAATGTAAGGGGAATTCAATATCATAAGGACATACAAATTATGATTTCAAGTGGATGATTGATTTGGTAATTCGGTAACACTTTGATAGCTTGATGGAGCATCATTTCAATAAAGAAGAAGTATGTTAATTTATAGACTTTTTGCATGAGAATTGACAGTTAGATTTAATCTCTAATTATTAAATCGTTTAATTTTAGGATTGCTAGGTTTGAGTCCTCATCCAAGTGGAGAAGACCAATTCTTTAAGTGGTTAAGAAATATGGGGGATGTTAATAGGTATTTAAAATTTTCTTACGAATGATTCAAGGTAGTTAAATGACTCACCATGATAATTGTATGTCTTGAGAAGTTGGTTGGATGACTCAACATTTGGCTTAGAGAATTAGAAAAATGGTTGGGTGACTCAACCTTTTAGTGGAGAGAGTTGAGGATGTGGTTTGGTGACTTGAAAATTAAGAATTATAAATATGGAATTATATGTGTATGATTAATTAGAAATGATTAAGTCAATTTAGATGAATTAACTATTTAAATTTTGAAGGAAAAATGATATTAGTGAACTTAGGATAAAATCTAAAATTTGAATGGTAAGTTAAAAAGAAATCAAGTGATTGTGTTGATATTTAATGAAGTTAATTACAACATTAAATGTGGTGAAATTTAGGTGTCGACATAATAATTACTTAAATATGAAAATATTGTGTAAAAAATACCACAAAAAGTAATTTAAAAATATCTAAGTTTATCTTATGTAAGATATACTTATGTAATGTGCCTAGGGACATGATATTATGATGTATATCGGTGGATGGAGATGTGATAATGTGGCACATGTCCCCTTGGGAGGTATATTATATTGACTCATATGTGTAACTCGTGTTTTAATCAAACATATGGTTACATATGCTTTGTAAGTCATCCCTTGAGCTATTTAGAATAATCTCGCATGTATAGAAAGTAGTAGTTGGCTAGAGTAGTAGTATAAATAAGATGTATAGGCTAGTGTAAAGACATCCATAAAATATATAGTAATTTGAGTGTATGTTATACTAAGGAGGTTGTCCCCTTGAAGAGGCCTGTAATTGCGAAGTGGTTCCTTCTATAATGAATATTGTATTGTGTTGCCCTACCTCAAGGATATGTTTAATCTAATATATGTAGTTATTTTATTTCTAAGTTGAGAGGTTTTTAATATTTGGTATCAAAGTGGCAATTTGGACAAAGTTGGATTTTTTTGGTTTTAAAAATTTTATTTTAAGAAGGTGTATTACTTGCAAAAGGTTGTTCTCCTCACATCACATTCCAATTATGACTATTTTTCTGTGTTTAGAAAGAGGACTTCAAGAGCTTTTTGAAAAGTGGTCACACTAAGGATTATGAGTAGTATCAAGGGAGATATGACAATATGAAGTTGATCTTATGAACCTGATTTTTTTTTAATGTGCAACCCTAAAGAAAAATTCAAAACTATTTTTCTACATGATTTTATTTTCAGATTTGTGGTAGAAAGGAGTTAAAGAAAAATTAAACCCTAGTTTTCATGGAATTTAGTCAAATTATTAGAATTCATTGTGCAAAAATTAGTAAAATACTTGAGGGCATGGATGGATCTTTGCAAAAAATAAATAATGGAATAATTAATGCTTTTGATAGATTTATTCTCCACTTCTATATAGTGGTGAAATATGAAGAGGAAAGAGATGAATGGATTGGTATGGAGGATAATAGTACATAATATTATGATAAAATTTATCTTCATTTACATAAGGAAAAATAATATGGAAGGGAAAAAATATATGGTCATTTTGGATGATAATTGCATATATTGGTATGAAGATTTATTTCACTTAAATGAGACTGATTTATTTGGTCTTTTCTTCTTATGTTAGATGATTCAAAGTTATCCAAAGAGGTTCTTATAATTGTTGCCAATGATTTTTTAAGTATTATTCTCTTCATTTGATAGTGTTGATCACATTTTTCTAGTTGAGGTTATTGTAATGGTTGTTTCATGTGTGTGTGTGTGTGCGCACGCGCACACGTGTGTGTGAAAACCTTGAAAATCAACCTCAGATTGGAGTGATTGAGTTTATTATGTTCATTAAAATATTTTATATGATCATATCCAAGAAAAAATAAAAGTATAAGAATAAGAGGATAGATGGGCAAACCTCCACCTGATTCTCAATCTTTTAGGAAAACATATTTTTCAAAGGAAATAAAATAGTGGATGCATGGATGGGCCTCCATTTAGTCCTCATGCTTTGAGTAAAACATATTTTGTTATGTAATGTAATTAAAATTAAAAATTAAAACAAATTTTTTGATTTGTAAACTTGGTGGGGATTCCACTCTCAACTACATCAACAAAGATATAACACAAATAGTTCGCTAACAATTGATTCTAATACTATTATATGCAAAATAAATTTGAACAAATACTTGGGAAATAAATCAGAAACCTAATTAACATAAACATAGAACAAAGTGATGTTAGGTTGTGGAGCTAAAAGCTTCAACCCTTTGCAAACTGTGGAACAGAAGGTTGCTGAGATCCAGGAGCACCGGCGTCGGCAGCAGGACCGACGTCGATAGAGACCAGTGCAGAAGGCCACCGGCGACGGCAGAAATTCGGCCGACGTCGGCAGAACCAGACAAGCAGGGACCGACGTCGGTCGCCTGTGTGTTCCAGAACACTTCGTTTCATGGACAATTAGTTAAGTGAACGAAGAGTTTGCATGTTGAGACCAGTTAGAGTCTTGGGCTGCGAGGATAATTGTCTAAATTAAGAGTCTAAGTTATTGTTTGAGTTAGGGATCTATTTATAGACCCATTGGCATGTATTGTTTAAAAGGCATGAGATAGAAAGGAAGAGTTCCTTCTAGTTGTAAGATCTGTGAGTTGCAGGTTGTTGCAAGCTCATTGGGGATCTACATGTAAGTTTGGTCTTTGAATTGCAGGTTGCAGGTTCATGAGAGATCAGCTTGAAGTGCTATAGAGTGCTTGGTGTACCGGCAGGGTTATTACTGATTGGTTGGTGAGGTGAACACCAATTCTGTGTGTGAGTTGGTTGTTGGGACCGTTTTTTGTGTAGGAGAGTGTGTGTGAGAAGAATTACTGTACACTTGAGGTGTGGCGAATCTCTGTAAGGTGAAAGAGTGTGGCGGCTCTTTGATGTGTTCTTTTTTGTATAGTGTTAATACAAGATAGTGTATTGTCTCTCATATTCTGTGCTATTGGTGAATTCTAGTTACTTGTGTTTCTAGTTATTTCCGCATATTCAATTGCTTACATTTGGTAATCATACTGTGCTCTTTCTGAGGAGCAAGATCCTAACGGGTGGAATTAGAACAGGTGTGTTTGTTCTTGGATTTACCTCCACCCCCCCAACAAGTGATAAGAAAACACATTCTACACACAAGTTACCCTAGAGAAACCTAATGTGGGAAAAACTCCAGTGAGTGAGCAAACACACACACTTTCCACTATGTTCTGCAAAGTATGTAAGGTACTACCAAATTAGCCTATATGGACATATTAATCAATACCATTTTATCCAAACTTATATACAAATTATGCTCTGCACTTTCAAGACCCTTATTAGAGTTCCCATACACTTAAACCAAACATATACAACTGAAAACAATGAGCAAACCAGAACCAAGACTCAATCTCATAAAAAATGATGTGATTCCAATTTTATTACAACTCACTACCTCTCTGATGTGTTCTTTGATTTTTCAAGACCCCTATATAGGCCCTCTCAAACCTAGAGCTCACCAAGGAACCAAAATGAACTACCACAAGGAGAAGGAACATTTTTAACCATTCATTTTCCACGTGTTTTGAATGATGATGAAATTACTGGAGTATGTAGATGAGCAGTTATGCAACTACTACCTATAAATTTTGATGGTGACATCTTTATCACTTTCAATAGGGTGATTACATAACTTAAACCTACAAACTATGGTGGTTTTGACACCATCACTTTGCAAACCAAGGTGGTTTTGTCCTCTAATAAAAACCACAAAGTTTAGAGAGCTAAGAAATACCTATCTGATCAATGTGAAGGTGTCTAGATCATCCCCACCTTGAACTAAAGTATTGAACATGAAGTGTCTTACATAAGTGTCTTACAATCATGTTACATACAATTGGAAATAGTGAAATCAGTTAGTAATAATGAATTAGTACAATACGATCTATTTTTTTATCATACCTCCCTAATTTTAGGCTTTTGAGTCCCTAAAAGCTTCATGACTTCTATAGCTAAAAAAAATTATTCCCCACATCTTTTATGGAATACCATTTGGCCTTTATGGGTAGTTGACATTTTAACTCAATCAACCAAGATTATTGCACTCCTCTTCGCATTATCCTTTCCTTCTTCTACAAAATAACATCTTCCTATAATTTCAAGAAACTATCAAGGGCGAGATCATTAATGGAAGGTAAAAAAAACCATTCATCTTCATTGTCTAGCATAGAGGGCTTAAAAAAAGTAAGTTCTCAACATTGAAAACTGAATAAATCTTCATATAAGGAGGTGAATCAAGTCTAAAATCATTATTTCCCACTTGTTCTAGAATTTTAAATGGACCATACCTTAGTGTCTTAAGCTTCTTAGACATACCTTGGAGCCTTTATCTACTTAATTAAAACCATACCTTGTCACCAACAAGGAAATTATGCGCAATCCTATATTGATCATGTCTCACTTTGTACTTAGCTTGAGACTCCTTCAACCTCTCTTGCACTTGTAGATGAATATGATAAAATTATAAACGAATTTATAAACCTTATAGACGTCAAGATTCACTTTCCTATTACCTTTGTATAATTGTCTCAAAACAACATCAAATGCACATGGAGGTAAGTAGCTAAAACAAGTTTTAAAAGGAGATTTACTAGTAGAATAATGCATAATCATGTTATAAGAATGTTGAATATATGCCAAATTTTCATCCAAAGTATTAGGATGATTCCTAATTTACCCTCTCAATAGCTACACCAATATTCTATTCACAACCTCAATCTACCCATTAGTTTGTGAGTGAAAAGCAATAGACCATTTTAGCTTAGTATTCATCTTTTCCCACAATGTGGACCAAAACTTCCAAAAAAACCTTGAGTCTTGATCTGAAACAATAGAACTAGACAAACCAATGTGAACCCACACATTAACAAAAAAATAACTCAGTTGCATCACTTCCTTTGAGGTTCTTCTTATAAGGAATAAAAATACACATCTTACTAAAGAAGTCCAAAACCACAAAGAGATAGTCATGTCCTTTCCTTGACATAGGCAACTTGCCTAAAAAATACATGGAAATGCTTTTCTATGGCCTAGAATGAATATGTAATGACATATATAAACCCAAATTTCTATTATTAGGCTTACTTGTACTACATAAAACACCTCTTATGAACTTGGCAACATCAAATTGCATATTAGGCCAATAAACATACATCTATAAATGAGAAATAGTCTTTTTAACATCAAAATGAGATACAAATTTTGAATTATGTGCCTCCCTCAAAATTTGAACTCTTTCCTCCTATGGTACACAAAGCTTACTCAACTTGTATATCAATCCATCTTAAAGATAATAATTCTCCTTGGGCTCAAACCATGCTCCTTGGGAATTTCCTAATTGAAGGAATAGGTCCCCAAAATTTGCATCATGTTCATATCCTTTTAAAAAATATTCATACAAAAAAGGCTCAAGAAGAGTTATGGTGCCCATGATTGTAAGTACAGGAGGTCTAGACAACATGAAATCTAACTTATTAGTCACACCTTTCTTATTTTTGATAATCAAATAAAAATTGTTGCAAAAACCCCATCCATTATAGTGCCTATACAATTGAAGTTTAATTTGAGCTTGCAAATATTGAAGAGGTTAGTGATCCATATCGATAATAGTCTCCCAACCCATTAGATAGTGCTTCCATTTTTAACCACTTGAACAAGAGTACATAATTCTTTGTCATATGCACAATAATTAAAGAATGGACTATGGAATAACTCAGAATAGTAACATACCAACTTACCTTCTTCAAGAAAAACAACATCCATAGCATATTAATTAGCACTTGTTTCCACTTTAAAATTCAGTTACAATTTTGGCAAAGATAATATTATAGCATGCCTAATCTTATGTTTGAACAATTCAAATACATCTTGTTACAAAACTTATTTAAGATGCCCAATATGCTCATCAAAAGTGTTGCTAAAAAAAGAATATCTTCCAAAAATGCAAAGATAAAGGAATCAATAAATTTCCTCATCACATCATTCATTAACCACATGAAGGTAGTTGGTGTAGTGTATAGCCTGAGAGGTATAACCAACCAATCATACAACCCTTGTCTTGTTTTGAACATTGTTTTCCAAATGTCCTCCTTAATCCACACTTGGTGATACCAAAATTTCAAATCAAGCTTAATAAAATATTTATCATGTTGAATTTGATCAAGAAGATCATCAATCCATGGAAGAGGATACTTGTTCTTGATGGTTATCTTATTAAGTGCTCTATAGTAAACACATATTCTCCATGTGTCATTTTTCTTAGGTACTAAAACAATAGGAGAACCACATGGAGAAGTACTAGGATGAATTACACATTTATTAATTAAAAATTGTAATTGTTGTTTTACCTCATTGACATCCTTCAATGACTACCTATATAACCCAAAATTTAGAAGTAGACTATGGGACAACAAATGAATTTCATGTTCAATAGACCTAGTCGATGGTAACCCCATAGGCTTTTTAAAAACTTCCTTACAATGATATACTATCTCTCCCATATGCTTATTCTCTTTTTTAGTAAACATTATAAAAGAATTTGTATTTACCACAACCTTTTTATCTTGAATATCTCTCACAAGATGTATATCAAATTTATCACTAGCATTAATAAGATTCTTAGCTTCGAGGGCAGTTATCAAAGATATCTTTGAATCTCCTTCATAGGCTAAAATTATTTAGCTTTTGTCATTATTTACCAAGTAGTATTGGTTGGCTCTCCTCATGAAGATGGTGTCCTAGATATACAAGTATGGGTTTCCAAACACTACACCATACACATCAAGAAGCACATCATCAATTGTGACTTCATCAATGAAATTAGCATTAATATAAAAATTAACCTTGTAGTGTGTAGTCACCTTGATGTCTACATCTTTCTTCACCCAAACCAAAGAATATGGACTTGGATTTTTGTAATTTTCAAACCCCAATTTTATACCAACTCTTTACTTATCAAATTTACTTGTGAACAAGTATCAAAAAGAGCTTCCACTTTTGTTTTCTTCATCTAAATTTTAATATGGAAAAAGTTTAGAAAGCTCACCCTCTTGAGCACTACTACTACCCAAACATACCTATCTATTAATGAAGGTACATACAAAGTATCATCCACCTCAGAGCTACAATCAATATTATCACCTTGAAGTAAAGACATCATCTTTTTCTTCTTAGTTTTCTTGAATGGATGCAACTCTGAATGGAGCTTCCAACACTTATCCTCAGAATGGGTATCAACATTACATTTATCATAATTAATTTTAATATCCCTTTTAGAATTGGAAATATAATTTTTATTACCTTTCCCTTTCCATTTACCTTTCCCCTTTTTGCTTAGAGTTGTTTTGTTTCTTAGCTTTTTTTTGAGAGGTAGATGAAGAATTCTTCTTGTCCATCTCTAAGTAGTGAGCCTGATAAAAAGCTTCATCTACATCTGTAGGCTTGGTTAAGAAGACTGGTCTCCTATGGAGTCCATCCACATACTTCATCAAGAGATCATGGTCCACTACATATTTTCCCATTTGAATAACATTCTTACAGAACTTGTTGGCATACTCCTCCACACATTGACCTTTTTTTGCCTAATATATTTCCAATGCATGGACCTCTCTTTCTAATAATAATATGATAGAATTTCATCTTGATTAGCATATTAAAATCATCCCACTTATAAATAGGAAGAAGCTTCTTAACAATTAAAGAATGAACATAGCACTCAAACCAAGTTAAAGCATGATTAGATAACATAAACCTTGAAAAAAAAATCTATTGGCTTTTACTAATCTAATGTAAAATAAAATATACTTCAACCTGGGCTAACCAATGGTCTAGGTTTTCTGCATTCACATTTCCATCATACAACTGAATTTCAATATTTACCTTAGCCTTGAATGGAGGTGGAGCTAGGTTTTCATGGTTCTTCTCTTCATGTTTCTCATGGTTTTTGAGAGCATCCTCTTTGTTTAATTTCAATATCTCCATTGAGACACTGAGATTATCTATAATAAACTTCATGATACCCATGATGGACTCCAACTGGTCAAACTTGCTCATAGAAAGAGAGGTGCTAGTTACTCCTTCAAGCTTGCAAAATCACTCTTCTGCTATTCTGACATCTTCATCATCAATATGGGTCATACTTATGATTCCTTGCTTCCACTTCCTTGTGGAAATACTTAATTCAAAGGGAACTAGGACACCATGACCACTAGCACTACTAGATCTAGTGATAGGCATAAAATTATAATGTAGTTAACACATAATAAAAAGGACTTCAACTAAACTAGATTTGATCCATAAACTAGGTAGAGATTCCAGTCTAAGCTTCATCAACATGGATATCACACAAATAACTTGATAACAATTGATTCAAAGATTTTTATATGCAAAATAGAATTGAACAAATGCTTGGTAAATAAATTAGCAACCTACTTAACATAAAACATAGAGAAAAGTGGCAAGCAAACACATTTTACACACAAGTTAACCAAGATAAACTTAATTAGGTAAAAACTCCAACAAGTAAGCAAACACACTCCCCTTCCACTCTGTTATGCAAAGTATACAATGTACTGACAAATTAGCCTATGTGGATAGAATACTCAACATCATTCTATCAAACTTATATATAGTTTATGCTCTACACTTACAAGAACCTTATTAGAACTCCCATACATCTAAACCAATCATATATATTTAATAACAATAAGCTAACCAGAACCAAGACTCAATATCACAAAGAACGATGTGAATATAATTTACTTACAAATCATTGCCTCTCTTATGTGTTCTCTGATTTGATAAGACCCCTATATATTCCCTCTCAACCTTAGAGCTCACCAAGGAATAGAAATGAATTGCCAGGAGGAGAAGGAACTTTTAAAACTATTCATTTTGTGTGTTTCGAATGATGACAAAATTTTCAGAGTATGCAAACAAATAATTGCAGAATTGCCACCTAAAAATGTCGGTAATGATGTCTTTGTCACTTCAAATAGGGTGGTTACATAGCCACACCCTACATACTATGGTGTTTTTGACAATGTCATTCTACAAACTGGGGTGATTTCATTCTCTAATAAAAACCATAAAGTTAAAAGACTCGATAAATCCCTATTTGATCAATGTGAAGGTGTTTGAATCATCCCCACACTATTTTTAATCTCTTAACTGAAATCTTGAGCATGAAGTTTCTTACAAGCATGTCGCATACAATTTGGAATAGTATAATCAGTTAGTACCAATGATTAGTACAAAAAGATCCCTTTTTGGATTATTTTTTTATTCTAATGTTTCAAGAGTGAAACATACTAAAGAGGATTAAATGTAATGTGCCTAGGGAGATGGTATTATGATGCATATTGGTGGATGGAGATGCTAGAATGTGGAACAAATCCTCTTAGTGCGTATATCATAGACTCATATGGGTAAATTGTGTTATTAATAAAATTTGTAGACATATATGTTTTGTAAGTCGTCCCTTGAACTATTTAGAATCATTCCACATGTATGGAAAGCAGTAGTTGGCTAGAATAGAATTAGTATAAATAAGGTGTACAATTTAATGTAAAGACATCAATGAAATATATTGTAATTGAAGTGTACGCTCTTATAAGTAGGTTTCCCCCTTGAAGAGACTAGTGATAGTGGCGTGATTCCTTCCCCATAAGAAATATTGTATGGTATTACCTCAAGAGTTGGTTTACTCTAATATATTTTATTTGTTAAGTTGTGGAGCTAAAAGCTTCACAGGTGTGCAAATGTGGAGGTTGCTGAGTGACACAGTAACCGACGTCAATTAGGCCAACCAACATCAGTTATCTTCAGCTACACAGTAATCGGCATCGGTTAGGGGTCAGCCGGCATCGGTCAGATAAGAACCGACGTCGGTCACCTGTGCATTTCCAGGCAGTGTTTCCAGAATTAGAATTGCCAATTTTAGGAGAACAACTAGTTTGCATGTAAAGAATAATTTTAGTCTTGAGTCTACGTTTCTAATTATTGTTTGGTTTGGGATCTATTTAAGAGACCCATGGTGTTGTATTGTAATGAAGGGACTAAAGGATTAGATCCTTCATGTGTAAGATCTAGAAGGTCTGTAAGAGTGTAAGACCAGAAAGATCTACATGTAAGCAAGATCAGTTAGATATGTAGTGTGCAAGATCAAGATCTGCTTGAAGAAGCAAGGTCAATTAGATCTACAAGGTGCAAGATCAAGGAGATCTACTGTATGTGTAGGTATGTTGTAAGATAGGCAAAGCAACCATTGAGTTGATTGTCACCGGCGGCGGTGGTTGGAAGTAGGCAACAACCATTGGGTTGATTGTCACTGGAGGGAACAACTCAATGTTGAGTTGGTTGCAATTGATTGAGAGAGAGAGAACTCTTGAGGGAGAATTACTGACACCCAAGAGGTGTGGGAAGAGTGAGATTTATTCATTGTATTTCCTTTTGGAAGAGTGTTAATATAGATTATATTGTTTCTCATATCACCTAATAGTTGTTGTTTCTAAATTCTAGTTACTTATTACTTCTGGTTTAATTTTGTGTTTAGTTGCTTATACAAAAGTAATCAATTGTACTCTAAGGAGGATCCTAACAGTTTGGTATTAGAGCCAAGTTCATCAGAGTGGGTTAGTGTTTGTTGATTCAAGGTTCACTCTCAGGGGTTTCTGATTGAGTGGGAGTAAAGTAATGGCAGAAGAAAGTAAACTAAGAATCGAGAAATTCAATGACAAGAATTATCAATTATAGAGGATGCAGATAGAAGATTATCTATATTGTGGAAAGAAAGGGCATGCAAAGAAAGATTGTTGGTTGGTAGAAGATTAGCATGAAAGAAATAAAGAAGCAAATGATACAGGTATTGTTGCACGGGATGCTCTTATATTTTTCTTGGATAAAGTAGAATCTTGGGTTTTAGATTTTGGAGCCTCTTTCCATGCAACCCCAAATAGAGAATTTTTCCATGATTATGTCCATGGAGACTTTGGACAAGTTTATTTAGGGGTTGGTAAGCCTTGTCAAATTGTTGGCAAAGGGAAAGGGCAGCTAAAATTGTAGACTGGTAACATATGGGTGTTGAAGGATGTCATGCATGTTCCCATCCTAAAGAAGAGTCTAATTTCTATAGAAAAGTTGGGTGATGAGGGTTGCATAGTAACTCTCACAGTGGTATCTTGAAAAGTTTCCAAGGGTGCACTTGTATTAGTAAGAGGTAAAAAAGTAGGTACACTTTATCTATCTACTTGTATTACTAATTCTCCTTCTATTTTATCTACTTCAGATATAGATGCAAAGATGTGGCTCTGTAGGCTTGGTCACATGAGTGAGAAGGGAATGCATGTTCTTAAGTCAAATGTTAAGAACTGGAAAGCCTTGGTTTTCAAGGAGAAGGTGATGGACAGTGATCAGCTCAAGAGGCTGAATAATTTTGAGCAGGGCAATGTTGATTTGGACAAGGTTATGATCCAAAATGATTTTGCAAGTAAAAATCATCACTCACAAGAAAACACAAACACCAACGTTGATCAAGCAGAGACTGACGTCGCTCAAGCAGGAATCGATGTAGGTCCAGTGGAGACAAAAGTCAGTGATGTCAGGCAAGTGGACACTGACGTCGGTCATGAAATTGATGTTGGTGATCAGGTGGAAATGACATCAGTTGGGTGCAGACTAAGGTCGGCCAGAGATGACCAAGATCGGTCACTATTAGAATGAAATTTGGGCAGACAGCAAGCTGTCAATGAGTCTCAAATGCCCATGGGGAGATTTAAAAGAGTAAGTAAGCCTCAAATTCGTTATTCCCCTTCTTTATACTACTTGTTGCTCACTGATGGTGGAGAACTAGGAATTTTTGAAGAGGTAATGCAGGTAGAATCTAGGAAATAGTGGGAGCATGGCATGAATGAGGAAATTGATTCCTTGGAAGAGAATCAAACATGGGATTTGGTAGAGTTGCCAGCCAGAAAGAAAGCACTAAAAAACAAATAGATTTATAGGTTAAAGAAAGGAGAGAATGGACAAGTGAGACATAAGGCTAGGTTATATGGTCTTGAGCAAGCTACAAGACAATGGTGTTTGAGGTTTGACAGGTTTATGACAAAGCATGGCTTTAGTCAATGTCAATGTGACCATTGTGTTTATTTTACCAGGTTGGATAATAGTAGTTACATTATCCTATTACTGTATGTAGTGTATATGCTTGTATCAGGGTCACACATGCAAGGAATTATTAAGCTAAAGGTAAAATTAGTTCAGACATTTGCCATGAAGGATTTGGGAGCAACCAAAAAAATCCTTGGCATGAGTATTTCTAGAGACAGGGAAATCACAAGTTGATTTTGTCTCAAGAGGATTATGTGAATAAGGTAGTGGAGAGGTTCAATTTGTAGGATGCAAAATGGGTAAGCACACCTATGGTTGGACAGTTCAAGTTGAGCTTAGAACAGTGACCTAAATCACATGATAAGGTTGAGTACATGGTATGTACTAGACCTGATATTACCCAAGAAGTGGGAGTTTTCAGCAAGTTTATGGCCAATCCAGGGAAGGAGCATTGGAAAGCAATTCAGTGGATTCTTAGATATCTGAGAGGGACCAACAGCAGGGATTTATGCTATGCAGGGTCAAACATTTCTCTACATGGGTATGTAGATTCGGATATCGCAGGTGACTTGGATGGCAGGAGAAGCACCACAGTATATGTGTTCACTATTGGTGGAATGACGGTTAGCTAGATTTTAGAGATGCAGAAGGTTGTTGCAGTCACAGAGGCTAGCAAGGATAAGAACCCTGCTGATATGTTAACAAAGCCGAGAATAAAAGAGAAGTTGAATCTTCATTCAACTTTTGTTGGTCTTCAAGATTGAGCTTGAAGATGGAGATACCAGCCAGAAACAAATTAGAGAATGTTGCTATACAGGTATAGGTATAGGTGTAACTATTTATCTCCAAGTGAGAGATTGTTAAGTTGTGGAGCTAAAAGCTTCATAGGTGTGCAAATGTGGAGGTTGTTGAGTGACACAGTAACCGACGTCAGTCAGGCCAACTGACATTAGTTATCTTCAGCTACACAGTAATCGGCATCGATTAGGGGTCGATCGGCATCAATCAGATAGGAACTGACGTCGGTCACCTGTGCATTTTTAGGTGGTGTTTCCAGAATTAGAATTGCTAATTTTAGGAGAACAACTAGTTTGCATGTAAAGACTAATTTTAGTCTTGAGTCTACGTTTCTAATTATTGTTTGGTTTGGGATCTATTTAAGAGACCCATGGGGCTATATTGTAATGAAGGGACTAAAGGATTAGATCCTTCATGTGTAAGATCTAGAAGGTCTGTAAGAATGCAAGACTAGGAAGATCTACAGGTAAGCAAGATCAGTTAGATCTGCAGTGTGCAAGATCAAGAAGTTCTGCTTGGAGAAGCAAGGTCAATTAGATCTGCAAGGTGCAAGATCAAGGAGATCTGTTGTATGTGTATGTATGCTCTAAGGTAGGCAAAGCAACCATTGAGTTGATTTTCACTGGCGGTAGTGGTTGGAAGTAGGCAACAACCATTGGGTTGATTGTCACTAGAGGGAACAACTCAGTGTTGAGTTGGTTGTAATTGATTGAGAGAGAGAACTCTTGAGGGAGAATTACTGGACACCCAAGAGGTGTGGAAAGAGTGAGATTTCTTCATTGTATTTCCTTCTGGAAGAGATTTAATATAGATTGTATTGTTTCTCGTATCACCTATTCTTTGATGTTTCTAAATTCTAGTTACTTATTACTTTTTTTTAATTCCGTGTTTAGTTGCTTATACAAAAGTAATCAATTGTACTCTAAGGAGGATCCTAACACTATTATTCTATTTTTAAATTGTGATGTTCTTAATAACTTATGATGTCACCATAGTTAATATAAATTATTATCTATAAAAAGGTAGGTCAAATATTCTATAACATTATAATAAAATAACGTAAAAGTATTTTTTGTAAAGTGAATAATTAGTTACTTTTGGTATGTATTCTTACAAAATAATATAAAAGTATTTTTTATAAAGTGAATAGTTGATTACCTTTAGTATATATTATTATGTTTATATAAATTAGGCGTGAAATTATTTCCAATCCATTTTATTATGGATGGAATTCATAAATTAACTTGAACAAGGTTTTCTTTATGTAAGACTAAGAGATGATATTGAAATTAATATATTTATAGGTTTCTTCTTCATCTTGCAAATACTTTTCTTATTTTAATCCATAAATTATGTTTATTATAAATAAATGTTTAATTAATGTGAAATTATTTCTGATCCATATTTATTATGGAACTGTGATTATAGGAATCTCATGAAAGTTAGTAACATGTCAGTTTAAGCAATAAAAACTTAAATAAACACAATAAGACTTACACTCCAAGCTTAGATCTTAGGGGTGAGCTTCGTTAACAAAAGACAAATAAAAACACAAATAAAATACAAAAGACAATGAATCCTTTACCTTTCTTGGGAGTTTCAAATGCACTTATTGAGTGGCTTGCTTGATTTGTGTTGACAATTTTGACCCCACATGTCAAATTGTCACCTTTATCATTCTAAACTTTCCACAACATGTTTCTTTGGCCAAATGTCAGAGATTGGGCTTGTTTAGATTTTTTTAAGGGGTTATTTTCCTTTTGAAAAAGTCAATTTACACTATTTCAAAGGTTTTTTTTCTCTTCGAAAGGGCTCTTTTACACAATCCCAAAGGGTTATTACAAATGTCGAGGGGTATCTGTCCTTTAAAAAGATATGCTTGGAAAAATATTGAAGGGATATACAGGAAGCCTAAAGGGTCTCTTTCCTTTCGAGAAAGTCATTATCAGAAATCTCAAAAGGATAGTTTAAATTGTCTAAAGGAAGGGCAATTGACAAAAATCTGAAGGGCAAGTGGACAATTCCTTTTTTCCAAAGGGTATGTTGGAAATTTATGAAGGACATTGGCAAGAATCCTAAAGGGTATGTGCCATTTGAGAAGGTTCACTTCACAAATTTTAAAAGGGCAGTCTTCATGAAATTAGACTTGGGCACTTTCATTTCTTCTGCAAGGTCATTTACAAAAATATCGAAGGGTATGTGCCCTTCAAGAAAGTTCAAAATAGAAGATCTAAAGGGACATTTGAAAACCCCAAAGGGCAATCTAAAATAAGTTTACAAGGAAAATGACCATTATTAAAATTCTGAGGGGCATTTCATAAACTTGAGGGGTCACTAGCAACAATGCCAAAGGGTATGTTACCTACAAAAAAAGACAAGGGTAATTAGGAATGAATTCTTTCAAAAAAAATTTCTGAAGGAATGGTTTGAAGAAAGGGAAGGGGCCAAACAAAAGTCTAAAAGAATTTTTTCAGACATTTTTCTTGAAGGAATTCTTTTGGAAGAGAGAAGTTTGAAGAAAGAAATGATGAAAACTAAAGGAAAGAAAAAGTCCATATGCATCTCTAAAGGGTCACTTTCATTTCTTTTGAAGGGCATGTTCCCTTCAAGAAGGTTCTTTACAAGGAAATGGACCATTTATAGAATTCTGAAGGGCATTTTATTTAAGTTTTAAAGGGTCACTCGACATGAATTCCTATAGATAATTTGTCTGCAAGAAGGTGATAGGCAAAAAAATCCAAAATAATTCTTTCGAGCAATTTGCCTGAAATAAAGGAGAGAACACAGAGAATAAGCTTCAGACAATTTATCTAAAGATGAATGTCTGAAAGAAAATCTTGAAGACCTAATTCCTTCAGACTTTTTGTCTGAAGGAATTGTTCAAGGAAAAGTTAGAGACCTAAGACAATTCACACAGGAAAATGACTGAGCAAAAAGGCCAAAGAACAAATGCCTGACTCAATAACTCTAAAGGAAATGAGCAATAAAAGTCCTAAGGCCAAGTGAATGGAAAGACAAGCCAAAAGAGCTTGCCATAGGAAAATGAATAAAGAAGAGATCCATGGATGAATTGTCCGAAGAGATCAAGAAACAGAGACAAAAGTCACAGATAAACAAATATCCAAAGATGAAAACCATAAGTAAATGGCCCAAAGCAATACATGCACAAAAATAAGAGACGGAGTCAACATGGAATTTCATGCAAGTGGAGGTTCATTTAGATTTTTTTGGGCTAAGTTTTAGTTTATTATTTGTTATATTCATGATTATCTCCTAGTCACTCTCATGCATCCAAAGGTCCGTCTTAGCTACAAGTGGAGTTCTCAATCTGAGATGTGGCATGGCTTTCCATGCAAGAGTTTGAATTGTCAAACTTGGGTCTACCTCATCCCTTCTATGCCAACCTGTAATTTTAGGCATGTTTCATTTCTAGAGTTGACTAGCCTTGCATTATGGTTGACTAGTTGACAAGTCATGCATGCATATTTGTTTAGCTTGTTGAAGTCTTTCAACATTCCAGCAGTTTGAGTGGAGTTTTAACTTCAAATTTGACGTGTTGTTCTTACATGAGTAAGATTAGCTCATTGTCCATTTTCAACACCAAAAGGAGTTTTCATGAAAGCATAAGACAAAGGGATTTATTTTTAAGTCTTTAGACATCACAAGTTGAATTGGAGTTAACTTCTCTAATATTTTCAACACCTATCTCTTGGTTGTTGTATATGTTTTCTCTATAACTTGGCTTTTTAACTTTGAATTGTATCCCTCTTTTGGCAAGACAAAATTCTGCCAAAGATTGAGTTGTAACCTTTTTTTAGATTAATAGAAGGACCATTGTTTTTAGATTCTAGCTGCTACTATAGTGTATTTATGTCATTGATTTGCATAAGTGATAGAGTTTTCTTCCTTGTCAAGTCTTGATTTTTACCTAGTTACTAGCTGGTCAGATTATGCAGGTCATGTTCCATGTTTAATATATTTTGGCTGAGTTTACAGTGGATATAAGTGGCTGGTTAGTGCCTTGAATCAGGATTATTCCATCATTTCCCTCAAACTTTGATCACAAGATAGAACCTTTTCATGAAACACTTATGCATATTGACTAATTGGAGTTGAAATTTCAGCCTTTCTCTTATCTAAATCAATGTTTTTAGGAGATCTAATTGAGTTGATCAACCAATCATTTAGGTGTATCACCATCAGTAGATAGGATTTTCTTTCAATTTTTTTCTTTTGTTTTCCTAGGTAGTTTGTAGCGTAGAACAAAGATCCTAATTGATATACCAAAGGAAACTAACCCTTACAATCTAGAGATTCAATCCATTGATTAGGTCACCCAAAGTCTAGGATTGTTTCCATGTTTTGGTAGGTTGTGAAGGCCTAAAACTACCTTCACAGGGGTGCAAGTCTGATTGACAATAGTTTTTAGCATGCCTGATGGTACCACAAATAAATATTTGTAGATCTGAAGAAGTTTGAAGCTGAAGAATTTTTTTGCAAGAGACAAGAATATTCACCTTCATCACAAGCTAAAGAATCTTCAAGTTGCAGATTTCATAACATCATTCAGGCAACTCTTTCATGCCAAAGGTTACCACAAGGTCAGAAAGTAAAGGTATTCTTTTTAAATTTATATCTTATAAGAGATCAAGATTTAGGAGGGCAAAACCATATGCTCAAAAATAGTATTTACCTCTTGGTTATCATACTATTCTAACCACTATAAACCCCACTATCCAAAATGACCATCAGAAACTAGGTGTTTGTTCCATTCAATAGAGGTATCCCACTAAATTTATCCCACTTTGATGACATCTTGATATATGCCCTTAAGAGCATCCCATTCTTCTTAGGAGAAAATCAAACAATCCCTATTGAGCATATCCAAGATGTGGCTAATCTTTGTTCAGTCCATAATGTTGTTGAAAATAATATTGCTATCAGATTACTTGTTGCTTCCTTCAAAGGAAAAAAATTGTAATGGTATAAAATCTCCCACTAAACTCCATTTCTACCTGGGATGAATTGGGTGCATCCTTAGTCAAGCAAATTGAGGACAAATTTGATAACCTATCTTTAGTTAAAAAATTTACCACCATAACAAGGGCTCCTCATGAGTTCATGTTTAATTTTAACCTCAAATTTTAAAATACATGGACCAAAATACCTGCGTTCATAAGGCTATCCTCTGAATATGCATTTTTGTACTATTTGAAAGCCCTTAATTCTAACATTAGTGTGATGATGCAGTCAATGGGTAGTACTACAGTGTCATATGCTTATGAGGTTACAATAAGGGCAAAAAATAGTTTGATACAAGTTGGTAAGCTTTCATCAAAAAAATTAATGCTTATATTTCTAGAAATAAGTTCTATGTCAGCCCCTCAAGTTCCTCAAATTTCATTCTTAGTTCTTATTCTAGCACCTCAAGCTCAAATTATAGCCCCTACTAGCCAAGCTAGTGAGATAAGTGAGTTGAAAAGCTTCTTACAGTCCTTTGAGAATGAAATAGTGTAGCTCAACAGGTAACAATTTCAATCAAATAGGCCTTATCAACAACAAAATCAGAACACCTATCAGCCTTTTAGAGATCAAAGGCTTCCTTATCAGGGTTTTAGATAAAATAGACCACCTTATCAAGCACAAGGAGCCATAACTCTAGTTAAGCCATATGCTACTCTTGATCCTAATATTCCTTCCACTTCAAAGGCCATTATTCCCACCCCACCTCAAAAAAACATGATGTAGGATATAGCTTGGCAGGCCTCAAATCTCAATGATGCTCAAAACCAAGCCTTGGTATCACAAAACATCACTACACCATAAATGACACAAGAAGAGTTTTCTTTTCAAGGAGGCCAGTACCAAGATATAGGTTTGGCATCAAAAGGATAGAATCATCAAGCTCAAGGGTAGCCTGTTGTGATTAATGTAAATTGGCAAGTAGATGATCATGTTGTTTTTACCCAAGGTGTTGAAACTAACAATTCAAGTGGTCAAGTTACAGTTGTAATTATAGCTACAAGAAGAGCCATTGAAGAGGCTCAAGAGGTGACAAATGATTCAAGTACTCCTAGGTTTGTTTTTAAAAGTAAAAAAGAACAACTATTTGTCCCTACAACATGGAAAAATCAGAATATAGAGGTTGGTAAGGTTCATCAACTACCTCTAGTTCATGAACAGTCAGTACTTCAAAAGGTACAACTAAAGGTTAGTGGATCTCATTTTAGTATAATAGATCAGATGAATAAGTCTAACATTAGAATTATCATGTAGTATTCCCTTTCCATTCCAGAACAAAATGATAAGCTCATTTCAGACCTTTCAGCTCTTGAATTGTCTCCAAAATTGATTGAGAAAAAAAGTGTTGTCTTGACTAATTCAAATCAGCCAACTAAGCAATAGATACAATAAGTAAATAAGATGGTAAATGTAGAAAAAACTAAGGTAAAATAAAAGAAAACTCCTCCTTTTTACTTTTCTTTGATATTAGGTGATACTTTGGTTCATAATTGTATGGTGGATAGTGGATCTCAGTAGTACAATCATGCATAAATAGATTACAGACAAACTTAGACTTGTTTATGAGCCAAACACTAAAGGAGTATTGCAATTGGATGGGTTACTAACAAAGATGGTAGGAATCATCAAAAATATAAAATTGACATGACATGCTTGTCCCAATGTTACTATTTAGCAGGATGTTGTGGTAGACTTGCCTCCTTACTTTGCTATGTGCCTTTCAAGAGACTTAACCTCAAATATTGGAGGATATTTATCAGTTGATTGGAATTATTTATTGTTTAGAAATAGTTATGGTAGCAAGGTAACAATTCATTCTAAGCCTACTGCATGTTTTCATATGGAGCCATATATGCCAAGTGTTGTGAATACTAACTGTATCATCTCAGATAAAGTACTAGAAGCTAGTGAAGTATAAAGTGAATCACCATTGGATGGAGTTCCAGATTTATTTCTTGATGATTGGGCTTCTACCTTTCATGAGCATAATCCTAACAATCTATTTGAAGAAGAAGGACTTGGTGTGTATTACCTTCATGAGAATGATACACCAATTCCAGTCATGGTCAAAGAAGATGAGTCTAATGAAGGTTTGTAGAAATTGTACTTTGATGGATCAAAGAATAAGCATGGAACCAGAGCTAGAATGATCTTGGTTTCTTCAATAAAACAAAGGTATTTATATTCTATTAAATTTTAGTTTGTTTGTTCAAACAATGTTGCTAAGTATGAAGCACTAGTTCACGATTTACAGTGGGCTAGGAAGATGAAAGTCAACACCTTACAAGTTTTTGGAGATAGTGAATTTGTAGTTCACCAAGTAAGAGGATTGAATGTATGTAAACATTTATTGCTTAAATCTTACAAGCATTTAATTTGGGATTTACTTGAAGATTTGTAGGCTTTTAAAATTCAAACAATACCAAGAGATAAGAATAAGCATTCAATTAGGTTGGCTGCCATTGGATCACAATTTAGTATCCCAACTGATGTAAGAAATGAAAAAAATTAGTCACACATAAAGGTGGTTATAAGGTCTTCTATTCTAGATAATCATGCGAATTGGTAGGTGTTTGAGGATGACAATCAAATCATGTCATTCTTACAAGAGGAGACTGAGTTTTCTTCAAGAAACCAGTCAAAACACTTGCAACAATATGGTGATCAGATTGTGCAACTGAAGACAAATAATCTACTCAATGGATTGGTCACACTTGAGAACATTTTCAATGGTGATGATGCGTTAAGGAAAGAGAAGTCAGCCTTGTCAACAAAAGAAGAGCATTATGCCAATGTAGAGATTGCAGTTGGTAAGGTTTTTAATTTGGTTAAGGTATGCATTACTTCACAAAATAAATATTTCATTGAGTTATGCACAAGTTGTACTGATATATTTTCATGGCAGTATAATGATCTCAAGGGATTTGATCTAAGGTTGGCTCAACACACCATTGAGTTAGAGGTTGAAACTAAACCAGTAAGACAATGACAAAGGCCCATCGATTCTAAGCTTGAGCCTTTGATAAGCATGTCATGACAACATTCATGCCTTGGAATGCCACATTCATGGCTCTCTGAAATCCCATCACTATGGCATTTGTCTAATTTTGGAGCACCCTTTCAGAGAGCCATCACTATGGAATTTTAAGGCCTTCTTAACAAGTTTGTATATGTTTATTTGGATGATATAATAGTGTTTTCAAAGAATGTAGAAGATCACATGGTTCATCTCAAGCAAGTGTTCGAAAGGTGTAGGCAATTTAGGATATCTCTAAATCTCAAAAAATGTGTTTTTTCAGTTCATGAAAGTAAGCTTATTGGACATGTTGTTTCAAAGCATGGTTTAAGCATATATTTTTAAAGGATTGACTCCATTCTTGCACTTTCCTTGCCTAAGCATAAAAAGGCTATGCAAAGCTTCTTTGGGAAAATCAACTTCATAAGGAGATATAATTCAGATTTTGCCATTTTAGCAAAGCCACTTACAGCCATGTTAAAGAAGGATCAGAGCTTCAACTGATCCAAAGAAGGAATAATTAGTTTGAAGATATTAAAAAGGCCATAACTAGTGCCCCTATTTTTATAAATCTAGATTTCACAACGGATTTCATTTTGTATACTTATGCTAACATGGACACCATTTCAAGCATTCTTATGCAGCCAAATTGTGAGGCTTTAGAATAGCCAATAGCCTTCTTCAGTCAAGGTTTGGAAGAGTATGAAATAAGGTATTCTTTTGTTGAGAAACATGTACTTTTAGTTATAAGATATCTCAAGAAGTTTAGATACTTGTTGTCTAACAATAAGATACATCTAATGGTTTCCCATCCAAGCATCAAAGAGTTTATTTTGAACAAGGATATAAATGAGAAGAGAGCTGGTTGGATAACCAAGGTAATGCAATATGATGTGAAAATTAATGTCACAAAGATGGTTAGAGGCAAAGGAATTTATGAGAATATAGCTCAAGACTTGCAAGAGGCTAATGAGGTTGTTTTGGTGTCAAATGATGAAGAGGTTGCAGGTAGTCATACCCCACCTTCCAACTAGTTTCATGACTTGGTAAACTATTTCCAAGATGGTATTTATCCCTCTCATCCCCATGCTTCAAAAAGAAGATATTTCAGATTGCAATCAATTCCATTTTTTATTATTGATGGTGTTTTGTTCAAGAAAGATATCAATGAAATGTTGTTAAGATGTGTAGAACCAAGCCAAACTTAAAGATTGCTTGAAGAATTCCATGATGGACATGGTGGAAAAAAAAATTATGTAAGCTCTATAACTCTTAAGATCATGAGAGGTGGGTACTATTACCCTACTATATTTGGTGATTGGCATGCATGGATTCGAAATTGAAAACAATGTGCTATGTTTGTAGAAAAAGTGAAACTTGTAGCTTTACCTCTTTAGCCAATTGTTGTGGATCAGCCCTTTGTCCAATGGAAATTGGATTTTATTGGCCGCATTAATCCTCCTACAAGTGCAGGACATAAATAGATTTTAACTGCTATAGATTACTTCACATGTTGGATAGAAGCAGTAGTGTTGAAAGAAGCAAATGAAACCAATGTTCTAGATTTCTATGAAGGTTTGCTTATTGGATTTGGAGTTCCTTCAACTATTATTTCTGATAATGTAATAGCTTTTGTGGGGTCTAGGATCAATCATTGGGCTGTCCAACGTGGAATTTACCTCAGCACTTCATCAAACTATTATTCACAAGGCAATGGCCTTATTGAATCTATGAATAATAACCTATTAAGGATCATAAGAAGGAATATTGAAGATAATCAGAGGTCATGGCATCTCAATTTTACGTCATCTCTATGGGCATAGAGGATCACCTATAAAAGATCAGTATCCAACTCTCAATATAAGCTGGTATATGGTAAGAAAGCAAGGTTACCCATTTCTCTTGAATTTTCCACTTTGGAATTAATGTATTAGCTTGATATTTTGGAGAATGAGCCTATGGAAATTAGGTATGCTAAGCTTATGGAGATGGAAGAGATAATAAATCAGTCCATGGAAATTTATCAAGCACAAGTGAAGAGATTTTTTGATAACGGAGCTTCTTGACAAAGTTTCAAAGAAGGAGATTTGGTCCTCGAGTGGGATGAGGATAGAGCTAAACCAAGAAGGCACACAAAGTTTGACTTTCTTTGGAGTGGCCCATATACAATCTCCAGCTGTAAATACCACAATGCCTTCTAACTTGCATATATGGATGGTCAGGAGCTTCCAATCCCAATCAATGGGATACATATAAAACATTGTTATTGAAGAGCAAAGCTCCTTGTACATAGTTTGTTTTGCTTTCCTCCATGTGTTGCTCAAGCATAGTAGTTTTATTTTGTTTTGTCCTAATAATAACTTGTTTGCACATTTGTTTTTTTAGTTAGTTTTTTGATTTTGTGTTTCCCTTCTATTTTGGAGGATAAAGGTTACTTCTTATCTGGTCAAAGGATATTTTTAGTCATGGACCAAGTTTAACATTGTTTTGTGAGTTCAATATCATGTTTATGGTCTGAGTTCTCAAGCATAATAGGCATGCTTCCCAATTGAGACACGAAAGTGTTGACGATTTTTACCCCATTGGTTAAATTATCACCTTTATCATTCTAAACTTTTCACAGCACATTTCTTTTTCCAAATGTCAGAGATTGGGCTTGTTCAAATTTTCCCAAGGGGTTCTTTTCTTTTTGGAAAAGTCAATTTTCATAATTCCAAAGGTCTTTTTCTCTTCGAAAGTGTTCTTTTACACAATCCCAAAGGGTTATTACAAATGTCGAGGGGTATCTATCCTTCAAAAAAATGCTTAAAAAAATATTGAAGGGATATACATGAAGCTTGAAGGGTCTCTTTCCATTTGGGAAAGTCATTATTAGAAATCCCAAAAGGATAGTTTCAAATTGTCTGAAGCAAGGTCAATTGACAAAAATAAATGGGCAAGTGGACAATTCATTTTTGTCAAAGGGTAACTTGGAAATTTCTAATGGACATTGGCAAGAATCTTGAAGGGTATGTACCCTTCAAGAAGGTTCACTTCATGAATTTCAAATGGGCAGTCTTCAAGAAATTAGACTTGGGCACTTTCATTTCTTTCGTAAGGTCCTTTAGAAAAATCTCAAAGAGCGTGTGCCCTTCGATAAAGTTTAAAATATAAGATCCGAAGGGACATTTGAAAATCTTGAAGGACAATCTAAAGGAAGTTTACAAGGAAAAGGACCATTATCAAAATTATGAGGGGCAGATCATAAACCTGAGGGGTCACTAGAAACAATGTGGAAGGGTATGTACCCTACAAAAAAAGGCAAGGGCAATTAGGAATGAATTCATTCAGACTTTTTGTTCAAAGGAATGGTTCAAAGAAAGGAAAGGGGCCAGACAAAAGTCTAAAAGAATTCTTTTAGACATTTTGTTTGAAGGAATTCTTTCAAAAGAGAGAAGTCTGAAGAAAGAAATGACGAAAACCAAAGGAAAGAAAAAGTTCATATGCATTTCCAAAGGGTCACTTTCATTTCTTTCGAAGGGTATGTTCCCTTCAAGAAGATTCTTTACAAGGAAATATACCATTTACAAAAGTCTGAAGGGCATTTTATTTTAGTTTCAAAGGGTCACTCGACATGAATTCCCATGGATAATTTATCCGCATGAAGGTGATAGGTAAAAAAGCTAAAATAATTTTTTCGATAAATTTTCCTGAAGGAAGGAGAGAACACAGAGAATAAGCTTTAGACAATTTGTCTGAAGATGAATGTCATAGGTAAAATCCTAAAGACCTAATTCCTTTAGACTTTTTGTCTGAAGGAATGGTTTAAGGAAAAGCTAGAGACCTAAGACAATTCCCACAAGAAAATGACTGAGCAAAAAGGCCAAAGAACAAATGCCCAACTCAAGAACTCTGGAGGAAATGAACAAGAAAAGTCCTAAGGCCAAGTGAAGGGAAAGACAAGACAAAAGAGCTTGTCACAGGAAAATGAATAAAGAAGAGAGCCATGGATGATTTGTCCAAAGGGATCATGAAATAGAGATAAAAGCCACAGATAAAAAAATAGCCAAAGATGAAAACCATAAGAAAATGGCTCGAAGCAATACATGCACAAGAACAAGAGACATAGTCAACATGGAATTTCATGCAAGTGGAGGGTCATTTAGAGTTGGTTGGGATAAGTTTTAGTTGATTATTTTTTGTATTCATGATTATCTCCTAGTCACTCGCATGCATCCAAAGGTCCAACTCAGCTACAAGTGGATTTCTCAAACCAAAATATGGCATGGCTTTCCTTGCAAGAGTTTGACTTGTCAAACTTGGGTTCACCTCATCCCTTCTACACCAACATGGAATTTTAGGCAAGTTTCAGTTCTAGAGTTGACTAGCCTTGCACTATGCTTGACTGGTTGACAAGTCTTGCATGCATGTTTGTTTAGCTTGTTGAAGTATTTCAATGTTCTAGTAGTTTGAGTGGAGTTCTAATTTCATATTTGACGTGATGTTCATGAATGAAGAAGATTAGCTCACTATCCATTTTCAACACCAAAAGGAGTTTTCATGCAAGCATAAGACAAAGGTATTTATTTTTAGGTCTTTAGATAGTAGAAGTTGAATTGGAGTTGTCTTCTCTTCTATTTTCAATGCCTATCTCTTGGTTGTTGTATATGTTTTCTATATATGTTGGCTTTTCAGCCTTGAATTGTATCCCTCTTTTGACAAGATAAAATTTTGCCAAAGATTGAGTTGTGACCTTTTTTTTAGATTAATAGGACTATTGTTTTCAGATTCCAGCTGCTAGTATAGTGCATTTATGTCATTAATTTGCATAAGTGATAGAGTTTTCTTCCTTGTCAAGTCTTGATTTTTACGTAGTTACTAACTGGGCAAATCATGTAGGTCATGTTTCATGTTTAATGTCTTTTGGCTGAGTTTACAGTGGATATAAGTGGCTGGTTAGTGCCTTAAATTAGGCCTATTCCATCATTTCCCTCAAGCTTTAATCACAAGATAGAACCTTTTCATGAAATACTTATGCATATTAGTCAATTGGAGTTTAAAGTTCAACATTTCTCTTGTCTAAATCAGTGTTTTTATGAGCTCTAATTGAGTAGATCAACTGTTAATTCAGGTGTATCACCATCATTAGATAGAATTTTTTTTCTCTATTTTCCTAGATAGTTCATAGCATAGAGCAAAGATCCTAATTGATACACCAAAGAAAGCTAGCCCTTACAATCTAGAGATTCAATCCACTAATTAGGTCACCCACAGCCTAGGATTGTTTCCATGTTTCAGCAGACTGTGAAGGCCTAAAACTACCTTCATAGGGGTACAAGTCTGACTGACAATAGTTTTTGCATCAAAGATTCTTAAACAAATGAAGCTTATTGGTTCCTTCTCTCCTTGGCACCATGGCTTGTGTTATGGCTTGGCTCAAGATATTAGCATTATAACACTACTTGCAAGGCAATTTTTTTCATTATAACACTACTCTTCTCAAAGCTTTGAAGTCATTTATGCATGATAACTTTGCACCAAAATAACTTAAAATTTGATAGGCAAGGCATTGTATTGATAGGCTTATGAACTAACCCCAACCCAAGGTGAGTCAAGGTGGATTTAAGGCCTGGAATGGGTTCAAATCTAACCAAGGTGAGTCAAATATAACCCTAGTAGAGTTAATATTTGTCAATTAAGAATTATTTGTCATGAATAGGCATCGGTCTCCAAATGAGATATTTTAGGAGATTTCCAAAGATCTTGAAAACTCACAAAGGTAATCTTGAAAGGCTAGGATATTTTCATTTTTGAATTTCTTTTTTATATATATTCATTAGTTTCACATGGATAATTCAACTAGGCATTTAATTTTGTTTAGCTTGTTAATTCATTAATTTCACAGAGATATTTTTTTATTTGCCCTACTTAATAGGTCCATAGGCCAAATTGACTATTGTGATGCCACAAAGTGATTAGGGATGAATCTGTGAGAGGTTATTATTGTATACGATAGGGATGAATCTGTGAGAGGTTATTATTGTATGTGATAGAATACTCTAATTAGATATGCCTTAATTTGATTTTAAGATTTGACGAATGATGCACAAAAATTTGGGATGTTCATGCATTTTTAGGCTTAGTTTGCAATGGTTGGTAGGAATCGGTCTAAAGTCCGGTCGAAGGCTAGTGGTGGCTAGTTTTAGATGTCTACAATTTGCCCCTATTTAGGAAGGCAATGCAAGCTATAATCATAGTAATGTCTTCTCAAAAAATGAAAATTTCATGTATGCCTATGATTTGATTGACAATGGATGAATTGTAAGTGCCCCCTCCAGGGAGCAGTTAGAAAAAAGGGTCAGCGATCAGTCCCTCAAAAAGACCAAAAGATGAAATGGGTGGAAGAGACCAATTTTCCCATAGGCAGTTATAATTAATGGCATTTAGATTTGCCCTAGGTGGGCAAACAAACAAGATGATTTTCCCATTGGCGGTAATAGTCATCAACATAGGTGGAACAAAAAGGGTAATGATTTGCTCAAAAGTGATTATAATCATTAAAAAAGGCTTAGGGTAACAAGAGAATGATTTTCCCAAAGGCAGTTATAATCATGAAAGGGAAAATAATGATTTGCCCATAGGTGATTATAATCATTGGTAGAATAAAAATATGTCCCAATTGGGTGGATATAAATAATGGTTTTCCCAAAGGCAGTTATAAGCATTATCACAATGATAATGTGCCCCAGTTGGGTAGAAGAAAGACAATGATTTGCTCGTAGGTAGTTATAATCATTAACTTCCAAAATGGATGGAAACATAGTGATTTGCCCAAAGGCAGTTACAATCATTGGCAATGCAAGTGGGATAGTCCACAATGATTTTCCCATAGGCAGTTATAATATTTATACCTAGATTATGGAAAACATGATGGTAAATTGGTACAAGGAGAAAGATGAATTGGTGGACCTGTTAGTAGGGAGATGCTCATTCACACTAACAAGGGTTAAAATTCTCTTGTTAGTTAATTACTTTATATGTGGGAATGATTTGGGTAGATCGAGAGTTTTTCAGGTGCTAAGGAGATATATCATGGACATGTTGTTGTGTAGACTCCTCAAGTTGATTTTTGATATTATACATGATTGTTAGGCATCATGATAGAACAATATGATAACTTGATCAAAATATGCATAAGGACTGACACATGATCCAATACTCAATCAAAAATCATGCACCAATGATAAAAACCATGATGAAAATGTTGACGTATGAACATGGATGGATTCAAAAATAATGCATAAGTAATCACACAATGAATGCACATAGAATAAATTAAGGCACAACAAGAAAGCAAACAAATAGGTAAACAAACAAATAGACAAAACAAAACATGAAAAAGTGAACAACATGAAACAAACACAAAGAAGGGTTAATCACAATGTTATTACAAACAAAATGACATAATGAACATTGACCCTAGACAATAGGAGATAACTAAACAAACAAGGATGGGGAAATAGAATAAAAGGGGTGGTTGAACTGGCTCCATATACACTAGGCAAGTGGATGTTGTCTACATAATTCCATGGATGTAATATCCAACAAAACTTTAGTCCAAATGTAGTTCTCCCTAGATATCAGATAGAATAAAAATGATGAGAAGAAAAATATGATGGATGTTATAGAAGAATATGGGAATGAGTTTTCAAAATGGCGAGAGCGTGAGATGTTAGGCTAGTAAAGATAAGGAAACTAAATGATAAGTGGTGTCTTGTGACTTACTAAGTGTTTCCAAAATTCTTAAGGCAAAAAAAAGGTCAATGAGGATTGATTTTGGATTTTATAAATTGGTTTTATAAATGTTTTTAGAATTTTTGGAGTATTTTAACTCAATAGAGAATGATGAGATACTAAATGGTCCAAGATCATAAAATGGCTAAAGTGTTCAAACTTAAAATGCTCATAAAATGGTGAGATCATGTCTTTGGTTGCTCACAAAATGATAAGAGTGTGGCTGAGGTTGTTGGTAAAATGGCGAGAGTGTTCAAACATAGAATTTGTTCCTAAAATGGTGAGAGTATGGCAAAGGGGTGACTAATCTAACCTCAATGTGAATTGAGTGTTACCTACATAGTACCAAAATGGGATCTCAAATCAGTATAGTTTTGCCTTACGATGGGGGAATATGACTAGGTAGCAACCAATTCAAATAAAATAGGCAAATTTGGAAAATGGTACAGTACAACATAGGTATGGCAATGTGTTACTTCAAGGCATGATAAACAATGTTGTTCTTAATTTACCCATAGGCAATTATAATTAGGAAACAATGATATAGGTCAATGATACTAATTTTCCCATAGGAGATTATAATTAGTAGCACGATGGTGGAACACTAATTTTCCCAAAGGAAGTTATAATCAAGCCTACGTGGTATAGAATAGAATAAGAAATGAAGGATGCAATTTCTAAATGACTATCATATTACTCCAAAATATGGCCTCTATCTGGAATACTAAAATAACTATTGAAACTTGATCTGAATCTTCTTGCTAAAAGCGTCTATGGAACCAATGGAAAGGAACCAAGGATAAAGGGTTAGGTAGAGAGGGTGAAAATAACTCGGTCAATAAAAATTTATAGTAGAATGGTACATGGTAGAAAGCTATAGTAAAAATAAGAATGTCGATATTATGGTACAATAAAAATGTGCCTGATAGACAATGTTTCAAGTCTCTCAAGTGAAGTAACGCTTGAGGTGTATAATGTTCATCAACTCATCAAGTTCATCCTCAGCTGGTGTAGTGAGCTTGTATGCTCCTATGTCATAGTTTGCAATAATGATGAAATGGCATATCTAGTTGATTTGAACTTGCCCTTATGCTTCTTTTCACCTATGGTATTCTATTGGTTTTATTTAAGTGCAAGATCACCAAGCTCAAATTATTTGTGTTTAACCCATCGGTTATAATGGCCATGAATTCAGTTCTAGTATGCTTGCAGGTTATTAACTATAGCCATGCATTTCTCATCAATTAATTATAGCTCTTGTAGGTGAGCTACTTTATAGTCTTCATCGTCCATGACATGCTTCAAAGAGATGCATAAAGAAGATAACTCTAACTCAATGGGAAGAATGGCCTCAATTCCATAAACAAGTGAATATAGAGTGGTTCTTGTTGGAGTGTAGTAATTGGTATGATATGCCTAGAGGGCACAAAATATTTAGAGGTGCCAATCATGGTCAACATCATTGACATTATTTTTAAGGATGTTTTCAATGGTTTTGTTAGATGTTTCTGCTTGGCCATTACCTTGTAGGTAATATGTCATGAAAAAATGTTAAGTAATTTTGTACTCAACACATAGTGATTTGACATCATTGTTCTTGAATTATCTACCATTTTAGTTATAATGTGAGATGGGATACCATAGCAGCAAATGAGATGATTGAAGATGAATTTTCAAAAATTCTAAAACCCTAGCTAAAAATCCTAGATTTCAAAACTAGGTCCTTAAACCTCAAGTTTTCCTCCCTTACAATTTTTAGAAAAATACTTTGAATTTTTTACAAATTATTTGGATTATCAAAAGTAATTTAAATTTTTTGATGATATTAGTGCTTTGTGCATGTATTTGCTTCATATTAATTTTCAAAATTCTACTTGGTGAAAGAAATAAAATGGCCACAAAGTCAATTCCTCCTCATCCCATAGGTGAATTTCTAAAACTTTCTTATAATTATGATAATGATTGGACAAATTTGCAAAATTGCACATTAGATAAGAATGTAGAAAATGATTTCATTTACAATGAAGATAATGACTGTTATTGTAATGAAGGATATGATGATATATGTAATGATAATGGTGAAGCATAAATAGATTAATATTTTTCTCTAAAACCCATTTCTTTTATTCTTTCTTCTAAAGAAAATAATTTTGATAAATGGGAAAGATACTTCTCACCTTATTCTGTTATGAAAAATGCACAAAATGAACAAATTAATCATGCACTTCCAAGTGAACCTCTAATTGGTGATAATTTGTTTCCATTTGAACTTAATTTTTCTCTCTCTCTTGCTATTTCAATGTTCAAATTATAACAATATAAATGCAATAGAATCAAATTACCAATGCCAATGCATAGTTTAAATGATACATCTCATTTTCTTAACTCTAATTTATCAAAATAATGTGTAAATGAAAAACATCCTTCTCTTACTTCTCATATTGCACATGAAAATAATGCATGTCTTTCATCCATGGATAACATAGATGCACATGATATTCCAATTTCAAATGATAATTTATTGCATATTTGAAAATAAATTAAATTCTTCTATTACACCTCTCCCTAGCGATGATGGAAGTGATAATGAATATGATAGTGATCATGCCAATGAATATGAAAATGAGAGTGACTATGAACAATATTAAATATATGATAATGATGATGATAATTATGCACATAGTGAAGAGGAATATGCATCTCATGTTTCTAACTTTTCTTTCACTCCTCTCAAACATAATGCACTTCCAAATATTGTTTCTAATTCTATGAATGATTCTAATGTGTGGAAATTTGAACAAGTCTTCCACTTGAGTGTGTGGCATTTGAATGTGCCTCTTATTTGTGTTGTCATTTAAACCCTCCTTGTTTGACATTTAAGTACTCTTGTATGTGTGTTTGGTTGTTTGTTGAGATTGTTATGCTCCAAATGTTTCCATGATTCATATCATTCATATTAGGGATTACTATGTATGTATATTTTGAGATTTATTGATATATATACTTCAACATGACCCTAATATATGCTTCTTTTACTACATTACTCACACCTATACAACATAGTGATCTTATCCTTTTGAGATAAGTTGATTTTCACTGTTCAAATCCCCTCACCTCAAAAGCGGTGGAAATATCAGTGGGAACATGCCATAGAATATATGACTCCACATACATATGGTTGAAAAACTGGGCAAAATTTGGTTTAATTTACATGGTTTAGATATATATTTTGGACATAATTATATGCATTGGGAACAAATTTGGGACATAGATTTATAAATTTGTGATACATATTATACACACATTATAGATTAGAGGTTAAATTTTGATAGATACATAAACTTGAGACATATTTGAGGTGAAAATTCAAAAAATTACAAACACATTTTTATATCATACACATATTTATACACTAAACTTACCAAGATGCACCATTTGAGATTTTATCTATTATAGCAGCTGCCTCTTTTTTATTCCTACAATAAGAATTTTTCACACTTAATGGAATTGAGGCTATCATTCTATTTTTTTAAAAATCATTACATAATTTTAGTTGGGTGAGATTGGTTAAAATGGATATATTGGCTATATTGGATAGGTTGGTTATACTTGGGTTATGTTATTGAGATTACGTTGTCTTAATGGACTTGGAATAGTTCATCCTTATAATGGATTGGGGGAATGATCACCT